>CM053028.1:356218301-356868301 GCA_028564925.1 Lithobates sylvaticus | reverse complement strand
TGTGTGATCCCCGTCCTTCCTATATGTGTGTGTGATCCCTGTCCTTCCTATATATATGTGTGTGTGATCCCTGTCCTTCCTATATATGTGTGTGTGTGATCCCTGTCCTTCCTATATTAAGGTGACCAGATTTTTTAAATGAAATCCGGGGACATTTTTTTTTTACTAGTAATGGCGACTCTTTGCCCATCTCCGCTGCCGCCACTCGCCTTGCAGCCTGTTCAGTCTTACTCTCCGGGCCCCAGGTACTACTGGGTGGGAAGCAGAGGAAGATCACTCCACCAGGGAAGGCAAGGAGATAAACAGGCAGGCGGCTGGCCGGGACTTGAGCCAAGGCAGAAGAACATGCGCCCGAAACTAAAGAAATATTCCCTCCGCTCCGACCAGAACATGATCATCAGAAAGGGGCACAAATGTAAAAAAAATAAACCCCCATAAGCTAGTAGGAGTGGCAGAGGAGGGGGCAATTCAGGATTTTTTTTTTATTCTGCACGGGCTGTCTTTGAAAGCCCCTGCTCAAATTCCAATCAGGGGACAAAACTGGGCAATTATAGCTCAGGGGGTTTAGTACACGCCCCAAACTATATAAGGCCGCCGCACCGGCGGCCTCGTGTAGTGTGTTTCGGCGTTAGGAACAGTCAGTGTCAGTGACATATAGTTATCTGCTTGTGATTCATTTCTGTGTGGGGATTAGTGTAGGGAAAGAGGAAAAATAGGCAGGGATAGTTTATTCTTCTCAGTGCTGTTCTCAATCTTTACCAATCCAGCCATCTGCAGGAGTTAGTGTGTGTGTGTGCTGTGTTAGTATAGCACTGCAGTAGCACACTAAACCACCTTACCCTGTATCTGCCCTTCTGGCCTGTTCTCATCTAAGGCAGCCATCTGCAGGAGTTAGTGTGTGTGCTGTGTGACTCCAGCAGAATATATACTACCCATTACAATGTCTGGAAGACCAAGGAGAGGCAGACAGTCACAAGCCAAGAAAACAGGGCAAGCAGGCTCTGTGTCTAGAGACAACAGTGCTGGTCGTGGATGCAGTGCATTGTCATCAGCACGTGGCCATGGGACACGCTTGTCCTTATTTTCGGCAGCTGGACATGTTGAGCCGCATCATGCTGAAGGCTTGGTAGAGTGGTTGACCAAGCCCTCCTCATCCTCTTTCACCCAGGCTCAGGGTACTGGCAAAGCAGCTGCCAACGCATACTCAATGTCATCATCAGGCACCCCTTCCCTAGACCCACCATGTCCTCCTGAGGAGTCCCCCGAACTGTTTGAGCACAGTGTTTGGTACATGCTCCAGGAGGATGCCCAGCGTTTTGAAGGCTCCGATGATGATACCCAGCTAGAGGAAGGCAGTAGCGTGAGCGCAAAGAGAGGGGATGCTCAAGGACAGCAATCTGGCAGTCATGTTCCACCAGCTGCAGCTTACTGCCAGGTTTGCTCCAGTGGTGAAGATGGAGGGGATGATGAGGTCACTGACTCCACGTGGGTGCCTGAACGGAGAGAGGAGGAGGAGGAGGTGGCACATCTCCAACAAGGCAGGATGCCCTCTGGGGGCCAGCCTGAGGCTAGCACATCAACTGAATCACACCGCAGAGCTCCGCCTGTGCAGGGTGCTGCCTCTGCACGTTATTACAAAAGTTCTTTGGTGTGGGCCTTTTTTGAGACGAGTGCATCAGATCGCACCACTGCTATTTGCAACATATGTCTCAAGCGTATCTCGCCTGGCCAAAACATCAGCCGCTTGGGCACCACAAGCATGACCAGACATATGTTGACCTGCCATGCAGCTCGTTGGCAAGCGCACATTAAAGACCCACACCAAAGAACAAAGCGGACCTCTCCTTGCTCCTCATCAGCTGGGATCTCCAACCCCACTATACCTTCAGTCCTCTCTGAAAGCTGCACTGAGAGGAATGAAGGTGTAGAATTAGGTGTGTCACAGCCAAGTACTTGCGGACACTCTGCTAGCAGTACACCGACGTCCGATTGTACCAGGCAAATTTCCCTGCCCCAGCTGCTGGACCGTCGAAAGAAGTTTATTCCCAGCCATCCACATGCCCAGCAGTTGAATGCTAGCTTGGCTAAATTGCTAGCACTTCAACTGCTGCCTTTTCAGTTGGTAGACTCGGCCCCCTTCCGTGAGTTTTTTCAATGTGTGGTTCCTCAGTGGCAGGTTCCCAAACGCCACTTTTTCTCACGGAAGGCTCTCTACCAGCATGTGGAAGGCAATGTCCATGCCTCGCTGGACAGGGCGGTCAGCGGTAAGGTGCATATTACCGCTGACTCATGGTCCAGCAGGCATGGACAGGGATGTTACCTGTCTTTCACGGCCCATTGGGTCACTCTTTTGGCAGCTGGGAAGGATGCAGGACAAGGTGCAGTAGTGTTGGAGGTTGTTCCGCCACCACGCCTCCAAAATGCTACTACTGGTTGTGACACACCTCTCTCCTCCACCCCCTCCTCTTCTTCCTCCATGGCCTCTTCGAGTGCTCTGTCAAAAGATGCCATGCTGTGCTTGCGCTGGTGTGTTTGGGGGACAGGAGCCACACTGGGGCAGAGGTTCTGTCAGCTCTGCAGGGACAGGCCGAGAGCTGGTTGACGCCACGCCAGCTTAAGCCAGGAATAGTGGTTTGTGACAATGGCACCAACCTCTCCGCCCAGCGACAGGGACAGCTGACCCATGTGCCCTTTATGGCTCACGTCCTTAACCTGGTGGTGCAGCGGTTCTTGGGCAGGTACCCAGGCTTACAGGATGTCCTGAGGCAGGCCAGGAAAGTCTGTGTGCTTTTCCGCCGATCATATAATGCCAGTGCTCGGCTGGCTGAGCTGGAAAAGGAGTTGAACCTGCCCAAGAACCGCCTTATATGTGACATGCCCACCAGGTGGAACTCAACGTTGGCCATGCTGCAGCGACTGCACAAGCAGCAGAGGGCCATCAATGAGTACCTGTGCAAATATGACACCAGGACAGTGTCAGGGGAGCTCAGATTTTTTTCCCCACGCCAGTGGAGCATGATCAGGGATACATGCACTGTCCTGTCACCATTTGAGGAGGCCACAAGGATGGTGAGCAGTGACAGTGCATGCATCAGTGACACTGTACCTCTTGTCCACCTGTTGGAGCATACGCTGCGTGGAATAATGGACAGGACACTTGAGGCAGAACAGAGGCAGGAAGAGGAGGAGGACTTCCTTGCCTCTCAAGGCCCCCTTTATCCAGACAGTGTTCCTTCTCTCCCACCCATCACACAGGAGGAGGAGGAGGATTGTGTCAGCATGGAGGTGGAGCCTGGCACTCAGCAGCAGCAGCAGCAGTCTTTTAGGGATGATTTACAGTCCCAAGAAACCAGTGGACTTGTGCGTGGCTGGGAGGAGGTGGCTGCGGATCATGTCGTCCTCAGTGACTCAGAAGACTCCGGACCGAATGCCTCAGCTAACCTATGTTGCATGGCCTCCCTGATCCTGCAAAGCCTGCGGAAGGATCCTCGTATTCTTCAGATCAAGGAGAGGGACCATTACTGGCTGGCCACTCTCCTCGATCCACGGTACAAGAGTAAGGTTGCGGACCTTATCTTGCCGTCGCAGAGGGAGCAGAGGATGAGACATCTCCGGGAGGCCTTGCAGAAAGGTCTGTGCAATGCGTTCCCAGAGACTGGGAGGTTACAAACTCCTGGTCCTGGACGACGAGTTGCTGAGGCTTCGGTCAGTAGCAGAAGGAGTCGTGGGGAAGGTGGACGTCTGACCGATGCGTTCAGACAATTTTTTCATCCGCAGCCCCAAGGTATGATCGGTTCCAGCAACCATCGCCAGCGTCTGATATACATGGTGCAGGAATACCTAGGGGCAAGGTCAGACTTGGACACCTTTCCCACCGAAAATCCTCTGGCTTACTGGGTCTTGAGGATGGATCACTGGCCAGAGCTTGCACAGTATGCAATTGAGCTACTGGCCTGTCCTGCATCCAGCGTTCTTTTGGAACGCACATTCAGTGCTGCTGGAGGCTTTGTCACCGATCACAGGGTGCGCCTGTCCACCGACTCGGTTGATCGACTGACCTTCATAAAGATGAATCAGTCTTGGATCACTACCAGGAACCTGAAGCTGATATAACAGAATAATTTATTTTGAAAGAACATTTTTGTTTCTGGGTCAATTTTTCAGCCCCTGTTTAACAGGGGCTTGTTATTACAATTTTTTATGCAATGCTTTGCAACAGGTCTCATTGCTGTGCTCCAAGTACAGTATCTGTGACGGGTTGCAGTGTTGTGGCACCAGTGCCTAAGGCCCAATTTTCCAGCCCCTGTTTAACAGGGGCTTGTTATTACAAATCTTTATCTAATAATTCACAGCAGGTCCCATTCCTGTGCCCACCAACAGTAACTGTGAGGGCTTGCAGTGTTGTGGCACCAGTGCCAAAGGCCCAATTTTCCAGCCCCTGTTTAACAGGTGCGTGCAATTACAAATCTTGATCTAATAATTCACAGCAGGGCCCATTCCTGTGCCCACCAAGAGTAACTGTGAGGGCGTACAGTGTTGTAGCAACCCCAACATCTAATGGGGCAAATTTCTGCAGAGTATATACGGCAGGCCCCTACTTTCAAACATCCAACTTAGAAACGACCCCTACTTGCAAACGGAAGGTGAAAACAGGAAGTGAGAGGAAATCTACCGCTAGGAAGGGAAATTCTATCCTGTTAGATCTAATTTGGGAAAAAGGTATCTCCTCTCTACTGATGCTTTATCACCATTCCTTGTTTCAATAAAAACCCCACTTTTCCAAGAACATTTGTCATTGGGACGGACAGTGAGGTGAAATGTTCTGAACAGGTGCAGACAGCAAAACAAATGTTACATGGGTGATAACCCTTCCCTATGTTCTGCAAAAAGCTTAAAAATAGATTTTTTTGGATGGAGCTACACTTAAAAATTTACCTGTTCAAAATTACAAACAGATTCTACTTTAGACCAAACCTACATTCCCTGTCTTGTTTGCAACGCCTGTATACTGCTGTTCAGAGTAAATAGGGTTGTAGGTAGAGGGTTTTATTTTGGGTGTGGGGTTCCCCTTAATATCCATACAAGACCCAAAGGGGCTGGGTGTTCGGCTCATCCCTACTGGTCACCCTATCCTATATGTGTGTGTGATCCCTGTCCTTCCTATATATGTGTGTGTGTTCCCTGTCCTTCCTATATATATGTGTGTGATCCCTGTCCTTCCTATATACAGTGGGGATCGAAAGTTTGGGCACCCCAGGTAAAAATGTGTATTAATGTGCATAACGAAGCCAAGGAAAGATGGAAAAATCTCCAAATGGCATCAAATTACAGATTAGACATTCTTATAATATGTCAAAAAAAGTTAGATTTTATTTCCATCATTTACACTTTCAAAATTACAGAAAACAAAAAAATGGCGTCTGCAAAAGTTTGGGCACCCTGCAGAGTTAATATCTTGTACTGCCCCCTTTGGCAAGTATCACAGCTTGTAAACACTTTTTGTAGCCAGCCAAGAGTCTTTCAATTCTTTTTTGAGGTATATTTGCCCATTCTTCCTTACAAAAGTCTTCCAGTTCTTTGAGATTTCTGGGCTGTCTGTCACGCACTGCTCTTTTAAGGTCTATCCATAGATTTTCAATAATGTTGAGGTCAGGAGATTGTGAAGGCCATGGCAAAACCTTCAGTTTATGCCTCTTGATGTAATCCCCCATGGATTTTGAGGTGTGTTTAGGATCATTATCCATTTGTAGAAGCCATCCTCTCTTTAACTTCAGCTTTTTCACAGATGGCATCAAGTTACCATCCAAAATTTGCTGAAATTTTATTGAATCCATTTTTCCTTCTACTCGTGAAATGTTCCCTGTGCCACTGGCTGCAATACAACCCCAAAGCATGATTGATCCACCCCCATGCTTAACAGTTGGACAGAGGTTCTTTTCATTAAATTCTGTGCCCTTTCTTCTCCTTCTTCTGTACCTTTGCTCATTCCGGACAAAAAGTTATATTTTAACCTCATCGGTCCACAGAACTTGTTTCCAAAATGCCTTAAGGCCCGTACACACGATCGGACTTTTTGACAACCAACATGCAAATTAGCTGTTTTGGACCAACATCCGACCGTGTGTACGCTCCATCGGACCAACTTTTTCCAGGTTTGATCGGACTTTTGTTGGCTGTGCGAACGGACCAACTTTCTGCCAACAAAAGTCCGATGGACCAAAGTCCGACCGTGTGTACACAAAACCAACGGACTTTTGTACAAACCAATGCAAAAGATCAGACAACAATACAGAAGTTGACCAAAGGTGGCGGTAAAGAGCAGAAAAACCAAGTGATTTGGTGAAAGTTGGCTGAAAAAGTCCTGCCGTGTGTATGCAATACCAACTTGGGGCCAACACCCTTTGGACAAAAATCCACGGGAAAGTTGGTCCACGGTCCGATCGTGTGTATGAGGCTTTAGGCTTGCAAAGTTCAAACGCTGATTTGTGTGGTGAGGACATAGAAGAGGTTTTGTTCTGATGACTCTTCCATGAAGACCATATTTGTACAAGTATCTCTTTATAGTGGAATAGTGTACCACAACTCCAGTGTCTGCCAGATCTTTCTGGAGGGATCGTGCAGTCAAACGTTTGTTTTGAATTGCTTTTCTCACAATCCTGCAAGCTGTTCTGGCTGATATTTTTCTTGGTCTTCCAGACCTTGCTTTAACTTCCACTGTTCCTGATGACTGCCATTTCTTAATTACATTCCGAACAGAGGATATTGACATCTGAAAACGCTTTGCTATCTTCTTATAGCCTTCTCCAGCTTTGTGAGCGTCAACTATTTTCTGTTTCAGTTTTCTAGACAACTGCTTAGAAGAACCTATGGTGCTGATTGTTGGGGCAAGGTCAGATGAGTCTAGCCATTTAAAACCTTTGAGATTTACATCACCTGTTCTTCCCAGACGATGATTGAGAACAATCCATGACACTAGCAGGTCTCAGCTTTGCAAAGGGGCAGTGCATGCTATAAATTCTGCAGGGTGCCCAAACTTTTGCAGATGCCATTTTTTAGTTTTCTGTAATTTTGAAAGTGTAAATGATGGAAATAAAATCTAACTTTTTTTGACATATTATAAGAATGTCTAATCTGTAATTTGTTGCCATTTGGAGATTTTTCCATCTTTCCTTGGCTTCGTTATGCACATTAATACTCATTTTTACCTGGGGTGCCCAAACTTTCGATCCCCACTGTATGTGTGTGTGTGATCCCTGTCCTTCCTATATATGTGTGTGTGATCCCTGTCCTTCCTATATATGTGTGTGTGATCCTTGTCCTTCCTATATGTGTGTGTGATCCCTGTCATTCCTGTATATGTGTGTGTGTGTGTGATCCCTGTCCTTCCTATATGTGTGCGTGATCCCTGTCCTTCCTATATATGTGTGTGATCCCTGTCCTTCCTATATATGTGTGTGATCCCTGTCCTTCCTATATATGTGTGTGTGATCCCTGTCCTTCCTATATATGTGTGTGTGATCCCTGTCCTTCCTATATATGTGTGTGATCCCTGTCCTTCCTATATGTGTGTGTGATCCCTGTCCTTCCTATATGTGTGTGTGTGATCCCTGACCCTGTCCTTCCTATATATGTGTGTGTGATCCCTGACCCTGTCCTTCCTATATATGTGTGTGTGATCCCTGTCCTTCCTATATATGTGTGTGTGTGATCCCTGTCCTTCCTATATATGTGTGTGTGATCCTTGTCCTTCCTATATATGTGTGTATGATCCCTGTCCTTCCTATATATATGTGTGTGTATGATCCCTGTCCTTCCTATATATGTGTGTGATCCCTGTCCTTCCTATATGTGTGTGTGATCCCTGTCCTTCCTATATATGTGTGTGTATGATCCCTGTCCTTACTATACACAGACAGGGCAGAGAGATCCGTCACAAAAACGCTGTGTGCTGGGAGCTTTTTGAATGTCTGGACATCTTTTACTGTATCATTAACCACTTCAGCCCCAGACCATTTGGCTGGCCAAAGACCAGAGCACTTTTTGCGATTCTGCACTGCGTCGATTTAACTGACAATTGCGCGGTCGTGCAACGTGGCTCCCAAACAAAATTTACCTTCTTTTTCCCCCACAAATAGAGCTTTCTTTTGATGGTGTTTGATCCCCTCTGCGGTTTTTCTTTTTTGTGCTATAAACAAAAAAAAGAGCGACAATTTTGAAAAAAACTCATTATTTTTTACTTTTTGCTATAATAAATATCCCCCAAAAATATATAAAAATTTTATTTTTTTACTCAGTTTAGGCTGATACGTATTCTTCTACATATTTTTGGCAAAAAAAATTAGCAATAAGCGTTTATTGATTAGTTTGCGAAAAAGTTATAGTAGCGTCTACAAAATAGGGGATAGTTTTATGGGATTTTTTATTAATCATTTTTTTTTTACTAGTAATGGCGGCAATCTGCGATTTTTTTATCGTGACTGCGATGTTATGGCAGACACATTGGACACTTTTGGCGCTATTTTGAAACCATTCACATTTATACTGCGATCTGTATCAGTACAGCATTGATTACTGTGTAAATGTGACTGGCAGTGAAGGGGTTAACCAGGAGGGGGCGCTGCAGAGGTTAAGTGTGTCCTAGGAATGTGTTCTAACTGGGGGCGTGGCTACGTGTGACACAACACGACAGGGAGCTGTGATCAGTGTCACTAGGCAGAACGGGGAAATGCTTGTTTACATTAACATCTCCCTGTTCTTCCCCTCCGTGAGACGATCGCAGATATCCCCGCAGACATCGAGTCTGCAGGATCCGCAATCACACTCACGGAGCTCGCGGCAGGGTCACGAGCGCACTGCCCGCGGCGCGGACGTGACCACACGGCGGCAAATTTAAAGGGGCGTACCAGTACGCCCATTTGCCTGTCCATGCCATTCTGCCAACGTATATGTACATGCGGCGGTCGGCTAGTGGTTAAACTCATAAATGTAAGCTGTGCTGCAAAATCAATTACAGTTGTAGCACTGACCCCCGAAATAGCTGCTGTTTTTTATTGGGCTTACCGTTACCTCACCTTTTCACTGTGTCCATCATAGGGGTCCCGTTAAAGAGTTGGTTAAAGAATATTGGCTCCAACACTTAGTCCTTTTTCCAAAGCTTTATTAAAAAAACATAAATTGCAATAGAGGGTTAAGGGGGATTCAGGTACCTTGTAATTGCGGGTTAGAGGTATCTCTTGATCCAGCAGACAAGCTTCGGAACTGGATCCAGCACTCACCGGATAGGCCTCTCTCACTGACCTAGCAGCCGATGAGATGCTCGGACAAAATCTCTGCCACAGACTTGTCAACTTAACGGAACCGTTGTGCAATCCTCTGCCACAGGAAGGCACAACCAGCAACTTGTTGTAAAATAAAAAAACGGTCACACAATACCAGTTTCTTTCAGCCAGTCCGGCGGTACTGTGTGGTAGATGCGTCCTCCAACTGACAGGTGGACAACCCTAGTCTAGGAGGACTATGGAAGATTTTCTAGGAGGGCTAGTAAAAGGGGCAGCTGCAGCCAGGTGGGCTGACAGTGCCTGAAGAGGTGGTGCTGGGATTAGTAGCCACAGAAGAACAGCTGTGCACTAGGACTTTGCTACACAACCACTGGGCCTGTGGACCCTGCCTGTAATGGGCTTTCCTGTCGCATCATGGCAGCATACACTCTGGGTTGTGACTCCGCCTCCACAACCTGATAGGAACACATAACTATAAGATGAAGCTACGGCCCCCGCCCCAGCATTCTCTTATTTTTCCTTACCTGTTGGGACCGCACGGACATCACCCCCTTACCGCTTTGCCCCAGCCAGGTTCTAGCCTCTCCTGGTTTGGAAGTCCTTACCGGTACAGCCTCTAAACGAAGCTAAATGGAAGGAACCCCACTCTGGTGATCTCAGGGGTATGTTACAATTCTCTCTGTGACCTTGGATTAACAGCCTTAAACAGGCTCAAGCTGTTTTGATTTGTCTCCTGCATGAGTTTTAAAAAAGCTCTGATATTGCTGCCTTAATGTATATACTAAAGCCTTAAACAGGCTTAACCTTATGCCTCAAACACCCTGGCATATAAACCTTAAATAGGTTTAGCCAAATTGCAGTGTTCTCCCTTTCTCTTTTCCTTTCCTTCCTACCTGTGTGCCTGGGCACTCTCCTGGGCTCTGTTGTCCTCCTAGGGGTGCTGGGATGTGTTCTGAGGAAAATTAAATGAACCTGTTTCTGTTCCTTGTATCTTGAACCAGAGATCGCTGAATTGCTGCAGTTTGTTTGCCTGTCTTACAACAAAGCTCCTATTTCATCCTACTGAGGTAAAAGCCTGTTTTTTTCTCTGCATCTACTTCCTGCATAAGCTGCTGTGTTTTACCTCACCTGTGCTTCCTATGTCAATTAGTATCTCCTTAGGCTTGCCTTATTCCTTGCTATGGAGACCACTGCCCTAGCAGATCACCGCCAGCTATTAGGTAAGGGGGGAGGATTTTTGGTAATTAGTGAAGATTGAAAAAAAGAGAGCAATCCTAACGCTGCCTATATGGTTAGCCCTACCAGGTCCGCAAAATCTCCTGATTTAAAGCACAGAGAGACTTCACGCAGGGGAAGCCATTCTGGCCACAGACTGAGTCACTCCAGTCGCAGGAGAGGTCGCTCAGGCCACAGAGGGAGTCGCAGGAGAAGTCGCTCAGGCCACAGAGGGAGTCGCAGGAGAAGTCGGTCCAGTTCTTACTCCAGACACAGCCGCTCCTATCATAGAGGATCTCCTGTCCATAGACAGTGATCACCAGTGCGACCCTCTGGAAACGCATGTTGGATATGCGGGGCCGCAGCCCTTCCCGATAAATTGGCCTACCGTAGATGCTTTAAGGAGGCTACTAGAGAAAAAGAATCGCAGTTTAGAGAGCCTGTAGCTCCACAGATTCTTACTCCGGAGACAGAGTTATCAACGCAAAGTGCCTCACCTGCTCCTCCCAGCACGTCAAAAGAGAAGGATTCCCCATCTGACAATGAGGGGTTGGAAGCAACTGCAGGGTTAGATTTTTCGCTAATTGAACCATTTGTCAAATCGGTCAAGGAAGCAATCGGATGGGAGGAACCCCAGGAAGTCCAACCAAAGCGCAAAAAATACTTCCCAAACCTTAAATTGAACTCGAGGCCTTTCCGTTCATTGAGGAATTGGATGATTTAATTAAAGAGGAATGGCAGGACCCGAGAAGAAATCGAGTCTAAACAACAGGCTTTCCAAATTATATCCCTTGAAGGAACCTAAAGTGAGTCCTCTTGTCTCTCCTCCCATCGTAGACGCATCTCTCATGCGGCTAGCCAGGCATGTGACATTGCCGATCGAAGATGCCGTGACATTCAGGGATATCTTGGATAGGAGGATCGACACCGATATGAAGAGGGCCTACCTTGCAGCAGGAGGCGCTTGCAGACCGGCTGTGGCACCTGCAGCTGTAGGCAGGGCCATTTCCAGCTGGTCATCAAACACTGAGAGGTTGGTCTCAGAAGGCGCGGACCAGGAGAGCATAATAAAAGCTCTACAGGAGTTAAGTCTCGCGGGGGACTTTGTGGCCGAGGCTTCGGTGGATGCGATTAAATCGTTATCAAGGGCCATGTTGGCCTCCGTAATGGCCAGGCAGGCACTGTGGCTGAAACCCTGGTCGGCGGATCCTGTCTCCAAATCAAATTGGGGCCGCATTCCATATGACGGCGAGAACCTTTTCGGTGCAAAGCTGGACTCAGCAATTTCAAAGGTGACCGGTGGGAAGTCGGGACTGATTCGATCGGACAGAAAACCGAAACAGCAGAGGCCTTCTCCCTTCAGACGTAATCTGCCAGACATATACAGGGATGCTAAATCCTATAGGCCAGGAAAAGAATACAGGAGGGGCTGGAAGAACCCCCAGACATCCTTTATGAAGTTTCAGAAGCCCAAGACTCCCGCTTCCAGTGACCAAAAGTCTTTTTGAAGGTGCACCTGCCCAAACAGCAGTAGTGGGGCAAGGCTTTCGAAATTCAAGCTGGTTTGGGCGGAAGCAATAAAGGACCCTTGGACAGTGGCTACTGTCCGTTTCGGGCACAGATGGCCCTTCAAGAGACGTCCCCCAGGGGAACATTTTTGTCCCACCAGACTTCCACCTTCAGGGGAAAAACAGTTACTGTTGACCAGTTACATCCAAGAGCTTCTCCAGAAGAAGGCGATAATAGAGGTACCTGCATCACAGAGGGGTCGGGGATTCTACTCCTCGTTATTTCTGGTCAAGAAAAAATCTGGGGACCTTCGGCCAGTCTTGGATCTAAAGAACCTCAATCGCTCCATTCGAGTGGAGTCGTTCAAGATGGAAAGTTTACAATCAATCCTCCAGGCCATAAATCTGGGAGACTGGATGCTCTCCATAGACCTCCAGGACGCATATCTTCACGTCCCGATCCATGTTGCTTTCCATAATTTCCTTTGGTTCTCTGTGAATCAGGGCCACTTCCAGTTTCAGAGTCTCCCGTTCGGGATCTCTACTGCCCCCAGAACTTTCACCAAGGTACTGCGCATCCTTAAGGGAGAAGGGTTTGAAAGTCCATCACTACCTGGACGACATGCTCCTCCTTTCAAGCAACCAGGAGTCTCTTGTCCAACATCGGGAGGTCCTAGTTGCCACACTACAAAGACTGGGCTGGTTGATAAACTGGAAAAAAAGCAATGCTCATCCCACCCAGAGGATGATCTTCCTGGGTGCGGAACTGGATCCCAGACAAACACGGTGGAACTACCGGCAGAAAAGATTTCCATACTGATTCAGAGGGTGAGAAGAGCAATCTCAGCAACATCCCTTCCGGCCAGAGCATGTCTCAGTCTCCTAGGCTCTCTGTCTGCGACCATTCCTATGGTCCAGTGGGCCCAATGGAACGCAAGAACCCTTCAAACGTCCTTTCTGCACCAATGGGGCGGCTCATCCATGACCCAACCGATCTACATCTCGGAGGAGGTCAAGCGATCCTTGCAGTGGTGGACTCGTCCCTGCAATCTGAGGAGATGCAAGCATATAGTTCCCCCTCCTCAGGAAATGGTAACCTCAGATGCCAGTTTGGAGGGATGGGGGGCACACTACCTGCACTACGCGGCCCAAGGGCGCTGGCCATTCAGGATCCAGAATGCAGTCTCCAATGTGCTGGAGATGAAAGCAGCCTTTCAGGCCCTCCTGGCCTTCAGTACTTACCTGAGGGGGAAGCAAGTCCTCCTGAAGATGGACAACAGGGTGGCCGTTGCCTACATCAACAGGCAGGGGGGCACCAGAAGCTCCTCCCTGATGCAGAAAGTTTGCCCCGTGATGGAGTGGGCACAATCGAACCTATTGGACCTGAGAGTGACCTATATCCCAGGGGTCGAGAATCTCCTAGCCGACTCACTCAGCAGAAGATTAGTTTCCAACAACGAGTGGTCTCTGAGTCTCCAAGCATTTGCGATAATAATTCAGACCTGGGGCCCACCAGACATAGACCTAACGGCCACACCAGCCAATGCAAAATGCCGGAGGTTTCTATCAAGAATCCCCTTTCCGTCTGCGGAGGGAGTAGATTGTCTGTCTACAACATCCCTGGAACTTCAACCTCGGCTACATTTTCCCTCTGACTCCCCTCATAGCGAGGTTCCTTCTGAGGCTCAAGAGGTCGACGGCACTAGTAGTGGCGGTGATCCCTTTCTGGACAAGGAGGCCTTGGTTCACTACTCTCGTTCACAACGGATCCTCTCCCTCTTCCGCTGTCAGCAGATCTGCTCTCTCGGGACCAGCTTCTAAATCCGAACCCGGAGAGGCTACATCTGATGGCCTGGAGGCTGAGAGGTCTAGTTACCTAGAACAGGGTTGTTCTCAGAGGGTAGTGGAAACATTACTCCAGGCTAGGAAGCAGACTACCAACAGCACCTACAGAAGGATCTGGGAGAAGTTTACCGCCCTCTCCCAACAACAAGGTTGGGACATATCTTCTCTGACAGCTCCTCAAATCCTGGAATTTCTGCAGTCAGGCCTAGAGAAGGGTCTTCGATCCAGTACCCTGAAGGTCCAGGTTTCAGCCTTATCCGCCCTGACCGAGGTCAAATGGGCACATGATCCTCTGGTTATCCAATTTCAGAGGGCCTGCCTTAAACTAAGGCCACCTAGGAAACCATCATTCCCAGCATGGGACCTCTCAGTTGTCCTGGAAATACTGTCTAATGATCCACTCTCTCCACTCGACAACATTTCCCTTTGGAACCTGACGTTTAAAGTCTCATTTCTGATTGCTATCACTTCAGCAAAGAGGGTCTCAGAGATGCAAGCCTTGATGGCCAAAGAACCGTATCTAGTCGTCTACCCGGACAGGATAGTTCTAAACCTTCAGATCGTTTCGTACCTAAGTTATCCTCCTCATTTCACTTTAATCAGGAGATCAACCTTCCAGCCCTTATCACAGATCAAGGTGATCCTCTGGATGTCAGGGGCAACATCCTGAAGTACCTCTCAGCAACAGAATCGATCAGGAGATCGGAGAACCTCTTAGTCATCCCATACGGCCATAGAAAAGGTCAGACGGCCTCGGCTCACACCATCGCTTAATGGCTGGTGAAGACTATCAAAAAGGCATACTCACTGAGTGAGCAACAGATGGGCTTAAAGGCACATTCCACCAGGGCAGTGGCAACTTCTTGGGCAGCCTATTGTAGGGTCTCGGGAGAGACTATTTTTAAGGTGGCTACCTGGTCTTCCAGAAACCCCTTTATGTCACATTATAGGGTGGATTCTGCACAACTTTCAACAGTAGATTTGAGAAGGGCCGTAATTCAGGCCAACTCCTCTGTTTCTTATTAATAAATAAATTTTTCTTGCATTCCCACCCAGACTGCGAGTTACTCCCTAGAGTGAATGCTGCCATGATGTGACAGGAAAACTGAAAATTGTATACTTACCTTTCCGTAATTTTCCTTTCCTGTCGCATCTTCATGGCAGCATACAATAAACCCACCCATAGAAGGTGATTAATATATATACGGAGAATGCTGGGGCGGGGGCCGTAGCTTCATCCTATAGTTATGTGGTCCTATCAGGTTGTGGAGGCGGAGTCACAACCCAGAGTGTATGCTGCTATGAAGATGCGACAGGAAAGGAAAATTACGGAAAGGTAAGTATACAATTTTCCGTTTTCACTTCATCTGACTGAGCCGTTTTAGTCAAATCACCTAACAGTGTACCAGCTGGTCCTGGGATTTTTTTGTGCTGCAATCAAGAGTTGTGCTGGAGGAAGCTGAGAAGTGTGTAAATAGACTGTACAGAAGAAGTTGTCCCTAAAGAGTTTTTCTAAAGCAAATGGGCATCCCATAATACCCCTATCCCCATCCAAGTTTATTCCTGTCAATAAAACACAAAAAAACAAAGCACTGGACTGTTTCCTGACTGCAGTGTGCTTGCGGTGTGCCTGGCTGTGCAGGGTGGAGGATCCCTTTCTACTTGCGGCTCCTTAGGGGGTGCGCTACATAACTCTATGGGTGATGTCACTTTCCAGGCATTTCCCATCTGTTGTCAGGTGTCTCCTGCACACAGCTTTCGCCGCTGGAGACCGGACTGGATCGGCTTCAGAAAAGGTATGTATAGCGATTTTTGCCTCACAGGGCTAGATAGGTTAGTCTTATAGCAGGAATACACAGTTAGAAAATCGATCGATCGGTCAACAGCGTTCGTTGGTCAGAATCGTTGCCAACATTAACCAATTGAAAAAAATCTTTAAAAGAGCAATCGATTTCATACGTAATGTTGACCTCTCACATACAAGTGGGGTCTTCTACTAGTTCCGCTCATGCGTGATAATGTTCAAGAGTAGGGATGAGCCGAACACCCCCCCGTTCGGCTCGCACCAGAACCCGCGAACGGACCTAAAGTCCGTGCGAGCTTTAGAACCCTATTAGTTATAATGGATGCGAACGTTCGAAATTAAAAGTGCTCATTTTAAAGGCTAATATGCATGTTAATGTCATAAAAAGTGTTTGGGGACCTGGGTCCTGCCCCAGGGGACATGTATCAATGCAAAAATTTTTTTTAAAAACGGCCATTTTTTCAGGAGCAGTGATTTTAATAATGCTTAAATTGAAACAATAAAAGTGTAATATTCCTTTAAATTTCGTACCTGGGGGGTGTCTATAGTATGCCTGTAAAGGGGCGCATGTTTCCCGTGTTTAGAACTGTCTCTGCGCAAAGTGTCATTTTTGAAAGTAAAAAAGCTATTTAAAATCACTCGCGGCTAATGTTAATTCACGGCTCCCGTAACACAGAGAACAGTGATTCATTGAAACTCATTCATAAAAAAAAGTCATTGATAAAAAAAAAAAAAAAAAATGAAAAAAAAAAAAAGCGTAGGGGTCCCCCCAAATTCAAAAACCAGGCCCTTCAGGTCTGGGATGGATATTAAGGGGGATCCCAGCCAAAAAAAAAATAAAAAAATGGCGTAGGGTCCCCCTCAAAATCCATACCAGACCCTTGAGGTCTGGTATGGATTTTAAGGGGAACCCTAGCCAAAAAAAATGGCGTGGGGTCCCCCTCAAAATCCATACCAGACCCTTATCCGAGCACGCAACCTGGCAGGCCGCAGGAAAAGAGGGGGGGACGAGAGCGGCCCCCCTCTCGCCTGAACCGTACCAGGCCACATGCCCTCAACATTGGGAGGATGCTTTGGGGGTCTAAGACCCCTAAAGCACCTTGTCCCCATGTTGATTAGGACAAGGGCCTCTTCCCCACAACCCTGGCCGGTGGTTGTGGGGGTCTGCGGGCGGGGGGCTTATCGGAATCTGGAAGCCCCCTTTAACAAGGGGACCCCCAGATCCCGCCCCCCCCCCTGTGTGAAATGGTAAGGGGGTACAAAAGTACCCCTACCATTTCACCAAAAAAGTGGCAAAAATGGTAAAAATGACAGGAGACAGTCTTTGACAATTCCTTTATTAAAATCTTCTTTCTTCTTTCTTCATCTTCGGATTCTTCATCTTCTCCTTCCTTCATCTTCTTCCATCTTCTTCTTCCATTTTCTTCTTCCTCCGATCCGCTTCTTCTTGCGCTGGTCTTCTCGTCCTTCTCGTCCGGCATCTTCTTCCGTCGGCGTCGGTGTCGGTGTCTTCTTGGGCCGCTCCGCGCAATGGGAGGCTCCCGCTGTGTGAGGCTCCGCTCCATCTGACAGGTCTTTTAAAACGGAGGGCACCTGGTGACCCCGCCCCCCTCTGACGTCATGGGGAAAGCCATCATGGAATTCCCCATGACGTCCCTGTGCGTCAGAGGGGGCGGGGTCACCAGGTGCCCTCCATTATAAAAGACCTGTCAGACGGAGCGGAGCCTCACACAGCGGGAGCCTCCCATTGCACGGAGCGGCCCAAGAAGAGACAGAGACGCCGACGCCGACGGAAGAAGATGCCGGACGAGAAGGACGAGAAGACCAGCGCAAGAAGAAGCGGATCGGAGGAAGAAGAAAATAGAAGAAGAAGATGGAAGAAGATGAAGGAAGGAGAAGATGAAGAATCCGAAGGATGAAGAAAGAAGAAAGAAGATTTTAATAAAGGAATTGTCAAAGACTGTCTCCTGTCATTTTTACCATTTTTGCCACTTTTTTGGTGAAATGGTAGGGGTACTTTTGTACCCCCTTACCATTTCACACAGGGGGGGGCGGGATCTGGGGGTCCCCTTGTTAAAGGGGGCTTCCAGATTCCGATAAGCCCCCCGCCCGCAGACCCCCACAACCACCGGCCAGGGTTGTGGGGAAGAGGCCCTTGTCCTAATCAACATGGGGACAAGGTGCTTTAGGGGTCTTAGACCCCCAAAGCATCCTCCCAATGTTGAGGGCATGTGGCCTGGTACGGTTCAGGCGAGAGGGGGGGCGCTCTCGTCCCCCCCTCTTTTCCTGCGGCCTGCCAGGTTGCGTGCTCGGATAAGGGTCTGGTATGGATTTTGAGGGGGACCCCACGCCATTTTTTTTGGCTAGGGTTCCCCTTAAAATCCATACCAGACCTCAAGGGTCTGGTATGGATTTTGAGGGGGACCCTACGCCATTTTTTTTTTTTTTTTTTTGGCTGGGATCCCCCTTAATATCCATCCCAGACCTGAAGGGCCTGGTTATTGAATTTGGGGGGACCCCTACGCTTTTTTTTTTGTTTTTTATTAATGAATGACAGCTCTCTGTGTTACAGGAGCCATCAATTCATTAGCCGCGAGTGATTTAAATAGCTTTCTTCCTGCAAAAATGACACTTTTTTGCAGGGAAAGTTCTAAGCACAGGAAACCTGCCTCCTTCACAGGCTACCTATAGACACCCCCCAGATGTGATACTGCAATGCTGTTCTAACAGCATGCACACACATATCCCCAGAAATAAAGCACATATTGTTGTCAGCAGTCAGCAGCACACTGACACGCTGACACTGTGAGTGAAACATAATATGCGAGGCCGCCGCCGCGGCGGCCTCTTATACCGTGGGGCGTGTATTAAAGCCCCTGAGCTATAATTGGCTACAGGCATCCTGCCTGTAGCCAATTATGGCTCTCCTCGCTGCCGGCGCTGTGATTGGCCAAGCATGCGGGGTCACAGTGCATGCTTGGCCAATCATCAGCCAGCATTGCACTGCGCGGGCCGCAATGCATTGCGGGGCCGCTCGCATCACACGAATTTGATGCGAGCGGCCCCAATAGTTCTGGGCTCGCCGAGCGAGCGAACACCCGGTGCTCGATTCGAACATGGGTTCGAATCGAACACCGGGCTCATCCTTATTCAAGAGATGTTTTACGGATGACCTTCACACCAACGAATAGAATATCTTTCATTCGCAAACGACACAACACAATTTTTCAATCAGTCTTTTTCGTTCACAATATTGTTATCGGGTTTACTTGTTGGGCATCAACGAGGAGAAAATTGGCTGAATGGAAATTTTCACCCGATTTTCTTATCGTGTTTTCCTGCCATTAGTTTGTGCTTAGATTGTGGATGCAAGTATATTTATAGATTTTTAGTTTTAGGGTGAACATCTAAAATATTAAAGAGCAAAACAATAGGTAGACAGCAACAATTGGAAAATTGTAGTGTTCCTTTCCATTAGAATTCCACTTTGCAAAGAATATCCAATTACATGCAAGGGAAAAAAAACAAAAACAGCAGTTTTGCTTGCACCTGATTGGATGATGGGAGTCAACAGAGCTTCTGCTCATTTACTAAGCTCTGGAGAAGTTGCTTTTGCAGAGTATAACTGCACTTTGCAATGTGCACAGTCTGTTGCCTTTAGTAAATCAACCCCTATGTTCATACTTTTGCACATTTTGAATCTTTTTATATATAGTGAGAGTGCAGCTCAATCGTAGTGCTTCCATGGACTCTTGGATTTCACTAGCCAAACATTAATTTAGGGCTTTTCAGCCCACTTTCATCCAAATGAAAAGTTCCCTACAAAGATTTTCCCACGCAGGGGCTTCAGCATCACACATAATCAGTGGTGTATTTTGGTTTTGTTCTTCCCTAGGCCAGATTAAAATCGGGCACCCCCCATCTAGATTTGTCCAATCCCAGCCGCTTTAAAAATTGCACATACCTGTGCAACTGCCACAAACTCCGTAAATTTTACTATCCATAGGCGAAGCTTTAAAAGCCTTTACAGGTTACCACTTTAGATTTACAGAGGAGGTCTGGTGCTAGAATTACTGTCAATGATCTGATATTCGCAGTGATACCTCACATGCGTGGGATGATCGCTGTTTGCGTGCGTGGGGGACGACATGCTCTTTCGCATCTGCATGCGAGCACGAGAGGAAGGGGGCATTTTAATTTTTTTATTTCAATTATTATTAATATTATAAATTTTTTTTACACTGTTGTTTACATTTTAATTAAACACTTTTATTGCTGTCTCAAGGAATGTAAACATCCTTGTGACAGCAATAGGCATGTGCCAGGTACTCTTTATGGAGAGAAGACCCCAAATCCCTCCTCTGAACTTAAAAGCATTCACAATCTGGTTTACTGTTTTGAACAGTGGAACAAAGCTGATCCCGGATTTGCTTGGCTGTCCGATCAACTGGTGGGCATGCCAGCTTGTCACTGGGGTCTCCCGGTGGGACGGGAGAGCTTAAAAGAGCGGCTAGTAAAAAAAAACGATACAAGGGTAATACCTGCAGCTGCAGGCAACATCCCGGTACAGGCGCCACCTTGTTTGCCTCACGGTAGATACGCCCCTGCACATAATGCAATGCAAATAATAGCCTACTGACTATCTGACTTACGCTGAAAGCTTGCTGGGACCTATGATCTACTCAGAAACCCAGATTGATCAGAAGAAACCAGCAACATAGACTTCTCTACTAGAGCAACACCCAGTATGGACTTTTCTCAAAGAGAACCCTCCTGTGCAGGTTATCTGGGGCAGCTACAAGCCATAGTTAAGTTTAGTTAGGAAAAAGACATCACTGCATGTTATACATGTTCTGCCAAAAGTTATTTTGTCATTACCACAAAAGGTTAACCTGTAAGGCTAAGAAGAGAAGGACGTTTCTATGGGTAACTGGAACAAAGAACAGCAACAGCGTGGTACCTGGTGACCGGTACTTTGGTTGTATGAGGGTCAGTAATTGGCTGTCTGTCTTTACTGGTCACCGGGAGCAGATTAGCGTTATGGAGATCTATGGCCTGACACTAGGCAAGGAAAGGCATGAGTTAAAGTGGTTGTATACCCATTTGAAAAAAAAATTTGGGGTTATCTACCTGCAAGACAAAGTCATAATGAGCTAGTATGACTAGCATACTAGCTCATTATGCATCACTTACCTTAGATCGGGGCCCCCGACGCCGTGTTCTTCTCCCCCTCCGGCCGCATCCATAGCTACACAGATACCCTTCCGGGTATCGCCGCTCCGGCCAATCACAGCGCCGCTGCGGCGCTGTGATTGGCCAGAGCGGCGAGGACGTCGCTCTGCGCATGCGCGCGGGACACTTCAACTGCGGCTCACCGCAGTTGAAGATGGGGATTAACCCTGTAAATGCACCGTTGTCTATGGCGCGCATGCGCCGTAGACAACGTTGTAAAACGTTCTTTTAAAATATCTCCTAAACCGTGCAGGTTTAGGAGATATTTCTTGTACCTACAGGTAAGCCTTAATCTAGGCTTACCTGTAGGTGCAGTTAATTTTTAGGGTATACAACCACTTTAAGTGAGAGCACGCATTAGTTCTCCATGGGACCCCATTCTGTTACTGGGAGTGAGGTAACAGAGGTGTGCTGACTGGTAGAGTGGGCATAGGCTCTGCATGTCCCTCCGAATGCAACATATACTCCTGTACATGTGTGTAGGACAAGGGACAACACATTCTGAAGAAACACTGCATACAACTCTACACACAAGTGGCTCATCTCTGAGTTGGGGGACTGCCTTAATGTTTGACTTTTCACATGACCATAGCCCCCACCTAGTCCTAACGCATTGGGGAGCACGTCTTCGGTATAGGTGGTACTGTAAACTCATTAATCCCCTAACATAGCCCAAAGAACTCACCCTGGGGTAGGCGTCCTTTTTGGCCCACACTTGGTGCACAATGAGGAGGGGAACATGGAAGGAAGTACCACCTGCCTTCCCTGCTTACGTTTTGAATGAAAAAAACTGACCTTATTCCCCCATCCGCACATTTAAGGTGGATGGGAGAATCCTGCCCGTTGAGTTATTGTACTCTAACATCGGGGAGGTTTGATTGAGCTGAAATTTTGAGCTGAAATTTTCCAACAGGGCAGTTGATAGATTTCTGTTCAGCCACAGTGCTCATATATTGGATCCAAATTCAGCCGTTCCCTGCTGAACTTCAATCCATGTATGGCCAGCTTTAGTCTCGCAGTCTGTCACTGCACTGACACAAACTCTTTCCCTTCAGGCAACAATCTTGTTAAAGTGGTTGTATACCCTCAATTACAACTTGCACCTACAGGTAAGCCTAGATTAAGGCTTACCTGTAGGTACAAGAAATATCTCCTAAACCTACACGGTTTAGGAGATATTTGCCAAAGAGTTTTACAACGTTGTCTACGACGCATGCACGCCGTAGACAACGGTGCATTCACAGGGTTAATCCCCATTCACAACATTCGGCTCGCCGAAGTTGAAGTCTCCTGCGAGCATGCGCGGAGCGACGTCTTCCTTGCTCTGGTCAATCACAGCGTGCAGCGGCGCTGTGATTGGCCGGAGCGGCGATACCCGGAAGTAACATTCTGGATATCTGTGGAGAGATGGCTGTGACTAGAGGGGGAGACGAGGACAGCGTTGGGGGCCCCGATCTAAGGTAAGTGATGCATAATGAGCTAGTATGCTAGTCATACTAGCTCATTATGGCTTTATCTTGCAGATGGTTTAAAAAAAAACGGGTATACAACCACTTTAAATAGCCTGTCTCTCAAGCTAGATAGGGCAGAATCAGAGACACATACTGCTAATGTGTCTGTACACCCTTGCTGCTCTGCTGCAGCTCCTAACAAAACCCCCATGCACACCTATACAATTAATGTGCTGGTTACTGACAAAATGTGGAACCAGGGTTGGAGACTTTTTCCCACCCAAGACTCTACATTGCCTCCAGGCTCCAGGAACCATACCAAGATTTGCGAATCGCAGGGCCGGCACTACCTATAGGTAAGGTAGTCCCTGGCCTAGAGCGCATATCAGTTGAGGGCGCCACGCCGGCAGGGGTGGACTGGGCCGGGGGGCACAGAGTCAGACTCCCCACCACCTCCACTGTATACATGGGCAGGGAAAAGGGGGTGGAGTCAGGGGCAGAGCCAAGGGGGGCAGCAAAATTAGGTTTCGCCTAGGATGTCAAAAATCCTTGCACCAGCCCTGGCTAATCCTAGAGAAAACTGAGAAGTTAGCTTTCTTCATTGAGAAAAAGCAAGCCTGCAGGGGTGAGAAGCCTGGCTGCCACTTAACCCTTCTTACACCATTACAGGGCACTTTCTGTCACAAAATGTGCATTCTGTATATGTATGTATGTATGTATATATATATATATATATATATATATATACATATATATATATACAGTGGTGTGAAAAGTGTTTGCCCCCTTCCTCATTTCCTGTTCCTTTGCATGTTTGTCACACTTAAGTGTTTCGGAACATCAAACCAATTTAAACAATAGTCAAGGACAACACAAGTAAACACAAAATGCAATTTGTAAATGAAGGTGTTTATTATTAAAGGTGACAAAAAAATCCAAACCATCATGGCCCTGTGTGAAAAAGTGATTGCCCCCCTTGTTAAAACATACTATAACTGTGGTTGTCCACACCTGAGTTCAATTTCTCTAGCCACACCCAGGCCTGATTATTGCCACACCTGTTCACAATCAAGGCATCACTTAAATAGGAGCTGCTTGACACAGTAAGGTCCACCAGAAGATCCTTAAAAGCTACACATCATGCCGAGACCCAAAGAAATTCAGGAACAATTGAGAAAGAAAGTAATTGAGATCTATCAGTCTGGAAAGGGTTATAAAGCCATTTCCAAAGCTTTGGGAATCCAGCGAACCACAGTGAGAGCCATTATCCACAAATGGCGAAGACATGGAACAGTGGTGAACCTTCCCAGGAGTGGTCGGCCGCCCAAAATTACCCCAAAGAGCGCAGCGACGACTCATCCAAGAGGTCACAAAAGACCCCACAACAACGTCCAAGGAACTGCAGGCCTCACTTGCCTCAGTTAAGGTCAGCGTTCATGCCTCCACCATCAGGAAAAGACTGGGCAAAAATGGCCTGCATGGCAGAGTTCCAAGGAGAAAACCACTGCTGAGCAAAAAGAACATCAAAGCTCGTCTCAATTTCTCCACAACACATCTTGATGATCCCCAAGACTTTTGGGACAACATTGAGACAAAAGTGGAACTCTTTGGAAGGTGTGTGTCCAAGTATATCTGGCGTAGAAGGAACACTGCATTTCAGAAAAAGAACATTATACCAACAGTAAAATATGGTGGTGGTAGTGTGATGGTCTAGGGCTGTTTTGCTGCTTCAGGACCTGGAAGACTTGCCGTGATAAAAGGAACTATGAATTCTGCTGTCTACCAAGAGATCCTGAAGGAGAATGTCCGACCATCTGTTCGTGTACTCAAGCTGAAACGAACTTGGGTTCTGCAGCAGGACAATGATCCTAAACACACCAGCAAGTCCACCACCGAATGGCTGAAGAAAAACAAAATGAAGACTTTGGAGTGGCCTAGCCAAAGTCCTGACCTGAATCCTATTGAGATGTTGTGGTATGACCTTAAAAAGGCCGTTCATGCTCGAAAACCCTCTAATGTAACTGAATTAGGACAATTCTGCAAAGATGAGCGAGCCAAAATTCCTCCAGGACGCTGTAAAAGCCTCATTGCACGTTATCGCAAACGCTTGGTTGCAGTTGTTGCTGCTAAGGGTGGCCCAACCAGTTATTAGGTTTAGGGGGCAATCACTTTTTCACACAGGGCCATGATGGTTTGGATTTTTTTTCACCTTTAATAATAAACACCTTCATTTACAAATTGCATTTTGTGTTTACTTGTGTTGTCCTTGACTATTGTTTAAATTGGTTTGATGTTCCGAAACACTTAAGTGTGACAAACATGCAAAGGAACAGGAAATGAGGAAGGGGGCAAACACTTTTTCACACCACTGTATACAGTATATTACATATATTAGGTGTTAGAACCAAAACAACTTCCATATGTATGCATCACTACACTACGTATGGGTGACTGAACAAAGAGCAGGAGCAGACACTGCATTTTGGCAGAATGGCATTTTGGAAGGTTAGTGTATCCGCAAAGGTCAATGTATGAATACTTCCCACGTCATGGCAAAAGCCCTGGCAGCCATAATTACATTTAGTTCTGTTTTAAAGCCCAGCTCCAGGATATATATGATATGGCAGTTTGGCTTTAACATATATTTGCAAATGTATAGAACAGATCACTTAAGTTTTGTTGCTGGCTAGCTTGAAAGTGGGCTGGAGACTCAATTTTTTACTGCTGTATTATTTTCAATGTTTTCCAGGTGTCAAAAAAGGTTGGGCTGCAATACTTGACTTCAGTTTGAAGCTGTCCCCTGCAGTACCTCTTTTCAGACACAAGATGTGCTCGGTTTTCCTTGATTCAACTTGGAAAACTAAGGAGTGCAGGGCCCCAAAGCTTCACACTGAACATGGCAATCGCTGTATATTGACTCCCACTGCTGGTAGAAGTGGGCATAGCAAATCATGTTACAGTCAAAACATATCAGAAAAATGTAAGCAAAAAAAAGAGCATAAAATTCCTCTTGGCGTTAACTTTGGTCCTGTTTTACTTGTCTGGCATGCGACAATAAAGATTTTTTATAAGCATTTACTTTGTTCCAGTGTGGGGCCATCTCTTCTTCTTACATATATTCTTTGGATGGTGGTGAGCCAGGGAAAGCACCTGAGGCGATATTGCACCTTGATATGCCTGAGCGGTGCATGCTCTCTGTTTTGCTAAAATTCCTCTGGAGAGGATCGTGGGTACAATGCTGTGGCTCCTGCAGACTCTTCGTCCAGCTCGCGTACAGGCTTTCAGTTATGGAGCTGAAGGAAGTATCAATGGACGATGCCGCACTTGTGCTCCATTGAGAACTACTATGGTGGACGATGAGACTTGTTGTCTTTTCATTCACAGCTCTCTGTAAATAAATGACGCAACGTGCAGGTGCAGCCACACACAGCCAAACCAAATTCAAATATGATAGGAGCCTGCAGAAAGAAGAACCTTTTGCAGTTTGAGGGTAGGGGCTGTGGACTCTGACCATGTTTCATGTTCATAGCTGGATACTTGCTGGAATTGACCCAGCAATACTGGAACTTAGCTCAGGTTGCCAGGTTATTACTGGGTTGTTTATATCTCCAGAATTTTGATTTCGGAGAGGTAAAAAAAGTCATGCACACTGTGCCCTGCAAATACCGTCTGTCAGGAGAGGACTCAGGAGAGGGAGGGAGAGGACTAGGAGGAGAAGCTGTGCCTGCCACGAGATGAGGGAAGGAGGACGAGGCGCTGGGGCTGTGAATCAGGTGGCAACAAACGTTGGGAGGAGCAAGGACACATGGAAGTAAAGATGCCACCAGAGAGTGTTTGATTGTGTATGCAGTGTGTATGTGTATGTTACATGTATGTGTATGCAGGCTGTATATATGTACTCAGGTGGTCCTGCTGTGCTACCTAGATAGCAAGCAATTATGCTGCAACTTTTAAAAATTACTTTCTAACTATTGCTAGACTTGCCGGGCTTCACAAGTTTGTTGCACAATTGCAGCAAGTCCGCTTTGCGTGACTCCAGATCAACTTTCTTTGCAAACATTCCACAAGTCTGCTGCAAGTTCTGGTTCAGTTATGTAGTGCAATAGTCATCCCACCACAGGGGTCACTGTGACTGGATTTTCATGCTGTAGACTTGCAGAGTTCTTGCTGTAGACTCACCACTGCAACTTTACTCTTGCTAGAGACTTGCCACGCAAATTTGCTACAAATTGGAAAAGTGTCAACTAGAACTTGTGCTTCAAGTGCTCTGCAAGTATACAACTTACCAGTGAAAATGTGCAGCAAGTTGACAGACTTACAATTCAACACTGCCACAAATGTGTGACAAGTTATCCTTGCTATCTGGGCTAGGATGGGCGTAAAAAGAATGTCAGGGAGTGCTGGGCTCTATATAAAATTCTGACTTTTAAACTATGTACATTAGCCCCTTCCTGAGAGAGGGTAAAACAAATCCTACTGCCTGAACACAGTTTTGAAGCTTTGACATGAGTTCGTAAAACTGTAAAATAAAGAAAAAGATACAGGATAAGGAGTCCAAAAAACAAAAACAACAAAACAAAAACAATAACGCAGTCCAAGAAGAAATGTCCAAGGAAATCCTCCAGCGAAAGAGTTAATATCAAATCTAACACCACTCTCCTTGCAGCTCTGTGATCAGCAGGGAACTGACAGCTGTGAAAACATAAGGGAGATAAGAGAGCATAGGCTCATGGTGCAAATAACATTTGTTTAATGGATAAAGGAAATAAAATCAATACACTTAAAAGTTTAGAACATACGCATCTAGAATCCTCCTGTATGGAGCCCTGAACAGGGTCACATCCGAGTGCCAAGATAGATGGATGAGTACCTACACAAGCGCTGGCTCACCAAGCAGCTGCCGACAGGCTGTGAGCAAGCCGCTCATTGACTCCAGGTGTCGGCCGGTCAGGACAAGGCTGTGGGAACCTCCACCATGTAATCCAGGGGGAGCCTCTGATGGAACAGACTGACAGGGGACACTATGCGGTTGCCAGGACAACGCGTTTCAGAGGGCGTGGCCTCCTTCCTCAGATCCGCCTTGTGTTCTCCGAAGAGCCCTTATAAAGCCATTCATAAATGTCCAGGGTATTAACCCTTCTTTCTCAGGCCATTCGACTTACATCGGAAGCTTGCATCGGGGCTTACATTTTTTCTTACATACTTTTATTTGTTTACACTTTTCTCCTCTGGCAAGGAGAAAAATATACAATTTATCTTTCTCTCCAGTTAGGCCCCTTTAACACGGGCTTGTCTGTGTACGGACTCCGCTGATCCCCGCTGAGCAGCGGATGACAGGTCCGTCTCCTCTCACTGGACCTGTCAAAGCCCCGCTGTCCTCTATGGAGATCAGATAAAATTTGGAGCACTTGTCCGTTTTCATCCAATCCTATACGATTCGATTCTCCAGACGGATGGAAAATAGGGTTTCCATCCGTCTGGATTTCATGGACAGGATTGGATTGGATAGTGGCGGATGTCAGCGGACATGTCATTTGCCATTTAAAAGAGGTGCATGGAGCGTCCGATCAGGTCTGCCTGAAAAACTGACAGATGGACCTGATCAGAAAGCCTGTGTGAAAGGGGCCTCAGAGAAGAAAATAAACACAGTGGCAAGCTGAACAGTAATTGATCACTGTGATAGCCTCTAATTGGCAATCCCAGTGATCAGGTGACCGGGAACTGGGCCTAACAGTTCTTGATCGTAAGCATGAGAACCTGTGCTGGGAGCGCACAGTGTAGCACACTCTCAGCACAAACAAATGCAGCCTTACTGAAGAAGACCTACTTCAATGAGGCCATATAGGCAGTGCCAAGGGGTTATATCCATCTGTCTTCCACACTATATGTTGCTCACCTGACCCTGCACTATATACCGGTACATTACCCAACCCAGACTTCTGAAATATGTATGGTACATACTTACATACAGTACATACTCTGTACATAGGCTCAAGCTTTAAACCCCTCCCACTGTTAGTAATTACACTATCACTTCCCATAATGAAGGACGCTCTTAAATTTGAGAAGGAAGGCCTTTCATTCATCTATCTTCCCTCCATTCATACAATGTTAATTATCGGTTAGTGCAGACTTCTGGGAAAATCAGTCAGTCAATCACACAAGCAGGATATGACATTTCTGCCTCAATTCCCCTGCTTTCAGAGAGTTCTCTACATCATTATACTGTGAATAAAGAATGCTGTAGTGATGCCATCTTAGAATATGGGCCAACGAGGCCCTGAACTCCCAGTATCTTCTCAGTCTTCAAGCCTGAGTAACACTAGAAATCATTAGATCGAACAGACTGAGGATATCTTTTGGCAAAACAAATAAAATAAGGAATACTGGGGGGCAACAGCTCCAGATTGAAGGTAAGTACAACCTGCACTACATTTTTTTTTACCTCCTGTTAAGCAGTCCATTCAAAAGAAATTTTCAGGAATTGGGCTTTCAGGTGATCATAAAGGTAAAGTTTTTTACCGTAATGCATTCCCTGCATTAACATAAAATATATTTTACTACTTGCTGTGCATTCACAGGGCACAGAGGCAGCAGCATGAGCCATTGGTTTCTGCTGCTGTCAATCAACTCATGTGAGGAGGGAGTGGGGCGGGGCAGAGTCATGCTGTGTGTGTCTATGGACACACACAGCCTGACTTAGGAGCGCAGCTACACAAGTGCACACAGCTTGCTGAGGGGTCTCATACAGTACTTTGTTTAAAGCATAGAACCCTGTATTCCCAATATATGGTCTCTCACAGCACAAAGAACATGGAAATGCAATTATTTTAGTACATTTAAACTTCTAAATACCTTTCAGCAGTTAGAGCAGTCTTGTGACTTCTATCACTGTCTGGTTAAAGCTTGTAGGAGGAATTTTCATTCTTCTCTGACTGTCCTTTGAGGCTGCAGGACTCCTGACCCTCTGTCTGGACAGTGATGATTGGCCCTGCACTGATAACATGCACTCTCCCAAGAAAAAAAAAAACTCTCTAACAATACACACCAAACTGGGCATGTGCAGAGTGACTCCAAAAGCTCTGTCTTACCTGGAGGTGGATCATGAACAGTGGAGAAGGGGAGGATTAGGTAAGACAGGATCAATCAGCCTTTTTACGCAATGCAGATAATTAACCCCTTAGGTTCCACAATGAGTATAACAAACATGCTTTACTGCATATACAGACTGATTTTACTGTTGTGGGTTTAGTAACACTTTAATAGAGGCTGCCTCTTGAAGACTATATCCCCCATAGTTTGAGGTAGCTCCCAGCAATCCTTTTCCAAGTGGGCTCTTTTTTTCCCAAGTTGCACTGCATCCAATCACAGTGTCTCTGAATCCTGGGCAGTAGACAGGCTCTCCTCCGGCCAGGGCTGCTGGAGCAGCTTATCTCTCTCTGGCTGGCTCTCTCTTCTCCCTGTGATGCCGCTCTTCATATACTCAGCCAGGGAGGGAGAAATGACAGCTGCTGCAGCGGGTAGGGCTGTGTGTGGGCAGTTGTGTAACTTGTCATGGTTCGGTCTGTCTGGCTGGGGTGTGCCATGGGTCAGGGCTAAATACAGATGAGGAGGATGACATTGTTCATGCTACAGATAAATCTGTCTGTGCCTCTTTAAAGTGGATCTTCACCATGTTTTAACTCCTCTTCCCAATTTTTCTGCAATTATCAACAATTATTTTATAGGGCGGTGCCTTTTTTTTTTTTTTTGCACAGCCTGTATTCCTCGCCTAATTGAGAAAGATGTCCCCCATGCCCAAATCCTTCTGGAATATACACATCGTGGACCCCAGTAGGCTTTGGGACTGTGTAGAACCCACTGCTTATGTACTGTAAGCATTTTCAAGCAGCTGTCTCCTAGCATCTAGAAGAGATAGCTGGCCTCCTGATGAGGTCACAAAGAAGATGGCGGCATGGAACCCTGATTTTTGTGACCTTCAGCGAATCACGGCACAGCGCTGGATTCACTTGGTGGATGAGTATGCTAATCCAGCTCAGCCTACCATACAAGGTAATAAGGGGTTAATAATAAAATTAACCCCTGGGGTTGAATTCCTCTTTAAGGCCTCCAGTATAATATGACAATAACATGCATATTAGCCTTTAAAATTAGCACTTTTGATTTCGAACGTTCGCGTCCATTGTAACTAATAGGGTTCTTAAATTTACACAGACTTTAGGTCCGTTCGCAGGTTCTGGTGCGAACCGAACCGGGGGTGTTCGGCTCATCCCTAGTCAGAAGGTATAAGTGACTTCTACATTTTTTGTTCCCTGTAATAACAGTAACCATAGGCGTGCGCAGGGGGTGTGCCCGGTGTTCCTGGGCACACCCTAATCACCTTGAGAGGCGCCGATTCCCCCTGCTGCTATTGCAGCAATGCCCCCGAACGGGGCTCCTAAAAAAAATTGTAAAAAATAACAAAATATAAAAAAAATTAAAAACTACTGACACTGTCCATTGCCCTACTGGCACCAACCTCTGTTCTACTGCCACTGTCCACTGCCCTACTAACATTGTCCATGTTTTTAACACATTTGTGATGCACACCCTAGTGCAAAAGGCTGCGCACACCTATGCCAGTAACAGATATTCACGTAATTCTGCATGTTGCATATAAGTTCTGTGAAACATGTCCTAATAGTTTCGTTTCCTGTGCACAGATGCAATATTTATTTTTTCTTCTATATTTATATTGTTTCAGTTCCTCATTGTACCAGGTCATACCTCAATGATTATTGTTTGTCATTTTACATATTTATTGGATCTCACCTAGTCTGCACTTAGGATAGTAACAGTGTGATCTGCTAAGTAAAATGTGCAACCACAAAAATAGAAAAGCAATTCCACTGCTGCTGCAAATAAAAAACACTATAACACAATCCTAAAATCAGGGCGGGACTGGGAATAAAAACCAGCCCTGGAAAATATTTCATACCGGCCCCATAGCAATATTATACCCAGTGATGTAAGTAACTGAGTTAAAATAAACTGAGTTACCTAACGCAGTTACTTTAGAGGGTAACGAGTAATCTAACTGATTACTTTTCCCCTCATGGTAACTCAGTTTGGCTTAGTTACCCCAATTACATCTACCGCCACTAGATGGCAGTAGTGTAAATCCGGTGTCCTGCCGAAAAAGTTCCCCCGCCGGATAAGGACCCCCTGTACTCTGCAGGCGCAGGGCTTGCGCAGTACGAAGGACTACAGAGCTTCCGAAAATTGCCGAACCTAAACAGCTCTGAGTGAACTCTACACCGCGCAGGTGCAGTTAACATGTAATTGTACGAGGCGATGTTGCACGCTCCTGATGCTCGTGCTACACTGCAAGGGGCGTCTATTGTGTAACTAAGGGGCGGGTCTAGTATTACTGTAACCAAGGGGCGCATTTATTATTATTGTTATATATCGAGCTCTGCCCATTAATTTAACATTCGCCCTCTTCTGTAGCCATCCGCCCCTTACACAATATAATAATAATAGACCCGCCCCTTGCTTACACGCTATAACAGATCTGCCCCTTGGTTAGAGTAATAATACAGAAGTCCCTTGGTTACACGATATATAACAATAATAATAAATGCGCCCCTTGGTTACAGTAATACTTGACCCGCCCCTTAGTTACACGTATAGAATATTTAAAAAAAAAGTCAGTTACTTTGCTGCGTAACTAATTACTTTTTCAATGTAGTAACTGAGTTACTAACGCAATTACTTTTTGGGAGAAGTAATTTGTAACTTAACTAATTACTTTTTTAAAGTAAGATGACCAACACTGATAATACCAGCCCAACATCATAATGTCATTATTTTCTTGTTCATGAAAGGGAAAACCATGCATTTTAAACCACATTTGAAGAGTGTATTATATATAGAGAAGACAGATATGGCTTTAGGGCTTTATATACAGTATATAAAAGCTAATTCCAGTTAAAAGTGTTAACAATGATCAATCATTAAGGGGGACCCCAGGAACTCTGGGAACGGGGGGGGGGGGGGGCTCTGTTGACCCGAGACCACCTTCCGCAGAAAGAATAGGGGGGTGGGTTACTGATATAAGGGGGAAACCTTTATATCAGTGTCCCCTTACATTATTGTATTCACTCCCCCCTTACATCAGTGACCCCCCCCCCCCTCAGACTGGCCTGGTGGCACTGTCACTGACCTCCTCTCAGGTGCACCGGTCAGTTGGCTCCAAATTGGTGGCTCTGGTTTTATCCTATAGTCTCCTCTCCACTGTCCACACACATCTGACTTCTCCCATGACCCCCATCCTGGCAGCACTCCCACTCTCTACTCCTCTCTAGACTCCCTCAGAGACAGCAGACATGATATAAGACAAGAGATGGTCAGAGGTTTTGGACATTATACAGGAGGTGTCAGAGGCTGCAGGCATGATACAGGAGATGATTAGAGACTGTGGACATGATACAGGAGGTGTCAGAGGCTGCAGGCATGATACAAGAGATGGTTAGAGGCTGCGGACATGATACAGGAGGTGTCAGAGGTTGCGGACATGATTCAAGAGATGGTTAGAGGATGCAGACATGATACAGGAGGTGGCAGAGGCTGCGGGCATGATACAGGAGATGGTCAGAGACTGAAGATATCATACTAAAGATGGTAAGAGACTGCAAACATGATACAAGAGATGTCAGAGACTGCAGACATGATACAAGACAAGAGATGGTCAGAGGTTGCGGACATGAAGCAAGAGATGGTTAGAGGCTGCGAACATGATACAGGAGGTGTCAGAGGTTGTGGACATGATACAAGAGATGGTTAGAGGCTGCGGACATGATACAGAAGGTGTCAGAGGCTGCGGACATGATACAGAAGGTGTCAGAGGCTGCGGACATAATACAGGAGGTGTCAGAGGCTGCAGACATGATACAGGAGGTGTCAGAGACTGCAGATATGATACAAGAGATGGTCAGACACTGCAGATATGATACAAGAGATGGTCAGAGACTGCAGACATGGTACAAGAGATGGTCAGAGACTGCAAACATGGTACAAGAGATGGTCAGAGACTGCAGACATGGTACAAGAAATGGTCAGAGACTGCAGACATGGTACAAGAGATGGTCAGAGACTGTGGACTTGATACAAGAGATGGTCAGAGACATGATACAAGAGATCAATACATCCTAACCAGTGCCCATCAAATGCAGCCTCATCAGTGCCCATAAAATGCAGCCTCACTGTACCCATCAAATGCAGCCTCACTGTACCCATCAATGCAACCTCACTGTGCCCATCAATGGAGCCTCACTGTGCCCATCAAATGCAGTTTCAGTGTGCCATAAATGCAACCTCACTGTGCCCATGAATACAGCCTCACTGTGCCCGTGAATGCAGCTTCACTGTGCCCGTCAATGCAGCCTCACTGTGCCAATGAATGCAGCCTTACTGCCCATGAATGTAGCCTCACTGTGCCCATCAATGCAGCCTCACTGTGCCCATCATTGCAGCCTCACTTTGCCCATTAATTCAGCCTCACTGTGCCCATCAATGCAACCTCACTGTTTCCATCAATGCAGCCTCACTGTATCCATCAATGCAGCCTCACTGTGCCCATCAAATGCAGCCTCACTGTGCCCATCAATGCAGCCTCACTGTGCCCATCAATGCAGTCTCACTGTGCCCAACAATGCAGCATCACTGTGCCCAACAATGCAGCATCACTGTGCCCATCATTGCAGCCTCACTGTGCCCATCAAATGTAGCTTTACGGTGCCCATGAATTCAGCCTCACTGTGCCCATGAATGCAGCCTCACTGCCCATCAATGCAGCCTTACTGTGCCCATCAAATGCAGCCTCACTGTGCCCATAAATGCAGCCTCGTGCCCATGAATGCAACCTCATTGTGCCCATTAATGCAGCCTCACCACCCATCAATGCAGCCTCACTGTGCCCATCAAATGCAGCTTCACTGTGCCCAACAATGCAGCCTCACTGTGCCCATCAATGCATCCTCACTGTCCATGAATGCAGCCTTAATGTGTCCATGAACGCATCCTCACTGTGCCCATGAATGCAGCCTCACTGCCCATGAACGCTGACTCACTGTGCCCATGAATGCAGCATCACAGTGCCAATGAATGCAGATTCAATGACCATGAATGCAGCCTCACTGTGCCAATGAATGCAGCCTCAATGTGCCCATGAATGCAGCCTCACTGTGCCCATCATTGCAGCCTCACTTTGCCCATGAATGCAGCCTCACTGTGCCCATCAATACAGACTAACCATTGCCTGGATCACACACACACAGCGGGCATCTCCCGCTGTGTGTCATGGAGCTGGGTCTGTGTTCGGTGGCGCTGTAACAAGGTCCCACCCCCCTAGACTGGCTCGTGTGATAGGCGGAACACTAATTCAATCAGTGTTCAATCTACTATCACACAAGTTGGTCTAGGGGGGCGGGACCTTGTTACAGTGCCGCTGAACACAGACCCAGCTCCATGACATACAGCGGGAGATGCCCACTGTGTGTGACACATAAGAGGAGGAGGAGAGAGGGAGGGAGGGGAGCGCTGCAGCCACAGTTTAAAGCATCCCTAGGGTAGGCAAAATTTCCCAGTATCCCCGTAGGCTAGCCCGGCCCTGCCTAAAATAGATTAGAATTGATTGCTGCTGTGCCATAGATACCGGTAATTCAAGTTTCAAAACATCAAAACCCATGATTAATAAAGCAAACCATATTGGCACTTTATAATTTTGTGGTCCATTGATTACGGGTTTTGATTTTACATATTTTGTTATACAAAGGTATATGTAAACCCAAGAACAAATATATTGCAGTTCAGAAGTTCTTAGATGTGATGGCTGTTTACATTTTTCCAGCTATGTACATTTTCTGAAAGTACAGAGAATTTTCTATTTATTCTGTCAGAATTCAAGTATCCATGTAACATTCTGTGATCTGAACTGAAATTTCAACGTTATCAGCTTTCCCAGCTCCCTTTGGGTGAACTAGAGAATATCCCTCTATGTAATAAAGACAAGGAGAGGGGTAGGTGTTTGTAGTCAAGATCACCATTAGCCTAGGGTGACAATGCTTATCCTTCATAGATACAGCATAGTAAGTAAGCGTTGTCACAACAGCAAGTTTGTTGCTGGCAGGAGCATCAGTTGAAAGTCAAGAAAAAAAAGCCTAAAAAATGATAAATAAGGAATAATAATGCTACAATATATTAGGACCCCACTCATACCTTGGCATTCCAGGAATGGCGCATCATGGCATCACCCATTCTTGCATGTGTTCCAGGAAGCACACTCAAAGCATGCCAAAGCGTGCATCGCCCTTGCAGTGCCATTATTTACTAATTCTTAATGGCACCCAAACACAGGGAAGTAATTGCGTGTTTTGTTGCACACAAAAAACTTGCATTTCAAAAACACACAAAACACACTGCAAGTTGCATGCGCTTGCTGCGCGAAGGGCAGCCCATTCAAGTGAATAGATTGGCCTATGCTGTTATGTGTTACATATTTTTCTTCATGGACCCTTTATGGTGTCCTTCCTATTTATTTTCAAATTTGGGAACTTTGCCATATGTGTAGCGATTTTATCCTAATTTTGGAAGCATTCCATCATATTGTGATTGAAAAATTGCATGGAAGTAATCTGTCCATACCGATCTGCTTCTGTGGTTTCCTTTGTTTCTTGAATGCATTATCAATCAAAAATATCTTTCAGGTGGCAATTTGGTGGGTGTCATTAATTTCCAGCACAGCATTCGTTTTGCTTAAAACAGGGACATTTTTGAAGGTGTGGGTGGTGGATTGCTGTGGACGGGTACATTTCATGAGATCATTTTTTTTTTTAAATGGAGAAATTACTATATGGAAAGCATCCAGAATATTTGTTTTTGTTAGAGCCTCTGTGTATTCATTATTCATTGTTGACATTGTGTTAACACGCATTAACAGATCACACAACCACTCCAACCAAAACCAAAGAATAATTAATAGCCATTTAAAAGATTAAAAAATATGTTTTTCCTGCAATACTCACCTATAACTCAGAAATGTCCCCTAAAGTGTATTTTTCTGCTGCAAGATGCCCTCAGTCTTCAGGGTTGAGTGATGTTCAGCATCATTCAACCCACTTGCTCTGAGCCCAAGGCTGTCGTGCACCTGCTCCTAGCTTGTAACTGGACAGCAGAAGCAGCTTCTTGTCAGCACATGAACTGATTGGCTGGCTGTGCTGCTTTTTCCTTTACCATATTCAGCTTTACTGCACAAGAACTGCAGTCAAATTCAGGTACTTACATTGCATGGATTTAAAAACACATTTAGGGATGTATTAATAAAAACAAAGCTTAATTTTTTTAAATCTTTTTTTATCTGTTTTGAGATCAGCTTTAAAGTGGTAGTAATGTCCCCACAGTTTACTTGTACCTACAGGTAAGTCCCATCACACACACAGAGCTATATTTTGTTCCCAGAAGCACCTATAGGACTTGAAGTGTGTTAGTCCATCACACACACAGAGCTATATTTTCTTCCCAGAAGCCACTATAGGACTTGAAGTGTGTTAGTCCCATCACACACACAGAGCTTTTTTTGTTCCCAGAAGCACCTATAGGACTTGAAGTGTGTTAGTCCCATCACACACACAGAGCATATATTTGTTTCCCAGAAGCACCTATAGGACTTGAAGTGTGTTAGTCCATCACACACACAGAGCTATATTTTGTTCCAAGAAGCACCTATAGGACTTGAAGTGTGTTAGTCCCATCACACAGACCTATATTTTGTTCCAGAAGCACCTATAGGACTTGATGTGTGTTAGTCCCATCACACACACAGAGCTATATTTTGTTCCCTGAAGCACCTATAGCACTTGAAGTGTGTTAGTCCCATCACACACAGAGAGCTATATTTCTTCCCAGAAGCACCTATAGGACTTGAGTGTGTTAGTCCCATCACACACACAGAGCTATATTTTGTTCCAGAAGCACCTATAGGACTTGAAGTGTGTTGTCCCATCACACACACAGAGCTTATTTTCTTCCCAGAAGCACCTATAGGACTTGAAGTGTGTTAGTCCCATCACAGACACAGAGCTATATTTTCTTCCCAGAAGCACCTATAGGACTGAAGTGTGTTAGTCCCTTCACACACACAGAGCTATATTTTGTTCTCAGAAGCACCTATAGCACTTGTAGTGTGTTAGTCCCATCACAGACACAGAGCTATATTTTGTTCCCAGAAGCACATATAGGACTTGAAGTGTGTTAGTCCCATCACACACACAGAGCTATATTTTGTTCCCAGATGCACCTATAGGACTTGAAGTGTGTTTGTCCCATCACACACACAGAGCTATATTTTCTTCCCAGAAGCACCTATTAGGACTTGAAGTGTGTTAGTCCCATCACACACACAGAGCTATATTTTCTTCCCAGAAGCACATATAGGACTTGAAGTGTGTTAGTCCCATCACACCACAGAGCTATATTTTGTTCCCAGAAGCACCTATAAGGACTTGAAGTGTGTTAGTCCCATCACACACACAGAGCTATATTTTGTTCCCAGAGGAACCTATAGGACTTGATGTGTGTTAGTCCCATCACACACACAGAGCTATATTTTGTTCCCAGAAGCACCTATAGGACTGAAGTGTGTTAGTCCCATCACACACACAGAGCTATATTTTGTTCCCAGAAGCACCTAATAGGACTTGAAGTGTGTTAGTCCCATCACACACACAGAGCTATATTTTGTTCCCTGAAGCACCTATAGGACTTGAAGTGTGTTAGTCCCATCACACACACAGAGCTATATTTTGTTCCCAGATGCACCTATAGCACTTGAAGTGTGTTAGTCCCATCACAGACACAGAGCTATATTTTGTTCCCAGAAGCACTATAGGACTTGAAGTGTGTTAGTCCCATCACACACACTGAGCTATATTTTGTTCCCAGAAGCACTATAGGACTTGAAGTGTGTTAGTCCCATCACACACACAGAGCTATATTTTCTTCCCAGAAGCACCTATAGGACTTGAAGTGTGTTAGTCCCATCACACACACAGAGCTATATTTTCTTCCCTGAAGCACCTATAGGACTTGAAGTGTGTTAGTCCCATCTCACACACAGAGCTATATTTTGTTCCCATAAGCACCTATAGGACTTGAAGTGTGTTAGTCCCATCACACACACTGAGCTATATTTTCTTCCCAGAAGCACCTATAGGACTTGAAGTGTGTTAGTACCATCACACACACAGAGCTATATTTTGTTCCCAGAAGCACCTATAGGACTTGAAGTGTGTTAGTCCCATCACACACACAGAGCTATATTTTGTTCCCAGAGGCACCTATAGGACTTGAAGTGTGTTAGTCCCATCACACACACAGAGCTATATTTTGTTCCCAGAAGCACCTATAGGACTTGAAGTGTGTTAGTCCCATCACACACAGAGCTCCTCTATTTTGTTTCCAGAGGCACCCATAGGACTTGAAGTGTGTTAGTGCCATCACACAGAGCTCCCATAGGACTCTAGTGTGTTAGTGGCATCACACATAGGACCTCTAGTGTGTTAGTGGCATCACACAGAGCTCCTATTTTCTTTGCAGAAGCACCCATAGGACTTCTAGTGTGTTAGTGGCATCACACTGAGCTCCTATATTTTCTTCTCAGAAGCACCCAAAGGACTTCTAGTGTGTTAGTGGCATCACACAGAGCTCCTCTATTTTCTTTGCAGAAGCACCCATAGGACTTCTAGTGTGTTAGTGGCACAGAGCTCCTATATTTTCTTCAGAAGCACCCACAGGACTTCTAGTGTGTTAGTGGCATCACACAGAGCTCCTCTATTTTCTTTGCAGAAGCACCCATAGGCCTTCTAGTGTGTTAGTGGCATACACAGAGCTCCTCTATTTTCTTTGCAGAAGCACACACAGGACTTCTAGTGTGTTAGTGGCATCACACAGAGCTCCTCTATTTTCTTTGCAGAAGCACCCAGAGGACTTCTAGTGTGTTAGTGGCATCACACAGAGCTCCTATATTTTCTTCTCTGCAGCACCCACAGGACTTCTAGTGTGTTAGTGGCATCACACAGAGCTCCTCTATTTTCTTTGCAGAAGCACCCATAGGACTTCTAGTGTGTTAGTGGCATCACACAGAGCTCCTCTATATTCTTCTCAGCAGCACCACAGGACTTCTAGTGTGTTAGTGGCATCACACAGAGCTCCTCTATTTTCTTTGCAGAAGCACCCATAGGACTTGTTGCAGGACAAGGTGCAGTAGTGTTGGAGGTTGTTCCGCCACCACGCCTCCAAAACGTGAACACACCTCTCTCCTCCCACCCCCTCCTCTTTTCTTCCTCCAGTGCTCTGTCCTTGGAAACCAGCGGTGCTCCGTAGGCGTACAAGGGGTCTACGCAAGTACGCAGGCAAAAAGATGCCATTGCCGTGCTTTGCGCTGGTAGTGTTTGGGGGACAGGAGCCACACTGGGCCAAGAGGTTTCTGGCAGCTCTGCAGGGGCAGGGCCGAGAGGTGGTGACGCACGTCGTCGCTTATGGCATAAGGTTAGGAATGGTGTTTCTGACAATGTGCACCAACCTCTCTCCGCCCTGCGACAGGGGGAGCTCACCCATGTGCCCTGCATGGCTCATACATGGTGCAGGTTTCCCAGGCTTTACCTGAGGCAGGGGCAAGGTCAGACTTGGACACCTTTCCCACCGAAAATCCTCGTTGGCTTACTGGGTCCTGAGGATGGATCACTGGCCAGAGCTTGTCCTCTCACCATTTGCTGGACGAGGGAGTATGCAATTGAGTGCTACTGGCCTGTCCTGCCTGAGGCAGAACCAGACTTCCGTTCTTTCCGAACGCACATTCAGTGCTGGCTGGAGGAGTCTTTTTTGTGACTGATCATAGGGTGCGCCTGACTCCATGCCTGCCTCGGATCTGCAAAAGCCTGATCGACTGACATTCATCAAAATGCGGAATCAGTCTTGGATCAACCAAACCAGCTACCAGGCACCTGAGGCGGATATAACCGAATAATTTTTAATGTCACATCCTGAGGATTCAAGACTGCCTATGCTGATGCTGAGTGACTGTCCTCTTATGTTCATTCATCAAATATGACTATCCTCTTCCTCCTCCTCAATGATCCATGCCACCACACCAGTGCCTAAGGCACAATTTTTCAGCCCCTGTTTAACAGGGGCGTGTACTTCCAATTTTTTTTAAAAAATGCTTCGCAACACGTGTGACTGCTGTGCTCCAAGTACAGTCTCTGTGAGGGGTTGCAGTGTTGTGGCACCAGCACCAGTGCCTAAGGCACAATTTTTCAGCCCCTGTTTAACAGGGGCGTGTACTTCCAATTTTTTAAAAAAATGCTTCGCAACACGTGTGACTGCTGTGCTCCAAGTACAGTCTCTGTGAGGGTTGCAGTGTTGTGGCACCAGCACCAGTGCCTAAGGCACAATTTTTCAGCCCCTGTTTAACAGGGGCGTGTACTTCCAATTTTTTAAAAAAATGCTTCGCAACACGTGTGACTGCTGTGCTCCAAGTACAGTCTCTGTGAGGGGTTGCAGTGTTGTGGCACCAGCACCAGTGCCTAAGGCACAATTTTTCAGCCCCTGTTTAACAGGGCGGGTACTTACAATTTTTTAAAAAAATGCTTCGCAACACGTGTGACTGCTGTGCTCCAAGTACAGTATCTGTGAGGGCCGGGTTGCAGTGTTGTGGCACCAGCACCAGTGCCTAAGGCACAATTTTTCAGCCCCTGTTTAACAGGGGCGGGTACTTACAATTTTTTAAAAAATGCTTCGCAACACGTGTGACTGCTGTGCTCCAAGTACAGTCTCTGTGAGGGGTTGCAGTGTTGTGGCACCAGCACCAGTGCCTAAGGCACAATTTTTCAGCCCCTGTTTAACAGGGGCGGGTAATTACAAATCTTGATCTAATAGTTCACAGCAGGGCCCATTCCTGCGCCCACCAAGAGTAACTATGAGGGCCTGCAGTCTTGTGGCAACACCGTCCACCACCACCGCCAAAGGCCCAATTTTTCTGCCTGTTCATCAGGTGCTTGCAATTACAAATCTTGATCTAATAACTCACAACAGGGCCCATTCCTGCGCCCACCAATAGTAACTGTGAGGGCCTACAGTCTTGTGGCAACACCGTCACCACCACCGCCAAAGGCCCAATTTTTCTGCCCTGTTCATCAGGTGCTTGCAATTACAAATCTTGATCTAATAACTCACAGCAGGGCCCATTCTGCGCCCACCAAGAGTAACTGTGAGAGCTTACAGTCTTGTGGCAACACCGTCCACCACCACCACCACCCCCAATTTTTCTGCCCTGTTCAACAGGTGCATGCAATTACAAATCTTGATCTATTAACTCATAGCAGGGCCCATTCCTGTGCCCACCAGTCTTGTGGCTACACCAACATCTAATAGGGCAAATTTCTGCAGAGTATATACGCCAGGCCCCTACTTTCAAACATCCAACTTACAAACGACTCCTACTTGCAAATGGAAAGAGAAAACAGGAAGTGAGAGGAAATCTACCCTAGGAAGGGAAATTCTATCCTGTTAGATTTAATTTGGGAAAAAGGTATCTCCTCTCTACTGATACTTTATCACCAATCCTTGTTTCAATTAAAACCCCACTTTTCCAAAAACATTTGTCATTGGGACGGAAAGTGAGGTGACATGTTCTGAACAGATGTGCAAAGACAGCAAATGTTACAGGGGTGATAACCCCTCCCTATGTTCTCCAAAAAGCTTAAAAATAGATTTTTTTTGGGATGGAGCTACACTTCATAATGTACCTGTTCAGATTCTACTTAAGAACAAACCTAAGCCGCAAGTGGTTTTAAATGGCTTCTTTTTTTACTTTACAAATGTCATTTTGTGCAAGGACAGTTCTAAACACGGGAAACACATGCTACTTCACAGGCATACTTTAGACACCCCCCAGGTACCATATTTAAAGGAAAATTTCACTCTTTTTTTTTTTTCACTTTATGCATCATTAAAATGACTGCTCCCGAAAAAACGTTAGTTTTTAAAAGTTCTTTTTGCATTGATATATGTCCCCTGGGGCAGGACCCGGGTCCCCAAAACTGTTTTATGACATTAACATGCATATTGGCCGTTTGTAATTAGCACTTTTGATTTCGAACGTTCGCGTCCATTATAACGTATAGGGTTCGAAAATTCGCGCAAACTTTCGGTCGGTTCGAAGGTTCTGGTGCGAACCGAACCCGGGGGTGTTCGGCTCATCCCTATTCAGCATCATTCAACCCACTTGCTCTGAGCCCAAGGCTGTCGTGCACCTGCTCCTAGCTTGTAACTGCACAGCAGAAGCAGCTTCTTGTCAGCACATGAACTGATTGGCTGGCTGTGCTGCTTTTTCCTTTACCATATTCAGCTTTACTGCACAAGAACTGCAGTCAAATTCAGGTACTTACATTGCATGGATTTAAAAACACATTTAGGGATGTATTAATAAAAACAAAGCTTCATTTTTTTAAATCTTTTTTTATCTGTATTGAGATCAGCTTTAAAGTGGTAGTAATGTCCCCACACTTTACTTGTACCTACAGGTAAGCCTAAATAAGGCTTACCTTTAGGCACAGTAAATATCTCCTAAACGTGCACTGTTTAGTAGATATTTACTACAGTAGCAGCAAGTGAGGTCACTGGCTCATACGCTCTCTTAGTAGATGTTTACTACAGTAGCAGCAAGTGACGTCACTGGCACATGCGCACTGTGCTCTCAATGGGCAGGAGTGATGTCATCGTGGCTTGGCCAGTCAAGCAGCCAAAGCCTGCGAACCTGGAAGGAAGACCAGGTGAAGATGGAAGCCATGTTAGTGATGACAGCACACCACTGGAGGGCTTCGTTTTCAGGTAAGTCTTTCATAATGTGCTACTATGAAATGTATCGTAGCACATTATGCTATAATCCTGCAGGGGGCCATTTTTCTGGATTTTTTTTTGCGGTTTACTACTAAGTTTAAGTGAGAGGACATGCATTCAATGGGACACACAAAAGCAAAATAAATAAATAAATACATACATTTTTGGAGGTTAAATCCATGTCAGGATTTAAAAGTTTTGGCTGGACTCATAATTTAAATGTCAAATATTGTCTCAGTAATATTGAACAACAGTTTTTAGGATTAATCAGCAAGTCCATTTATGATTGATTGACTACAACTGGGGATATTTAACCTGTATCTTTTAATTTGCTCAGTCAAATTTCAGTGACCCTTCCATATTTAAATGAAATGTGATATAATATAAGGATTAGGTGCACAACACTGTTGGTCACACATGCTGTCACTTTGGCTTTATTTGAATTTCCTGACACAGGGCCCCTCTTCATGCGCGGGGTCTGAGCTAGGCTTTTACCACTTCCTCAGTTTGTCTGACAGAAGACACATTTTCAGCATTTAGATAAGGTCTGGAGGTTAACCAGTACCAATATGTGTTACAAAACACACACACAGTATATAGCTTCTATCAACAGGAAACCCAGTTCACATACCCTTGATGTATGTTGCAGCAGGACAGCTTTATGCATGGTACCCAGCCTTCAGGCAGACAAAAAACAGAATTTCCAATTACCTTATATTTATGTTTGTGCATTGGTGAGAACTCTTCTATTGAAACTACAAGTCATAAGGCACAACATTTTAATACACGAGGGACAATGTGCCCTAAATCTTAAGTTTAGTTAAATATGTTTTTAAATCTGCACCAGGGACAGTACTTACATTGAATAAAAAAAGTCTCTTCCATAACCCTAGCAGCTATGATCTTCCCGTGTTGTGAGCATTAATATGAACTGCTGAACCTGTCACAGGCATTCATCAAAAGTGCGAACTATACCAGGCCATTCCAATCTATTGCTGTACTCAAAGAAGGAAAGGAAAATTACTCTATGAATGGAGGAAGGGCAGGTGAATGAAAAGTCCACCTCCTCCATTCATGGAGCATGGTGGAAATTAAGATTTCAATGGAAGTATCACGTCTGAGCCAGGCCAACTCTCTCCCCTTAGACACAACCCACCTTTTCTCCAGGTTTGTCTAATCATTTCCTAAAAGACGTATGGCCCTACAAACAGATATACGCTGAACACTTTTTCCACTGGGGTATCTTTCTATCTTATGAAGCTCTACAGGCCAAGATGTGAAACTCTACGTTCCCCTTCTGGACATACGTTCAATTAAGAAATTTTTTTAACCACCCAAAATGTTCCCCTGACTGGTCTCGTTCTCATATTCCATTTGAAGGTATCTGCTTGGGAAACATGACACAATGCCACATGATTTCTATATTGTATGCCCTTTTGTTTTCTAAGTGCACCCCAAATACCAGTAAAATCTGTCGGACATGGGAAACACAACTTGACCTCAACCTTACAGACAAAGATTTGGATAGAATCCTTACTCACATGCACAAGGGGTCAGTGAATGCTACCGTTCAGGAAAGGGGATACAAGCTTTTCTCGGGGTGATACAGCACACCCACACTTCTTCACAAATGTTCTTCTTCAACCCCCCTCTCTGATGGAGATGTGTACCTGAACCTGTCTCCCTGCTACATATTTGGTGGTCCTGCCCGAAGCTGCAGGAATTCTGGAGTGTGGTGCATGATGGGATAACTAAGATCACCACTTGTACTCTTGATTTTACTCCTTCCCAATATGTGCTACACCATATTTCCCTCCCAAAATCCAAATACCATAAATCACTGGCTCTTCACTTAGTAAATGCTGCTGATGTATCTCCGCAAAATGGGGCACCACTACCTCCCGACAGCAGATTGGTACTGTTGGGTCAGTCATACAGCTGAAATGGAATAACTGATCAGTGTCGTGCAAGATAGCCCCTCTAAATTTACCCGCACATGGGCATGTTGGCTCCACTTTCAAGAAACATTGAATGCGGTAGCACCACAAACTGTGCTGGGCCAATTGGCTGACACCTGTTCTTTTTTTCTTATTTTAAACTTTATTCATTTTTTCTTTAAACCAATAAGAGTAAATACAATAAAGCGAGAAAAATAAACCTCATACACAGGATTTAACGACCGTTCTAAACAGGCAAAATACACAAAACATATAATGCGGGGCATTCTACATTCGAAACTTGATTTATTGCTTCTCAATAACATCCTCGTCTCGGATCCATTCTATCCATGAAGCCCTTTTCTTTTATCTCGTAGGCCTATTATTCCTGTTTATAAGCCTTCGGATAATTTCCCTCAGGGCCTACCCTTCCCCTCTATAAGTCTCCCTTCCCCCTATTTACCTCTCCAATTCACCCTCCTACACCCCCCCCCCCCCTACCCACCCCCCCCCCCAACCCCCCAAAAAAAGGGGAACTCTCCTCTCTACCTCCCCCCACCCCCCGCTCCATCCCGCCAGGATGGAGGAGTCCCGTCTGCTACCCTCTCTGGAATCTAACTCATCTGCCTAACTGTCCTCACCGGTATTTTCCCTCAGTAATCTCTTCCCTTCCTCTGAGTCCATAAATCTATTCCATCCTCCCCAGGTTTTATTGTACCTCTCTGTTTTATTTTGACCAAAGGACACTAAGTCCTCCATAGTCCCAATCTCCCTTACTTTGTTTAACCACCTTATTGTAGAAGGTGGATCCGAGTCCTTCCAGCATATAGTAACCTTGGCCGCATTGAGCAGGTTACATAGAATTGATTTTCTATAAGTCCGTTTCGGTATTTGAGAGGAATGTAGCAAAAATCGAGCCGGATCATCTGGGATTTCTATTTCTGTACATTTTTGGGATATCCTCCGTACCTCTCCCCAGTACTGCCTAATTTTGGGGCATGTCCAAAATATATGGAAAAGGGTTCCTGGTTCCCCTCCGCATCTCCAGCACTGTCCTGTTGTTTCAGGATAAAATCTCTGGAGTTTTAATGTAGTATAGTACCACTGCGTCATTATTTTGTAGTTTAATTCCTGAATTCGTGTACATATTGAAGTATTCTGGGACAGATGTATGATATCCCGCCACTGGGCCCTGGTGAAGGTCCTATTCAGGTCCCTTTCCCACTTAGCCTTACTGGGGGGTACATAGTCTTCCCGGGGTGTACTTAACAACCCAAACATTTTTGAGATCAACCGAGGGAGTGGTTCACGCCCCTCACAGTATTGTTCAAACGTCGTTAATTGGTGGTCATATTTTGCCGCTGCCCCCAGGGACCTCAAAAAATTCATAACCTGTATCGCCCGCCACAGTTTTAACTCAAAAGGACCCCCTCTTTGCGTCAAAACCGCTAAAGTGGGCCAGGCCCCATTGTGTAAAAAATGTGAAACCTGAGATATACCTCTAAATTTTTGAATGCTCCTACTTCTGTCCCTGGGAGGAACCCCGGGTTCCCCAACACCGGGAATAAAGGTGAACTTTCCAGAGGAAATTTTAAAATCACGAATTAAGGAAGAACTAATGCGTAGTGTGGTCCCTATAGTGGGATGCTTCCTATTCGGCATTGGTATTTTTTCAAAGCACCACGGTGCTCTCCGCAAAGGTGTCTCACTGGCCTGCTCTTCCAATTCTACCCATAGCTTAAGTTCTCCATGTCTGCACCAGTCCACTACCCTCCCTAAGTGAACTGCATGGTAGTATTTCACTATATTTGGGACTGCTACTCTGCCGGAGCCCCTGGGTAGCATCATAATACTTCTTGCTATCCTAGGGCGTTTCGTCGCCCATATAAATTTTATAAATAAAGAGCCTATTTGACGAAGAAAGGCCACTGGGACCATAATTGGTAACGCTTGAAATAAATATAAGAATTTAGGTAGAATACTCATTTTGATGATATTGCATCGGCCAAACCACGAATGGGTACCCTGATGCCATTTATCCAGTTGCATCCGTACTGAATCCAGTAACACCGGAAAATTTACCTCATACGTCTTTCTTATATTTGATGGAATATACGTGCCCAAATATTTCAGTTTTTCAGTTACCCATTTAAAACTAAAGTTTTGTTGAATTGCAACACGGTCCATCTTCCGTAATGCAACTCCCATCACTTCTGATTTCGAGTAATTTATTTTTAAATTCGATAATTTACCATATAGTTCAAATTCTTTCATGAGATTAGGGATTGAGATGTGCGGTGCAGACATGGAGAACAACAGGTCGTCCGCATAAGCAGAGATTTTATAATTTCGGTTTCCTATTTTTAGACCCTGAATATCTGTATTTTGCCTAATTTTATTTAACAAGGGCTCTACTGACAGGGAGAACATCAGGGGAGAGAGAGGGCATCCTTGCCTAGTACCATTTGAAATTTTGAAGGGACTGGAGAATACTCCATTTACTTTCACCTCTGCCTTTGGGCAGGTGTACGCATTCTTAATCCACGAAATCATCTGGTCTCCCATACCAACACGTCTCAGCACCGCAAACAAGAAGGACCATCTCACACGATCAAAAGCCTTCTCGGCATCGGTACTTAAAAAAACACTAGGAGTTTCTGACTTATTGGCATGGTGGACCAGATTAAGGACTTTAGTGGTATTGTCCCTCGCTTCCCGCGAGGGAATAAATCCCACCTGACCTCGGTCTATCAACTGGCACAACAGTGGCTGAATCCGGGTTGCCAGAATTTTGGTATATAGCTTCAAATACACATTTAGGAGTGAGATAGGTCTATAGCTGCCGCATTCCGAAGGGTCCTTCCCCTCCTTCGGCAACACTGTAATATGTGCCAAGAGAGAGTCTGGAGGGAATGCGGCAGCTCGACCAAGGGCATTGAAGACTTTTGCCATCTGTGTGCACAACTGTATAGAGAATTTTTTGTAATAAAGCAACGTAAAGCCACCCGGGCCGGGCGCCTTTCCTGGCTTTACCGTTTTCAATACCTGGTTCACATCCTCCACCGAGATTGGCTCTTCCAATCTCCTCCGCTCTAAAGATGTTAGTCTCGGCAGTCTCGCAGATGAAAGATATTGCTCCTGGGCCGATGGTGCTATAGGTACTGATTCTAGATTATATAGTGAGGTATAAAATTCGCCAAATGTCTGTGCTATACCTTTAGGCTGTGAAATAAGTCTCCCATCTCTTCCTTTTATATGGGGGATATACGCATTCGACGCTCTCTCTTTCAATTTACCTGCTGACAGCTTACTGCACTTATCTCCTAATTCATAGGAGGTCTTTTTACCCTTCTGTATAATTGCTTTAGCTCTAAAACGTAGAATATCCGAGATCTGGCACCGCAAATCCCCCAACTGTCTCCCAATAGAGGGTGTCTGATTCTTCTTATGCTGAAGTTCTAAATCGTGGATCTCCTGTAGAAGTTCCCTTACCTGTTTCTCTCTCTCTCTCTTTACTCTTGATCCATATTTGATCAGTATGCCCCGAATCACTGTTTTGTGTGCCTCCCATACTATGGCGAGGTTGCTTCCCGGAGTCTCATTTGTCTGAAAATAAAAATGTATTTCTTTCGCTATTTCCTCCTGGATTTCAGGATTCTGTAGCAAACTCTCGTTTAATCGCCATCTTCTCTCGGTAGCTCCCCTCTCACCAAAAAGGGAAACACGCATAGTGATCGGGGCATGGTCAGACCATGTTATGCTTCCTATAGAGACCTCTGTTATTCTAGTCAATAGGTAGTGAGGTACCAAAAAGAGGTCTATCTGGGTATATAGCTGGTGGGGATTGGAAAAAAAAGAGTAGAATCCCTTTCCCCATCATGCATAATACGCCAAGCATCCACTAATTGTAGTTCATGCAATTTCTTTAGTAGTCCTCTTCTGGTACCCTGAGGAATGTCCCAGAGGATGTGTCCAGTTTTGGATCTAAGGGGATGTTAATGTCCCCCCCATAATCAACTTACCCTCTGAAAAATCCATTAAAATTGTAAGAACTTTTTTTAGAAACACATCTTGCTTTACATTGGGGGCATATACTGTGGCCAGCGTCACCTTCACTCCTCCTATCGATCCCTTCAAAAAAAGATACCTTCCCTTCTCATCGACCAATTTATCTGTCAGCATCCATGGGATCCTGTTAGATATCATAATCGAGACCCCCTTTGATTTTGCCTCCTGATTGGAGGCATGGTATACGGTTGGAAAGAATCTATTTTGGAGGATAGGAAATCTACTCGCCCTAAAATGGGTCTCTTGTATAAAAGCTATGTCTATATGTCTCTGTTTTAAGTCGTTAAGAAGTATCCTTCTTTTTTCTGGGGCATTAAGTCCCTTCACATTCATGGATGTCACCCTAACTTCCTCCATCCTGACCAGCTACCAACGAGAGGGGGGAAAGGAGAGATACAGAGAAGAAAAAAAAAAAAAAAAAACACCTGTGACACCTGTTGTAATTGATAAACTGCCTTGAATGCAAAGCATTTAGAGCCAATTCGGTACTCTTTTAGTTCCCCCTCCAATCTGAGAACACATCCTGTTTTATATGATATACTTTGGTCTCCTCTGGCCGTACAAACCATGGGCGTCTCTCTCATACCCTTTGAAGTCCTCTCATCCCCATACTTTCCCTTCAAACCCCTCTATTCACTAATCTCACAGCTGTAAGGCTATATGTCCCCCTAAAGATGACTGCAACATGGGTATTGTCACATAATACAACATCTGGTCCTCACTCCTCTAACAGGATACAGTTGTACAAGAGTTATACCAATTCACGTGTAGACACAGATATTAGACAATATATCTATCATTTTATATGCTCTCCTATTTTTTCTATACAGTTGAAGATACAGACAGTCATCCCATCTTGTGATTGGCTATAATGTAAACAAGCTGTATGATATTCAAGGTTACATGTTTTTTTCGTAATGAATATGGTCGCTATTGGAAATGATGTACCTTACTATAGATGATTATGTTGCTTTACTTTTCTGTAATTTACTATAAAAACCTAATAAAATTATTGGAAAATAAAATAAAAGATTTCAATGGAAGTAGCAGCCATCAACACAAAGGCACATGCCCCTCGACAATGTCAAAGTTTGACGAAATGCATAGGAAGGAGCGACGCACTAACCTCACTGTCCTGGAAGGACAGGTTTTTGTAGCATATTTTTTAAGGCACTTTATGTACAGCTTTGATGTAAGTGTAACCTTTATTTTATGTGCAGTAAATGTTTTTGCAATTTTACACTATTTGGAGCCATTTGTATTTTGGGGACTTTCCATCACAACCGTATCGGGAAGATTAGTATGTCAATGCTGAAGAACCTCCTTCAGAAGTTTAAAAAGGCCCTGGCTGGGCATGGGCATCCGCAGAACTTTTTTCAGGGGGGGCATTGTTTTAACATCACCCATGCTCTGACCCTTTTCGACAATGTCATTATTACATTATCACGGTCAGAGACTGCAGAAGTAGTACAGGAGATGGTCAGAGACTGCAGACATGGCTTAAGAGACTTAAGAGACTGTGGACATGGCACAAGAGATGACCAGAGACTGCATACATGGCCCAAGAGACTGTCAGAGACTGCATACATGGCCCAAAAAAGGGGGTTTAAGTGGTTAAAAAAACAAAACAAGACTTTAAGGTGATTGTAAAGTCTCTCTTTTTTTTAAAATAATAAACATGTTATACTTACCTGCTTTATGCAGTTGGTTTTGCACAGATCAGCCCAGAGCCTCCTCTTCTCGGGTCCCTCTTTGCTGCTCCTGGCCCCTCCCTCCTGTCGAGTGCCCCCACAGCAGGCAGCTTACTATGCAGGCACCCGAGCCGAGCTGCAGCTCCGCGTGTCCATTCAGACATGGAGCTGCCTTTCGCCCCTGCTCCCTCTTTCCCCTGATTGGCTAACTGACTTTGATTGACAGCCGCAGGAGCCAATGCTGCTGCTGCAGTGTCTCAGCCAACCAGAAGGGAGAGTCCCACATGACCATGCCAACATGAACTGTGACATACTAAAGCAGAGCATGATCCCCTCCCTTCGGAGAATGGGCCTCAAGGCAGTATTCCAACATGATAAAGACCCCAAACACACCTCCAAGATGACCAGTGCCTTGCTAAAGAAGCTGAGGGTAAAGGTGATGGACTGGCCAAGCATGTCTCCAGCCTTAAACCCTATTGAGCATCTGTAGGGCATCCTCAAACAGAAGGTGGAGGAGTGCAAGGTCTCATAAAATATTGACACTTTGGGCCCAATTTGGACATTTTCACTTAGGAGTTTACTCACGTTTGTTGCCAGCGGTTTAGACATTAATGGCTGTGTGTTGAGTTATTTTGAGGGGACAGATAATTTACACTGTTATACAAGCTGTACACTCACTACTTTACATTATAGCAAGCTGTAATTTCTTCAGTATTGTCACATGAAAAGATATAATAAAATATTTACAAAAGTGTGAGGGGTGTAATCACTTTTGTGAGATACTGTAGATACTTTGTCTCTAAATAATCTATTTGGCCAGCATTATGCCCTAGAATCTTTTTTGTTCTCCCCAAGATTTACAATAATATGGTTTATAATAGTATATATTTTATATTGTAGGGCTCATTCAAGAACACAATGCAAACAGTAATGACTTACTTTAGCTTACCTAAATTTAGAGAAACTGGAACAATAGTTTAACTGGTTGCTATGGGTTACTGCTGTTTTCCCATTGCCTTACTGAGTAAAAGAGTGTGGGTTTCATCTGTGCTGGATGTGGACACCATATGAAGGCAAGCTGATTTATCGGTACACAGATATGAATTAGTAAAGGGATTAAGAAACACTTAATCATACCCCTCAGCTCTTGCGTAATACATCTATTTTACATAATTGATCTGTTTTATTCTGCTATATTTGGTGTTTGGTCTGATTCATATAATTGTCCATTAAAAAAGCAGGTTGAAGTAGTTGAACAGTGGCCAAGACTTCCAGATAGCAGTAAAAGCCTTTTTGTTCATTACAGATGAATCTCGGCTTTTAAGTTAATCACAGAGGGAGCAACATCTTGTCTGTTAAATGACATCTCAAATGTACAACTTCTTTTGTATTTTTAAAAAAGTATTGAAGAACTTTTAGGCATGATAAAGTGATATTTAATTGTGTAGATAAGCAGATTTCTCAAGCAGTAGTAAAGGTTTCTGCCATAATGTGCTGGTATGCAGTCCATACTAGCACATTTTTACAGACGTATCTTTCACATGGAGCCCTCTAGCACTGAGCTGTCACTACTACCAGTGCTTCCATCTTTGCGCTGTCTTGCTTCTGTGTTTGCACTCTACGAATGGCTGGGCTGCAATGACGTCACTCCCGTGCATGCGGGTACATGAATGCAGCACAGCATCTATTGCTCCAATAATCCCAACCATTTTTTAAATGTTAGGCAAATCTATATGAGACAAAATCTAAGTGTGTTTTAATTTATTTTACCAAAGCATGTTATAGGATCCTGCACATTGTAAACAGTGGGAGAAAGGGACTAATTTGTGAAGGTAATCGCTAACAAGTCAATGTATCCATACACACAGAAAGATAGTTAGTAGTTAATAAATAACATACCTATACATAACCTTTGATTGAATAATAGGTACTGGACTTTAACATTTAAAATAAAAAATTGTGTATACCCCTATTTTTAAGCTCATTTATAGAAAGGTTTAGTTTTCACGGCCCCAAAACTCCTACCCAATGTATTTTTCAAGTATTGTTCATATTAAATGTTACATAAAAAAGATACATGTATCTTTAGGGTTTACTTCCTCTTTAAGACTCAATTCCACTGCATAGTGTCATCTGCAAACACTTTTAATCACAGTCCCTATATCATTTATAAATATGTTAAAAAATAAGGGTCCCAACACTGATCCATGGGGTACACCACCAATAACCGTAGACCATTCACAGTATGAATCATTAATTACTCCTCTCTGAATACAGTCTTTTAGCCAGTTTTCTGTACATGTACGAACTGAATTTTCCAAGTCTAGTGACTTTAAATTACACATTAGTCACATGTGGGGAACTGCATCAAACACTCTGGGAAAATCCAAGTATTATATGTCCACAGGCACTCCTTTGTCTAAGTTTTTGCTTACTTCCTCATAAAAATAAATCAGATTTGTTTGACAACCTCGATCTTTAATGAATCCATGATGACTATTGCTTAAAATATTTCTTTCTAGCAAATACTCTTCTATGTGTTCTTTTATTAAACTCTCCAGTACCTTACCAACTAAAGTTAAACTAATCGATCTGTAGTTAATTGGTAAAAACGTTAAACCCTTTTAAAATATAGACATCATATTGGCCTTACAACAATCCAGTGCTACCATGCCTGCCATTAATAGTCTCTGTGACGTATCCTGTACTCAAGGTGTCTGCCGTAAATGCTTCCTAAGTCCTGGAACATGAGTTATAGGAACCCCCAAGAACTAGACAACACCAGTCTTGGAGTACATCAGGAATAGCTTTAATTGAGATGTCACACACATATATACAGCCTGATGACTAAAAACCTAACCTAATTAGCATGAGCTAATTATCTAATTATCTAAATCAACACTGGACTCCTTCATTTAATTTCAGGGTTAATTAGCACATACAACAATAGGTGAAATACTCTTTAGAATCTGTGTCAAGCCAGACTACTCATTTGCATTATACAAGACAACAGACAGGTGGCTGGAGTTGATTATATTAGCATCTGACATGTCCAGAGTCTATGTGTCTTGGGGGGCCAGCATGGACCTGAATCCAAGTAAAACCAGCTCAGTGGTCCCCAGGCACACAGCTCACAAACAGCACCGTTCCCCCAAATGCCAGGGCCCATAATCGCAAGGCAAGATGCTTGCATTACATCCCCTCCAACAGCCTCTGTCCCGGCTAGGTCTGTCACAGTCTCTAAAAAATTGAAACAATGGCTTAGATAAAATGTTTATCTAAATGTTTGTGAACCATGGTAATTTTAAGCCACTGTGGATCATTTGGGGCTCTGTCAATACTATCCCCATTAAGGACTTGAGCTTCCTGATTTTCTTTGGTATACACAGGGCTGAAGTAGGTATTATATGAATTTTCCTTCTCCATGTCCCCAGTAATCAACTCAAAATTATCTAGTAAAGAGCCTACATGCTCAGACCTGACCTTTTTACTGTTAATATATTTGAATTCATCTGGTTTAGCACAGACCGGATGAAAATTGATCCATCTTTGGCTGTTCCCCTTCATGAGAAGCTGATCTAATAATCGACTTCTTATGAATGACTTTGTTGGAAAACTTTTGTTCATCCAGCACTGCAGCACCGATCATTGTATTCTGACAGTTGAGGAGTCTCTGCTGTCAGAATCATACAGCACAGTGGGGAGAATTTCTCTATCAAACATGCTTGTGTGGATGGGAACATTTGTTGACCAGTTTGCACAATGCAGACACACTTCTGATTGCTGCACTGTTTAAAGGGACACTAAACTTTTTTTTTTTTACATCAGTTGTGCTTAAAATAACAGATATATCACGGCTGTGTGTTTTTGAACAGGGACAAGTGTTATGTGCACTTAACATTTAACAAACATTTTATACTTGTGGCAAAATTTCTGCTATAATATATTATCAAAGCTCATTTGGCTGTACCTCTCCTATGGATTACAGGAGTGCAGTTCCTTTTGCACTTTTCAGCAGAGAGTGGGCTGAAGTCCGCTCTCTGCTGACATCACAGAAGTCGGTCCAGGCTCCACTTCATCACGACCTTGGAGTCGAGACCTGCCAGATTCCTGGACCGACACCTAGCTCAGCCTCTTAGCGGCCTGAGCCAGCCACCCCCTCCACAGCCCAGTGCCCCAATGAGCGAGGAGGGTGCAGAGAGCTATGACTGACAGTCTGCAGCTCTTTGCTTACAGAGTTGTAAGAACCGGGTGATCAGCAGGGTTTGATTGCTTGGTTCTCAGTGTAGAGGTGCTGGGGGACAGATACAGCATCGGACGCTGCATCCACCTAGGTAAGTATGAAACTTTAAAAAAACAAAATATACTTCTCTTTGACGTACAGCTTGCTTGCATACCAATATATCATTATTATACCTCTGTGGCAGAAAATAAAAAGCTTCCCCTATATTCTGGGACAGGTATCACCTCACCCTCCGGTTACTTCTATAGAAAACTCCTCCATGACTTCCTGGTATCCATCCTGCAGGACAGGAAAACAGTTAGTAGAGTGAGAAAGTTCTTCTCCATCTGACCTCACTAAAACACACCCTTCACCTGTCCTCCCCCTCCAGGAGATTTTTTCCACCCACCTCTGTATTTTCATGCTTCTCCAATGCCGTCATTGTCAGCAAGCATCATTCTTTCTCAATAAAAAGCCAGCGTCTTCCTCTGCTGATGGATCACTTTATAACTCTCTTTCCCCTTGCATAGATTGTTCATTTGGCAGAGTGTGCAGGAGCTGAGCGATCACATAACAGCCTATGTGGAGCAGAGCTGTAGTATTTAAAACAGAGAAGAGAGAGCGATATGTCCCTGGAAGTCTGTAAGGCTCACCATCCACTATATAATCTGATTGTACAATCTCCTTTAGAGCTATCATCAACTACGTAGTGCAAGGGCCTGCCTGATTGGATACAGAGTGATTGAATAGATAGGTGTGTCCTCTTATTATATCATTTTTGTAAATCTAAAGGAGAATGCACAGAGATTTTACAATCAGATTGTATAATGTATGGCTACCTTTATACACCTAAAATGGACTAAACACACTTTTGGTGCCACTAATTCTTAACGGTACCCCAAATGTGGAAGTAAACGTGAATTGCGCTGCATGCAAAATGCACAACAAAACATGATAAAAAAAACGTGCAAACCACAGTGCGCCAAAGTATCCCATGTGCTACTGCTGCCACCTTTGTTGCATGCAAGGAAGCCCATTGAAATCAGTGGGCTTCCCTATGCATGTTGCAGGAAACACATGCCAAAAAACATGCGCTCCCACTACTCTGGGTGTGAATAGGGCCTGAATGTGAAATTGGTGTTTACACCCTCCCCCTCCTTGATCTGGAGCTTTATTACAAGAACAATGACAGCCAAGTGTCTCCACCCCTCCCTCCCGTGGACTTGTATAAAACTGGCTATACACTATACAATCTGTACAATCTTTGTACAATTTATTTTATATTTACCAACTCTATTTAATTTGTATCAAATCAGGCAGGCCCTTGCACTGCGTAGTTGATGGAAGATTGTATATTCAGATTGTACAGTGCATGGCCACCTTAAAGGAAGAAGTAGGGAAGTAGATGGAAATAAAATATAAAAAAAGAAGTGGTATAGTAATGAGGGAGTTGTGGTCCAGAAAGGTAAAACACACCCAAATCTATGATGCAGTAAGGCAGTGTATGGTGGGATATGAAGTTCCCTGGATGGTCACATGATGAAAGATCAGAATAATTTTTTTTTTTTTAATTTTGAACAGAGGGGTGCAGATTAAAGGCTGTCATGGATTAGGTAAATGGGAGATAAGCACAAAAGTGAAATTCTGCCTGAAAAGTGAACTTGGCCTTTAATTAGGTAAACATTGATTTACTAAAGGAGTAAAGCATGTTTACTTTGATAGGTCTGAATAATTCCTTTCTTCAGTACCACATTAATGCGTATTTTCTTACTGCAATTGCTGCTGAATATTTAGCACCTTTCAACTATATAAAATCTATCTATCTATCTACAATATTTGTATATGTACGATGTTTTTTTTTTTTTTAACAAGAGGATAAATAATGTACATGATTACAGAGAAAAAGCATATCGCACTAGTGTGGCTATAATTTAACACCAAATTGCATCCCCCAGCTGTTTCTGATCCATATTGGTTCTTACACAGTAGTAGTTTAGCTTAATTGAAGTGAAGCTGCCTGAAAATGCAACCCAAATAAAGCTGGCCATACACGGGTCGAATTTCGAAAGATCTTTCTTTCGAAAATCTTATCCAAGAATTTTCGTATGAATTTCGCACCATTAGTGGGCTGCAGCAACGGACGATTTTCGTGCGGCCATCGAATTTAAAAAATCCAACATGTTGGAAATTTTTGAAAAAAACGAACGATTTTCGAACCAATGATGGGAGAATCGTGCGAGAAATGTAATCGAAAAAGAAATGCTCATGTGCAAGAAAAGAAGTTTCCGGAAAGAAAAGAAGATTCCCAGACAAGAAAATTCTTTTCTGTAGGAACATGAGGTGAAATTGAAGGTTTGGTTAGTCGAATTTCGAAATCAATGGTGGCACCATCGAATCACAAAATGCACGAATTTTCTGATTTTCAAAAGAAAGATCTTTCGAAATTCGACCCGTGTATGGCAAGCTTTAGACTATTGGTAAGAATGCACTATAGTTTTACCATGACTGTTATAAATAAACAGTCCCAGGTGGGCCCTTACATAACTAATTATAATCAGAAGGTCAGTCAATAATGTCATCACAGTCCAGAGTTGTGCCACGCTATGTCTCTTCTCTAAACCTGACAGTCCAAGGCTTAAAAGAACTAGATTTCCATCACTGGAGCCTCTAAAGGCACACCCTTTAGTGCCCAAATAAACTTCCATCTTCTAGGATTACCTCTATCATGCAGAACTTTTTCTTGTTTTAGTGCTATTTGGAAAATTTACCTTGGCTGCCAATAATCACAAGCCTTCTGTGCCTAATGGTACATACAGCCCTGTTACTACAACTAAAGCGGTTGATTTGTTCATTTACCCTGGCAGCTTGTTCTAGATTTATGAAGTGGATATAGATCTCACTAAAAATATTATACAATTTAGAATTTAACATTTACATTTTGGCAGATTAGAACTAGAAAAGAATAAATGAAGATGGATGCTCCCATATGCATACTTGTGAAATAAAAAATATTTTTGATTATTGTTATCTATGAAGCTATACGGTATATTTAAAGTTCAAACGGAAGGGAGGTTGTTGATCAAGTTGTCATTAATTGCATTAATAGCATTACATTTCTGTCACTGTGTCTCTGAGAGGCTCAATGAAAATGCAGGCTATGCACTAGCTATATAGAGTGCTATATGTATGTATTATATACTGTATGAACCCAGAGGACAGTTTTACAAACTGAATATACCAGCGATATGCAATTAGCGGACCTCCAGCTGTTGCAGAACTACAAGTCCCATGAAGCATAGCAACACTCTGACCGCCACAAGCATGACACCCAGAGGCAGAGGCATGATGGGACTTGTAGTTTTGCAACAGCTGGAGGTCCGCTAATTGAATATCCCTGGAATATACAGTATATGACCATAATCATCACAGGATGGTTACAAATGTGAGCTAAATCCTACCACTGAAAAATCTTTTATCATAACAATCATCATGTTTGTATTAATAGACAAGTATAAGGTAATAGATCAGCTATCCCCAGTGGTGGCCTTGTCTTCAGAAAAAACTTATGGGGGAAGCTATATTTGGTTATACTGTAGACGGAATTGCTATGTATCATTGATTAAACTCCTCAAATCGTATGCTGATCTTTTTACTTTACTGCTAGCTTTGTCCCTCCGGAGATGGTTCCAGAAAAAATTCCAGTTCTCATGAATGGGAAGGTCTTTCCACACATTGCCTGCCCAGATAGATTGTCTAGCCGAGATAGCAGCAAAAGCACAAGACATTATTGCAGTGGAGTTCCAATGTTACTGTTTTTACATTTTCAAAACATCATCTCTATGTTGTCACTCATTAATTGACGACTACTGAATGCAGTTTATCTTTCACAAAAAGGCCCAGAAATAGATATCTACCTATCACCTAAAACAATAACTTTCATGTAAAGCTGCTCAGTCCAGTAGTACCAGAACCGTATCAGAATTTTTAAATAATATGCATTGAAGTACAATATTCCCCTCTAAAAAAAATTATTGTTGCATATCTTCATGAGCATCACAAATCCAGAAAAAAACAGGGCTTTATTCCTTATTACTGTAGTGCATTGAAAGGATACATGCAAATCATTGCCTGGGGACTCTATAACCAGTTGTGTATCCAGACCTTATACTATAAACATAGCCATTTGCATGCAGCTGTTTTTTGCGCCCTCCCTCCTGGCTTCTTTAAAGCTTAGGGACCAAAAACGGAAACGCTTATACTGTCTCAAATTTGAATATAAACTTTAATACAGATCACACCTAATAATCATCAACTAAACAACTGATAATTTTAACATTTATAATTGTAGGATGCACACACGTCTTCTAGTATTTCTAACTCAGACAAAGGATTGTCATCTTCCTCCAAATTGCAAAACTTGGACAAGAAAATGAGAAATGTGACATTGATGGATAGTTGTAGAAAATTAAAGGAAAGACGAGTCACACCTGAAGTCATCAGCAGTGGAGGACATCCATTCATCTAAAATTAATCAAACCACTGGTCAATTTCTGCCTTGTGTTCTCTTAAGATACACAATGTATTACAACTTCTCCTGACATCTGTAAAGACCTGTTATGTCTCATTGATGAATTTCATATTTGTCTTCAGTCTTCTTCTAGTCCTTGCTTTATCATCTTTCTTTCTTTACTTACCTTATAGCATCATCTCATGAGCCACAAATGTCACTGTAAAGATCCAAGTCTTAAAATCAATTCAATTAGCGATTCTTGAGTCTTCATCATGGCACTCACTATAAATATCTCAGCATAATTAAAATGAGAGCATGGAAATGCAACAATAAATTACCATGAGCCTGCCACCAGACCTTCTTTGTATTTAGAATGTGTATTCCAGCACTCATTTTATTGGTCATGTTGAGGATGGATTGATCTAGGTTTGACGTCAAGAAATTCACGCAGTTCATTTGTCAGTTTTCCAAGAATTGTATCCATTGACAGGATGAATGATTTTCATTGGAAGTTTTTGGAATATGACACAATGACATGTCCGGGGACTATTTAAAAGTCAGCCCAACCAGGGAGAAACACATTCAAATACCAGGTCCTCGGCACAGTTCCATCAACCTACGGAGCAAAATGATGGATAAAGCCACTTCCGTTCCTCTGTGCCTTGGGACATTAACTTTCTTGTTCATGATTTCTGCTCATTCAACTCAAGGGAAGCCTTATATATTGCAAGGTAAGCAGATATACAACGCAGTTTAATATTGTGCATCATCAGTGTGTCATACATGGAGAATCCTAACGTTATTTTAAATGCATGCATATGTGTACAAGTGTAAACTAATGTAGCAAAAAATATTTTTACATAAATGTCAAAGAGCAATATGCCTAGAGCTTATTCAGTGAAGAATTGTTAAATACCAATGTGTAAGTAGAGTGTACCATGGAAACCAATCAGAATTTATTCTGCTGATGTAAAAACAGTACAAGATGAGTTCTAATATGTTGATTTGGGATACTTACACTTAAGATAAAAGCAAATGCATCTATCATCACTACTTATTTAACTGTAACTTACTGGTCACTATCTCTGGAAGAACTCTAGCACTTGAGACATTTTTATGACATATATATTATAAAACATTTAATTTGCTGTATTTCTTCTTCAATGCTGGAAATGCATTTTCCTAATATCTGTTTTGGAAAATATAATTTAAAACTTAAGACTTTAAGTCTAGGTGCCATACATATCATTTTAGGTTAGTATTTTCCAGGTATCTATTTTCCAATGATTGAAGAAAGTACTCTCTTTCAAAACATCACTCATTTTAGGTTAGTCTTGTAGCCATTTTCATCCAGGCTCATTTCCATACTTCTTTAGTATTTAGGCAGCATATATAAGTCATGATATTCAGTATGAAATTGAATAAGGGGTGGTGGCGCTGTTCAATAAGGGTATAAAAAATGTGCTAAAAATTCATGTGAGCCGTGCAAAAAAAGGAATACAGTGAATTCATATGAAAAAATAAAAAAATAAAAAATATATATAAATATGATCAATGATGACCTCCACACTTTGAGTGAGTTATTCCAAAAAATGTATGGACAATAAGTTATGTGCAAAAGAGCTGGCAAATATGTGTGAGTGAATTGATGTGAATAAATAACAATAAAATATATAAATTATATTAAAGTGACTCCATAACGCACCCCTAATTAATAATAAAACTATTAAGTCTGTGTAAAAATATTTTACATAAAATGTTATATACAATTAAATATAAAAATAGAAAATATTGTATCAGGTGTGTATATAGTAATCCAAGTAAACCGTGGTGGTAAACAATTAAAGTGCTCAGATCCGTGTGTCCTCCAAAAAATATATAATAAAAAGTCTTTAAAGCATGTCAAAATAAGGAAATAAGATGAGAAGCAAATGTCCAGACAGTGATGAAAAAATAAATAACAATAGATGACGTCTTGTTTAAAAATTTTTTTTTCTGTAGCAAATAATTCCAACAGATCATACGGATAGCCGGTGAATGTTTTCAGTGCTCCCCTCCTTCCATAGAGTGACCCCTATTAAGCAAACACTCACCAGAGTGCCTAACCCCTGCAGGGGTGATAGGCATATAAAATCCTCAGCAGGTAGTGTCGAAGTCCTCCTCTATAGGGTAAGCGATGGAGGAGATCCTCTCCAGTTGGTGTGTTCACCTGTTCCAGTGGCTAGAGTGTAGGATATACCACCGTGCAGTCCGTATGTGAAGGAAAAAATGAGACTAATAGTGTGATTCTGTAATATTAGTTGGGTCTTTATTTTCAAAAGATGCTAGTAAAAACAAAAACCAGGGGGGGGATAGCCACGAGGGCTATAACAGAATCCAAACAGGTAAAACAAGATGAGGATAAGAATATAAGCAGAGCGCGCAGCGCTGGGCTGTGCGATGGTAACACCGCTAAGCCCTGGTATCCGGCGTGCGTTCCAACAGTGGACTAGGAAAAAACCGGAAACAGCAAGGCGGAAGTGACGTGACGTGTACCAGGGTATCACCTTACGTACGTTATCATCTCCGAAGACGTCCACTGACGAAACGTACGTAAGGTGATACCCTGGTACACGTCACGTCACTTCCGCCTTGCTGTTTCCGGTTTTTTCCTAGTCCACTGTTGGAACGCACGCCGGATACCAGGGCTTAGCGGTGTTACCATCGCACAGCCCAGCGCTGCGCGCTCTGCTTATATTCTTATCCTCATCTTGTTTTACCTGTTTGGATTCTGTTATAGCCCTCGTGGCTATCCCCCCCCCCCCCCCTGGTTTTTGTTTTTACTAGCATCTTTTGAAAATAAAGACCCAACTAATATTACAGAATCACACTATTAGTCTCATTTTTTCCTTCACATACGGACTGCACGGTGGTATATCCTACACTCTAGCCACTGGAACAGGTGAACACACCAACTGGAGAGGATCTCCTCCATCGCTTACCCTATAGAGGAGGACTTCGACACTACCTGCTGAGGATTTTATATGCCTATCACCCCTGCAGGGGTTAGGCACTCTGGTGAGTGTTTGCTTAATAGGGGTCACTCTATGGAAGGAGGGGAGCACTGAAAACATTCACCGGCTATCCGTATGATCTGTTGGAATTATTTGCTACAGAAAAATTTTTTTTTAAACAAGACGTCATCTATTGTTATTTATTTTTTCATCACTGTCTGGACATTTGCTTCTCATCTTATTTCCTTATTTTGACATGCTTTAAAGACTTTTTATTATATATATTTTTTGGAGGACACACGGATCTGAGCACTTTAATTGTTTACCACCACGGTTTACTTGGATTACTATATACACACCTGATACAATATTTTCTATTTTTATATTTAATTGTATATAACATTTTATGTAAAATATTTTTACACAGACTTAATAGTTTTATTATTAATTAGGGGTGCGTTATGGAGTCACTTTAATATAATTTATATATTTTATTGTTATTTATTCACATCAATTCACTCACACATATTTGCCAGCTCTTTTGCACATAACTTATTGTCCATACATTTTTTGGAATAACTCACTCAAAGTGTGGAGGTCATCATTGATCATATTTATATATATTTTTTATATTTTTTATTTTTTCATATGAATTCACTGTATTCCTTTTTTTGCACGGCTCACATGAATTTTTAGCACATTTTTTATACCCTTATTGAACAGCGCCACCACCCCTTATTCAATTTCATTTCTCTATATTACACACTCGTGTGTAGTACTTTATTGGGGGGCTGCAGTTTTATTTCCTAAGCGCGGATTCCTTAGTTTATTTTATGATATTCAGTATGTACGATGTGGTTCACACTTAAAGCGGTGCAAATTTACAGCAAATTCGCTGCGCATTCCGCACCGCATTAAAATCACAACCCGTTCATGCTAACTGATTGCAGCCTGTATGTTAAGTTAACGAAACCCCAAAATCGTTTTGCAAAATGTAGTACAATTTTTAGAATCTGATAACATGGGTATGAACACCTATGCAATCTGATTCTGGAGCAGACAAAAAAAGGGTCCTGCATGAGTTTGGTGCCAATGCGGTGCATTTTGAGATATACAAATCCATGGCTCAATTTACACCCCAGAGACACTGCATGTAATTTGCACAGGAAGCTGCTGCGATTCCTGTACGAATTACATGCGGTGTCCCGCACCACATCAGTGTGAAGCCCTGCTTATAATTGATACGACTGAATATCCTTTCAGCCTAGAATTAAGGAACCAGGTGCACTGGTATACTACATTTTTAAATAGGATTTCTAGACACTCAAAGATCAGTAACCTAGATGTGCGACGACAGAAAAAAAAGTGGTCCATTTATTTAAATTTGTAATGATGCATTTTTTTTAGTATAGATCTATGCTTGTCTCAGGCATGTTTAATCCACTTACTTTTGTCTGACTCATTACCGTTGCTTAAAGTCTATTCCATGCATCAACTATTGTTTTGATAAAAAAAACATTCTAAGATTAGTTTTGAACTTACCTTCTGTTAGTTTAAGGTCATGTCTGCGAGTTCTTGATTTCAATTTCGTATTGCAAATACTGCCCTGCTCAGCCTTATTCACACCCTTAATGTTTTTTTTAGGCCTTCCTTTACCCTTTCTTTTCTTTCCTCCAGACTGTACATATTAGTTCCTGAAGTGTTATGATATGTTTTTTCCCTCAGACGTTTTACTATTTCTGTTGCCTGTCTCTGGACTTGTTCTGTCTTATCAATATCTTTTTTTGGGAGCGAGGACTGAACACAGTGGGGTTGATTTACTAAAACTGGAGAGTGCAAAATCAGGGGTGCCCAAACTTTGGAAGAGCGAGGGCCACCTAAGTGACTTGGTAACCGGTTGCGGGCCACAATAAGCGAAGCAGGCGGATGACAGGTCTGTTTCCATTCCACATATGCATAGCGGACACGGGCACCACCCACTCTACTCTATGGGCTATCCGATCTGATCAGATGGAAGGGGACAGATCCCCTTCTGTTTTTTGTAGCGGATTGGAGGTGGGTGGGTGTAAACGGACACAAGTCTGTTTACATCTGCCACTCCATAGAGGTAAACAGAGGGTCTGATTGGATCGGACCAATCGCGTGAAAGGGGCCCAAGGCAGCTTTCACACCGATGCAATGTCATTTACCCACACCGCGGGTGCAGAGCAGTGCACCTGTGGCTTTCCTGCAGGTCATAGACTTTTATTATATCCTGCAGGTGTAGTGTTCTTCATGAAAGCGCACCAAACCTGCAGGTAATAACAGAAGTCTATGGCTCAGTGCAGGTAACCTGCAGGTGCACTGCACTGCACCTGCGGATCAGTTTGAAAGCAGCCCAGTAACCACCGCAGAACATACATGCCGATATACACTGTGATTTTAGTACTAAACTTACCTTTAATAACAGTCTTCCATTCAGGTATAGCTGGCTGTTGCTGTCCCCGGCAGAGTGCACTTGGTATCACTCTGCCTGTGACAGGAGGCTATACAGGAAGCATCAGCTTATGCGGCCCTGCTCCGCAGCCGCTTGCTTCCTCTACCTTTATTCTCAACACAGATGCTCTGGGATGGTGGGTTGGGAACCCACGATCTTGGTTTGCCAACCAACCATCACAGAGCAAGAGGTAGCGGCCACATCAGAGTGCTCGGTGGGCCACATGTGGCCCCCAGTCACTGGTTGGGCACCCCTGATATAGAGGAATCAGGACCTTCTTTTGCCTGCTGGTGGCCCCTCCAGAGATGAATCCTTGAATTCTATTTTCTTTTCCCACTGCATGGACACACTTGGGTTGATTTACTAACACTGGAGAGTACACAATCTGGTGCAGCTGTGCATGGTAGCCAATCAGCTTCTAACTTCAGCTTGTTCAATTAAGCTTTGACAAAAAAATACTGGATGCTGGTTGGCTTCTATGCAAAGCTGCAGCAGATTTTGCACTCTCCAGTTTAAGGCCCCTTTCACATGGGACGGATCCGTATTGATCCGCCCCGTGAAGATCCGCTGCTCAGCGGGGATCGCTCAGCTGATCCCCGCTGAGCCGGTGGATGACAGGGCGGTCCCTGCACACTGTGCAGGAACCGCCCTGTCAGATCTCCGCTCTCCCCTATGGGGGATCGAATGAACACGGACCGTCTGTCCGTGTTCATCCGATCCGCTCTGCAGACGGATGGAAAAATAGGGTTTTCCTCCGTCTGCAGAATCGGACAATAGCGGAGACGGACGATAGTGGGTGTCAGCGGATGCTCATCCGCTGACACCCGCTATCCCACAGGGATGCATGTATGTCCGTTTTTCATCCAAAAACGGATGGATGAAAAACGGACATACGGTCCGCATGTGTGAAAGGGGCCTAAGTAGTTATGGTCAACACTGAACTGCCAATTCTGTACTACATCAATGGATCCTTTTTTCCCTAGGTGCGTTATTTTACAATTAGAAACAATGAACTGCAAAGCCAAATCTTGTTCTATGGTACAGACACCTCCAGGGATATCACCCTATTTCACCCTATTTCACATATTTGTGTCATCTGTAATAAGACATACCTTACCCACCAAACCTTTAGTTAAAGTACTCACAACAGATTAAATAAAACTGGTACCCAGTACAGAGTCTTCTGGTACACCACTAGTGATTGGTCTCTGTTCGGAACGAGCTCCATTTACAAACACACTTTGATATCTACCATACACACAATGGGGTTGATTTACTAAAACTGGAGAGTACAAAATCAGCTTCCAGGTTTTATTGTCAAAGCTTAATTGAACAAGCGGAAGTTAGAAGTTGACTGGCTACCATGCACAGCTGCACCAGATTTTGCACTCTCCAGTTTTAGTAAATCAATCACACTCTGTTAATAACAGTTAGAAAAAAAATACTTAATAGCCTCTAGTTATTGTAAACAGCCACGCACAGGATACATACTAAATTGGGATTTGAAAATGTCATCCTGCATGCAGTAATTTAGCAACAGTTCGGTTATTCAGGAAAGTATCCAATGTGAAATGAGTAGTGGTTGCAGTTATCATTGTTGTTGCTGTTATTATTAAATGTAATGATAGTAGTAGCAATTTTATTGTCTTTTCTTTCTATAATAGCAGTGTTTAGTAAAGACATTTACAAGCAATGATTTCTCATTAAAATCAGTGCTTTTCCAAGAAGAGTTTGCAATTTAATTAGCCAATAGCTCTTTCTTAAATTAGCCTTTAAAAATTGTACGTGTGCATATGCGCAGGCTTTGTGATCTCTGTACCCTTCACAAAGCACTTATATTGTAGTAGATAGTAGTTCCACTGGTGTGAGCACTGTTCTTTGACTATCTACAGTACTTTTCATTGAGTTAAGAACCCCATACATTTTATATGAAAATTCAGAAGGACTGAATATATGTATTCCTATATAGAAAAAAAGTTCAGCTGGAAAATCACAGGGCATATATTATACTGTGTAAAATTAAAACCTATGTCTTCACTGCAGCTTGTCTTTAATAAATGGTACAATTTTACATGTGTATAAAATTAACATACCATAATCATCATTTTTTTTCAGTAAGGAGGTACACAGAGCAATAGGATGGGCAATCTGTAGTGACCCATAGCTATCAAGCAGAAACCATACCCTTATGCCATGTACACACGACCGGACTTTCCGGCAGACTAGGTCCGATGTGGTTAGTCCGTTGGACAATCCGATTGTGTGTAGGCTAGTCTGTTTGTTTTCGGAAAAAAAAGTCCGGCAGACCTAGAAATAGAACATGTTTCAAATCTATCCGACGGACTCAAGTCCGACGGTCTTAAATCAGGAAAACCGTTCGTCTGTGTGCTGGTCCGATTGACCAAATACGACGCAAGGGCAGCTATTGGCTACTGGATATTGAACTTCCTTGTTTAGTCACGTTTAGGTCATCACGTTCAAAACGAATGGACTTTCGAACGGACTTATGCCCCGTACACACGGTCGGATTTTCCGACGGAAAATGTCCTATCGGACAATGTTGTCGGAAATTCTGACCGTGTGTAGGCTCCATCGGACTTTTTCCGTCGGATTTTCCGGCGGACAAAGTTTTATCTCCTGCTCGCAAATTTTCCGACAACAAAGGACTTTTTCCGATCGTGTGTAGCGAATTCCGACGGACAAAGTGCCACGCATGCTCAGATCACATTATAAGACCAAAGCTATTGGCTACTAGCCTCTACGTAGTCCCGTCGTAGGCAACAAACGTCACCACGTTCAGAATGATCGGATTTTCCGACAACTTTGTCCGACCGTGTGTATGCAACACCAGTGTCGGACAAAATCCATCGGAAAAAATGGATTTTGTGGTCGGATTTTCCGAACGTGTGTATGGGGCATTAGTCCATTTGTGTGTGTGCAAGTCCATTCGTTCCGTTCGTTCGTTCTGCCAAAAGTCAGTCGGGAAGACCGTCGGACCTAGTCTGCCGGAAAGTCCGGTCGTGTTTATGCGGCATAAAAGGTAAAGTGATCCCAGCTCGGACTGTTATGGGTTATGGCTCTTTGTGCATTCTCATTGCCTATTGCATGAGTTCTAAAATGCCATGTATAGACAAATAATTTACTAGATATGCACTGTAAATGAAGAAACTTAACCATCAAAATAAAATGCTATCTATCTTTGTACTCATTTAAATGTTGAGCATTTACCTTCCAACCTATTGATATTTGTACTGCACATCCTTCTTGATCTGTGTACCCCCTTACTGTATGTCACAAAGATAACCATTTTTTATATTTATGTCATTAAACTATTTCCCAGTATACTGTACCTTTGTATGTTCATAGATAATGAACTGTTTCCAGAGAAAGAAGATATAAATCACCAGGATATGCTATTGACACTTCTCCTCAACAAACACCTTCCACTGAGAAGACCTTCACATTTTGGTAAGAAGTTCTGTGTCTACAATTAAGTTTAAATAATGGGGCCTACACAATAACATTACCAACAGTAACAACATTATAAAGAAATTGTATGTAAGATACCTTAATAAGCCACCCTAGTAATATTAGTAAATGTACTGGAGATGCGGCTTATGAAGGAGTTTGTTTTTACAATCTAGTAAACGAGTGGGGAAAATGGCTTTTCATATTTTTTTGGCTGAATTTGTCAAGTGAATCAGTTTGGACTTTGTCCACTTAAGACTACTCCCCATAGCGTTAACTGTAGTCCCATTCTGCACATCAAATTACATCAATTTTAGGTGTATACATTGCAGCTTCACTGAAAATTGATTGAAAATTGATGGATTGATTTGTATAAATCTGTATGTGGTTTTGTGATAGACAATACGCTGTAAGCAATCCACATTCTTTTTACATACATATTTGATTTATTTATATATTTTACTAGTGTCAAAATATATCTTGTGGAATTAAAGTTAACAGGAACTATTCACTTTAGTCTATGCCATGGAATGTACATTCGGGCAATTTTGGCAGAAACCAAGTAACCTAATCATGTGTTTTGGAATGTCGAGAACCTACTAGCACTTTAGTTATTGACAGAAACAATACACATAGTCAGTGGAATTCATAAAAAGTGTTGTACGCTCTCTTTAGAATTTCATTGAGTCTTCCAACTACTATTGTCAGTGCTTGCAACGGATTCATGTACCTGTTGGGAACGGCTACAGGAGTTTTTTTTTTTACATGAGATGGCTGGCACTAAGGATTAGCATTACCAAGCTCCCTTCTTGGTCTGTGTGCCTGTCACACAGACAAACGCAAGGAACAAGATGTTTTGCTGTGGGTTTGGGCGAGACTGATGGGGAACTTTGAGCGACTAGTTCTCCTTCTCCATCAGCTCTGCCATGTTTCTGATTGACAGGAAATGACAGTGGGCGGATTCCATAGCTACTATGGAATTCACACATTACCGTTAATTAAAAGGGAGGTCGACTTGATGGGGATCTCTGAGAAACAAATTTTCCATCAGGTCCATGTGCCTTGTGATTGACAGCAGATGGCAATAGGTGGATTCTGTAGCCCCTAGAGGCTTTGAATCCACCCACTGCTGTCAGCTGTCAATATCAAGGCAGGTGGACCTGATGTAAAACTAGTCTCTTAGCCTTCCTGTCAGGCTCTGTCTAAGTTCAGTTCAGCATTATTGGTTGCTAGGACACTGGTGGCCTCCCCCCTAGTAATCAATCAGTGAAGCAAATACAGAACACAATAATAAAAGTAAAACCCAACACCACCCCAACAACACTCTGTGGCCTGTCTGTACACCGCCTTTGGGGTTGGTCTTAATTGCCTCCAGTTTAATTTCATTGTCATTTTTTATTTTTTTTGCAGACATGGCGACACAATATGAAAGTAACGTGCATAAGAACTACCTGGATCTGTTGTGCATGTTGGAACTGTTAATGAACCGGTTGCAAGGCTTGCATGAATTAGGTGCAGGACTTTCTAATAGGCCAATACTGCCAGAAAAGTGTCATAAATGTTTTATTGTATTGCCCCAGTTTTCTTTAGAGGGTACTGAAATAGGTGCCTAGCTCTGCTAAGCCACACTGATGACTATTTAAGTGATCCTTTTCAGGTCCTTGGCAGCTTCCTTTTAAAAAATGATCACCTGACTCCTTTCCCCCAATACTTACATCTCTCTTGGAGAGGGGTATGTCAGAAGTCCTGTGATCTCTGCCTTATTTCCACTTTCCACTGGGACAGGTGCTGTGTAAGACAGAGGCTCTAATTAGCTGTACAAGAAGAAGCAGCTTCACATTTGCCTCATATGGATTTGGTCCTCTGCTGTGGCTATTGGCTAACAGGCTGAAGTGGAAGTGGCCAGAGGATGCAGGAACTCTTGAGTGACCCTACTCCAGTAAGAGGTAAATGTCTGGATGTTTGAAGAGCTATTTTTGAATGGAAGCTGCAAGCGGTACCAGTATACCTGTTTTTGATGCTAAGGCAACTTTAAGCCACTGTCCATTATATCTGACAACTATTACTGTGCAATTTTACAGAACTGGAGCTGGAGAGCAAGCTAGAGCAACTGGAACAGGTGTGTGATCTAATTTCTTTAAGTCTCTTTAATTCCATACATGTGTATATATATATATATATATAACCACTTCAGCCCTGGAAAGAATTTACCCCCTTAATGACCAGGCCATTTTTTCAATACGGCACTGCGTTTCTTTTACTGAATTTTGTGAACGTGCGACGCTGTAACCAAACAAAATACCACAAATAGAGCTGTCTGTTGGTGGTATTTGATCACCTCTGCGGTTTTTATTTTTTGTGCTATAAACAAACAAAAAACAATTTTAAAATAATTATATTTTTTACTTTTTGCTATAATAATTATCCAAAGGAAAAAAAAAAGGAAATATCTTCATCAGTTTAGGCCAATATATAGTCTTCTACATATTTTTGGTAAAAAAAAATCGCAATAAGCGTTGTATTGATTGGTTTGCACAAAAGTTATAGCGTCTACAAAATAGGGGGTAGATTTATGGCATTTTTATTAATATTTTTTTGAATAGTAGAGGCGGTGATCAGTGATTTTTAGCGGGACTGCGACATTGCGGCGGACAGATCGGAAACCTTTGACACTTTTTTGGGACCAGTGACATTACTGATTACTGTATAAATTACACTGGCAGGGAAGGGATTAACACAAGGGGTGATCAAAGGGTTAAGTGTGTCCTAGGGAGGTGCTTTCTAACTGTGGGGGGGAGTGGACTGACTGAGTACACAGAGCCTGCTGTTCCTAATTACTAGGAACAGACGTTTACACTGTACTCCCCTGACAGAACGGGGTCTGCTTTGCTTACATTGGCAGATCCCCATTCTGCCTCTCTGTGGAGCAATAGAGGGAGGCCGGCGGACATCGCACACATCGGCACCGGCGCTGCTTTATCTATTACCCAAAGCGCCGTACCAGTACTGAGATTCGCGCAATTGAGCTGCCCTGCCGCAGTATATCTGCAGTGGCTGGACAACCGTGACAAGCCGGCGACCAGCTTGGCTGTGATTGGACATACAGGGAGCTAATCAGCGGGTCCGGGGGACCCGATTTTCACTGGCACCTTGCGATCGTTCTAAGGAGAGGCAGAACAGCGGTCTGCCTATATAAACAAGACAGACCGCCGTTCTGTAAGAGGGGAAGATGGAGATCTTATGTTCCTGCAAAGCAGGAACATGGATCTCTGTCTTCCCCCGTTAAAGCATCCCCCACATAGTTAGAAAGCACTCTCTAGGAGCACATTTAACCCTTTGATCACCTCTGATGTTAACCCCTTCCCTGTAAGTGCCAGTGCCAAGTGCCAATTTTATTAGCACTGTATTGGTCTCACTGGTCCCCAAAAATTGTCACTTAGTGTCAGATTTGTCAGCCGCAATGTCCTAGTCCTGCTAAAAATCAATGATCACCGCCATTACTAGTAAAAACAAAACAAAACAAAAAATTCCATAAATATATCCAATGTAGCAGAATACTGTACATATTGGCCTAAATGGATGAATAAATCAGATTTAAAAAAAACAAAATATTGGGTATGCTTTATAGTTGTTTTTTTTTAATTTGAAAATTGTCTGTCTTTTTTTGTTTATAGCGTAAATAATAAAAACTGCAGAGGTAATCAAATACCACCAAAATAAAGCTCTATTTGTGGGAAAAAAAGGACATACATTTTTTTTGGGTTACAGCTTTGTATGACAGCGCAATTGTCCGTTAAAGTAACGCAGTGCCATATTGCAAAAAATGGCCTGGTCATGAAGGGGGGTCAACCTTCCGAGGCTGAAGTGGTTAAAGCGATACTAAAAATGCACTATTTAATTTACATTGTCCCTTCTATTTCTGTATTTGGATGATGGCACTGTTATTATTTTAATATATAAAAAATAAATCTAAATACCTTTTTCCTAATCGATATGCAGACACAGTTGTGCTCAAAAGTTTGCATACCCTGGCAGAAATTTTAAAATTTTGGCATTAATATTGAAAATATGACTGATCATGCCAAAAAAACTGTCTTTTAGTTAAGGATAGCAATCACATGAACCCATTTATGATCACATAATTTTTTGGATACTTTTAAAATCCTAATAATAACAGAAATCACCCAAATGCCCTGATAATAAGTTTACATATCCTAGAATGTTTGGCCTTGGTACAGACACAGAAGGTAGCACACACAGGTTTAAATTGCAATTAAAGGTTATTTTCCCACATTTGTGGCTTTTTAAATCACAATTAGTGTTTGTGTATAAATAGCCAATGAGTTTGTTAGCTCTCACACGAGGAGGTAAAAAAGAACAGTCAAAAGACCTGCGTAACAAAGGTAATGAAACTTTACAAAGATGGAAAAGGATATAAAAAGATATCAAAAGCCTTGAATATGCCAGTCAGTACTGTTTAAGGAGCACAACATGATGATACTTTACTGTACAAGTTCCACAAAAAAGCCTGGTTAGAATATTCCCAACAACACTTTGACATGCCTCATTGGGCTTTTTGTGGAAATGGCGCAGTAAAGCCTTCTTTCTGGCACCTCAACCATGCAGCTTTTTTTTGTTCAAGTATCGTTGAATTTGCTCCTTAAAGTGGTTGTAAACCCTTACAGACCACTTTATGCTACAGGTAAGCCTATAATAAAGCTTGCCTGTAGCTACCCAGGATATCTCCTAAACCTGAACGGTTTAGGAGATATCCCCTGTATTTGCATGTGCTGATGTCATTGGCACATGCGCACTGACACAAACTGAAGCAATGACACGTATGTGCCGTTGCTTCAGTGAGTGTGCCGTTACCACGCGCATGGGTGGGAGTGAAGTAATCGCGGCTCCGGCCAATCACAGCGCTCGGAGCCGTGATACTCGGAAGTAACCCCCGGGAGTTATGTTGGCTGCCAGAGCGGTGTACGGGTACCGCAGCGAGGGCTTCGATCTCAGGTGAGTATTACATAATGAGCTAGTATATTATGCATACTAGCTCATTATGCCTTTGTCTTGCAGGTGTTTTTTTTTTTTTTAAGTGGGTTTATAACCACTTTAAAAACAACCACACCGTCTTTTTGGAGAGCAGCCTGTATTTCTCCTGCGGTTACCTGTGGGGTTTTCTTTGTATCCTGAGCAATTCTTCTGCCAGTTGTGGCTGCAATCTTTCTTGGTCTACCTGACCTTGGCTTGGTATCAAAGAGCCCCTAATTTTCCACTTCTTAATAAGTGATTGAATAGTACTGACTGACATATTAAAGGCTTTGGATATCTTTTTATATCCTTTTCCATCTTTGTAAAATGTTGCTTTTGTCTGTTCTTTTCTACCTCCTAATGGCTCAGTGTATAGCCTGCTTAGTGCATCCATGTGAGAGTTCATTGACTATATAAGCACTAATTGTGATTTAAAAAGCCACATATGTGGGAAATGAACCTTTAATAGCCATTTTAACCTGTGTGTGCCAACTTCTGTGTCTGTACCAAGGCCAAACATTCCAGGGTATGTAAACTTTTTATCAGGGCCAATTGGGTGATTTCTGTTATCATTATGATTTAAAAAGGATCCAAAAAACTATGTAAAAAAATGGCTTAAAGTGATCACTATCCTTAAACAAAAAACTGTTTTTTGGCTTAGTTCATAGATCAGTTATACTTTCAATATTAATGGCAAAATTTCACAATTTCTGCCAGGGTATGCAAACTTTTGAGCACAACTGTATCACGTGACCCAGCTCATTTCCAGCCGGTCTGCAGGGAAACATAAGCAGGAGGAGCTTCTAGTCCTCTGTTGCTGGTCACATGTTCAAAATAAAATAAAACATCCTTTGGAATACAGAGTAAAAATACAGTAAATAATTTATATCAATAAACTGTTTTAAATCATCATACAAATGCAGTATATATTTGAAGTCAAATCTTTTTTATTTTTTGCAATAAAATGATGTGGGCGTATTTCTGCCTGTTACAGGCTGTGTCACGCCCCCTCCAGCCTGTGTCTTAGAATAAGAGGGAGGTAAAGCCTCCATCAATCTACATATAATATCTTGCCCCCATTGTGTTTAGCTGGTTAGTGGGCATGGAGGAGGAGAGAGGGAGTGGACTGTCATTTACCGATGTGTATACGCCCACATGTGTGACTCTATGGTCACATGAGCTGCTCAGATGTGATAGGGAGGAAATGCACAGCATAGAAACCCACTGAAAACTGAGCATGTGCAGAGTTGCCAACACTGCTCTGCAAAATCCCTAGCTGAATAAGGGGCATGGGCAGAAGGAGGAGATAGAGAACAGCAGGATCAACCAGTTTTTTTGCAGAATACAGAAAACAAATCTCATAGTGACTGAGTGAGTATGAACAGCATATAATACACCATTTGTTAGTTTTTTTTATGATGTGGGTTTAGTGACACTTTAAGTGTAGTAGGCCAATGCTAGATATACTGAATACATTACTATTGAAGTGTACCTGTTCTTTCAGGAATAGCTAAATTTAAATAATATTGAACATTATTATATTATAAAGTTGACTAATGTACTACAGGAAATCTTTTTTCAAGTAAATGGTGCCTGGACATGCAGTCGTTTACTAGTTAGACAAATACCATGTTTCTGCTTTTCTCTTAGAGCCGGTTCACACTGAGGCAGCACGACTTGCAGCACGACTGCCTCAGGCGACCTGCAAACGACTTCAGCGGCGACTTGCAAAACGACTTCTGCATAAAAGTCAATGCAAGTCGCCTGAAGTCACCCCAAAAGTAGTACAGGAACCTTTTTCTAAGTCGGAGCGACTTGAGTCGCTCCTATTAGAACGGTTCCATAGTACAGAACGGGACGCGACTTGTCGAGCGGCTAAGTCGCCTGACGAGTCGCCTCTGTGTGAACCGGCTCTTAGGGTCCAGGCTAACTCTACCACATATTTACTATGGGCACAGTCTTCTAGAATAATGCTGAACAGTTTCAAATATATATATAACTATATCTGCTATAGTTTGATTATTTAAAAAAGTATCAAAACCACATCTGTTTTGGTGCTGATTACTCACCAATGGTGGCATGAATATAAACAGCATGTTAGCTGGGTTCAAATAGATTTCTTTGCTGTCAATAGACCTAAGTGGCAAATTAAACTTTTGTTTCTAAAAAAGTAGTGATTTCTCTGTCTCTGACTTCCTGCCCTTTCATTCAAGTATGATAGTTTTGCTTTAAAACAAACCTGTACTGAGAGAAATATGCAGGCTACCATTACTGAATGTCTTCTGCCTGTGCTAGTTGTCTGGCTGTCTGTAATTTCAATACTTTATCAATTACTGTCTTGACCCAAGTATGCAGCAAGAGACATCAAAATGAAGTCCTAACTTGATCCAGGTCATAATTTCAGAAAGTATCAAATCTCCTGGATCAGCATGACAGCCAGACAAATTGATTTTCAGAAGGATATGCTAGAAATGGCACCTTGCACAATTCAATTTTGTATATACAGCAAGAATGTACATCTATTTAAAATAATACATTTTTACCAAATGGCTGCAGTGCACATGTCTTTTTGACACTTGGCATCTTGTCTTTATTATAAGGTGCTAGGTATGTTTTTCTTCCTACACTGCCACAATAATCAAGGCAATGTGCTTGAAATTAGTTTCCTATCTTGAATAAGAATAATTCATGACTGCATGTGAAAATTTATTATTTTTTTTTTAATTACAAATAAGTAAAAATTACACAAAACAGATATAACACACATGAATAAAGCTGAAGCAATGTTTTCTTGACTCAGCTGGAAAAACTTAAAGAACAACTTCTGGAAGATAAAAGTGGAGATATGAGCTACACCATGGATAGGCTGTCACCATCGCGCCACACCAAACGAGGTAGGTTATATTAACAATTACTAAAGTAATTAGGGATGAGTTACTGAAAACGTAGAGAATGTTAACTGAAAATGTATTTCCACTTTTTAGTGATTTTTCAGAAAAACCCACTATACTTTTATATTGTGTTCCCCTTCACACAGCATGCCTAAATATTGTTTTTCAAAATATTTCATACCTTTTACATAGGAAGAGGTGTCATGGCTGACTAAAAGGTATTTTGAACAATGTTAGAGAGAGCTTGTCCCAAGTCTGTCCTCGTTAAAATGCAATGCAAGAATCCCAGCCTACACGCCCTTTAACCCTTTGCCAGGACAGACAGGGGTTGATTTACTAAAACCGAAGAGTGCAAAATCTGGTGCAGCTGTGCATGATAGCCAATCAGCTTCTAGCTTCAGTTTGTTCAATTAAGCTTTGACAAAGAAAACTGGAAGCTGACGTAGATGTTATCCCAATTTGGCAACAAAAGTGGGAATACACTTTAAATAAGGTGGAACAATAGCTGATTTGAATACCCAACCATGTGCAAGGGAAATAAAAAATAATTTTTTTTTCTGGTGCAGCTGTGCATGGTAGCCAATCAGCTTCAAGTTTCAACTTGTTCAGTTAATTCTTGGCAATAAAACCTGGAAGCTGATTGGTTTCTATGCAGAGCTGCAGCAGATTTTGCAGTCTCTAGCATTAGTAAATAACCCTGTGTGATAACTTTAATCATCCAACCATTTGCAGTCAATAATCCTGTTTTTTAGTTCCCTTGCGCATGATTGAGCATTTAAAGTAAATTCAAATTCGCCTTTTACTAGGATAAGTGAATATTTATTTTTCCTCTCAATGCATTTTAGAGTGATTCTGGCTATTTCTGAGCCATTTTTAAAGGGTAAGTTCACCTTTTAGAGCATGTTACATCTATATTTAGAGATAGTCACGAACACAAAAACCTCCTGTACTTAGAAGTGGGTCAACACAATGTAAGTAGGCTATACTTCTATCCTGACTGGCACCTCATCTCGCTGCCCTCTAAAGGCTGGGGGAGTCTGGACTACTGGAACCACAAAAAGAAAGAGAGGGCACACAGACCTAGTGCATTATCCCAAAAACAATTGCTTTATTAATAAAAATGATAAGTACTCACAAGATATCAAATGCATCAAACTCATCGCATAGTACAACAGTGATGTTGTACTATGTGATGAGTTTGATACATTTGATATCTTGTGAGTATTAGGCCTCATGCACACTGGATGTTACATTAACGTTTTTAAAAATGCCAGTAGCTTTGCAGTGAGTTTTTTTATGTTTTTCAACATTTTTGCAATAGCAATTTTTAGCGTTTTTAGGCTTTTTTTGACAGTAATAGATCAAAAACATAAAAAAAGCTGGTGAGTCGTGTTTTTGATCGTTTATCTGCGTTTTTTGACGTTAGAGCATTTTTACAGTTGAAAACGTCTCTCAGAACCCCCTAGTTTTGGGGGTTTTTTTCCAGCCAAAAACAGCCTATGTGTGTATGGACACATAGAATAACATGCTTGAGAGTTTATTGACAGTATAAAAAAAACTTCTGAAGCCAAAAACAGCAGCTGTAAAAATGTCCAAAAATGTTCAGTGTGCATGAGGCCTAATACGTAGCATACTTATTAATAAAGCAATGGTTTTGGGATAATGCACTAGGTCTGTGCACCCTCTCTTTCCTTTTGTGGTTCCAGACATCCATATTTAGGGTGTAACATGTAGCATTCTCCAGAGCTGCCCCCCACCTCCCTGTGACAGCAGGCAGGGGATCCTCTCTCTGTACCTGCTGTCACATTTTGAAAACAGCATGGCTGTGCAGGGCGCCACTTGCACAGCTGTGTCATTTACTGACAGGAATATGAAAATGATAAAACTACAAGTCCTGTCTTCCACCTCAGCAGATGGCTTGTAGTTCTCAATAGACAGCGAGCGTGCTGATCAGTATTCACATGCGGGTGCAATGCTCTGCAAGCTCCTGTGAAATTCCCTTCCTAAAAATATGCATTTTTTTTTTTCTAAAAGGTGAATGTATCCTTTAAATAGCCTAGCATTCCCACATTGATCTTTACCACACCACACATTTTTTTTTAGATTAGACCTCCGCAGGAACATATGCATTTATATTTTCATGGTTCAAATCTTTGCTTTTTTATTGTGCAATATTTTATTAATTCCTTAATTTTTTTCTTCTTTCTGCCAGCTTGTTTTTGGAAATACTGTGTGTGAAGAATCCACATCAAAAGAGGACATAAACATTTCAATTTTTATTGAAGCTTTGGAATATAAACCAAATTAACTTTAGCGACAAACAGAAACTGTGAAGTTATATTTTTATGCAATGTTTGTAATTTATTTGTGTGTTTTGGTGTTCATCTCAGTGGAAAGCTGTACATAATCTATGGAGTTTTCAATTCCCTGGAGACTCATGAGTTCACAATGCATTAAATATAATGCTTTTTTTGTTTCGTTGGATGTGTCAAAATGAATTTATTGCTGTATTTTCAGACTTGGCTGTCATCATGAAATATCTTTATTACACACCTGTCTTTTATTTCTTTAAGTATCAGTTGCTGATAGAAAAACTATTTTTTGCATTCATTTAATAAAATTCTATTCATTATATATATGATATCTGAATAGTCCTTACATTTCTAAAGTTGTTATGAGAAAATTTACCAAGAAGCCTTAGCCACCCTGTGGTACAGTATCCGTTTTATTCTCTAATGGGGACACAGGCAGCAATAAATATAAAACATGGGTTCTACCCTTTCACTTTTCCTTCCAAAGCTAAGAAAAAAGTTTTATTTTTAGATATACTTTAATTACACCTACAATGTACATTAATGTGGATTTTTTTTACCTTTTTGAACAATATATTTTTTACTCTTTTGCAATAATCTTGTTATCCCACCTGGTTAGATTGTCTAGATCAGCATACCACTGTTCCAACACAGTAGGACATTTTCTTAAAGAGACCCTGTCACCAGACCAGTTCTTTCAACAAAAACATTTTCTGGGTCTGTCGGGCTTTTTGTCTAGGTGGACATCAGTGTGCCTTGCCCCTGTCAGAAGTCTTGCACCCTGAGGGATTAGAGAAGGGTTCTTCCCCTTTGGGAGGGGACCATATGATACACTCTGAGTGCATTTTTTTGCGTATTTACATACACCTTTTTGGTTCACTTTTGGTGTTTTGTTTTGTGCCTTGCACTGGGGGAGGATCATAAAAAAAAAAAAAAAATTGGGATTTTATTTTAGCTCTTATCTAAGGGGTAGATTTTCAGTACTGCACACTCATACAAGGAAAAAACAGACTGGTAACAACATTTCTTGTAAGATAAGTTTATTTGTACAAAATGTATTAAGGATTTTAACAAGACTGATAAAGGGCAGGGGTGCATACATTACATTTTTTTACATACATTATAACTGTGTAAAAGTAATGAAACAACAATGCTCCTTTATTATGAGGTTTTCAAAAAACAAATGACAAAACTGGCATTACTATAATTGTGTTTTTAAGAGAAATATTTAAATTTAAAGCAAATTTGTCAGTAAGAAAAAGTGGTCTAACAAACATGATTGGCTAATATCAGGCACCATTCATAAGTAAATCCAGCACCTCCCTTACATTCAAAGAAAAATATAAAAGTGTACTCTAAAATCCTAGGAACCAAGGCAAATACCATATGTAAATACAAATTTGCCTCTCCTGCGCATCCCACAATGTAATATGCAGTGACTTAATGAAAGGTGTGACATAAAATGACGTGAGTTTGCCAAAGCATTTCATATATAGCGCATGCGAGGGGTTCCTTGTTGTGCTCCAGAGCTTTATACAGAAAAAAGCTGTGTGCAGACAGAGTCAGGCTGAGACCGAGGCAAAAGGGTTGGAAGCCTCTCCTGCCTCTGCCAGAAAAAACTGACAATGGGGTAGTGCAATTTGCAGGGCTGGGTTGTCAGTTTTACAGTCCAGTTGAGCTCCATGGCTATGAGCAATGACAATGCCCTTTAATAAAGAAGCCGTAAACCTCTTTTCACCTTTTTGTCCATGTCATCAGTTAGATTTTGTAGCACTGCATTACAGAAGTACGCAATATAAAAAAAAAAAAAAATTAATTTGGAAATAACTTCAACAAACTATGTAGTAGGAGCATAATCATACTGAATTTATAATAGTGACAAATCACAGGATAACATTTACACTTTTGATGAGTTATAAGCTACCTTGGTTCCTAGAAGGAAGAACACATTTTTTGTTTTCATTATGAATAAATTATACTAAGGACAGGCAACTGTGGCCCTCCAGCTGTTGCAGAACTATCATGCCTTTGCCTCTTGGAGTCATGCTTGAAATTGTCAGTTTTGCATCCCTATCCCATAAGGTCTTCTATGGAACAAAATGTGACAACATTAGGGTCGGCTGCTGCACATGCAAATATTTTTAGGCCTGAGATACATACATTTTCTTACTGACAAGTTTACTTTCAAACAAATCTTTCATGCACCTTTGTTCAGACAACAAATACCCTACCCAGTCTAACAGTTGTCAACATGGCAGTTAAAGTTGAAGAAATTAACTTAAAAATAATTTGGATACCATACCATGGTCAATTTCTAAACCCAATTTTCTAAACCAAATTAACCTAACATTTGAAAAAAAAAATCCCAACATTGGATTACTATAATGCATTGGTTTATATTTATGCTCCCTAATGTTTCACTTAATATCGTTTAATAGTCAAAAGTAGGTATCTTACCAGAAAATTACCAACTTACTAATTTTTATTGACCCAAATCTTTAAGGCTGGGTTCACACCATTGCATTACACCAATGCTGCAGCATGGAGGTGGGTATGTATGTTAGTTTTTTAACAACCCCAAACTTTTCCTTTAAGCAGTGTGCTTGCAAACCAATGCATTAATGTAAAGATGGAATTTTCCAATCCGTTTTAGTCTGAGCTGAAGAAAGTGTTAATTTTGCCAAATATTGTAGGAATCACAGACATGCCACATTCATATCTGTCACTGTGAAATGACATTGCTCCACAATGTGCCTGTATCATTCCTTCTGACTAGCTGTCAAAGCCAGAACAGAAGACAGCCTTCTGTCTGTGTAAATAGCAATCTAAAAAAAAAAAAATTGTTACATACATCAAAAGTAGTGGTTACACACTAATTATATATCTGTTATCTAGCATTCTGTAAGAATGAGTGTCTACAATAACAATAATAACTACAACTATTTGTGTTTCATTCCTAATAGGGAACAAGTATTCAGATATGTTGTACAAAAGTTACGTTTATTAGACAAAAAATAGAGAAAACTTTTCAACTATCTTAAAGAAAAGAGAGCTGGAAAAGTAACACAGGTACAGACTACCTAACAAAGTCTTATAATATGTTTAGGGGCTCATTCACACCAGCAGCTGTTCTGAAAGAATGGCTACTGGTGTGTACTGAGAGGAAACCCTGATGATGGGCCAATCCTGGTTAGAACTTTATTGAAATGCCACAACATTTCTTTCAGTTCTATTACCCACAGTGCGGTGCGATGTGGTGGACTTTGTTGTACCATGCTGAGCTAAAAAAAGTTGCATTTTTTTTTAGCACATACACAAGGCGGCGGTGTGCACTGGCCTCATATGTAAACAAGGTGTTTTGCCTTGACCTGCATGGGACAGTGCACAGGGTCACCCAGCACAGTCCCAACACACCTAAGGTGAACGAGCCCTAAAACTGCCAATACTAATCCCTCCAATGTTCAACAACCAATATGAACCAAACAGGCGAATATCAGAGGCTCTTCACTATGCAACCAAGATGACCAGGTATAGCTGACCACTAAATATAGATCACAAATTTGTATGTAAGAATTCATCACAATGAAAAATGATTCAAGCAGAATTGTGATGGGGGTTATATATTTTACTCTACGCAGATGACTTCCTACAAGCATTCTCAAAGAATAACAATGTATTCTGTTCTTTATCAATGTGAAAAATGTAGCATTAAATGTGAATGCAAAGGAAATCACCTCAGAATGAATGAGGCTGGGTTCACACCATCGCATGCGGCTCCCAGCAGAGGTCCAGTGCGTCCTGGTTCACCATTTCAGGTCCTGAAATGGACCAAAAGACCCACAGGGCTCTTGTGCAAATTCGCACCAGAGCCGCAGCGGAGATATGTGAACCGGCTCACATCCAATTCACAATGGTGTGAACCCAGCCTAAAGGCAAAAGTGCAATTGTATTTGAGTATTTTTTGGAATGTTTCTGTGGACATGTAACAACCATTTATTGTGTCAGCACCTTTTAAGCCCCCCACTGTAACAATTTATCAATCAGGAAATTGGGGGTAATAGCAAGAGCTACTGGATTGGCTAACAAAGCCATTGGAGTCATTTATAATGTGCAGTGGGTCTTTTTTTTTTTTTTACTGTGCAGTCATCATATAAGATTGTTCAATACAAAAATCCACAATAATCAATCCATGTAGCTAACAGATGGTCTTGTCTAAAATGATTTACAGTATATTATATTGTATGAAGATTATTTTTCAGCTGAATTTAAATAGTGTGTTACTTTAGATATGTGTACTTAACTTTCCAGCATTTCCAAGATAATTATTTAAGCGTGGGTTTACAGCACCATATTTACAAGTGCTACAACAAGAAAATGTCAAAGCAAAAAAGTAAGGTCATCAAGGTAAAAAGGATAAAAAAAAGCTTAATTTACAGTAATAATGTGAGAAAACATTAACTGAGCAGGACAGTACAAACAGTTTAGCAGGATGAGTACATGAATAAAACCAGTGAATTGTCACATAGGTCCCATATGCAAAATGAAAGCATAGCACAGTGTATAAGATATCAGTGTGGTCCAGCCACTCTACATGCATAGTAGCCATCCTCGTTTCTAATTTATAGTATTCTAAAGAAAAAGATGTCATGCATAAACCATTCACTGCAGACAAAAATCCCTATATGAATGAATAGGTCTCATTAATGATAGTATTTCCACAAAAAACTAACCTAATTTACCTTTTTTTCATAGGATTGCTGCACGCCCCTTTTTTTATGCCCACAGGCTTTTCAGCAAAAAAGATCCACTTAGGTCTGGTTCACAACTATGCATTTTTAGTGCTTTTTGCAGATTTGCACTACAGTCCATTCAACATGGTTTCCTATGGAACACGTTCTGTAGTGCATATCTGCCAAATGCAAAAAGCACTAAAAATGCATAGGTGTGAATCAGGCCTAAAGGGAGCTTTCCCTGGAAAAGCTGTGTGCAGCTGGGCAGGGCAGCACAACAAAGATCACTGGACTGAAGAGGAAGGTAAGTATTTGAACTGACTGTCTGCACTCAGGGGGAGGTAGGAACTTTTTAAAGGGATGTTGTCTCAAAGGTACAGTTGTCCTTTAAAGCCTAACTCCAGGAATTATTCTTTTGATTAGGTGGGGAAGAGTTAAAATTTGTCAGTTTTTTCTTCCCAGTTTTTAACCCTAATATAAAGATTTTCCCTCACTTCCTGTCATTGTGATGGCTGTGCAAGTAATGTGGGGTGTGAGCATCTTAGGGACAGTAAGGCACAGACAACAATAAAGAACACTGTAATGAAAATTTACTGTAAGGGCCTTTGAACATCCATATATTGATTGAAATTCGGCCGGGCCAGCAGGAACACACCAAATTTTTATCAGTGTGACTCCCTGTTTAACAAAAGTAAGTTGTTTAACCCATTCCCTGGCAGAACCGTTTTTGACACATGTTTAAAAATATTTTTTAGGCCTGAAGATTGCATAAAAACCCCATACATTATATATTTTCTGAAAGCAAACACCCAACAGAATACAATTGTCATAGGTCCAATTTTTTATGTTACGTGATATAAGTGCACCAGTTTGGGAAACAAAAAGTTTCAGTAAAAAATACACTAATGTTAATTTTAGGGCACACAAATGCAATACATTACCCACATGCCAAACGTTAAAATTGTATGCACCTGTGAAATAGCAACAAACTTAAATACCTTATATTTTCCATGATGTCTCACCTGTCCTCTAAAGAGACTGATGAAATGCAGATCGTGTTAAATCACCTTCTGCCCCAGCCATACAGGCTGGTGTTAAATCACCTTCTGCCCCAGCCATACAGGCTGGGGAAAGTGACAAGGGGGCCTGGAAATTATGTTTTTACACGTCGCTTACGGGTCAGCAAGAAAGAGAGTAGAGCAGATGGACTTGATGCCCTACCTTCTACTTGGCGGCAACCACCATGTCAGTCCTAGATGTGTTGACGGGCTCATGGAGCCCAAGATACATGGTGGGCGTATGCACGGGAGATGGCAGCCATTACCAGGGGTGTGTAGAAGATATCAGGCAGCTGCAGAGCTGACAGCCAGTATTTGGCTTGTCAGATATAGACACAATCCCGGTGGCTGCAGCCACTGGGAGTGTGTGTGTGTATACACCCCCCCCCCCCCCCCCACACTGTTAGGTCCATATGACATTGATCTGTCAGTAAAAGGGCTTTTAATCAACTTTCCTCGAAGGGACATGTTGGAAAATTTTCAGGCAATGCAGCTGCTGAACAGAAATCCCTGATAGCGGTGGGGGCCACTATCGTAATACAATGTCTTGGTGGGGGGATTTCTCCATCCACTGTGTTTTTGTGGATGGAGGAATCAGTTTTTTTGTTTTAAACACTAACCTTGTTAGGTCAGCTGGCTTAGAAGGGCCAATGAATCAGGGCTTTGTTATGTGCTAACTGTTGTAGGGAAAGCTGACAAACTGCATAGGGAGAGTTTAGGGTCACTGTACTTTAATTCTATGACAGGGTTCACACTTATGCAAATTGGATGTGGGTTTCCCTGTATCCAATTCGCATGACAGGAGACTGAACGGCTCTCAATGGAGTGGGGTGACCACAGAGCGCACTGCAGAAGAGTCCTGTGTGTCTTTGGATCCATTTCAAGTCCGAATTCAGGCAAAAATTCGGACCTAATTCGGACTTGAAATGGTGAACAGGGAAGAACTGGACCTGCTGCTGCGGGCTGCTTTGCATATAGTGTGAACCTAGCCTGATTGCTAGCTCTTTAAGCAGTAAACCCCTTCTTTTGCTTTTTTTTATATTGAGAGCTTTTTTGCCTTTCATTTTATTTTGTGGTCAGCAATCACTTTTAGTTGCTGCCCTGTCCATCATATTTTGAGGATGCCAGTATTTAGCATTTTTTATTTATTTGAGGCATACAGTATATTGTCTTTTTATTTATTTTTTGATAAGGTCTTTTCTTTTATAATTTTTTTTTTTTTTGTTGCAACAAGACTTCCCTTGATTCATTGGATTTTATTTTGGGATTTTCATTTATTTTGGGGATATATATTATTTTATTTTACGGCGATAGGGTTGTTAGTATCTTTTAAGTTAAACTGCTTTTTTTTTTTTTTTTTTTTGAGGATTTTTTTTTTTTTTTTTTTGAGAGTGCTTTTTTTTTTTTTTTTTTTTTGGGTGCTCAAAAACACAGCATTCACTTCGTCCTTACTATCTGTTCTTAAAGCTGCCATTTTGAAAAAAAAAAAAAGAAGTACAAGAACAGTGTGCAGCTATATTATTCACATTCAATGTACCCTCCTATCTCCATAGATAAAACTAATTAGGTATATATCAATAAGTTAGGACTATTATTCTTGATTTAGGGCTCATCTATATGGACAATTAGGGTCAAACCCAGATCAGCAAATTTCTGTGGTGGGTACAGCCAGGTTTTTTTCGTTCACCTGTGGACATTAAGTCTGTACAAATTAATATTAGGCTGTCTGCGTCAGGGGTGTACATTCACCCTTAACTGCAGGTGCTCCATGTGTGATTACATTTGTACCCAAGCTGATGTGCTCCCGAGCTGCGGCTCTGTGTATTTACACACATTTGGCCTTGCCCCCTCCGTCTCCTGATTGGCTCACTGGCTGTGATTGACAGCCATGGGAGCAGAAGCAGGAGGGAGAAGCCAGGAGCGCTGGCGTGGGATCCAAAAAGAGGAGGATCCGGGCTGCTCTGTGAAAAACCATTACACAGAGCAGGTAAGTATAACATGTTTATTTAAAACATTTTTTAACCACTTGCCGACCGCCGCACGCTGATATACGTCGGCACAATGGCAGCGGTGGGCAAATGTGTGTACCTGTACGTCCCCTTTAATTGGTGGGACTAGCGGCCGCGCGTGCCCGCTGCATAAAGTGTGACCATGCCCGTGGGACCCGCGGACTCGATGTCCGCTGGTGTCCCAGCGATTGTGTCATGGAGCCGCAGAACGGGGAGATGCCTATGTAAACAAGGCATTTCCCCATTCTGCCTAGTGACATGACAGAGATCACTGCTCCCTGTCATCGGGACCAGTGATCGCTGTCATGTGAGTTGTAGCCCATCCCCCCACAGTTAGAATCACTCCCTAGGACACACTTAACCCCTTCATCACCCCCTAGTGTTTAACTCCTTCCCTGCCAGTGTCATTTATACAGTAATCAGCCTAAACTGAGGGAAAAACATTTTTTTTATATATTTTTGGGGATATTTATTATAGCAAAAAGTAAAAAAAATTGCTTTTTTTGCAAAATTGGCGCTCTTTTTTTTTTACAATGCAAAAAATAAAAACCACAGCGGTGATCACATACCACCAAAAGAAAGCTCTATTTGTGGGAAAAAAAGGACATCAATTTTGTTTGGGTGCAACCTTGCACGACTGCGCAATTGTTAGTTAAAGTGACGCAGTGCCGAATCACAAAAAGTGCTCTGGTCAGGAAGGGGGTAAAATCTTCTGGGGCTGAAGTGGTTAAAGGCTTTAATATTGTTTTAATCATCTGTGTGCATGTGTTCTAAAACTGGCCTGCTGCTTGTCAGTTTTACACCACTTTATTCTCTGTAGAATTTAAATTCTATTTAAAAAAACTGTCCTGCTTATGGCTAATTTTACTCTGCTGTTCCCTCTTCAGTATCTTAATTATTGTAGTAAAATCACTGCCTGTGCCCTTTATCTCTAGTACATTTGGGCCAAAAATCAATATTTAACATTGCTCAGCTGCTGGCTAATTTTACTCTGCTGTGTCATCTGCAAGATCTTAAGTCTTGTATTAAAACCCCTACAAGTGTTCTTTGCCTCTAGTAAATTTTGGCCTAAAATTGATATTTAAAACCCCTACAAGTGGCCAAATTTACACTACTGTCTTCTGCAGTATCTTCAAACTTGTAGAACCCCCCCCCCCCTCCTAATTGTACCATTTGTCTCTGGAATATTTGGGCCTAAAATTGCTATTTAAAAATACCTAGCTGCTGGCTAATTTTATACTGCTGTGTCATCATCAGTATTGTATTTCTTAATTAAAACCAAAACCAGTGCCTTTAATAAATATAGGCCAAAAATTGCTATAAAATGGTCATACTTCTGGACATTTTTATACTGCTGTAACCTCTGCAGTACCTTAATGTTTTACCACATATGGCAATTTGCACTACATTATTAAATACGCATTTAAAAATGTAATTTAAAAGAGTTTGTGATATATGCGAAAAGTTATATTTATGTTTTTGTACATACATAGTATTGAGAAATTGATATGGATTTTACTGGATTTTTCCTCATTCAAACCCCATACTTGTTTTACACAGAGATTAAACAAATCCTCCTACATAAGTTGTACCTATTTATCTAAAGTATTCTCTTCTCTACAGCCATTTAAAGTCCAGAATTCATAATGTTTGTCTGTTCAGAAAAAAGAGGGTGGAGTGCTGAAGTCAAACTCTGCAGAGCTCAGTGAGGAGAGCTCAACAGCTGATTGAATGGAAAGGACCCCCCCCCCCCCCCCGCCTTTGCACAGCTGAAGATCCCTCCCCTGTCACCTTGGTGTCAGGAAAACTTGTCAGAAGTCATTCATGCTGATAGCAGATGAACAAAGCAGCAGACAGAAATGACAGAAATTACACTTAATGCTCTTAATGGAGATAAGTATACACTATAAAGGGATATGCTTTGTTCATATTTCATGTCTGAGGTTTACAACCACTTTAATTAAAATTCTGCAGTTTGCTACACTTTGCTCATCGTCATTTCTGTATCCACTGCTTAAGTATGTTATTATGCACACATTTAATCCTGCTGTAAATTATTTTGTGAAAAATATAGATGCCAAATATACCTATCTATTTTGAAACTACAGCATGATTTAGGGTATTGGTATTTTCTCATTACAGTATTACATTGACTTGAAGGGCATGTTGGGTAATCAGTTCCACAACAACTAAAAAAGTATATAAGGTCTAAATATGCATGTTCTAAAAAAAAACAAAAGAAGAAAAGTGCAGCTCCTGGTCAAATTAAATTTACTCCGACTCACAAAAAGGTTTATACAGTCACGGGCACAAATATTGACACCTCTGCATTTCTGTCAGATAATGCACCACTTCGCCAAGAAAATTGTTGTAATTACAAATGTTTAGGCATTCTCATGTTTATTTCTTTTGTTTGTATTGGCACAAAAAAGTGGAGAAACAAAAAGCCAAATCTGACACATTCCATGCAAAACTCCAAAAATGGACTGGACAAAATTATTGGCACCTTCTCAAAATTATAAGAAATCATTGCATTCCAAGTTTGTAATGCTCCTGTAATTTGTAATTAAAAACTCACCTGTATCAATTACAGGTGGCGACAATATAGAAAATCACACCAGCAACCAGTTAAGATGGTAAAAAATTGACTCAACCTGTCTGTTGTGTGTCTCTGTGTGCCACACGTAGCACAGAGAAGAGAAAGAGCAGCAAAGAATTGTCTGAGGATTTGAGAACAAAAATTGTGGAAAAGCATGGACAATCTCAAGGTTACAAGTTCATCTCCAGAGATCTTAATGTTCCTGTGTCTACTGCAACATTGTCAATAAGTTCACAGCCCATGGCACTGTAGCTAATCTCCCTGGACGTGGACAAAATAGAAAAATTGATCAAAGATTGCAACAAAGAATTGTATGAATGGTGGATAAAGAACCACGATCAACTTCCAGACAAATTCAAGCTGACCTTCAGGAACAGGGTACAACTGTGTCAGCTCGCACTATACGTCGCCATCTGAATGATGGAGGATATGGTAGGAGATCCAGGAGGACCCCACTTCTGACACAGAAAGATAAAAAAGCCAGATTGGAGTTTGCCAAAACTTACCTGAGAATGCCAAAATCATTTTGCGAGAATGTACTGTGGACAGATAAAACCAAAGTACAGCTTTTTGGTAAAGCCCATCATTCTACTGTTTGTAAAAAAAGAAATGAGTCCTTTAAAGAAAAGAATACAGTCCTTACAGTCAAACATGGTAGAGGTTTACGGGATGTATTGACTGTGTGCATGGCATTATGAAATATGAAGACTAACAAAGAATTCTGGGGTGCAATGTAGTCAGTGTCAGAAAGTTGTGTCTCTGTCAGAGATCCTGGGTCTTACAACAGGACAATGACCCAAAGCACACGTCAAAAAGCACCCAAAAATAGTTTAATGCCCCATACACAAGGTCGGATCTTCCGACGGAAAATGTCCTATCGGACAATGTTGTCGGAAATTCCGACCGTGTGTAGGCTCCATCGGACTTTTTCCGTCGGATTTTCTGACGGACAAAGTTTTATCTCCTGCTCTCAAATTTTCCGACAACAAAGTCCTATCGGACTTTTTCCAATCGTGTGTAGTGAATTCCGACAGACAAAGTGCCACGCATGCTGAGATCACATTACAAGACCAAAGCTATTGGCTACTAGCCTCTATGTAGTCCCGTCGTACGCAACGAACGTCACCACGTTCAGGATGATCGGATTTTCCGACAACTTTGTCCGACCGTGTGTATGCAACACCAGTGTCGGACAAAATCCCTCGGAAAAAATCTGACGGATTTTGTGGTCGGAGTTTCCGACCGTGTGTACAGGGCATAAGACAAAGCGCTGGAAAGTAGTGAACTTGCCAGCAATAAGTCCACCTGTGAAGAGATCTCAAAACAGCAGTTGGGAAAAGGAGCCCTTTCAATCTGAGAGACCTGGAGCAGTTGGTGAAAGAAGAGTGGTCCAAAATTCCAGTGGAGAGGTGTAAGAAACCCATGAGATGGTTACTAGAAGTGACTGATTTCAGTTATTTTTTACAAGGGGTGTGCTACCAAATATTAAATTGAGGGTGCCAATAATTTTGTCCAGTCCATCTTTGGAGTTTTGCGTGGTATGTGTCAGATTTGGCTTTTTGTTTCTCCACTTTTTTTTTGTGTCATATCAATACAAACAAAATAAATAAACATGAGAATGCCTAAACATTTGTAAATGCAGCAATTTTCTGGGTTAAGTGGTGCATTATCTGACAGAAATGCAGGGGGTGCCAATATTTTTGGCCATGCCTGTATAGGATTTTCACATGAGACAGACTGTTACCTGACAAAACATATGTACACGTTTATATGTATACATATGTATCTAACCATTTACAGGATTCTATGCATATGTTCATTGAATGAGAAAATAAGAAACTTGCAATTTCTACCTTTATACTTGCATATCAAAGAGTTTATGTACATTTTTATTTCCTAAATATTATGCTGTGCTACATTATAGGGGTGGGAAGGAGTGGATATCCATAGAGTAAATTGTCTGTTTTGTTTAGTGGGGACTGGCAAAACTACTGTAGGCAACAAAAAAGTGCATTCTTCTATATGCAGGACAAATTTTCAGTCACAAATGAAATGTTATTTCACGGAAATCAAATTTAAACAAAAACCCAGCAATTGTCAGATAACTAGGATGTGCGATATTACACGTACACCCTGTGGTCTAAGCAAGACACACCCTGGCTGTAAAAGATCTGACCTGATGGATTGGATCTATTATTGTTTTGACAGTGGATGTGAAATAGATTTATAGATGGTCAATTCATTAATCACTGCAGCAGAAATCAGGAATTGGAGTCCTGTAAGATATCAGAAGTGTCTTTGTGGCATCCGTGATGTATCATATATCATCCAGGGTGTACATATCTGCCGAAAAATAAAAGAAAAAGCAAAATAGAAAATTATTTTGTTACAATCATTACAAATTTGTGGTTGCCTTATCAATATACAATATATAACTGATCCCAACATTGCTTGCAACAGTTGGCAAATATGTGGCTTTATTCCCAAGACATAATGATCACTTGAAACCTTCTAAAGTACATGTTATAATGCCTTTATGGCATATCAGTAATCTTTTCCTTTTTTGTTTATAGAAAAAAAAGGAAACAAAATCACTTGAGATATTGCAGTAGATCCAGATACATAGGCAACTATAGACATAAGGACCTGTGTCAATGGGCTTCATGCTGGTGTCGAAGGTATAGGTTTAAAAAGCTTCTGGGATAATTCAAAATTCATTGAAAGGTACATTTGTCCAGTTGCTGTCCTCCTCCTGATCTTCATTTAAGCTGCTTTATTTGGATTTCACATTTCCATACTATGTACTATATGGGAATGCAAAACCTGTTTAAAGTGAACAATAGCCCATCAAAGTAGGTTCTTAAGGAGTTGAGAGACTTCACACAATAAACTGAATATTCACTTTAATTATCCAATTATTTGCAGATTAAATAAGTAAACATGAAATTTCTTTTCACATGATTGGATAGTTGGAGTAAATATTCACATTATTTATTATGTAAAGCTAGTCAACTTTTTTTAGCAAATCAGCCTCATAATATTAAACTATATCTTTGCCCGAGTTTGGCTCTACTCTCTACCATCTCCCAAGCCTGTGTACTGGCATCATATTTTGAGTTGCAAAAGGTGTAAGAGGACAGTGCCCAACCAGACTTTTATAGGATAAGTTGAGATATATATTCAATTTCAGCGGTCATTATCTTCTGATCAACTATCGATTTTCTCTGAAGGTAATCTCTGCTTATGCATTTCCCCAACAACTTTGTGGGGAGAAGTGCCAATTCCAGTAGGATACAATTTCCAAAGAAAGGCTCCTACCAGAGTAGGAATCAGAGATCCCAGGGTATAGGGAACCCCCAAAAACCTAGAAAGATGCACAATGAGGTACAGTAATACCACCAGGCTGAAGAGGGGCAGGGAGGGAGGTCCATGCAAAAGGCTGAGCAGATGATTCAAAGGGTTTCTGACTTTGAGCTATATGGCTTGAGGGGGAGGCAGACTCTGGCCACCTATTAGGTACTACTTTAGTACAAGATGAAGGATGGGGTTAATCCCAAATATCTCCTCCATTGAGGCAGGCACACAGTTTGACCAAGAGCAGCATACGGAATAGCATTATCAAGGGCAGATCCAAAGAGATGCCTTCTCCTAAAAGGGCAGGTAAATCAGATGTTCCTTGGATATATCATTGGCTTTCTGGACACATAGCTAAAGAATCCTATGCCTATGAGGCCTGTGAGCAGACTTCACCTCCATTTGAGACACAAGCTTAGATGCTTTCATGAGGTTATCACAGCTGAAGAGCACGGCTCCAGACACTTGTTCCAAAAGCTCCTGGGCAACAGAGTTTGTTGTTGTGATGGAGAGGGTCTGCATTAAGTAATTTGATCCATAGTGATATGGTCTTACAAATCAAAGTTACCACCAACAGAGGATGGAGGGTCACTCCAGTTAATTCAAACTGTGACCTAAGTAAGGGTGAGAATGCCAGCAATCTGTTTTATGCTTGTTAAGAGTTTCTACAGTGGGCAGAGGCCACTTAGCAAAAAAATCCCTTGAAGCCTCCCTGGATAAATTGTCAAGAGAGGTCCAGTTCTTCCAGGAGTTGTTTCCAGTCCTTGTTAAATACCAATTGCATTGGGAAGGTCTTTGCACCCATAGAAACTGTAAAAGAGCCCAGGCCTAGTACAGCAGGCTGATCCTCCTGAGGACTATGAATCAGGGATAATAATAGGGCCCTCAGGAACACTTAGAATAAGAGGCCTAGTAGCAATTCTGCCATAGATGGAGTAGGGGTGCACTTAGTGGCTTTGCGAACATATTGTTCCATTTATTGTGCACAAACCAGCAACAAAAAAAAGAAAGAAACTGAAGTGGACATAATGAGCTACAGAACACACTGATGCAAATAGGGGCCCCAGGATCTAGATTACAGGCATTGGTTCTTTCTGGGTATGCAGAAAGATCAACCCCTGTTGCAACAGGACTTTCCTCTGTGTGACTTTAAAAAGACACTGGGTAGCAGAAAACTACCAAGCCCAAATTGACGCAAGGACCTGCATTATCTTAGAGGTGACCAAACCACTGCGGCAGACAGTGAAACAAGAACATAGACTATAAGATCCATGAACTGCCTCAGAAGCAGGAACAGTAGTGGGATGGTACTTCGTCTAGGCTGACTGGCAGGAGAAGGAGTGTGGAGCATGTGCACACAACACTCCACCCTACAGATGATGTCGCTGAGCCTTAGCCATTGGTGGTGGCAGAAATTTTAAAATGGCGCCCAACAATGACAACTGGGAAGTAGCTCCTGATGCTTCAGTCCAAACTACGTAAATCCTCAAAGACTGGGGTACACTAGAAGCTACATCCTAGCTTGGAACCAACCCAATGCAAAAGGTCTGGAAATTGCTACAATGCAGAGCCCAGTGCCATCTGGTCACATTCCAGGCTAGCCCCACAATCTTCCAGTCCAGTGGGGACTAGGTAGGGTCTCCAAGGCTGTTGCTGAGTATTCACTGGTCTGGATAGTTGCTGTGCAGAGACTAGGTTAAGCATTGGATTTTGATTGAAGTTTTGATTGAAGCCATCAACAAAAAAAATATCTACAGTGTACCGAGTATCTTGACTGAAGAAAAAAAAATAACATGCAAACATAAGAATAAAAAGGCTAGCAAAAATATAGTTAGACTTTTTCTCAGCTGAGCTAAGGAAAAATAATCCAACCTCTTAGTACACTAGTAAAAAATTGAAAGCATATCAGGGCTCGTTTAGTGTATTTTGTTTGCCAGTGTCCCAAACTCTGGCAGTATAACCTGACTGTTTAAGAATTCCTGTGTCTCCTAACGGACAATAAAGAAAGCACATTTTTCTCACTGGCGTTGTACCTACTACCTGGTCCTATTGCAGGCTGGTACATACCTGCGTCACATTTCCCCATTGCTCACAGGGTTGGTTTATTTTGTAAATGCAACTTAGTAAGTGGTTCAGTGGAACAATATTGAAAGCATCAGATCTCTTGACCTTTGCACTATGTACACATATGGACAATTATAGTTTTAAAATAGCAATCCTTCTCTACATTAGCCATAAAATAGCATTTGCTTTTTTTCCCAATGCATGGTGTCACTTTTATATAAAAATGATATTGTATATTTGCATACTGTATATCCTTAGTGCAATTAGTGGTACCAAAGTAATTGAAACAAACTTACAATAGAAATCTTTAGCCTCTGGCATTAGCAAGGCGGTTCATGCCAATCCTGTCAATTGGAATCCCAAATCTCCTTTTTGGAAGATCCACAACTTTCCTGTAAATATAGAAAAAAATACTTCATCAGCAAGGCAGAAGCTGGCATTTCAGCATGTTTCAAATAACATGAGGTGGGTTTTCCTTTGCTTCACTTGCGTTAATGACAACACATGTTTCTTTTTATGGAAAGACATTACAAATCAACATTCTACTTGGTATGTATTAAAATAGACACTGATTGCAATGTTCAACACATGATGAATACTGGAATCTATATACTTACATAGCTTCCCTGGGATACCCTCTGAACCTGGTCAGACAGTGCTGTAGAAACCAGGATTACCAGTATACCTTAAAAAGCCCTATCCCAGAAATATTTACTTCTTTTGTGTTAACACATTTTTTTTGTGTACAATCGCAAATGAATAGGCTGTCAAAACTGCACCACACACAGGAGCATGTAGGATAGGACAGGAACCTGTGTGTTCTGGTGTGAGGGTGTCTTAATCTGAATGGGAGGGTCTGGTTTATTATAAATACCTAGTGCACTCTCAGTGTACTATTGAGAAAAGCTAGTAAATTTTGGCCAAGCCTTGCTATTTAAAATGTCCAGCTGCTGGCCTTATAAAGGAATATACATATATATATATGGAAGGCGCTACTCCTTATTTCTTTTAGTTAAACCAATGTGCCAAAGACATCACAAAGCAACAAAGCAATAATGTACATCAAATACAGTGGCAGCTGGTGGTATATTCTTTTGGGGGGGCTGCAAATAATCCACCCTCCCGGTCAGTCACCAGCACTTACCCCATCTAGGTCAAGGGCAGCGCTTCCTCCAGGCGGCGGCTTCGCCCTGCGTCTCCTCCTCCTGGTGCTTCACGGCGGCTTCCCCTGCATCTTCTCTCTCCTACTCCTTGGCAACCAATAGGATCGCTTCTTCTCTCAGCCAATCAGGTGACGGGTCTCAGGACCCGCTTCCTGATTGACCGGGAGAAAAATCAGGAAAAGATTAGCGAAATTGAATTTGCTATTGTCACACAACGGGGTGGGCTCGGGGCGTAGAGCCCACCCTTTTTATAAAGCCTATTAGAGCCTCTGGCTCTATTCATGTGCTTCTAAAAAAATTAAAAAATATTGAAATTCATGCGTCTGACGCCCTACATGTAGATTAGGGGGGCGGATGCATAGATTAGGGGGGGCGGCACCCCTGAGCCCCATATGGACGGGCCATCACTGATAAAATATTTAAAAAGTCCATAAATGAAAATAGGGTAACAACCCAAACACTATACTGTAGAGTGAGTGGTAAGTTCTTCTATTACATGCAACCAGAGTGCTTCCACCACTTATGCTCACTCACCAACAGTAAATGGCCCAAAGGCCTAACGACACCTTGCAGACACCACCCAGCATAGGATGGATGGGATGGATATGATGGACTCAGTGCCTCACTTGCTCTAATGCTAATCCACTCTCAATATTGCCCAGAAATGATGACAGGCAGAAATGACAACAGCAACGTGCCTCAATGCATATAGCACATCCACGCATCTTCCACACAGATGTGCAAAATGCTTTGAGGCATGTCACTGTTGACCTTTCTGTACTTTGTCCCCACATAAATTCTGGGATTTGGAGCGCACACCGGCAAGGTTGGTTACGAGCGGCGCATAGCTGGGTACTAAGTGAGAGGAAGTACCTCTCAGACACCCTGAAAATGTATGTGCAATACATCTGTGTTTAAAATTGTGTCCATTTTGAAAAAAAAACTTGCTGCACTATGAGAATTGTTCTCTCTTTGGATTCTTGGTGTTGGGCAATATTGAGAGTGGGCATGCTTTGTCGGTGACATCACATGGGGCGGGGCCGACTGGTGACGTCATTGGGTGGCACCGCCCCTTAGTTATTTAAGAAATGTCAGATGGAGGGCGCCTTCATTGGGAGCTGAACTTTTTTATACCATACCCGAAGGGCCTGGTATGGATTCGGGGGGGACGGACCTACGCTGTTTTTTTTTGTTTTTTTTTCGATTGCTGCCGGCAATTATTTTTTTTTAACATTCCTCTGTCAGCAAGGAACCCGCTACATATCATGTATTATAATCTGGCTGCTTACAGTACTGGAGATTTGTGCTACCCTCACTCACTGCATGAAGTATAGTATGTGTCTGTATACAGCACTGCAATTCTTTGCTACACTTTAATTAACTATTCAGGCATCTGGCCCCGGGCGCATTTATTACAGCGGAGGGGGGTATTTTTGAAGCACCTGCTTTGAGCCATAGGCAGAGAGCGGGCGGGGGGGGCACAGTGGCTGCATTTGATGGACACAAGTGGCTGCATTTGATGGAGCATAAGTGGCTGCATATGATGGTCACAAGTGGCTGCATATTATGGACACAATTGGCTGCATATGATGGGCACAATAGCTGCATTTAATGGGCACAATAGCTGCATTTGATAGAGCACAGTGGCTGCATTTGATGGGCACAATGGCTGCATTTGATGGAGCACAGTGGCTGCATTTGATGGGCACAGTGGCTGCATTTGATGGGGCACAGTGTCTGCATTTGATGGCACAGTGGCTGCAATTGATGGCAGAGTGGCTGCATTTGATGGGCACAGTGAGGCTGCAATTGATGGGGTTCTTTTTTCTGTATTTTTCAGTTTGTTTGCGCCCCCCCCCCCCCCCCCAAAAAAAATTTGAGCACCAGTCGCCACTGGTTTCCACTACAGACTGATGTGGTCCGAGGGCTACACATCATATACCAAAGGTCTGCATGTGGACCTTAGGCTGTAGGTTGGGCACCAGGGCTTTATGTCTTTCTTCGTAATTATAGCAGACAATCTACTAAGAAATCCTGGGAATGATGTTGATGTAATTATTTTATTACTAGGTACAGGGGGTCCCCGGGTTACAAACAAGATAGGGACTGTAGGTTTGTTCTTAAGTTGAATCTGTTTGTAAGTCGGAACAGGTACATTTTTTAAGTGTAGCTCCAGCCAAAAAATCTATTTTTACGTTTTTTAGATAACATAGAGAAGGGTTATCACCCCTGTAACATTTGTTTTGCTGTCTGTGCCCCTGTTCAGAAGATTTCACCTCACCTTCTGTCCCAATGACAATTGGATTTTGAAAATTTGGGGTTGTTAGGGAAACATGGACTGGTGATTAAGCATCAGTGGAGACACCTTTTTCCCATATTAACTCCTACAGGAGAGAATTTCCCTTCCTAGGGGTGGATTTCCTCTCACTTCCTGTTGTCTCCCTCTGTTTGTAAGTAGGGGACCCCCTGTATATCTATATATTATCTATAAAATACTGTGTTATTGCTACTAAAAATGAATCATTTACTTACCTAAGACTAGCTGTTTTTCAGCTCTATTGACCTTGTATAACTTTACTTGTATTACTTTTTTAAACCTCAGCAAAGATATCTAAAGCTGGTCCTGTAATTGAGGACTTTGAGGCCCAGCCCAAATTCTGGGGCTGGATTGTAAGAGGAGTAAAGCTGCCAGGTTAACAAGGAATAAGGTACATGGGGGAGTGGGGGGTGCTCTCACAGGGGAAATCATTTTCATAATAATATATATAAAAAAAAATGATTCTGCATCATATATAGTTTGGAATTAACTAAGTGCATAGACATACAATAAAATTTTGCAAGCAAAATTATTCTGGATTTCACTAGTTAAATTAATGTTATAAGACACACCATTATCCTGTATGAACCATACAGGTTTGTATTTTTTCATTCAAAAGTCATGCTACTTCCCGATTGCTAAACTATCCTTATGCTATGGCTTGTTTCTTAGTGCCCTCTTGTGACAAAGAATGTTTATTACAGTTTAACGCTACAAAGCTATTTCTATAAAAGGAATCCAGTTATGAGAAACATTCAGATGAGGGTGCTATTGCTGACCTTCTAAACATGATAAATTACTGGCTCGCTATATTAAATACGTTTGCAGTAGTAAAGTATTGTATTCCGTTAGCCATCAATTAATGCAGAAAGTGTGGAGTTTAAGTAATAGCTTAATAAATTGTGTTGCAGTAAAGCAGCCTTTGAATGCATTTCCTATGCATTAGAATAAATGTTTTAATGGACATGCACCTTTTAATTGTAGCAAATTACAATGCACCCACACATCACATCTGTAAATTGTGGTGCGCTAAAACACATGTGCATTGTAATACACTCTGTAGATGTATTAGGCACCAGATTGAAACACATATACTGTAAAGTCGCACACTAATGCACCTTAAAGTAAAACACAATAAAATTAGCTTTTTTAGCACATAGGGGTTGATTTCAGTGGCGGCCCATCAATTAGGGGCGCCACCCCCCCTAATCCATGCATGCGCCTGGTCCCTATTCTATATTCAGGGCGCCAGACACATGGATTCCAATGGGGTTTTTATTTTTTTAGAAGCACATGATTAGAGCCAGAGGCTCTAATTGGATTCAAAAAGGGTGGGCTGGGGACACAGATCACTGCGCCCTAAGCCCACCCAGTTGTGTCACAATAGCGAATTAATATTCGCTATTGTCTTCCTGATTCTCCTCTTGGCCAATCGGGAAGCGGGTCCTGAGACCCTATTGGGCTAGAGGCTAAACGATCATATTGGCCGAGGGAAGGAGGATGGAAGCCGTGGTGAAACCCGAGACGCAGAGGAGGAGCAGACGCAGGAAGGAGCCAACTTGCCTGTGACCTAGATGGGGGTAAGTGCGGGGTCGACCGGGGGGGTGTGGCCTTGGGATTGTTGCCCCCCCCCCCCAAAATATACAGCACCAGCTACCACTGGTTGATTTACTAAAACGGGAGAGTGCAAAATCTGGTGTAGCTGTGCATGGTAACTAATCAGCTTCTAACTTCAGCATGTTCAATTATGGAAGTTGATTGGTTTCTATGCAGATTTTGCACTCTCCAGTTTTAGTAAATTAACCCCTTAGTGTAACTGCGCTACTAACAAACTCTGTCATAGGAAAATCATGGCAGCTGCCCATGTTGATCATTCCTTCTGAAAATACCAAATTGCCTGGCTGTCATGCTGATGAATTGACTTCAGTGCTTCCTGAGTTACTGACCTGAAATAAGCATAGCGATATTAAATTTAAAACTTTTCTGTGATTCAAAACGTATTGATTGTCAGACACAGCCAAGCTACAAGTATTTTAGAAGAAGGCCAGCAACAACAACCCCTGTAATGCTTTCATTAAAGTGTCACTTTACAGAGAACGTGGTGTCACCATCCTGGCTGTGCTGGCTGGCAGTGGTGTATGAATCAGAAAAGTGGCTGGACAGAATTACAAATCCTTTGGCAGATAAAAGAGTTCACACATGTGTATTTGCCTTTTAACTTCGAGTTCGGCTTTACACAGTGGCTGTTTGTTTGATTTTCGAGTCTCAAAAAACAATTGCCTGCTGCCAGCTATGCAGACGTTTGTTCATATCATAAATTACTAGGAAAACAGGTGTACTAGGGATTTGATATCATCTTGGAAAGAATGAGAAGCAGAATGTACTGTACATGACATCTGGCGAACACTGCAAGCCGGTGAACTGAACATATGAAATACATTTATAAACTAACTTTTCATCTCTTTTATAGCAAGGACAAAGTGATCTCTCAAGTTGTCATCTACTTACAACCTGAGGTCATGATGCTCTTTGACAAAATAGTTTTCACATTAGCTACTATGGGTTTTATCTATATGGTTATTGAAAGCACACCAAGGACACTACATAAACTGTTGTGTAAGGCAATATTTAGAAGCTTCAACTGCCTCCGCTCTTTGAAGACTCATTCAGTTAAGCAGCCACAACCATTATCATCTATTTTATCTCCGTGCCATAGTCAAACCACAAAAAAATACTTTCCTACTATATTAATAGTATTATTATAAAGGATTTATATAGCGCCACCATTTTGTGCATCCAAACAAACATGTCATACGACCGTTTGTTCAGCACCCTGAACCGACTACAATGCATTGTGGCGCTGAACAGTGTATTGCAAGCCCTGATTGGCTAAAGCAGTGAAAGCTTCAGCCAATCAGGGCACAGAGCACTGTCAGAGTCATGATTGGACACTGTCATCATGACTTTATCCAATCATGGCTCATTCTCACCCCACAGTATAAAAGTATTCTTTCAATGGCAGCCATTTTCACTGTGATTTCAACGTGGAGAGAGATAAAACAGAGCTCTGTTCAGTGCTATTAGTTAGCTAGTGTGCTATACTGTGCTATTTTGCATCAATTGTCTGTGAAGAATATTAGTTTTCAGTCTAGTGATAGTGTGAGTGTAGTGATGAGGACCATCATTCAGCTTTGCATAGTGTGCAGCTAGAGTAGGGACAGCTCAAATAATTTCACTGTAGTGTAATGTAAATACATTAGTGTAGAGTAGGGACAGCTCAGATAGTTTCACCGTATTGTCATGTGACTGTGTCATTCATACATACATTAGTGTAGAGTAGGGGCAGCACAGATAGTTTCAGTGTAGTGTAGTGAGACCGTGTCAGTAATCTTTACATTAGTATATAGCTAGAGTAGGGACAGTTCAGATAGCGTCAGTGTAGTGACGGTTGAACTCCGTCTATTTGATTGCGCTACTGCCAGTTTAATGCCATTTACTTCTGTGTGCGTTACTGCCAGTTTAACGCCATATAGTATAGTGTGTGTTACTGCCAGTTTAACGCCATATAGTTCTGTGTGTGCGTTACTGCCAGTGTAATGTCATATAGTTTTGTGTGTGTTACTGCCAGTTTAAAGCCATATAGTTCTGTGTACATTACTGCCAGTTTAACGCCATATAGTTTTGTGTGTACATTACTGCCAGTTTAACGCCATATAGTTTTGTGCGTTACTGCCAGTTTAACGCCATATAGTTTTGTGTGCGTTACTGCCAGTTTAACACCATATAGTTCTGTGTGTGTTACTGCCAGTTTAACGCCATATAGTTCTGTGTGCATTACTGCCAGTTTAACGCCATATAGTTTTGTGTGCGTTACTGCCAGTTAAATGCCATATAGGTTTGTGTGTTACTGCCAGTTTAACGCCATTTACTTCTGTGTGCGTTATTGCCAGTTTAACGCCATATAGTTCTGTGTGCGTTACTGCCAGTTTAACACCATATAGTTCTGTGTGCGTTACTGCCAGTTTAACGCTATATAGTTCTGTGTGTGTTACTGCCAGTTTAACTCCATATAGTTTTGTACATTACTGCCAGTTTAACGCCATTTACTTTTGTGTGCATTACTGTCAGTTTAACGTCATATAGTTCTGTGCATCACTGTACGCTTGGCACATTATATTGCAGTATATTATAGTGTATCCGTGGAGTGTGTCTGTGTAGTGTGAGTACTCAAATTAAAGTGCACCAAACACCTCTTTACATTGATTAAAGTGCATCTACGAACAGATTTCAACTTCTTCTTTACATTTGCTTATCAGTACCGCCCCCTCCCTCCCAATAATGTCTGGGAGGACAACAAGGAAAGGCAGACGTTCTCTTGGCACTTTAAGGGGGCCAGCAACAAATGTGTTCACAGGCAACGGATGTGGTGGTCAGTCCTCAGGCAGGGCATCATTTCCTCTGTTTAGTGAATTTGCCCGTGCTATCCAGCCACAGCATGCAGAGGAGGTGATGGACTGGCTTACTAAACCTTCCTCATCCATAAATTAAAGGGTTAAAGAAGAACTCTAACAAGACACTCTACAAGCTCATCTCTCTACAAGAGTACAGAGATGGAAAAAAATAATGTAAAAAATAAAGGATGAAAAATAAAATAAAAGATGGAAATTTAAAATATCCCAGTTCACACTTATGCAGCGTGGTAAACGCAGCAAATCCTGTGCGTCTCTCACGTCGCATGCGCCTGGCATCCACGCAACCTTCTGCTGGTGTCAGTGCATTGTAGCGACACCCTGAAACAGATTGCAAAACACAGCAGGACTGCCAGAATCGCACTGCATGGGGGTGGAAATCCCCACGCAATGATTCAGCATGGGGGAAAAAAAGGGTTAACGCACCAAAATGGTGCGGATGGGATGGGACCCCAGCCACACAAGCTGTATGGCCGAAATTGCACCGTACAGACATCGCACAGGAATACGGTGCGAACCACATGCGACATCTGCAATCGCACCAGCATGAACCTGGCCTAAAAGTTAATATGAGACCGACCCAGCATGCACCGGTTCGTGACATCACAAGGGGGGGCGGTGCCACCAGGTGATGTCGCCAGGTGGCCCCGCCCTTACCTATATAAGAACTGTCAGATGGTGGAGGAGGCAGTAGGTGGTCAGCCTTTTTTTTTTTCTTTTTCATGTGCAGTGGGCGGCATGATCGACATGGATTTACATGGGGGGACACTGTTTTTTTATTTTTTAATAAAGTAATTGTCAAAAACTCTGTGTTTTTTTACTTTTTGACACTTTTTTGGTGAATGGGTAGGGGTACCCCCTACTCATTCACATGGGGGGGGTGGGAGCTGGGGGCCCCCTTGTTAAAGGGGGCTTCCAGATTCCCATAAGCCCCCTGCCCACATACCTCCACAACCACAGTCCAGATTTGTGGGGAATAGACCCTTATCCCCATCAACATGGGGACAAGGTGCTTTGAGGTGGGGGGGGGGGGCAGAGCCGCTCCTTTCCACCCCCTTTCCTGACCTACCAGGCTGCATTCTCAGATAAGGGTCTGGTACAGATTTTTACAGGGAACCCACGCTATTTAAAAAAATAGCGGCATGGAGTTCCCTTTAAAATCCATTGCAGGGTGTTCGGTGGGGCGAATGCAAATTTGGGTGTTCCCCGAAGGGGGCGAACAGCCAATGTTCGGCCTAAACTCATGCTCGGGTCGACCCATTCGGCCAACTCTTTTGATAATTATAAATTCACTTCCGTACAGATTTACTTTGCACATGGACACAGACAAACAGCTGTTTATTCAGAATAACGAAAGGCAGGAATCTGCAACAAAGTTTGTTAAAGTCCTTGCAATATACATAGATCAACCAGGTAAGAATGTTTTTTTTTAGCAACAAAAGTGAAGTTACTCTTTAACTCTTCCCTATTCTATTAAATACTTAAAAAGAGAAGTTTTGGAATACAAAAAATGTAATAAACATGCACACTCACCTAGGTGGATGCAGCATTGTTCCAATGCTCTAAGACCACCACTAAGACAGAGAGCCGAGCGATCAAAGACCGCTGGTTGTTTGGTTCTCGGTCTTCAGAGAACCTCTGATTGCCAGTCAGTGGCTCTCTGCTCTACCCCTCCAGCACTCACTAGAGCACAGGAATGTGGAGGGGGTGGGAGTGGCTGGCTCAGGCTCTCAGCAGCTCGCCGAGAGGCTGAGCCATCTGCCACTCAGGAATCTGGGTGGATCAGGACTTTAAAGTCAGGATCTCTCCAAAGAGTGGACCGGCTGAGTGACATCAACAGACAGTGGGCTTTAGCCCACTATTGACTGAAAACAGGTCACAGGAGTGCAGAAAGAAGTGTACTTCTGTGATCCATAGGAGAAGTATGGACAAAATAGTTTTGGCCCTACTTCTCCTTTAAAAAGTTTACATACGGTTTCACCTGGTAATTATATTATCGTGTACATTCACAATAACTGGAAGTGGACCTAGTATATTCCTATTTCTTTAATGTCTACCTTTTAACAATAACACATACAAATTATACTGGTTCATTTCGTTATTATGCTTCAGTTCGCATTAACTGAAAGCAAGAGTAATTAAAGAACCATCCAGTGTTAAAGTAGCTAGCAAAAGAGCAGTCTGGTAGGGACTACTTACTGAATGTAGTTCTGGTATACACTATGGTCAGAATAAGAGCTTCATACATGTACTTAATACATGCTTGCACTCTGGACCAAAAGGAGTGTACTGAGGCAGACAGACTACCAAGGCAATCAATACTCCCTAGCACTGTGCTGCATTAAACTAGATGTGTGCTGCAGTGGGATTGATTTTTATGAAATTAGAAAAGAAACAGAACAAAATCAAAGCCTTTCATAACAAGTACTGATTATATTTTTTAGACAAGACCTCCAGATTGTATTAGTTTATTTCTGTGAAGAAGATGTAGACTCCATATACTGTACCCACACTGTTCAAATTTTCTGTCTCAAGAGAACATCTGTCAATGTGGCTAATATTAGCACAAGCACAAACTCTTTGTCTTAATGTGTTTATCCTATAGACCAATCTTTCTCAACCTTTTTATACCAAAGGAACCATTTAAATAATTTTCAGGTCTCAGGGAACCCCTGATAAAATTAGGGGTCATTGGAAAATGTCCCTTACATTGGTGGTTAGTGGGAAGAATGTCCTCTTTACAGTGGTGGTCAGAATACCACCTTTACAGACAGCTATAAAGATCATTGCTCATCCGTCTGGCTCTGCCTAGTGGCATTGGACCTGGAACTATTCAGGTACCATCAGAATGGAGGGCAATCAGCCAAAGCCCAAAGGACCCCAGACAACCTCTGGAGGAGCTCTTGTGTTCTACAGAACTCTGGTTGAGAATGTTGAAGATTCTAGGGATGAGCACTGATAAGAGCTCCTGTGCATCTATCTAGTTTATGGCAAACCAGGTGCTAACTTCAGGGAGTTTATCCCCGCTCAGCTCGCCTCAATGAACATTCAAACAAGGCCACACACTGGTGTTGATAAACCATTATTATGTTATGAAGCCAGACTGGCTTACTATATAGTTCCAGTCTGTGGCGATACTTCTCTGGTGCATTTCACCACAACAGGGCTTAATCATAGAGGTTGAGAATGTCTGCTATAGACTGTTGATTTTGTTATGGTGGAAATGGGAGGAGGAAGGCTGAACCCCAGGAAAAACAAAAAACGTATTTTGCAGTGGGACTCCCTCTGTACTACTAGAGTTAAAGGCATGCTTATGCCTAAGGTACCAGTTAAAGAGACTTTTGCTTACCTTACCCCTGGCTCCCTTGGCATCTGACACTCAATCCCTTTTGCTCACACTCCGGGTTGTGGGCGGTCCCTCAGCATCCTCACGGACAATGCAGAGCTATTGGCCCTGCATTGTATTAATGACGTTCAGAGTGTGACCACTGTAGTGCCTTAGAGAAGAGATTGCAGGTGCTGGTGTTTAAGCATGGAGGGAGCCTGTGGGAGCAAGTGGTTAGGCAAGTAAAGTTATTTATACTGGTACCTTTGGCATAAATGAGCATTTAACCCTTGCAGCAAAGTGGAAGCGCCTCTGCAAGTGAATTTTTTGTTTTTCCCAGAATTCAGGTTTAGTAGTCTGCCAGTCACACACTGAACCTTTAGTAAGAAATGTAACTTACCTTTGCTTTCCCTTTATTTCACTGGTACCAGCAGATATCCTGTCTAGAGGAGACCCAAAACCAGAAAAGCTTCTCTTTTTCTTTGTCTCAATCACATCATTTTCAAGAGAGACCAGCTCATCTAATAGTAAGAGTTTAGCTGCCAGATCAGCTGATTTCTCTTCATTCGATACTGATCGCTGTCCGACATCCAAAACAATCGGAGAGTCAAATCTCTGTAATGTAAAACACAAAATGTATTAAAATGAAATATGAAAAATATCACAATGAAGATTATGGTAAACTCTGAGAAGAGGGACTAAAACTTTTATTGGATGCTTTCCCTGACTAAAGCATAGCAGTGCATTTCCTAGAATATGAAGGTGCCTAGGCACTCCTGTGCCTACAGCCTTATAGCTGTATATCTGCTGCATGAGATCTAAGGCACTGCTGTCTTAGATCAAGAGAAATTTGATGATGTCACTACTGTGCTGCACTTGCTACTATTGCTGGACATGAAGCTGTACCCAAGGACCTGAAGTGTGAGGTCATTCATTCTAGATTCTTCATTCTTAGATGTGTGCCTTGTGCAGTCATTAGATCACAAGCCATCAGATCGCCAATCATCAGGGGGGGGGGGGGGCAGATTTAATATGAGGAAAGCCCTGTCTATACTAAGAAGGCCACTTCCACACAACGACAGTGCAAACCAATGCATGGTAAGTCAGTAATGAGGAAAAACAGCTGGATGCTTCTGACATTCATAAAAAAAAAGCTTTTATAAACAGACCCCTAAACAGATTATCTGTGATCAGATAATTTAATTTGTTGTTATTGGTTATTGTACTTTGCACATCACTTTTGCTATTTAGACTGTCTTGTTTAAAAACTATTATTTCTTACATGTATATTATTTCATAAATATAGCACACATATTGTAACAGTTACTAATACTCTATTCTAGTTTTAAAGAGAGCCTGTGATTACATGTGAAATATGGGAGTTGCCTTTGCTGACTTAAGCCCCATACACACGGTCGGACTTTTTCATGGATTCTGTCCGATCGGACAAGGTTGTTGAAAAATCAGACCGTGTGTATGCACCATCGGACAGTGTTCGTCGGTTTGACCGACGGACAAAGTCTTATCTCCTGCTGGAAAGATTTGCCGTCAACACTGTCCGATCACACCAAATCCGATCGTGTGTACGGTTGTCCGACCGGGCAAAGTGCTACACATGCTCAGATCACATTACAAGACCAAAGCTATTGGCTACTAGCCTCTACGTAGTCCCGTCGTAGGCAACAATCGTCACCGCGTTCAGAATGATCGGATTTTCCGACAACTTTGTCCGACCGTGTGTACGCAAAACCAACATCGGACAAAGTATGACGGACATGGTCCGACGGACCTGGTCCGCGGATTGTCCGACCGTGTGTATGGGGCTTTAGTGTTTAGAAGTACAGGTTCTGGGGCGGTTATTCTGATTAAGGTATCACTACCTAGTGAGTCACTGATCTGGAACAAGGATTTAAAAAATACTTTTGCTTTTGTGTCCGCTCTGACTTCAGCACTGCATTTACGATAGACACAGGTGCCTGTGTAAGGTCTCTGCCCCCGTATGCTTGGTAATTGGCAAAACAAAGCTGCTTATGTGGCTCTGCATTTGTGAATGGGCAAGCGTAGACACACAATACCAGCACTAGTTTCTATCATGCATGCATCGCTGATGTTGGCAGGGGTGCCTAAGTTAAAGCGGGGATCTTTATAAGCTTTGTAAAGAAATCAAACATTAAATGATTACAATGTAGAGGTAAACACTTATTTCTCTAAAACTAAGAATATGATGATGCCCAGAGTTGAACTTTGGCTGTTAATTACATAAGACATATGTGCAAGAAATGATTTCAATTAATAAAAACATATTCTTTAGTACTTACTGCCCTACCTCTGTAGAAGCCTTAGTGAAGCCAGTCCACTGCAGTAGAGTAACAGCGAGGAAAAGGTAGACACTCATATTACTCCAGTCCAACATCTGTAAATTAGACAGCAAATGTCAGATCAAATGTCAGATCATTTTTCTGCTTTAACACACAAGAGTCAGCCTTTAAAGTACCAAATGGTAGAAATACAGTAAACCATTACCATATGTTTAACATTACTTTTTAAACTCTAACAAAGCAGGGCAAAGCAACAGGATTGCAGGGCAAGTCAATACGGTTTACTGCAATCAGATCACAAAAATTATACTTTCTCACTGGTTGCCCTGGGTTACTGCACTTTTCACATCATCCTTGGACTTTTTACTAATCAAGCTTCATTTTGACTTTAGTGTTATTCTTTTGGGAGGGGTGAAAAATCATCCAAAACTAAATTAATAAAGAAAACAATATTATATGCTAAAAATATTCAAAACTGGGGGGGGGGGGGGTTGATTTACTAAAGGCAAATCGACTCTGCACTACCAGTGCACTGCAAGTGCACTTGGAATTGCAGTCGCTCTAGATCTGAGGGCAAGATCTGAAATGAGGGAAACCTCTGCTGATTGTATCATCCAATCATGTACAAGCAAAAATGCTGTTTTTTATTTTCCTTGCATGTCCCCCTCAGATCTACAGTGACTGCACTTCCAAGTACACTTGCAGTGCACTTGTAGTGCAAAGTGGATTTGCCTTTAGTAAATAAACTCCTATGTGTTGCATTTGGGGGATTACTTGAAGTGAGGTAATATAAACTGGTCACATAGAAAATACGTTCTTGTTGTTTTATGCTTTGAAATCCATCCAATATGCCACGGATAATGCACACATTTCAATAGGTTCCCAGAATAAGGAAACATAATTGTGCTGTACTTTGCGTCGTATGAGGCAACAAAGTTGAGCTGTGTTATTGTTCTGCCCATCAGATGTATATATTCTGATTATCTGCATTTGTGTTGTTTAAAATGACATTTAATCTTGTAATTTTCTATGGGAATCATTTGCAGAGCGTAGGCGCCATCTAGCGTCCCTTTTTGGTATTGTTTCTATTGTTTACTTGTTATTATAAAATTTATAACCCAGGAAGTATTTAGAAGGCAAAGTATTCTGGGTAAAGTCTCACAGGAAGAGACACATTCACCATGCTTTTCAAGACTGCAAGAGGCAGGATATGTCTTGTTTCAATCTCTTACCATCATCCCTTAGAAAAAAGTAAGTTTTTACTGTCTCAAATTGTACTGTGTATATTTGTCTTTGAAATGTATGCTAAATTTATGGGATATTGTACTTATCAAGGTTTATTCTTGTTATTTGTAGTTTCACCTAGCTTGTTCCAATAAACTGCGATCAAAGAGATATGGTATCATGTTTATGGGATAAGAATGGTTTAGCTGAATGTCCTTGAGACAGAACAGTTATTACTGTGGTCAGAGGAGAACTGGTGAACTCTCTTTCGCCAGAGAATTTTAAACTAGAATCTTGGTGTCAAATATTTCACAGCTCACTATAGCAACACTGTAAAGAATTTGCAACAAAAATATTTCTACATTTATATATCGTATAAGATGAGCAAATCATGGCTCATATCAACAAAGAAAACAGCAGGGCGCATATTCACCCATTATCACAACAAAACAGCTCATTATGTAGTCATGCTGTGTTTCTGTATTCCAATTTCCTGTTATTCCTGCTCCTGTAGGATGAAGGACTTAGGTTTGGCTATTGCTACTAAATGAACAAAAGGATCAGTTCAGTTATGCTAGGAGATGGGCACAGGAATGATAAGGGCCCATTGCTACTCAAATTGAGGTCTTGTTTTTAGAACTAGTGATATGGTAGAAGACTTGTCTTAAAGTAGAACTATAGGCAAACCTTTTTCCTGGTGCCTCCATGGCAGCATACCTGTGACAAGCTCCGCCTTGGCTCCTCCCTCAGGATCAGTGAATATTATAAAAGAAAAGGATTAGTGTACCCCCAGCATTCTCTTGTTTTTCTTCTTCCTCTACTATCCTTGAACCATGGGCCCTGATAACCCGTTCAGATCCAGATTCAGGCTCTCTTCACAAACTTGATATCGCTTCTGTACTAAGACACTATCTTCAAGCCACAACTCCCTTCAGAAATTCATCTACAGTGGGAAAAATTATTATTTGATCCCCTGAAGATTTTGCAAGTTTGCCCATTTACAAAGAAATGAAGGGTCTATAATTTTTATCATAGATGTATTTTAAATGATAGAGACAGAATATTAACCAAAAATCCAGAAAAAAACATGCTACGAATGTTATAAATTGAGTTTCAGTTCAGTGAGTGAAATAAGTATTTCATCCCCTAGCAAAACATGACTTAGTACTTGGTGGAGAAACACTTGTTGGCAAGCACAGAGGTAAGATGTTTCTTGTAGTCGGTTACCAGTTTTGCACACATCTCAAGAGGAATTTTGTTCATTCTTCTTTACAGATCTTCTCTAAATCCTTAAGGTTTCTTGGCTGTCGCTTGGCAACTTGAAGTTTCAGCTTCCTCCATAATTTTTTTATAGGATTAAGGTCTGGAGACTGGCTAGGCCACACCATACCCTAAATGTGCTTCTTCTTGAACCACTACTTTGTTGCCTTTGCGGTATGTTTTGGGTCATTGTCATGCTGGAAGACCCATTAATGACTCATCTACAGTGTTCTGGCTGAGGGAAGAAGGTTCTCATCCAAGATTTTACAATAAATGGTCCCATCCATTGGCCCCCCAATGCAGCAAAGTCTTTAGCACAGAAACAGCCCCAAAGCATAACTTTTTTTACTCACTGAATTGCAAGTTAATTAAGAGCATTTGTTTTATATGTTTTTTTTTCTAGATTTTTGGTTGATATTTGGTTGATATTGATATTTTGGTTGATAGTCTCTATCATTTAAAATACACATATGATAACAATTATAGACTCTTCATTTCTTTGTAAGTGGGCAAACTTACAAAATCTGCAGGTGATCAAATAATTATTTTCCCCACTGTAAGTTATTTGTCATCCCTTAGGGAAAGAACAAGGGCAAACAATCATCCTCTAGGACAATTGCTTCATGGATTGTCAAATTGGTTTAGAATGCATACAGGGCTAGTGGTCTAGAACCCCCCTCTTCAATTAGGGCACATTCCACCAGGTTGGTGTCTATTGAAACCATCTGCAGGGCAGCATCATGGTCATCCCAACATAAGTTTATGAGACACTACAGAGTGGACCCAGGAGCTCTCTCATCTGTAGAATTTGGCAGAAAGGCTATCAAGTCAGCATTTACGTGTTCTAAATAATAATATTTTTTCAAATAAATCTTTTTCTAAGCATGAGCCCACCCATTTCAACTAGTTATTTGTCACAGGTATACTGCCATGGAGGCACCAGGAAAACAGAAATTGTACCATACTTACCGTAATTTTCTTTTCCTGGTGCCTATCCATGGCAGCATACAATCCCACCCTTGGTATGCTATATTACGTAGAATGCTGAGGGTACACTAATCCATTTATTTTATAATATTCACTGATTCTGAGGGAGGAGCCAAGGCGGAGCTTGTAACAGGTATGCTGCCATAGATTCGCACCAGAAAAAGAACATAACAATAAGTATGGTATAATTTTATGTTTTCTACATTTTGGATAGAGCAAGGGATAGTTATAACCTCTGTGAGATTTTTTTCCGCCATCTGTGTTCTATTGTAGAGATTCCCTTTACTTCCTGTCCCCTAGCCAAACAGGAAGTCAGAGGAAATCCCTGAAAACTAAGGGAATTCCTTAGGGACCCCCAAGACAGCAGAACTAGTGTCTTCATTGGAAGATTTCCCTTCTATTCGTTTTTTGGGGACAACCCAAAATTTGAGATTTTCGTTTACTTTCACTTTCACTTTCAATGATAATGGTAAACAGGCCAAATAGAGAGGGAGAGTCTCCTTTATGGGGGCACAGACACCAATACAAACGGACAAGCTTTCTAATCCCTTTACACTTAAAAAAAAAAAAATTACATTTGTATTTAGTTATACTTTAAGGCTTAGAAAAGATGATTGCCAAGTTCTGCTGTAGGTTGGAGTGGCACAGTTCTGCAGCTGTAAAAGATCAACTTGAAGTAATGCAGATGAGCCAGAAGCTGGGTTCATTGCTATGCATAGGGTACAAATTTGCTGATACAGACTTGCTGAATATGAAAATTGCTTAAACTGTATGTTGCAGAGGTAAAGGCCTTGCTGTTGTAAATATATCATAGACTTGGAGTAATGTAGCAGAGTTGTAACCCTGGTTCAGTGTAACACAGAGGATTTATGGACGGCATATAATGTGATTCTGCAGAGATTGTAGATTCGATGCAATGTGTTGCTATGGACGACACATTCTAAATATAATTAGGTACTGAAGAGTTCACAAAATGACTGTAGTAAAGGGTTGAGGAAGCCCTAGACAATGTTTTGATGATTATATCCAATGTTTTATCTCTTTATTTTTCTATGAAATGTAACGCTAGAGATAAGAAAATGTTGGCCTGTTGGATTATTCATTGCAAAAATCTTGGCTTGTACATTTCTACAAAGATCTTATAATATTCACCTAGCCAGCATATACTTGTTTTCATTAAATAACTGTTGGACATGCAAACATATCTCTTCAGTCTGATAAATGTAACTTCAGCATTAGCAGTCATGTAAGCAATATTGTGACCAGTTAGTTGAAAATCCACACACAAGAAGGCCTTGTTTAGTTTTGGTGTGTCTGATTCTTACAACTCAGGCTGCCATTACTCCTACAATAGAGAATCTACTAATAGTGTTACATTATGCCCATATGCATGTGGAAGTATAAAGAGGCTTTATCACCTCTTCGATAACCACATCCTGATTATTTGGATGTGAAGATGTAAAAATAAACGGGCAGCCTAAATACACACATTTAATATGGTTTAATGTGCTTGCTTGGGTCTATTCATCCAAAAGACTCAACTTCTAAAAATAGGATATGGTATACTAACAAAAATAAACCCTAGCACCTGCCTTACAAAAGACACTTGATTAAGTGGTTGAAATGAAATGCGTTCAGAATTTGGAAGGTGTATCATTTGCTGTCTTCAACTTCCTTACCCTGGCACCCAAAACAAAATGCTGAGGTTAAAGGTGATTTAGGGGGAAACATATTTTTAGACTCCATGATTATTTTGGGTATTTTTTTGGGGGAGCTCCTAGAAGGTGACCTCTCCTGACTCCACTATCAAAATAACAACTTTTCATTCTGCAGTATTATGGACGACACTCAGTTTCCACAAAGTTACATTTTTTATTAAGTGTACTCTGACTAGGTAATTAACACGGGTGCAAAAGATGTTTGTATCCAAAGTTAGACTAGAGGATTAGGATGCCTGTCTGGTTTTTATTGCCGTTTGTCTCCCAGTTAGAGAGATTCACCCTCACTGGGAGTGAAAGTGAAAGAAAAATCACAAATTTCAGGTTATCACCAGGACAGAAATTAAGAGCAAATGCCAAAGGGGATGCAAGTTTTGGTGACCCTGATGACCCAGGCATTCCCTAACTTTGGAGGGATTTCTTCTGACTTCCTGTTTGGTTTCTCTTACTCTATTCACAAAGAAAAGAAAAGTTTTGCCTTTAGATCCTATTTTACCAAAATAAGAATAATTTTCGTAAGAAAGTAAAAGGATCAATGATGTGCAAAATGTGATAACCCAATTCAGCCAATCACATTAGGATTAATGTATACAGGACATTTTACAACCTCTCCTGAACGATTTAACTTGACAGATGGTAACCGACGTTTAAAAATGTCCTTTTTGCCATGTTTACATTTAGCAGCGTTTGCATTTCAAAACGTTTTTTTTTCAAATAGTCAACAATTAAAAATGCATGTAAATGAAATGCAGCTAAACGTGAGTTACCGCGTTTACACGCGTTTACAAGCTGTTACAGGCGTTTGGCGTTTCAAATGCCTCTGAACATCCGCACATTTTGCTAAATTACACAGCACACTAAGGCCCCTTTCACACTGGGGCGGGAGCCACGGCGACGGTAAAGCAGCGCTATATTTAGCGCTGCTTTACCGTCGTTTTAGCCGCGATATTCGGCCACTCGCGGGGCAGTTTTACCCCCTGCGAGCGGCCGAAAAAGGGTTAAAATCCCCCGCAAAGAGCCGCCGTAGCGGCGCTTTGCGGTGGTATTGCCGCGGTATTACCGCGGTGTCCCATTGAAATCAATGGGTAGGAGCGGTATAGGAGCGGTGAATACTTTTTTTACCGTCCTGGAGTGACTGGGGCCGGTTTTTTTAGGCGGTGTACAGGCGCTATTTTTAGTGGTGTACCGCCTGAAAAACGCCCCAGTGTGAAAGGGGCCTTAAAGTAAAAAAGTGTAAAGATACCATCTGGCCAGTAACATAAAAATGGGTTGCCCATATTATTAATGGAAAACTGATCATAAGGCCAGTGTTTTTTCCCAGGTGGCAACCTGGTGGGTGGCCAACTTCAGTCAATAAAAAAAGATAAATCCAGCCTATCGGAAAAGCAGGGATGCTGTAACTTTATTTGAGCAGACTTCTTCTTCAGACAGGCACTGCAGATCAGGCTTCTAAGGGTAAAGTTGGTTTTTGCTAGAAAGCTGTGACACAAGAGAGGGAGCCAAAAAGAACTTACAGTAGCCTCTATATACAAACACTATACGATTGTATAGCAAAAATAAAATGGCATGGTCCCCTTTAAGGGTACTAAAAGTTCATGAGAATTTAGACAAAAACAAAACATTAATCCCATTTTTAAAATCACATCATTTAGACATTTAAAGTGAGTCTGGTGCCAGATGGAAAACTTTATACCAGCATCCCCCTGTATTGAAACTGCACTCTTTTGAGGAGCCTTGACTGCTGGTGAAATCTGACACTTCTGGGTGTGTCCGATACCATGCTCCCACTGCGCATAGTGGTTCCTCCTGCTGACTTCTACATCTCTACTACGTACTGTAATGACTTAGAGGTTAATGGGAGGAACCTCAGCACCAGTCAGGGGACATCTATCTCCCACCCACCTAAGTGCCAGTGGCGTCAGCAAGGTTTCAATACATCTTCTATCAGCTTTACACAAGCTTCTTTTGTAGAGGTTTACAGCTGCTTTAAGTTTCGTTCACCTGGAAACATGGTTGATTTAATAGTGATTTATTAGATGGGATGTCTAGTGCAGTCTTGTGTTCCATATTTTGTTCCCTCTCATACCATTTAGTGAAATTACTAGAAGTAATTCTAAAATGAATAAAGTGCTTTGCAAAAGTGTTCACCCCCCTTGGCATTTTTCGTGTTTTGTTACCTCACAACCTGGAATTAACATGGATTGTTTAAGGATATGCATCATTTCATTTACAGAACATGCCCACAACTTTGAAGATGTTTTTTTTTATTGTGAAGCAAACTACAAATTGGACAAAATAACAGAAAAAGTCAATGTGCATAACTATTCACCCCCCTAAAGTCAATACTTTGTAGAGCCACCTTTTGAGGCTATCACAGCTCCAAGTCACTTTGGATAAGTCTCTATGAGCTTGCCACATCTTACCACTGGGATTTTTGCCCATTCCTCCTTGCAATACTGCTCCAGCCCCTATAAGTTGGATGGTTTGCACTTCTGACCACAGATTTTCTATTAAATTGAGGTCTGGGCTTTGACTAGGCCATTCCAACACATTTACATGTTTCCCCTTAAGCCACTCAAGTGTTGCTTTAGCAGTGTGTTTGGGGTCATTGTCCTGCTGGAAGATGAACCTCTATCCTAGCCTCAAATCACACACAGAGTGGTACAGGTTTTGCTCAAGAATATCCCTGTATTTAGCACCATCTTCCATCTTTCCCTCAACTCTGACCAGTTTCCCAGTCCTGACTGCTGAAAAACATCCCCACAGCATGATGCTGCCACCACCATGTTTCACTGTAGGGATGGTGTTCTTTGGGTGATGTGATGTGTTGGTTTTGCGCCACAAACATAGCGTTTTCTTTGATGGCCAAAAAGTTCAATTTTAGTCTCATCAGACCAGAGCACCTTCCTCCATACATTTTGGGAGTCTCCCACATGCGCCATTTCGTTTTTTTGCTGAAAATAATGGCTTTCTTCTGGCCACTCTGTCATAAAGCCCAACTCTATGGAGCGTACGGCTTATTGTCGTCCTATGTAAAGATACTCCAGTCTCTGCTATGGAACTCTGCAGCTCCTCCAGGGTTACCTTAGCTCTCTGTGCTGCCTCTCTGATTAATGCCCTCCTTGCCCGGTCCGTGAGATTTGGTGTGCGGCCGTCTCTTGGCAGGTTTGCTGTTGTGCCATGTTCTTTCCATTTGGTTGTGATAGATTTGATGGTGCTTCTAGGGATCATCCAAGATTTGGATTTTTTTTATAACCTAACCCTGACTTGTTTGGAGGGTTCCTTGGTCTTCATGGCAGTGTTGGTTAGTGGTGCCACTTGCTTAGGTGTTGCAGTCTCTGGGGCCTTTCAAAAAGGTATGTATATGTAATGACAGATCATGTGACACTTAGATTGCACACGGGTGGACATCATTTCACTAATTATGTGACTTCTGAAGGTAATTGGTTACACCAGAGCTTTTTATGGGCTTCATAACATAGGGGGTGAATACATACGCACATGCCAATTATCAGTTTTTTATTTCTGAAAAATTGTTTTATGTATATATTTTTCTAATTTTACTTCACCAACTTAGACTATTGTGTTCTGATCCATCACATATAATTCAGAAAAAAAAAACATTGAACTAAAGGCTGTATTGTTACAAAATAGGTAGTAAAAGCCAGGGGGGGGGGGGGGAATCATTTTTCAATGCACTGTAGATGAGTAGCCTCCTCAGAATCAAAATGTATTCAGCACAGCTAGAATCTAGACCTCCCTGCTGACTTTTCGGCAGCAAAAGGCCACTACTGTGAAAGTACATTAAAAAAAGTATATTCCTAATTTAATGCAACTGAAAAAGCAGGCATAAGCGTATACTGAAATAAACAAAACAAACACAAAAAGGCATAGGGTTACATAATTCAATTGTACATAGCCCAATGGCCAGTGAAATGATGAGGAACAGTTAGAAATCAAAACAACCACACTTATTCTCAAATGTCCCTATATCGTCAAGGGCCAATAACTAAAAGTGAGAGAAGGTCCCCCAAGAAACAATATCTCATATCAAAAAAAGAGTGCTAGCTTACAATGTTCAGTGAAACTACTCATATTTTTGAATTATATGCCCAAGCAGAACCCCAATAGTGTGAAGTGGGGAGGTAGGGTCTAGGAAAAGTGAAAAAGAAGGGGGGGGGGGGTGAGGAGGCTCCAACTTGAGGAACCATAGAAGACTATGAGCAGAAAAAAAATGGATGTGCAGAAATTCATATAAACCCAGATGCATTCTGATACTCAGTTGTGCTCAAAAGTTTGCAAAATTGCAACATTGTGGCATTGATTATGAAAGATAACTGATCTACCAAAAAAACTGTCTTTTATATAAGGATAGTGGTCATATGAAGCTATTTATTATCATTTATTATCACATAGTTGTTTGGATCCTTTTCAAATTATAATAATAACAGGAATCACCCAAATGGCCCTGATCAAAAGTTTACTTATCCTAAAATGTTTGTCCTTGGTACAGTCACACAAGGTGACACACACAGGTTAAACTGGCAATTAAAGTTTTATTTCCCACATCTGTGGCTTTTTAAATCGCAATTAGTGTCTGTGTATAAATAGTCCATACGTTTGTTAGCTCTCAGGTGTATGCAATGAGCAGGCTAAATACTGAGCCATGGGGAGCAGAAAAGAACCTACATAACAAGGTAATGCAACTTTATAGAGATGAAAAAAGATATAAAAAGATATCCAAAGCCTTGAATATGCCAGTCAGTACTACTCAATCACTTATTAAGAAGTGTAAAATTCGGGCATCTCTTGATACCAAGCCAAGGTAAGGTAGACCAAGAAAGATTGCAGCTGCAACTGGCAGAATAATTGTTTGTGATACAAAGAAAAACCCACAGATAACCTCAGGAGAAATACAGGCTGCTCTGGAAAAATATGGTGCGGTTGTTTTAAAGGAGCACAATACGACAATACTTGAACAAAAATTAGCTGCATGGTAGAGTTGCCAGAAAGAAGCATTTACTGCGCAGGCGCCACAAAAAAAGCCAGGTTACAATATGCCCAACAACACCTTGACATGCCTCACAGCTTCTAGCACACTGTAACTTGGAGTGACAAGATCAAAATAGAGCTTTATGGTCACAACCATAAGTGCTATGCTTGGAGAGGGGTCAACAAGACCCATAGCAACAAAAATACCATCCTCACTGTGGAGCATGGTGGTGGCTCACTGATGTTTTGTGGGGGGTGTGAACTCTAAAGGCAGGGGAAATCTTGTAAAAAGCAAGATGAATGCATCATGTTATCAGGAAGTACTGGCAGACAATTTGCATTCTTCTGAATGAAAGCTGCACATGGGATGCTCTTGGACTTTTCAGCATGACAATGATCCTAAACAAGTTGACCCTCCAGTGGTTACAGCAGCAACAGGTAAAGGTTCTGGAGTGGCCATCACAGTCTCCTGACCGTAATATCATTCAACCACTCTGGGAAGATCTCAAACGTGCAGTTCATGTAAGACGACCAAAGACTTTGCATGACCTGGAGGCATTTTGCCAAAAAGAATGGGCAGCTAAACCACCTGCAAGTATTTTAGGCCTCATAGACAACTATTACAAAATATATAAACAAAGAAACGGCGCTGGAATAGACGTGTGCAATATTGAACGAGAAAAAGAAAACACAAAAAATGTGCAGCTGCTGATAAGAAAGTGCTATAACCTTCAAAAAATGCTCAAACCAATAAAACAGCGCTGGCAAACAAAAATTGTGACAAAATAATAAATGATCCCACAAAATTGACAAACTTGACAAACATCAATAATGTGTGTGAAGTGGTTACATGTCTGACACAAACCAATCCCATAAAAAATAAACTAGCATCAAATAATATGTGTGATAAATTATTACATAAGTGACATGATTGAATAATAACCATAAAATTATTTCATAGATACCAAAATTGAATAAGTGATAAACCACAACCTAAATGTGGTAAGAAAATATATAAATAAAAATGAATGTGAGTAAGTCCAGTTATTGTCCCAAAAAACCAAGAACCAAAATAAATGTACATATGAGCTCCTTCTTGGAATAGACTCACCGGGCTAGCAGACAGACAGAGCAGCAAAGCAGAGGGCAGATATGCAGACAAACTGTGGTTCGGCAAGTAGGCACAAAAGCAGAGCTGAATAAACAAGCCAGTGGGATGAGAGGATCCAGGGAGCGATGCATGCACACAAGGCACAGTGATGTTCTTGGAGATATTGTACCGATAATAGAAGAGAGCAAATTTTAAAATGTCATGTCTTTTGATGACATGTCTTTTGATGACGCCCTGGAGGAGGGGCGAAACGCGTCGACGTAATTTCCGGCCAAGGATCTAACCACTGACGCCACTTCCTGTTCCCGTGGAGCGCACGCTAAACCAGCTGCAACCGCGGAAGTATCTGAGAAGTTTGCCTTCCTTTATGCATCCTGTAAGTAGCGCAGAGCGCGCATTTTAAAAATCCTTCTACAACACTTTAAAATTTGCTCTCTTCTATTATCGGTACAATATCTCCAAGAACATCACTGTGCCTTGTGTGCATGCATCGCTCCCTGGATCCTCTCATCCCACTGGCTTGTTTATTCAGCTCTGCTTTTGTGCCTACTTGCCGAACCACAGTTTGTCTGCATATCTGCCCTCTGCTTTGCTGCTCTGTCTGTCTGCTAGCCCGGTGAGTCTATTCCAAGAAGGAGCTCATATGTACATTTATTTTGGTTCTTGGTTTTTTGGGACAATAACTGGACTTACTCACATTCATTTTTATTTATATATTTTCTTACCACATTTAGGTTGTGGTTTATCACTTATTCAATTTTGGTATCTATGAAATAATTTTATGGTTATTATTCAATCATGTCACTTATGTAATAATTTATCACACATATTATTTAATGCTAGTTTATTTTTTATGGGATTGGTTTGTGTCAGACATGTAACCACTTCACACACATTATTGATGTTTGTCAATTTTTGTGGGATCATTTATTATTTTGTCACAATTTTTGTTTGCCAGCGCTGTTTTATTGGTTTAAGCAACTATTACAAAAGACTGCATGCTAAAGGGGGCAATACACAGTATTAAGAAATAAGGGTATGCAGACTTTTGAACACGGGTCATTTAGTTTGTTTACTTGTTGCCATGTTTTATGATTGTGCTATTTTGTTTTGTGACCTACAGTTGAATATGAATCCCATAAGAATTCTCCAAGAGTATGCAAACTTTTGAGCACAACTGTATACTCACATGTGTATGCACCCGGGAGGAAGGGGTAAAGTGGAGAGGAGGCAAAGAATGCTTCTAAGCTCCTAAATCACTTGTTTATATTTAGATAAGAAATTGAATTCTTCCCAGTAGTACCATTTTAATTTGCTCTGCAGTCCTGTCCCTGAGGGTCGGAGAGAGGTCCTATATGGCTTGGATATCGTTCACCCTAGTAAACCATTGTTTCAATGTCGGAGGAGCTGATTGTTTTGAGGTGCTTGGCATACAGGCCCTGGTGGCATTTAGTAAATGGATTGACAGGAATTTTGTGTATCATTTACGTGACATATGCGTAAGATTAAGAAGGATGACAGCAGGCATATCAAAGAAAAATATTCTGTCCTTCTGATCTTCAATGAATATGAGCTGTAGGTCCTTTTCCCATTTATTAAGAAACCCAGGGTCAGTTTGTGAGTATGTGGTCATAAGCGAAATAATAAGAATAGGATAATGAACATTGCATGGCCCCAGTGGCCTGACAGACCTCCTAAAAAGGTAACAAAAATTATTGGCATTTAGGTAAGGAAGGCAAAAAATGGGATAACCAGTGTTGGCACCAGGTATCAAGCTTAGGGACACCGTATGTGACGAAAATAGCAGAAAAATTCCACTCCGTCACCAATAGGAACTTCTTTGCCCTCAAAGCTCCTTGGTCAACCCATGTGTGGAAAACTTTTTCTGAATGGCCTGGGAGTAACTCAGGATGTCCCACGATAGGAGTCAGGGAAGAAGGAAAATTATGGATGTTAAGTAGGGGAAAATAGCTAGTTCATTTAGCGTGGCACCTATTAGTGGATGTTTAAGTAAGGATTTAGGAGCATGTTGCCCTGCCCATAGTAACCCGGCTAACAGTACAGGAGATTTATCCTGTTCCAAGGAAACCCGCAGTTTGAGCCCCCCATGTCTGAACTAGTCTATCACCTGCATCATATGCACTGCGATGTAATACTGTATGCGGGATCTGGCAGACCCATGCCTCCCCTAACTTTGGGCCTGATTAGGATGTCCCTGCTTATATAGGATGCTTTGCCCTACAAAATAAAGGCTCATGGGCCATAAACAGGTAATGTCTAAAGTATAGCAGCTGGGGTATCACATTTATTTTTAGGACAATAAACCTCCCAAACCAAGAAAAGATGAGATCATGCCATCTATTTTTCCATTACTAATGGAAAACTAGGATTGAGGGCCTTCAAGGTAGATTCGTCCAGAGATATTTTTAAGGCCTCTTATTTTTGCAAGCTGATTATAAAGGTTGACAGGGATCCATAGGTCTGGAGTTCTTGTAATAAGGACAATAAAGATTTTTTGTAGTATAAAGAAGGAGGTTGCTGTGCATATATGTGGCAACCTTGTATTGATCGCCTTGGGTGGGTAGACCAGTAATGACTGGGTTTCTAGGAATGTATTTTAAAAGGGGTTCAAAGGTTAAAACAAAAATCAGAGGCAATAAAGGACAACCCTGTCTAGTCCTCCTGGTATGTATAAAAATAAAAAAATAGAATAAAAGATGGCTGTTCCAACCACCTCCAGCAATGATAGTTTGTCTTAACCCTGTTACTGTCACATTTGCAAAACAGCTTGGTCTGCATGAAAATTTGGAGACAAATATAGATAAAGCCACATATACTATGATGAAATGCAGTGACCAACGCTCATACGGGGCGCAGGGGCGCGCGCGCCCTAAATCTCCATGCGCCCGGCCCCTAATCTCAATGCAGGGTGCCGGATGCATGGATTTCTATAGGTTTTTCTTTCATTTTTTTTTTTTAGAAGCACAGGGCTTTAAAATGGGTGGCCTCGGGGCGCAGAGCCCACCCACTTGTGTGACATTAGCAAATTAATATTTGCTTATGTCTTCCTGATTCTCCTCCCAGCCAATCAGGAAGCGGTTTCTAAGACCGGATTGACGGTGAGGAGAAGCGACTGGATTGGCCAGTAAGAGAGGCAGTGGGGAAGCCCCCTGGAAAGCCGCCAAGGAGTAGAAGCAGCGGGGAAGCCCCCGAAGACGCCCAATAAGCCGTCAAGGAGGAGAAGCAGTAGGGAAGCCGCCCACGACCTGGATGGGGTAAGAAGTGCGGGACGATTGACCAATCGGCCACCACTGATGAAATATATACTGTTTACATTTTTTTTCCAAAAACAAAAAAGTTTTTTTTTTTTTTTTAGTCAATGTAGTCTGATCCAGTACCCAACCAAAGCCTGTAATTTGCACAATGAAGAAGCAATAGCACACTGATGAGACCACTCTTCTGTTCTTCCCACCTGTAAGCAAGCTCAAAGACAGCGAATGCAGCCTTAAATGCTCACAGTAAAAGCCAACCATCTCTTAATCTAAGTTCTGTTTTGCAGGGGAGTACAGCAGGCTACTATTAAGAAAGGTCAAACAACTTATGATAATTCTAAATGTATTTAATAGTTTTTTAATGAATACATGACCAGACAAAATATATTTCTCCGGATGAACAATGCGCATATTGTAATTGTCAGCCCTTTAATCTTTGGAATAAGAACCTAAAATGGGCATTACTAGACTGACATCACTGTAGCCTCAGGACACAGAGCCTTTCATTTCCTAATCCATGTTTTCCTTACCATCACTTGACACAGTAAAACATAAGGCACTCTGAGATCATTGGGCAATATAATTATGAATAAAGTGTTATTGCTTTACTAATTTATCTCCATAGTGAACAGAGATGCCAATACACAGCAGTCAAGCTATGGACAGCATGTGTACTGAAATATTGTTGGAAGTTTCCACTGACATCACATTTGTTACAAATATGAATAATCTTGATGACGTCATGCGGCAGCCACATATGCACTGCATTTTGTATACATAAATAAGCAGAGAATTGTTTGACACAAATAAAACATATCACTGTATAAGCAAGCTATAAATATTTTCACATCATGCAGGTTTACGTCATAATGAAGACATTCTGCGTGCTAGCTTAAACAAAATAAAGAGAGCAAAATGTATATCCTTTTGAAATCTACAGCATTGACATAAGCATTGAGACAATCACTCACTTCTTCCTTAAAGTAGAAATTAATGAACTCAAGGTATTTTCTGTAATTAGGACATATTTATAGTCATTGACTAATCTTGAGCTGGTCGTTTTATGTACAATTTTGGCATGGTATCTACTTTAGTGTTGGTTTAAATGTCGATTTAAGAATAATTTTCCCTTTCTACTGTGACAAAAATGATCCATAATAGATCACAAATTTTCTCCAGCATGATGAAAAATGTCTATAAATAAATAAGCAGACATTAATCTCAGCTAAGCACGCTTTGTAAATAATTTAATGAGGGAATATGTCACCAGGTTTGGAGTTCATATTAGGCACATGCCAGAGCTTGTTTTCTTGAATTGAAGGCCACATGTAATTGTCTTTTTCTATAACAGATCTAATCCAATTTATGGGTCCATTAACACTGGTCTGGTCTGTTACATTGTTACAACACTTGTGTAGCGGAGGTGCATTGGAGCCATTAAAAATGTATATTACGCTAACAAATGTATGATGCATTGTGGTAATTTGCGCATTAAAGGTGTGTGCTGTTGCAAAACATATCACAACTGATAGGCAGTGGTGTTTTTAGGTTTAGGCCTGACTAAACTCGTGCACCTCCCTAATTTAAATATGACCCACCCCTTCCTGTCATGACCACACCCCTTGCTGTTTAAGTTTCAAGTGGGGACACTAGTTCTGAGGGCCTGGGGGGGGGGGGGCAATGGATTCCCTTAATTTGCATAGATTATATTTTATAGATTAGGGCTATCACCCTCCCTTATTCTATCTAAAATGAAAAAAAAAAGCGTTGCCGATAGTTCTACTTAAGGCACAAATTTCTGATAATTTTATGGAGAGGACTGAAAAGATATAACCATGCCAATGGTGCAGCAGAAAACATATAGCACAGTGAGGAAGGTTTGTGGTCCAGGATGATAGGACAGTCAAAATTAGAAGCGGCCCCATAAGACTGGTGCTACACTAACAGTGTAACGTAAGCCGGCGGGGACTCTTTCCTTGCTGCCCCCCTGCAAAGTGCTGCCCTAGGCCTGGGCCTTGTCGGCCTAGGCCAGGATACAGCGTTGCTGTTAGGCGAGAATGGGTCCCATTAGTTCTCCAGTTGATAAAAAACCCAATATCTTTACATAATATTTCCGCTGAATACTTCATCTGAAAATCAGAAATTATTATAAATTTTACCAAAGTGCTATAGTTTTTTTCAGGAAATTTGTATCCGTGGCCCACAGTAGACACGTGACTTATTCTACTCCACAAATTTTTTTATTTTTAAATTAATAATGAGCATTTACTAAACATCGTAAATATTACTTCTTTATAGTACTCAAATCTTTTTCTGTATGCGGTGTACTGTAATTTCAAACAGCATTAAGACAGAGAGGGGTTTATTTACTGAAGCTGGAGAGTGCAAAATCCAGATCACTTCTGCATAGAAACCAATCAGCTTCTAACCTCGGCTTGTACAATTAAGCTTTGGAAATAAAACCTGGAAGATGATTGTTTTTTTATGCAGAAGTGAGCCTGATTTTGCACTCTCCAGATTTAGGCTAGGTTCACACCTGTCTGTTGCACATTTCCCCTCCGTTTCCACTGCAAATAAGCAGCTAAGCAGCTGTTCAGCAGTTCAGCTACGATTTAGATGCGGTTCAGATGCAAACTTTTGGAGCCGGGGGCACTGGTGCCTTTAACATTATCTGTTTGTTAAGGAGAGGGCCCAGGAAACTGGCTGCTGCATCAATAACAACGAATGAGTCAGCTGTGAGTGGTCTTCCCTGCTGACAGCTGAATGTAAAAAAAACATTGACGGCAATAAAAAATCTTGGAAAAAAAATGGCGTAGGGGTCTCCCCAAATCCATACCTTTTGGATCTGGTACAGATTTTAAGGGGAACCCTACGCAAAAAATAAAAAAAAATGCAATGGACCCCCCCCCCCCCCCCCCAAATCCATGTCAGACCCTCAGGTCTGGTAAGGATTTTAAGAGAAACTCGCACTCCAAAGTATTAAAAAAGGGCGTGGGATCCCCCCCAAAATCCATACCAAAACATTATCCAAGCATGCAGCCTGGCAGGCCAGGAAAAGGGGGGAGAGAGCGAGCATGCTGGGTTGGTAACATCACAGGGTGGTGGTGCCACCAGGTGATGTCGCCGGGTGGTCTCGCCCCTTAGCTATTTAAGAACTGTCAGACGGTGGAGCAGGCAGAATGCATGGGCCTTCAGCGCAAACTGAGCTTTTTTTTTCTTTGTTTTGGGTCAGCGGCGGGCGTCATAATTGACGATGGATCTACACTGAGAGACATTGTTTTTTTAATAAAGGAATTGCCAAAAACTGTGTTTGTGTTTTTATTTCTTTTTAAGACTTTTTTTGGTGAATGAGTAGGGATAAAATGTACCCCTACTCATTCACATAGGGTGGGCTGGATCTGGGAGATCCAGATTCCGAAAAGCCCCCTGCCCGCAGACCCCCACAACCATGGGACAGGGTTGTGGGGAAGAGGCCCTTGTCCCCATCAACATGGGGACAAGGTGCTTTGGGGCTGAGGGGCAAAGTCCCCCATGCCTCAAAGCACCCCCCCATGTTTAGTGCATGTGGCTTGGTATAGTTCAGGAGGGGGGCTAGTTCTCCCCCTTTCCTAGCCTGGCAGGCTGCATGCTCAAATAAGGGTGTGGTATGGATATTAGGGGGATCCCACGCAATTTTTTTTAAAGAATTTTGGGGCTTCCCTTCCAAATCCATACCAGACCTAAGGGCCTGGTATGGATTGGGGGGGGGGGGGGGGTCCCCCATGCTGTTTTTTTTTCTGAATTAATTTGTGTTTAATTGCGTCCATTCAGATGCGTTCCCATGGAAAAAGAAATGAGACTGGAACCGCATTCTTTAAATGTCCATTGAATTTACACTGCCGCTGCACTGCACATATGTGAACTGGCTCTATAGAAAGCCGGTTTGAGAGTTTGAGCCACTAAGGGGCAGTTCACTCAGCAAAGTGAATGTTAGCTCAAAAAGTTAACTTTAAAGTTGGAGTTAAAATGATGTGGCTGGAGATGGGGCTGGTGGTGTCTGGCAAGGTAGAGCAGAGACTGAGTGGCTGAAGGTTCTACAGGTTCTAAATTCTACTAAATCAAAGTGCGACGTGCCGAAAGCAATCACCATTATGTGTTTTTTGTTATTGCAGTATATTGACATATGATTGGTCCAGGCAAACACAAATTTCTGTAACATGTACAGTATGTAGTTGGAGCCCCATATATATCAGGTCTGCTTTTGTTTTTGCAGACAACGAGTGAAAGAAATAATTATACTCTAGATTTTTCTTACCTGAAGCAGGAAATGTCTTCTGTGGACTGGGTATGGCTACATTTAAACAGCAGTTTAGCTGTGGATATTTTGCTGTATTCAGAGGTGGCTAAACACTACCTGTGGATGCAGCAACACTTTGGTTTTGATTTACTGAAGGCAAATATACTGTACACTGCAAGTGCACTTGCTCCACAGCTTAGTAAATGAGATAAAGCTTCACTTTGCAAAGAATACTCAATCACATGCATGGAAAATAAAAAACAGTGTTTTTTCTTGTACATGATTGGATGATAGAAACCAGCAGCTTACCCTCATTTCAGAGCTCCCCCTCAGATCTAGAGCAAATGCACTTGAAGTGCACTTGCAGGGCACAGTATATTTGCCTTAAGTAAATTAACCTAAAAAAAATCATTAACTAGTTATGGAACTTGTGTACTGTATATACTGCATATTGAAAAAAATAATCCAAGCCAAAAAATGTGGTGTTCTTTGTATGCCCAGAGATCCTGTACCTGCTTTGTACAAGTCCAATTTTAAAAAGCATTGGTACACTGTGCAAAATCTACATTAAAAAAAAAATACAATGATTTGATGATTTGCAAATCTAATAAACCCATATTTTATTCACAATAGAAGGTAGAAAGCATATCAAATGTTTAAACCGAGAAAATTTTAAATTTTGAGAAAAAAATTAAGTAATTTTGAAATTGATGGCAGCAACACATCTCAAAAAAGTTGGAACAGGGCCATATTTCCCCACAGTGTAGCATTCCCTCTTCTTTTAACAACACTGTAAATGTCTGGGACATGGAGAGACCAGTTGCTGGAGTTTTGGGAGAGGAACGTTGACCCATTTTTGCCTAATATAGGAGTCAAACTGCTCAAGAGTTCTGGGTCTTTTTTGTTGTATTTTTCTTTTCAAGATCCTCGAATTATTTTAATTGGTGAAAGGTCTGGACTGCAGGCAGACCAGTTAGGCACTAGGACTCTTAAGCGCAACTTTTTGTCACATTTATTATAATGTAAGAACACCTAAAAACTTTTAGCAGCATTTTTGCAAGTTTTTCGCAAAAAGGCTGGCTGTTGTTTTTTTTCTGTTGTTTTTTTTCTACTGCTCCTAAACGCTTATGCCTCCAAAAGACTCTGGGAGTTTATGTGTGCATGGACACATTGGGGGAGATTTACTAAAGTTGGAGAGTGCAAAATCTGGTGCAACTCTGCAAAGAAACCAATCAGCTTCCAGGTTTTATTGTCAAAACTTAATTGAACAAGCTGAAGTTAGAAGATGATTGGCTACCATGCACAGCTGCACCAGATTTGGAGTGCTCCAGTTTTAGTAAATCTGCCCCATAGGATAACATGGAGGGGCAATTAGAGGCCGTTAATAAAAACGTCAGACGCCCCTAACAGCAGCTGCAAAAACATCCTGTATTCATGAGCCCTTAGTGCAAATAAAAGGCTAGTCCTGATCCGATGAAAGTGTCAATTCCATGAACATTTTACATTTTAAAGTGGAATTAAACTCTCTCAATCAACATGAACTATTTCTCATCCTCAAGTTGCTTGCTTTTGTAAATAGATAGGAAAGTAGTTTATATTATATTTACTTGTTTTAAACTTTTTTTATTACATTTCTTCAGTTGCTTCCTGGTTTCTGACCAAGGCCAAAATGATGTCATTCATACATCCAATTAGTCTTTATGGGTATTTTTTTTTCATCTGGAGGAGCTCACCCTCCTTCCTGTATGCCTAAGGGCTAAGAGTAGATGGAGTAAACACTACATGAATCATCTGCACTTACTCAATATGGCCATGGCTTGAAATGCTAGAGTGGTGCTAGGGGGTGTTATTTTAAAGTGATTTCTCAACAAAATAAAGCATGGAGACATGGCTGGGTTTGCTTTAAATGTTAAAAATTGATTAAATCGCACTTGATTAAAAAAAATAAAAAAATAATGATTAAATTGCGTTTTCAGATTATGGTGCTCAGATACAGTTAAGTTCTAAAGGTTAAATTAAGGTCAATTTTAAAATATAGACTGTTCCTGTTTAAACTGTATGTAAGCCGTAAAAATAAATTTCTTATATTTAAATTTTTTTTTTTTAAATAACAAACATATCATGCTTACCTCCACTGTGCAGTTCGTTTTGCACAGTGTGGCCCCGAACCTCGCCTTCTGGGGTCCCCCCGGCAGCACTCGCGGCTCCTCTCCGCATCTGGGAGAAGCGTTCTCCCTGGGGGTTACCTTGTGGGCGCGCTCCTGAGTCCAGCATTTGCGTGCATAGACACAGAATGCCGGACTCTGCCCCGCCTCCGGCACCTGCATCATTGGATTTGATTGCCAGCAGCGGGAGCCAATGGCTGCACTGTTATCAATCTATCCAATCAAGAGCCGAGGACCCCAGGCAGAGAGGTCCAGCGCGTCTCTGCCGGTAGGGACTAGGGGTCCGGTCAGTGTCAGAAGTTTTCTTTTCATCCTATGCATTAAGGTGAAAAAACATGAGGGTTTACAACCCCTTTAATCTCTTTTCTGTTAAATTTGCCATTGAAAGTGTTTTTTTATATTTGTTCACCAAGTGCAGAAAAGCTATTCATCCAGCCAGATATCCTGTGGGCTTATAACAGTTCAGAGGTGGAGCATATAGGAAGGTATTCGTTATCATTATTCCCTGCTTTCTCTGCGGACTATAAAACACCTCTCGCTATTATGGAGAAGGGAGGGAGGTGTTATGTAGTCCTAACACACTTCCTGTCCTAGGGTAACAATGCTGCTCAATACCGTTGTCACCCTAGGACAGTAAGTGAGTAAATGGCAGGATTACCAGGTTAAAATGGAGGAAAAAGGTGTGAAAAAAGAAAACGAATGCAGCCACCACATCTAAGGACTAAAAAGTTGCAGAACTATCAATTTTTTTTCTTGGGTTTAGATATACTTTGAGCCTGGAAAAAAGTTCTTCCTCTTATTCTCAGCTTAGCTATTTGTTTCTTGAGCTATTTGTTTTCTATTGTTTTTATCATTCATATAATTATAGTTTACAATGTGTCAAGTCTTTGCTGGAAATCCAACTTAAAAGAGACCAAAAAAAGCAAGCTGGAGAACATTTGTCTGCCATATTGAAGCACAATAAACATACGTCTTAAGATAAACCTGTAGTAGGATAGTAAGCTTTGTAGTTAATAATAAAACATTGCAAAAAACAACACCCCGCCACACCATGAGCTCATATACAGTATTGAGATGTGGCATTATGCAATATTTTCCATAATGCAAAAGGTTTATTGACCAGTAAACCAGTTCCTCTTGACAGGCAAATAAAAAACAATGGTTCCCAGCACCGTCTTCATGTTTTAGCATGCCAAAAAACGTTGAAAGAAAACAATTTATAATGGACATGAAGAAGAAATTGACATGCTTTTAAATCTGCTCTATAATCCTAGTACACTCATTACATTCATTATATTTTGGTATTTTATTTTATTGGCTTCTGAGGTCAGAAATTTCGTCACATGGCTTGTTGGCAAATTAGCTTTTACTGCATATGCTATACACTTATCACACAGGAAAAATAAATGTATTCCTCCCCTAGGTTAAACTCCAGACAAAAATTTCAAGATCTTAGTTATAGTATACAGTATGTCCTTCCCTGATGCATGGCCTACCTTGCTCTTATAGCTGCAAGCATTCTCAATGCCCAGTTTAACACTCATCCTGAAATAACGGCAGTGCAACTCAACCATCTGATGGGTGACTATTGCAAAAATGGCTGCTGGAGTTCAATTTCCCTAAGCCCGGTACACATATACTGCCTGCTGAACCGCCCAAATTTTGGTACGGGTGTATGTTTAATAGAAGCCGGTCATTAGACTGGCTTCTGTTAAATAGTTCTTTTGGAAAGCCAGCATTCAATCATGTACTGCTTTTAGCCACATTTACCTGCATTTAGCAGCGTCTTGCACGTTAATTAATTTCATTGGCCTAAATACATAATTTATTCTGGCCATTCAAATTAACACTCAAGCGCTAAATGTGTCAAGCTTTAACATGAGTTTAGACATGTTTATGCGCATTTTTTCCACATCTAGCATTTTTCGGACAAAACTCTCCTCTCTTAACTGCAATTCTTCTGCATTCAGGAGAAGAGTATTTATTGCCTCTAAACGCAGCTGCTCCTAAACTCTGGTAAAAGCCTATGTGTGCATGGACTCATGGGGGTTGATTTACCAAAACCGGAGAGTGCAAAATCTGGTGTAGCTCTGCAAAGAAATCAGATTTCAGGTTTTCTTGTCAAAGCCTAAGGCCCCTTTCACATGGGCAAACCGATCAAGTCCCCCTGTCAGTTTATCAGGTAGACATGATCAGCCCCTCCAGTCTCTTCTATGGAGCAGAGGATGTCAGCATCTTGTGGGTCAGATGGCATCAGATGGAAACAGACAGGCGGTCTGTTTCCATCCGATTGCCCCATAGAGGAGAGCAGGACTGTTTACTGTTAGACCTGTCATCCGCCTGCTCAGCTTATTGGCTACCATTAACAGCTGCACCAGATTTTGAACTCTCCACTTTTAGCAAATCAACCCATAGGCTTTTATTGAGTTATGTTCAGTGGCTTTTGCCAAAAACTCCAAAACCATGGGTTTAGGAGAAGCAGTGCACATGAGGCCAAAAGATCATAAAACATCCATGTACAGACAATATTATGAAATTAAAATTATCCTAATAATATCCTATGAATTATGAGTATGAGTATTTGGCATAAACTTCATTATTTTCTTCTGTAAATAAAAAGGGTTTTACAACACAGTGTTCCATTTAGTATATATCTGTTATAGTATTTAGGCTAGACAGTAGAGAGTACCCAGGTACATTTATTAACATTTTGGTATAAGAGGGAAGTGAGAGGTAGAGGAAAGGATTAAAAGTTAGATCCGCTGTGAAATGTCTGTGCCCTCCTGTTTAGATTAACCCCACTTCTTTATATATTTTCCTGGTGCCACAAGGAAAAACTATCAACTGAAGTCACTGACAACAATACAAATTTGACAGGCGTTCTATTTCTTCTCTAATTTGTTCAAAAATAAAAATGTATTAATTAGGGCTAGGCTTAAAGCAGAGCTCCACCCTATTTTATAAAATGATCTCTATCAGATTGCATTAATGTAATAAAATAAAAACGGACCTTTTTTTTTTCCTAAGGTACCTCTGTTTTACAGCTGCTTCCTGTTCGTCTAGTCTTCAGATATGGGCGGGGATTTTTGTCTATTTCGTCATTTCCCTTAAGCTGCAATGACTCCTTGGAGCTTGTGTCATTGCTCCCAGGAGTCATTGCGGAGGCCTGCCACGAGATTTGAAGGACGGAAGTGACGCTATTACGACCGGCTGTGTTTTTTACATGCTCCACAAAGCTACTATTGAGCATGCTTTTGAACTATTATGCTATCTAACTATGAACTATCATGCTTTTGAACTATTGAACGAGCAAAGCATGCTGGTAGCTCAGCATCGAGGGAACAAGGAAGTAAATGCTTGTGGGTATCACATGCCCACAAGCAAGATGGAAACGACAGGACAGATTTGATATAAGTTGATCTTTACAACGAAAGCGGACATCGGGCAAGCTCAATCTCCAAAACAGTGAGTTTGCAAGTGTCTATCTTTGATTGTGTTAATGTTTGCCTAAAAAAAAAAAAGTTGACTCTGATGAATAAGGACATTCTTTGGAACACGTCAGCCAGCAGGACCCTGGTGAGGTCCTTCTTGGGCTAGAGGGTTTGGTAAAGCTGGGAGATTGTAGCCACTTGTAGTGGCTTGATGCGCGATTTAACTACCTACACTTGTGAGTAGTTATATTTTATTTTATCTTCAATAAATTTGATGTTGGATAATGCACTAGGCCAGTGGGCCCTCTGTTTTTATCTATTTTCCACAGCGTTCTTAGGGAAACTCCAGTCCTAGAGGGCAGCAAGGCTGTGTAGTAATATCCACCTCTGACCTCAGAGTTCTCTTCTGATTTGGACTATCACACGAGAATAGAATATGAATACCGCTCTGAGTCTGGAGGCAAAGTGATGTCCACCCTGATTCGGTACAGCTGGTACAGGCTCTGCTCACAACAGAGAGGAAAAAGGGAAGTCTGGATGGCCGCACTTCAGCAAAAACTTCTTTATTAGGCAAAAGATAAAATCCAAAGTAGTGACATCTCATGCGATACAGCAAAACAGCAACAGTAACTTACGCGTTTCACGCCTCAAAGGCGCTTAGTCAAGCTATGACTAAGCGCCTTTGAGGCGTGAAACGCGTAAGCTACTGTTGCTGTTTTGCTGTATCGCATGAGATGTCACTACTTTGGATTTTATCTTTTGCCTAATAAAGAAGTTTTTGCTGAAGTGCGGCCATCCAGACTTCCCTTTTTCCTATCACACGAGAATATCGTTGCTGTTGTCTTTGGTCTGGCCTAGCTGAGTAACAGCCATACTCATGAGCACAAGTGTCCTCACACAGATTTGTATTACAGAAAAAGAAAGGGGGTGTCTGACCCAGGGTTTGGACAAAGGAGAGGTAAGAGGGGTACCTTCTCTGGGTGCAGTGTTGTTATGTGGGGGGTGCTGGGAGCTTGTTAGCACCTATTCTCCAGCTGGTTGAATTACAGGAGTTATGCTACCGTCTCTTTTGTAATTCAAGCAGTTAGAGCATGGATCAAAGAGCAAGGGCCATGATAGCTGCTGGGGGGGAGAAAGAAAGTGAAGCCTAACTGTACAAATGGAGATTGTTACAAGAAATCTACAGTATGGTCATAGCATATATTTTTATCTTGTAGCATCAGCATTGTAATAGCAATACAAACAATACATATTTTTAAAATTCCAATATAAGCTTAATTGAAAAATGTTCTTTCATGTTATGAGTGCTGCCTGTCTTCTGGTCATCTCTTTCCACAACATCATGAATTTCCTGCATGCTTTGCAGCTTTGCCTCTATTGTTTACTTTCAATTTCAATTTCTAAGGACTACATATCCCATGGTACCTGGCTGCCTGCAGTCAGTAATTCCCGTACTGACTCCACCTCCTGAAACTCCTCATCTGAGCACCTCTGTAGTTTAGAAGGCAGGCTCTGTAAATTATGTGACACAACAGTGCCTATCAACAGGACATAGTGAAAATGTTTCACAGAATTCAAGGAAGTAAATGTTTGGGGAGCTTCACAAAGTAACTTTAAAAAACTTCAGGATTGTTCAGAGTATTAGGAGTAGGCTATATATAACTGAAATACAATGTGGAAATGAATATAATGATTTTACATTTTGAAAATAGATACACTTAAATAAAATGTCTATGTCAGTGTTTATCAACCTTTTTTTCAGTCAAGGCATCCTTTAAAAATAATGTACAATCTCGAGGCACCCTCCAAAATTATGGACAGTCTTGAGACACCCCATTCTAAAATGTAAACATGATTCTAATAGTTTTCCATAATGCAGCAACATCAGTACACATAGGACACTCCAGGTTAGAGGTGATTTATTCTTCCAAAACAAACTGGTACTGACTAGTATTCCAACGTTTCTCTTCTCTCTATGGTTTTTCTCCATCACTTAGATAATGAGACCCCAAAGCTGATGGAGAGAGTCAAGGTAGGGTCAAACAAGATTATATGCATGCAACTGACATCCTCCTTATCAACTGATAATGTCATTGGTCATTAGGAGGTTGGCATCTAGAAGGTTGTATACAATGAAGACATGTGGCTTTGTGTAACTAAAAGGCAGGTTTCATCCACCCACCGGCTTGCATACAAATTTTTAGCAATTTTTAGGCATTTTGGCAAGGCACCCCTGAAGAAACCTCAAAGCACCCCAGGGTTGAAAAAGGTTGGTCTATGTGACTGATTATTTATGTTGAATCGTCTTTAATGAAAAAGAAAACTTGTATAATGGTAGACTTTCCCTGGGAGTAGGTCTTTCTCTACTCTTCTATGAAGAAGACCAAATGATCATAAGCGCAACACACTGCTTGTATTATTTGAGCAGTGTGTCATCTGTGAGTATCTTAAATTGTATCCATGGCCAGGCTATGGTTAGTCAAGTGTTTACCTTAACAAACAAGCGTTCACTGGCCAATGTACTTGCAAGCATTGTGGAGAAATGTATCCTAAAAGTTCACAGCATAAGCACTAAAGTCATTATCTCTCAGTAGTATCTAGTAGGAGTACCTACTCGGTGTTTAACAATGCTGTTCCAGAGTGTTTAGGGACTAGAAGGCTGCTGAGTCATTACTAGGAGAGGAGAGAAGGGTGAGCAGAGCTGCTGTGAGCCACTTTGGTGCTTCTGGATTGTTTTAAAGCTTATTTACTGTGTGTTAATGTACATAAAACACAAATACAAAATAATAGTTAAACTTTAACATGATAGTGTAATACAAATCAGTTTTAATATTAAAATATTCAATTTGTATTTTTTATTGATTTTAAAAAATGTCATACATATTTACGTATGTCAACACAATCATAAAACATTATATTAAGTGAGGAAAGAACTACTACAAAATAATGTGTAGCCTGCTTGGCTAGACATGATAACAAGACAATTTGCATATCCCTAAAGATGCACCACAGAATAAGACCAGAACCATATACTGAGGGAACACATTATAAACCAGAGGAGACCATCAAAAAGATGGCAAAAAAAAATGTTGAGAGTGGGGCTGGGGGCAGAGAATGGGGGATAGGGTTACACAGGGAAGGCAAAGGCGAGTGATAAGGCAAGGGGGGGGGGGGTGGGGAAAAGGGGGAATATAAAAAGGAGAGGACGGAAGAAAGGGAAGAAGAAAAGAAGGGGATGAGTGGGGATGTAAGAATGGGAGGGAGGATAAGGTGGAAAAGAATATTACCAGTTGTCAAGAAAATGTTTCCACCTATAACCTATAGATGGAGAATGGTCAGGTGTAGGCTGACTATGGTAATGACAATAGAAAGTGACAGTACACATGTTAAGGCACATAGGTAGAACATGATTCTTTCAGGAAGGGGTCAAGTATATCCTGTAGAGAAATTTAAATTGGATGAGATTATCAGAGATAGAGCAATTTGAAGGGATAGTCCCAACAGCCATCCCAATCCTCTAAGTCGAGAGTTGGGAGAGTTTCCCTGCAAAGAGGTTGGCTTTTAAAGAAGGAAGACTGGAGCATATGGTAAATAGAAGAAAAGGAGTCCCACAGTGAATGCTTCAGTACTGCAGTGCCTACTGTGTTGTCCTGAGGGCCAAATTATGTAAGGGAGATAGATCTGAGATGTATTCATAGTGTGTGAGGGGACCAAGGTGGCTGTATACAGGAACCAGATGCTCTGATTATATAACATGCTTAATCAAAGATTTCATGGAGGCAGCAAGGGGCAAGGACCCTTGCATTAGATATTTTGCAGTGTTTCATATGGCCGATTGCCTCAGGACCACTGCCAGGCTATCTTGGTGAAGGACTAGTGAATTATGTGAATGTGCAAATTATCTAGCAGAATACAATTTGTTAAAATCATGCAAAGCCAGACCACCAGCCATAGGGGGGCATTGTTATGTCTTCAACTTGATTCTTGGGGTTGAATTCCACCATAAAAAGGAGGGCATTTAATTACGCAAAATCGTCTTTGTTGATGCACACTCCATGTGACACTCCTTGTTATAGGGTCACATTGTCCTATCCCTGCCTACTAACTGTGTTCCTTGTCAAACAGGTTTTCAATAAAGACTATACGTGGCCATTTAGACAAACATTATGCAGGCATGGCCTATTTCTGCTACCACAAGGAAACCCACTATGAGAAATGCCATTCAGCATTGGGATGCATTCACATAGCAGGAAATCTGTTGCAAAGAGGGAAATCAGAAACACTGAGATGCAACACAGGATGAAAAAGAGTAAAAAACACTATTTTATTTTAAAGTGTTAGTAAACCCAGGACCCTGCATTCAATATATCTGGTCTCCCACAGTACACAGAACATGGAAATGCAATCATTTTAGTAAATATAAACTGCTAAATACTTTTTCTCATGAGCAGTCTATAGCAGACTTGTGACTTGTATTAGTGTCTGCTTAAAAAAAAAAATTCTCTAGCAATACACATCAAACTGAGCATGTGCAGCCTGACTCCTAATGTTTTGTTCTATCAGGAGATGGGTTGGAGTCAGTTGAAGAAGAGGAGGATCAGAGAGACAGAGGATTAACCCCATTAGGTTCCACAGTGAGTATAACAAGCATGCTTTGCTGCATATACACACTGATTTTACTGTTTACTGGGTTTACTAACACTTTAAGTATGTTAAGAAAAGCAATCATTATTCATAAGCAGTCATTTAGAAAAACGAAATTTCACTCATTTATGAGTCACCTTCTACTTTAACAATATGTAAAGGCATGAATACATTTAGCCTGACAGCAGATTCACTTTAAGTTTGACCAAACAATGCAAACATTACTTTCTAAAGGGATTGAAATGACCCATCTATAACTGAAATCTGTGAGAAAGATTCCCCATGTTATGTTTACATATAAAAAGTCTGGTCCCTTCTACATAATGCTGCTGTGAACTAAAGTATGCCAAACCTAAAGAAACTCCTTTTTTTTTGTAGGGTTACTGTTATGCTATCAGTGGGATGTCTGCAATCTCTTTCCTCAATAGAAACAAATCTCTGTGTATCTGAAGTCCCATAAGATTTCATGGACATGAAATCAGATAATATGCATTTGTCATTGTACTTAGTGACTATGTCTAACATAAAAAAACTCCATGTTTTCCCATGGATGGGGAGCTGCAGGTGGGGCACACAGTATATTATTGAAGTTAATGGCTGTACGCCCCCATACTCGTGCAAACAGTGATGCTTCATTGCATTGACATTTACTATTGTTTAAGAATATAGTGTATTTCCTCAAAGGCAATGAAGCATCAATGTTTACACAGGGGCGTACAGGCATTCCCTTCTATGACCCACCTGTGGAAAAATTGACACGTTTTTTTAGTTTGCGCTTTACATATTTAATGCTTTGAACGTCTGTGTGCATGAGGCCTATTAGAATTGCCACCTCCCAATTACTGTTTATGCAAGGAATACAGCTATCATATGTGGATGGGACTGTGGAACTAGCAACTCTGGCATTATTATATATGAGGGTTCTTAAAAAAGTTTCCGCATTTTTTTTTGTAAGTTTCGCAGTCATCTTCACCACAGCGTGACAACTCTTATGACAACTCAACTGCAAGGTCAGCTGGCTTGCCAGACAGACTAGTCACATGACACTCTCAAATATGACCAATTACTACTCCTTCGCCCTCACTGGTTTCAATTAAAATATAAAAGTGTGGAAACTTTTTTAAGACCCTTGTATATTATTTTGCATTATACTGTATACAGGTAATACAGATGCTAGTTAGCTTCTCAAGCTACTTTGCATCTTTGCTGGTGATACAAGCCCAAAGCTGGACCCTATGTTTAGGATTTGGTTTGTCCAATAATATAACTACATTAAGTTCAAGACTAGCTTCACATCAATACTTGTTTTTGTGAATTGTGGATATATGGAAAGAACCCGCTCTCTAGAATCCATCCAAATTCTTTATTCGATAATCACCAAGTACAGAGTAACTGCTAACATGTTTTCGGTGAAGAGCCTTGTTCACAGCATGTTAGTGAATTGTGGTGTCATCCACTTTGAATGGCTTCCCAACATTCTAATGCAACTCACTTGAGTTACACTGCACCACAACGTATCGTATTGTGGCGTGTTGCCAAATGTTTTTTTTTTTTTAGGATGGATTACTTTTTTACCTTACATTTTTTTTGAAATGATCCTCGTTTGCCTTTTTCCACTGTCACCTTTTCCATTCTGACTAACTCAGCTTTTTGAGTGGGTCAAAACATACAATCCAGTGTTCTCTACAGATATACTGCACATACTGTACTCCCTTGGCTACTTTACACTGCTAGGAACAATTAGAGAAAGTACAGCTTTTGGTCCCTGGCAAACGGCTAGGGCTGTTTATTAGAGCAATAAAGAAAAGCTGTACTGAGACATTTTTAGGCTTCCCACTCTAAGCTTTGTCTGAAAATGCTAGTTGCCTGCCTGTCCCTAGATTCAGTACTTTGATTCACTGACCCAGAACAAGCCTACAGCAAGTGAAGTCAGAACAGAATGGTCTGCATACCTCTTCTGGGTCTGACTAATGCTACTATTTTCAGGAGGAAAGGTCATCTAATAGCCTCCATGTTTCTCTCTTTTCAATATCTAATGCACCACTTCAAATTAATTTAAAAAAGAAGATGTGTATATTGGTTTACCAAGTAAATTTATCAAGAAAAGTGAACATGTATTAGAATTTGCTAGAACTACATAATATGCTAATACAGGAAAAATATTTTACTTTTTAATAGAGACCAGAGAGTTAAACCACTTGACAAATGGTTATATCTTTCTGTTCGTGAGATATCTGTTCTTGTGTTCTTGGCTCTGCACACTGGTTGTGTCTATTATACGGGTTCCCACTCTTCCTGTTGGATTTTTTTTATCGTATTCATTGGACACTGCAACAATGGAGGTTGAAATTCATAATTGGGATAGAAAGACCCAAAAACACTCATCTGGATAGGGACATTTTTAAAATTGAATGTAAAAAGTTCTTGCTGTTGAAGTATTAAAGACCTATACCCAACCAGGGGCTGGTTCACTAATCATTCTCCATCTCTAACTGAAATATCTTTTGTTTGGACTGTCTCTTTACCTTTTTATACAACCAGACATGTTTGGTGGGTCAAAAGGAACCAAAATCTCCCCCACTCAAATTTTGAATAACCCAGCCCACCTCACCATAACATGTCTGGTTGTTCCATTGTGTTGGGCCAAAAGCCCTTTTCCAAGGAAGCCATTGTTTCCATACACTGCACTGATGATGACCAACAAGCACAAAACAGCTGTAAGTTGGAATATATTCCTGTATAATATTAAGTTGAATCTGTACTGTAAACCAGCAGTTCTGGGTGTGCAGCTGGCCACATTAGTATAAAGAAATGCTCTGCCCACTATCCTAAATTGAAGAATAAACCTAGTATTCTTTTGGATCTGTGATAGAAGTGAGATATGGAAATACATACTGCTTTGGGGAGACTCTACTGTGCTTTTTTGCTTATCTATATAATTTACTTTTAGTAATATATAACTACATACATACAAATACACTTTCCTAAAACAATAAGGCCAAGTATCGCCTGCATTTTCAGAACTTCATTGCTGCTAATAAATAGCATTGACCGAATGTGGAATACAAAATACCTTTCTGCAAAACTCACCCTGTACAATAAACACCTAGAATGTATTAAAATGTTTCATACCACCACCAGATATGTTTCCACTTACTGCAAAGCCATGAGTCACAATGAAGAGTACAGGTCACAAAACTTTAATTCCTAACTTCTGAAACAAAGACCACAAAAGGCCAAAAAAGACCCAAGTTTTTTGTATTTCCTAAGAACATATTACCTTCCTTTTTTATTGTTTCTTTGCCTGTTTGCCAGAATACATAGCTAAATGACGTGTAAGCATTTTTAAACCGCTTATAATGATATGTGTTTACCTATGATTAGTCAATGAATTTAAACACAGTTCAGAAAGATTGTAGTCTTTATTAAATGGTGAATTTTTACATGTTTGATTTAAAGTTTCCTGGAAAAAAGTTTTAAAGAACTCTGGTCTAGCTGAAAAGCAGGATACTGGGGTTTACTTACTGAAGGATTAAAGAATGTTCATTTAAGAAACTGACTCATTCAATCACAAGAAAGGCAAAAGCCATGCAAGACAATTGTTCCTCCCTAAAATGAACATAAGTTTGCCAAGTAAATATTCTCTACCCTTTTAGCAAATAAACCCAAATGTGTCAAAATGATGACCTGTTTTATACAGTGCCTTGAAAAAGTATTCATACCCCTTGACATTTTCCACATTTTGTCATGTTACAACCAAAAACGTAAATGTATTTTATTGGGATTTTATGTGATAGACCAACACAAAGTGACACATAATTGTAAAGTGGAAAGAAAATGATAAATGGTTTTCAAAATGTTTTACAAATAAATATCTTAAAAAAGGGTAGCGTGCATTTGTATTCAGTCCCCTTTACTCTGATACCCTAAACTAAAATCTAGTGAAATCAATTGCCTTCAGAAGTCACCTAATTAGTAAATAGAGTCCACCTGTGTCTAATTTAATATCAGTATAAATACAGCTGTTCTGCAAAGCCCTCAGAGGTTTGTTAGAGAACCTTAGTGACCAAACAGCATCATGACACAGCACAGATGAGGCTGCATTGATGGACACAGGTGAGGCTGCATTGTTGGGCACAGGTGAAGTGGCATTGATGGGCACAGGTGAGGCTGCATTGTTGGGCACAGGTGTGGCTGCATTGTTGGGCACAGGTGAAGCGGCATTGATGGATACAGTTGAGGCTGCATTGATGGACACAGGTGAGGCTGCATTATTGGGCACAGATGAGGCTGCTATGTTGGGCACAGTTGAGGCTGCATTATTGGGCACAGGTGAGGCTGCATTGATGGGCACAGGTGAGGCTGCATTGTTGGACACAGGTGAGGATGCATTGTTGAGCACAGGTGAGGCTGCATTGATGGACACTGGTGAGGCTGCATTGATGAGCATTTAGGCTACATTGTTGAGCACAGGTGAGGCTGCATTATTGGGCACAGGTGAGGCTGCATTGTTGGGTACAGGTGAGGCTACATTGATGGGAACAGGTGAGGCTGCATTGTTGGGCACAGGTGAGGCTGCATTGCTGGGCACAGGTGAGGCTGCATTGATGGGCACAGGTGAGGCTGCACTGATGGGCACTGATAAAATTGTTGTTAATATTTTTGTAACTTATTTCTGCATAAAACATTTAAGTGTAATGTCATGAGATCATTTATGAGGGCGTGTTTAGGGGTGGAATTAGGGGCGGGCAGGGTAGTGGTTGAGTGGGGCAACTGGGGGTGAGTAACCCTTAAGACTAGTAGCTCAGGATTTGAAATTTTGAGCCCTGGTTTAGATCAAAGCATATTCTTGTGTTCGAATGGCCCAATCAATATCCAGACCTAAATCCAATTGAGAATCTGTGGCAAGACTTGCTGTTCTCAGACACTCTCCATCCAATCTGACAGAGCTTGAGCTATTTTGCAAAGAAGAATGGGCAATTACGGTATTTCACTCTCTAGATGAGTAGAGACATACCCAAAAAGACTTGCAGGTGTAATTCCAACGAAAAGGTGGTTCTACAAAGTATTGACTCATAATACAAAGGCATTCCACACTTTTCACATATTTATTTGTAAAACATTTTGAAAAACATTTATCATTTTCCTTCTCACTTTGTGTTGGTCCATCACATAAAATCCCAATAAAATACATTTACGTTTGTTGGTTGTAACATGACATAATGTGGAAAATTTTAAGAGGTATGAATACTTTTTCAAGGCACTGTAGTTTACCTTCAGTCTTGCACAGTTGTACAAGTTACTCTCCTGCACTGAAATGGCTTATCCTGATATCACTGCAAACTCTGGGCTTCTTATGATGTGCATTAGAAGCTAGAGGAAGTCATATAGAGCCCATCTTATTTTCTGGCTGAAGGACATCCAGGATTATCTAGCCCTTTCCTTCCTAGACTGACTATCCCTGGCCAGACCTATGGATTTATCACATTTTCATTTTTTTCAAACATAGAGGCTCAGCATCAAAAATGGACTTTATCTTGGATGGTCTACATTCAAATGCAGCCTACCTAGGAACACCCTACTCCTCCAGACAGAAATACACCCATCAAGGCATTTTGATATTTGCATAACTTCTCCCAAGAGCCAGTTCACTGCTTGGGTCACTGCTGTAGGCTCTTGAATGGAGCAAAGCTGTGATGTTTTCAGGAATGTAAGTACAGTACTCTTGCTGGTCACTCCCACTAGCCATTATCTTCCTGTCTTTCAGAGAGCAGCATAAGTACCCAGTAATGACATCACAATATATATATATATGTGATATATATATATATATATTTTATTTATTTATAGTCAAATAAAATCTAATTCAATTAATTTGCATGTTTAGAAAAGGGGGGGGGGGACTAAGGTGGCAAACTATTAGCAGAATAAACTTCAGCGCTAAATAATTATTTAGAACCATGTAACATGTTTACCATCTTTCAGTAGGAGAGGATATTATATGCAGTCTGGTTCTTGATGACAATTTTAAAAAATGTCACATCATGCTCACCGAGCAGCTTAACTAGAATAAAAAGCTTCCAGGGTGTTACAGTAGCAAGGGTTCAAAAACATGCAAAAAAACCACTAAATTTGTGGGTAGCAATAAGGGGTATAGGATATCAAAATATTTTGTATTCACAGAATTGCAGCAAAGTGACAAAGGGGCACCTGGCACAGTCATTTATGTTTATAGAGCACTCCACAAATAAAAGTGCTGAAATATATTTAGCTTAACAGTTTCATACACATACACCAGTGTCTAGAAAACATCAGTGCATCCATGTCAGTTTATTCAAACGACCAGTGGCGGCCCATCCATAGGGGGCGCATGGGCGCCGCCCCACCCAAGCTGTTCTCAAAAAAAAAAAAAGGTCACTTTCAGAGTGACCAGGCGCTGGACACACAGCAGTGTATGGGAAGCTTCCCGGCTTGCAATCAGCTGATTGCAAACTGGGAAGCTGATTTGCCAGTGTTTAGGGAGTGTTTGGGGCACAAGCGATGCACCACGAACACTCCCCACTCTACACTCTTTTGTCCCTTGTCTGAGTTTGATTGGCGGGGACTGGAGGAGAACGGTGGGTGGTGCTTTAGACAGTAGACAGTGTGTGCGTATTGAGGAAGGCCCTGAGCGACGCCGGCACCTGTGAGTAACGGTAAGTGCCGGTGCCGCGGGCCTTAGGCTCAGACATCTCCTGTACTGCACTCGATCTAGCCTCCCGCCCCTCTGTTCCTCCGCACACACTTCCCTGTGTTTCTCTGCAGTCAATCATTCATGAATATAATCTCCATTCAGACAAACTGGGCCCAGTCCAGGGCGGATGATTGTGTGGCTGGACTGGAGCTATCAGGGTGACATTTTAGGGAATAATTCTGCTCTACCTGGATGTCATGTGTGTGAGTTACTGAAATACACTACACAGATAATATACACCAATTGTAATTACATCTGTCCTGTTTATAATATCTGTGTAGTGTATACAGCTATATACAACCACCTTCTTCCTTCCTGTTTATAGAGACTCTCTATATACAGGAAGAAAGAAGGTGGGTCAATATAGCTGTAGACGCTACACAGGACAGATGTAATCACAATTTGTGTATATTATTTGTGTAGTGTCTACAGCTATATACACCCACCTTATTTCGTCCTGTATATAGAGACACTCTATATACAGGAAGGAAGAAGGTGGTTTTGTCACAGGGTCATTTAAAAAACCCTGATCTGGGAGGCTGAGCTGTATACCCTGATCTGGGAGGCTGAGCTGTATACCCTGATCTGTGAAGCTGAGCTGTGTACTCTGTCCTGTGATGCTGGGGCTGTATACTCCTGTTCTGTGATGCTGAGCTGTATACTCCTGACACTATGGTTAAGAGCAAGAGGAATACAGTGGACGGAGTGGGTGGATTCTATAAGGGTGGGGCTTATGAGAAGTAGGATGTGTCAAAAGGAAGGATGGGGTCTGGCGCCCCCTATCCTAAAACGTCACCAGCCACCACAACAAACGACTGCTCTGAGTGGTCTCCCTAATGTGCAAAATGAATGCTTCTTTAACCACCTCAATACTGGGCACTTTCTCCCCCTTCCTGCCCAGACCAATTTTCAGCCTTTTTCAGCCTTTTTTTTCTGCTCTACCTGGATGTCATGTGTGTGAGTTAGCTGCATACACTACACTTTGCTGTCGCAATGTGAATGACATGTCATGCAACAATGTACCCAAATTAATTTTTTATAATTTTCTTCCCACAAATAGAGCTTTCTTTTGGTGGTTTAATCACAGCTGAGGTTTTTATTTTTTGCTAAAAAAACAAAAAAAAAAAATAATGTCTTAGTTATTGCTAGAAAATGTTGTAAGTAAGTCATTTATCTCCTTCACTGATGTGGGCTGATGAGGCTGCACTGATGGGCACTGATAGGCTGTACTGATGTGTACTGATGAGGTGGCACTAAAGGGCACTGATGGGATGGCACTGATTAGGAGACACTAATATGCAGCACTGATGGGCACTGATAGGCGGCACTAATGGCACTGATAAGTGGCACTGATTGGCCTCACTGATGGGCATAGAATTGTGTCACTAATGAGAACAGAGTGGTGTCACTGATGGGCACAGAGTGGCATCATTGATGAGCACTTTGGGGGCTGCATTATAATCAGGGCACTGTTGATCAGTACCCTGATTACCTATACACATTTCCCCTGTGAGGAGATGTCGCTGATCAGCTCTCCTCACCTAACACTCTGTCAGTGTGAGGTGAGGAGAGCCGATAAACAGCATCTCCTTGTTTACATGTGACCGACTGTGATTAGACACAGCCGATCACATTGGTAAAGAGCCACGGCAAAGATACGCTGTGCCCACGATCGCCACACTGCGCACCCCTGCGGGTGCATAATTGCAGCTAAACTGGGCGCCGCATATGACGCTGTCCCAAAACATGAACTACCCTGCTTCGCTGTCATTTGTCAATACAGTGGGCAGGAGGCGATTAACTGAGGTTGGTGTTGTGAGTTTTCCAAAATTATAATATTACATGGGTAACCTAAAGTTCATCTTTAACGTGTCCACCTAATAATAGGTGTAAATACATATTTGTGTCATCCTTCTTTACCTTCCTTTTGTTATCATAGAATGTTATTTACTTGAATAAAGAGGATGCTTGTATGATGTATCTAAAAGCAATAAAAGGCCTATACTCTATATCCAATAAAACTAAACTTTCTACCAATACAAGTGATTAGTGTGAAGCCAAAATCTCAAATAATATTTTAGCAAAAGGAAGCTGTAGAGAGAGTAATACAATAACTTTAAAATAAGAGTTTAATTTAATCGCAAAAATCTGATGTATTGCCAAAGGTGTGTCCACTTAGGATCCCCAGCTATTACAGGAGATCATCATCTAGCTAGTAAAAAGATTTTGATTGCTAACACTTTTCCCATCAAACAACCCTTTTATCATTTATCATACAAGCAACCCTTTGGTTTTATACAGCGTTGTTGAGTTTATTTCTGTACTGCAGTCAAAAACAATAGTAAAATTGTTGTAAATGTGTACATCCTTCCATAATAAAATTTACATCAGCATTATCTTTGATGTCTACAGGTTAGCTAGTGACATTATGTAGCTTGTATGCCTCTGACCCTTAATGGATTACTATTCCAACATCTACTCCTATGTTAAATATAATTTATTTTTTGTACAGTTGGTTGAATTGGGTGCAGGGACACACTGGATCCGTTCAGCTGCCATTGTGCTTTTGCTGGGTGTCACGTGCATCCCTGTGCCTTTAAGGAGGGGTGGGCACCCTCCAGGAACACCTGCCCTTAACCTATCCATTGGTATACTGTATGTGCTCCTACTATGGAGACTCTGGACAGAGGTCCCTTGTCATGGGCATTGCAGCTTACACATATATTTTCAAATGTGTTTAAACAAAACCTGTTTTTAACCCAAACTGTTAGTAGAAATAATTTGTTTGTTTGCAATGTGTATTGCCCTTCCATGTGCACCTTACTGCAAAAGCCAGTTATAGGTTAGGGTGGTTGACATTTTTTGCACAGTAAAACTTAATTTTACATACTCCTTAATTTGTGAGATTCAAAAACTATAGATTTTTTTTATCAGTAGAAATATTAAATTTTGAATTTAAAAATTTTGTTTATGTTTTCAGGTCAAAACAGATAGGATAGCAGAAAATCTCAAATTATTATAGTAATTTGAGTTCATGGGTTATGGTCCAAATATCATCTTCTAGCTGAATTCAAAATAATTGACTTCAAGTCCTTTGATTTTGTCTGGTTCAGGCTGTACTTTGAGGGTTTTCTAATCAATTTTTTTCCCTAATATGTCCTTGGCATTCTAAAAATCTATAGTATATCTAATCCTATGATAGGGCTCGTGCACACTAGCTGTTGCAATGCAACGCATCAGTTGGTGTGCCGTACGGTCTGGCTCAGCTCAGCATAGTGATGATGCACTGATCTCAGCAGATCATTGTTTCCTTTTTTTAACAAACTGTATTGAGATATCACACAGACATTTCATAAAGTTCAATTGGCGGCCGCTTGGTCAGTAGATTGCCCCCCTCCCCCCCCCATATTGTGCTGTGCTGAAAAAAGAACTGATGCAGATAGGGTGACATTGCATTTTGCCTTATGTGATGGGATAGCGCTGGAATAGCCACCAAATGAAGTCCCAATGCATCTGGTGTGAACCTAACCTTATACATGAAACAAAATACAAACATGTCTGCACCACGCAAATGTGTTGGAGGGTAGGTCATGGTATTGCTACAACAGACTGCAGAAACTTTTTCTTCTGAAATTAATGCTGATTTTACCAAATAGTCAGCAGTGCAATGTTATCAATCACAGTTACATCTCCAATATCATTGCAAGTTGCTGCAAAGAAAATACCATGAAGGTGGTTATCTTGACACTATTGTCCCAGAATATTGCAGACCATGACTATTCCCAGATGAAGTTTTCTATCATAACCCAATATAAATAGATACTCACAGACAAAATGTTATATCATCTAATTAGATAAGTTACTAAAAGTTCCATACATGTTATTATGCATTATTGTATTTCTCATTGAGTAAGAAATGTTTATAAAGTAAAAACACACACAAAAAATAAAAGTTTGTCTTGACCGAAGGTGAGTGCTAGTGGCCAAATTTGAGTGGATTCATGCTAATAGTCAGCATAAAGTTGGGTGATTGGTGAAAGGAGAGGATGCACATTATATTGAAAAATAAAATAGTTTTCAATTTTCATAAAAGTTTTCACTGCAGTTACTTCAATTTCCGTAAGATGTTCAAACAGGCTCTACTTATTGACAAGGTATACTTTATATGGGCCTGGTGAGCCTGTGTTTATATTACCAATCCAAATCAGTTAAAAGGAATCACTTACAAACAATATGCCACTTCAGAAGGAAGATATCATACCAAAATTCGCTCTCTTCCTATCTGGCTACGGCCATATTAATTAACAAACAGTATTTTACAGGCACATCACAGAGGCTTGATTTACTAAAACTGGAGAGTGCAAAATCTGGTGCAGCTGTGCATGGTAGCCAATCAACTTCTAACTGCAGCTTGTTCAATTAAGCTTTGACAAAAAGAAAAGTGGAAGTGGATTGGGTTCTATGCAGAGCTGCACCAGATTTTGCACTCTCCAGTTTTAGTAAATCAACACAACGTGTCTAGAGATCCGATGTGGTGAAATTGCAGACTTGAAAAAAATTGCCGCTCAACCCTATCCAGTCTATGTGGTTAACATGTATAAGCTGGCCTCAGCGTTGCACCACTCCACGTGCCATGTCCTCTGAGATGTTTTGCCCCACCCACTGGGGCTTAGTCTTAGGGGATGAAACTGCAGACTACTTTATGCAGAAGCATTAAAGATAAAAAAAAGGCACCCAAAAGAGGATTTTAGTAGTCAAGAGATTAGTTGATACTAGTCAATAGAAGGATTAGTTAAAAAAAAAAGGAATAAAACTCTTTGTAAGCTTCAAAACTTAAAGAGATATTAAACCCAAAAGCAAACATTTATTATTTCGCAGCTTACCAAATCTTGAATGTTAGGGCTGCATTCATTTTCTTTTTTAGGCTTTCATTCTTTTATTTTCCCCTGGTGATCCAGCCAGTAAATCTGTTGTTTTTCAACAGAACAAGCTCTCCTGCAAATGTATCAGTGTTGAGACAAACCATTCACCACTGAATGTAAAACCTTTATCCTAAAAAGAAGTTTGCTGAAGTTGCTTGTGTAACTGCAGTGTTAGCTGGAGTTTGGCTTCAGTTTGTTGGGATATCTAAATTTGCTGGTACATCTAAACCAACCCTCCTCCCAGATTAACAATGCTGGTGTCTACTGTGCCTCCTGTGCCTCCTCTGCGACTCCAGAGTGCAGGCACTCAAATACAGAAGGTGTGTTGTTCGCCAGATGACCAGGTGAAAACAGAGGGAAAAAAAAAAAACTTAAAAAAATAATGCAGCTACAACATCTAATGATTTTACCAATCATTAGATGTTGTAGCTGCATTCTTTTTTAAGTTTTTTTTTTTTGCTGCAATATATTACATTTTTTGTTTTGGGTTTAATAACGCTTTCAGCTGAACTTTTTTAAATCATAGGATGTATAAACTGAAACTTTTCAGGACTGCCAAGTGTTCATTGATACATTTTTTTCTCGACCTTTTGTCACTGCTTCCTCCTCTACTTTCAAATAACGAATGCACGCTGGTTGATTTAAAAGAGTAGGTAATGCTCACTTAGCAAAGTCAGGCTGCTTGCCTTTTGAATATTCAAATATGTGCAGGTAGATAAAAAAACAAAAACAAACAAAAAAATTAATTAAAAAAACATGATTTTGTCTTGCACATAATTCGGTGACATAACTTCACAAACGAAGCCCCGTCACTTGAAAATTCTCCTTTAGTAAATCAGCCGAATTGCAACCTTCTATAAAGTTTGCTTATTCCCTTACCGCTTGTTTCTACCCCTGATCTAGATTGTAAGTTTTCATAGGCAAGGTACACTCTTCTGTTGTTTCTTAATATTGCTCCAATATATTATACAACTTTCTATGACAGTTATTGAAACATTTAATGCATTGTTTTGTAGTCTAGTTCTATTTTGGGGTTTACATTTTTAGTTAGGCCACAAAAACTATAAAAACATGACATTAAATACACTACAAATACAATAACATGTTTTAATCTACTTGTTTTATTCTGTGCAATGTTTACACACTTCTTGTAGTTGCGGATACCATAGCTGAATTATAAAAATGAAATATGACTAGCAAAGCTGCCACCTGGAATCAATGCTGCCTGCACTTCATATGAAGATTACATCATTTTGTATGCCTTTTAATAAACAGACCTGGGAATCCATATGCAGTAAGAAACATTTGTAAAGCCAGTTTAGCACATGTAAAACCCTTTTCTGATTTGATATAGGAGTCATTTCAATTCTAGACTGTTCGCACTTTAATATACAGTCAGGTTCTGGGGAAATTCAGTTCTTAACCAGATTGGGTTGCATATACAGGCTAGATATTCCTTTAGCAGTTCATATCTTATTGTTTTAGAATTGAATTGGGCAAACATTAATAAATATATTTTATCCTCATTGGTGGTTTTAGAGTAAAGCTCTGTTAACTTTATATCCCATACATGTACAGAGGAATGAAAAAAAAAAAAAAACACACACACTTTTTTCCCTTGCAAATGATGCCATGATTAAAGTGAACATAGCTCTCCCCGCCAAGTATCAGATTGCGATAAATAAAATGCTGACACAAGGAAGTAGATCCAGGCTCCTGTCAATCAGGTCGCTTTTTTGCCTATATTTATTTATGGAACCAAAATATTTCTGATCTTCACTAGTACATGTATAGAATAGTACTATACACAGAACATGCTTAATATTAGGAAAGCAATATATGGAACATACTTATCAGGTTTAAAATCATTCAAACATCTATTCAGAGACTAGATTTATAGTAAAAAATAAGAAAGAAAAAAAAATAGCCAACTGTTTGCTGGTACAGAAATATTTTTAGTTAACAATAAACGCAGGTAAAAAACCTCAACAAACATGTTCTGGTTTATATACGATCAAACTTTAACATTTTGACTGATAATTAAATAACAACTAAAAAAGCACTAAAACATATCAAATAATTAATTCATTTTTTTATATGTCCGAAATAAATTTCTTTAAAAAGACTAGATAACAGTTCAGGTGTAATTGTTAAATAAATTGTATTATAGAAGTAATATACAGTAATAACATGCATGTAGTTTATGAAGTACAGAAGACCAGTTAGCACGCAGTTAATCCCCCTGCTGCTTACCTTGAATAGAATTCAACTAATTGAAAGTTTATGTCTGCTCTGTGTGCTTGTGTCTCCTCCTCCTCCTCCTGTCTAATCTTTGCTTTTTTGAGCTTTTTCTGTGAGAATTTATAGACCCTGATCCAGCCTCCTCACTCCAATCCCTGCCTAGGTCTTTCTTACATCATTTTTTCAGGATTTTCCACTGATCTTTATTTTAAGACTGTACTTCCACTGTGTCTTCCATCCTTTTACCTTTGTTTCCTCTTTTTTTTGCATAGGATATTTGATCATCTAAGGAAATAGATGCCTGCTGCTTATGTAGAAAATGATCAGTAGACATTGCTGACCGTGTATCATAAATTAACATTTTTTTGCTCAGAATCAGAAATTGTCTATATATATATATATATATATATATATATATATATATATATATATATATATATATATATATATATATATATATATATATATATATATATATATATATATATATATATATATATATATATATATATATATATTATATATATATATATATATATATTTTTTTTTTTTTAATTCACTTGTTGGGGAAAAAATTGGTTCAGTGGCAAATGGAGTAGAGTTATTTCAACTGTGTTAGTGCCTCATCGCAAATAATCTGTAATTACAATTCTTATTTCATTTTTACCCCAGCATTTTATTTGACATATCCAAACCTCAGGAAATGGGTTAGCTTTTTGGAACTAAAATAAAAATGATAGAATCAAACTCTATGCTGAATTTGGATTGTGGTTCATACTTTTTTTTCTTATTTCTTTTTTTCTGCTTGTTGAAATTGTTCCATATCCATTTTATTTTTAGTTACTGTATACTAATAGTTGATTTTCCTTTAAACATGTTCTGAAATAGATGACAGTTTGTGTCGCATACCATATACTGAATATTTCTATATACTATATTTTTTATATTTTGGCTAGAGTTTATTTCCCACTTTATGACATAAAAAAAAAAAAGAAACACAGGAGATAATAGACTTGCAAAATCCTGACTTAGGAATCTCATTCCAATATAATGCCTGCATTTTTGATGGATCTACATGAGAATACATTGCCAAAAGGAGAGGAAGATGATGTTACAGAGATATAAACACCAATAATATCTCTATATTGATAAATACATGTACCATATGCAGGTTTATTGGGATCCTTTTGAATATTCCTTGGTTTTATGTACCGCATGAGTAGGGATGGGCCGAACACCCCCCTGTTCGGCTTGCACCAGAACATACCGAAGTGGCAAAAGATTTGGAAGAACACACAAACACCGTTAAAGTCTATGGAAAACGAACATGAATAATCAAAAGTGCTAATTTTAAAGGCTTATATGCAAGTTATTGTCATAAAAAGTGTTTGGGAACCCGGGTCCTGCCCCAGGGGACATGTAAAAACTTTTAAAAACTGCATTTTTTTTGGGAGTAGTGATTTTAATAATGCTTAAAGTGAAACAATAAAAGTGAAATATTCCTTTCAAGTTCCTACCTGTCTATAGTATGCCTGTAAAGTGGCACATTTTTCCCTGCGCAAAAAGACATTTCTAAAGGAAAAAAAGTAATTTAAAAGTACTCGCGGCTATAATGAATTGTCGGTCCGGCAATACAGATAAAAGTCATTGAAAAAAATGGCCTGGGATTCCCCCAATCCACTACCAGGCCCTTTGGGTCTGGTATGAATATTAAGGGGAACACCAAGCAAAATGAAAAAAAAAATTGCGTGGGGGTCCCCCCAAATTTCACACTAGGCCCTTCAGGTCCGGTATGGATATTAAGGGGAACCGTGCGACAATTTATTTTTAAAAATGGCGTAGGGGTCCCCCTCAAAATCCATACCAGACCCTTCAGATCTGGTATGGATTTTAAGGGGAACCCAACGCCAAAATTTAAAAAAATGGCGTAGGGGTTCCCCAAAAATCCATACCAGACTCTTATCCAAGCACGCAACCTGGCAGGCCGCAGGAAAAGATGGGGGGGACGAGAGACCGCCTGCCCCTCCTGAACCGTACCAGGCCACATGCCCTCAACATGGGGAGGGTGTTTGGGGTAGCCCCCAAAGCACCTTGTCCCCATGTTGATGGGGACAAGGGCTTCATCCCCACAACCCTTGCCCGGTGGCTGTGGGGGTCTGCAGGCAGGGGGCTTATTGAATATGGAAGCCCCCTTTAACAAGGGGACCCCCAGATTCCGGCCTCCCCCCTGTGTGAAATGGTAACAGGGTACAAATGTACCCCTACCATTTCACAAAAAAGTGACAAAATGGTACAAAAGACAAGACACAGCTTGGGACAAGTCCTTTATTAAAAAAAAAAAAAAATGTGCCACAAAGTCCATTCATCTTTTTCTCTCGCTCCGCTGACAGACCGAAAAAAAAAAAAAAACAAAGCCGCGACCGACCCACCTCCATGGGAGGCACCCGCCGTATGACGCGTCCTCGCAGGTGACAGTTCTTTTATAATGGAGGGCAGGGCCACACGGTGATGTTCCCGGGTGACCCCGCCCCCTCTGAAGCACGGGGACTTCCCCATGGCTTTCCCAGGGCGTCAGAGGGGGCGAGCCACCTGTTTACGTAAACCGGGATAGGCGAAACATACAGGAGAAAGGGAAAAAACAAATGTGTTGGTTGAGGGTGTTAGTGGTTCTGGAAGTCTGACTTTGATTCTTCAAAAGATGCACAACCAGCACTAACAATGTATAAAGTTAAAACTAGATATCCACTATATTACCAAAAGTATTGGGACACCTGCCTTTACACGCACATGAACTTTAATGGAATCCCAGTCTTAGTCCATAGGGTTCAATATTGAGTTGGCCCACCATTTGCAACTATAAAAGCTTCAACTCTTCTGGGAAGGCTGTTCACAAGGTTTAGGAGTTTGTCTACGGGAATGTTTGACCATTCTGCCAGCAGAGAATTTGTGAGGTCAGGTACTGATGTGGACAAGAAGGCCGGGCTCGCAGTCCTCGCTCTAATTCATCCCAAAGGTATTCTATTGGGTTGAGGTCGGGACTCTGTGTAGGCCAGTCAAGTTCCTTCACCCCAAACTCGCTCATCCATGTCTTTATGGACCTTGCTTTGTGCATTGGTCCAAAAAATTTGGTGGAGAGGGGATTATGGTGCAGGGTTATTTTTCAGCGGTTGGGCTTGGCCCCTTAGTTCCATTGAAGGGAACTCTTAAGGCGTCAGCATACCAAGACATTTTGGACAATTTCATGCTCCCAACTTTGTGGAAACAGTTTGGGGATGGCCCCTTCCTGTTCCATTATGACTGTGCACCAGTGCACAAACAAAGGTCCAAAAAAGACAAGGATGAGCGAGTTGGGGTGGAGGAACTTGACTGGCCTGCACAGAGTCCTGACCTCAACCCTTTGGGATCAATTAGAGTGGAGACTGCGAGCTAGGCATTCTCGTCCAACATCAGTGCCTGACCTCACGAATGCGCTCCTGCAAGAATGGTCAAACATTCGCATAGATACACTCCTAAACCTTGTGGATAGCCTACCCAGAAGAGTTGAAGCTGTTATACTGTAGCTGAAAAGGGTGGGCCAACTCAATATGGACTAAGACTGGGATGCCATTAACGTTCATGTGCGTGTCCCAATACTTTTAGTAATATAGTGTAGGTTAGGAAGGTAGTAAAGAATGACATAAATCAAAACAGTAAAGTATATTTGCTTGGTTCATATCTTTAAAGGACCTTTATAAAGATTTAGACAGATGGAAACAATCTTTCTTTGGTGTATGCAGCCCTGGAATGAAAGCGAGTGAACAGCAATGCAAAATCAATACTGACTTCAAGGCGCTTAGCGAGGATGCAGAGACTGCAATGATGACTGTAAGAACAATTTTAGGTACAAGAACGCTGGCAAAGGCTAGGAAGGTTTTTCATTACTCCTTCTAGTAGCGTGTGAATATTGTGGCTATCCATGAAGGAGCTGTATTAAGATAGCTATTCTAGCTTGCTGATTTCCTTATTTGGTAGCAAACGATATCTGAGAAGCCTTGCACAGCTTAGAGAGAGGAAGTCAAGGCCATTGACAATGTCGGCTAGCAGTGCTGATTTTCCCTTCATTTAAGGCCATTAAAGTTGTATTTGTACACCCTCATTCAATAAACCTGAACTGCATTTAGCAAAGTTATTCCTTTCTTTTTTTGTGTGCCTGGAGTTTGAATGAGCTGTCAGGAAGAGCCGCCAGAAGATCTTGATAGTGGTGTAATTTCTAATCTTCACTTCCAGTTTAAGAAAATTAAACATAGAGCTAAGGACTGGTCCCCAGCATCATTCAAACCACTTCCTGTGAGTCAAGACTGCCATGGACATGCCTCCTAGAATTGGGCTTTGATTTGAGTTCTGTCACTTTAAATAAGCTTCTAGAAGGCCTTAGTGGGTTTAGGCATGACTTGAAGCTTAGCTGCTTGCTTAAAGAAACTCTATCATGAGAGAATTATAGAGGCTACCATTATTGAACTGTACTTTTAAGAATGTTAGTTCTCTCACTGTCATGCTGATGTATTGGTTTTAATGCTGCCTATGTCAACCCACATGCTTACCAGCGTGATCCTCAGGTGGTTTATAAAACTAATTCAAAGAACAGGCATGGCTAATTTGATTAAATCCACTTACTTCGGTCTAAACACCCCAATCCCCATACAGAGATTTCCCAATGTAGCCCATTCTTGTAAAACCAACATCTCTGAAAACCACTTGGGGGGTTACAAAATACAGCCTCTGCCTTCACCAACAGCACCAGAGACACAACCAGTACCATACTTGCACTGCTAGAAATACATCTTTAGAGACTCAAAGAAGTTAGCAGTGAAACCAACAGAAATACATTTATAGATTCACAACCAATTCTGCAGTGATACTACCAGAAATACAATCAGTCCGCCATGACACAACCAGAAACAAATCTGTAGAGGTCAAATCAGTTCTGCAGTGACACTACCAAAAATACAATCAGTTCTGCTGTTACAGTGCCAGAAGCACATCTTATTATTGTTATAATTATTATTATAATACAGGATTTTTACAGTTTGCGTATCACTTTACAAAGTATAGGGAGACAGAACAGTTACAATAGAATTCAATAGAAGAGGACTGCCCTGATTGTAAAAGCCTACAATCTAAAAGAGAGGGACAAGTGATACAAAAAGGTAATAACTATGAGGAATAAATTGATGGAGTAGAAGCACAGTTTTTAGGTGGAGGTGGAATAGATTTCTAAAAAAGAGATGACATTATCTCTCTGCTGCCTGACTGCTAACCTGCTGCAAGGGATCACCTTAGGGCAAAATAGTTGATAGCCGAACAGATTGAAGAAGGAAGTTACAGAGGATTGGAGATACAGAAAAACCTCGGATTGCAAGTAACTTGGTCTGTGAGTGTTTTACAAGACGAGAAAATTTTTTTTTTTCATTTTAACTTGATAAACGAACGAGGTCTTGCAATACGAGTAGTAGGCATGCTTTGTCTGCCAAGCATCATGTCAAAACTGAGCCGATGGTTCTTCTCTTTTTCTCGCTGCGGGATTGTGGGTAATCGTCTCCCGGTCTCAGTCGGCATGCTTCACTCGTATAATTAACATCTGTACTGCAATAATGGCCCCGATAAAGAAAAAAAATGGTCGAAAAGGAAGGCAGTAAGAAGGAAATGATTACAGTGGAAGTTAAAAAGGAAATCATCAAGAAGCATGAACGAGATTTTATAGCAAGTGTACGTCGACAATTTGCACAATATTAAAGAAGAAAGAAGAAATAAGGGGGCTAGATGCAGCAAAATAAGTCACAAGAGTATCAAAGCAACAGCCACGTGTTTTGGAAGATGTAGAAAAGTTGCTTTTTGTCTGGATAATCGAGAAGCAAGTAGTAGGGGACACTGTGTCCGAGAACTTTATCTGCGAGATGGCAAAAGCCTTGTATGCCGACCTTGTAAGTAAACTGCCAGGTACGTTGCAAGAAAACGAAGAAAGCTTCAAGGTGAACAAGGGGCGTTTGAAAAGCTCATGGTTTCCGTGTGTTAGGTGCCGCAGCAAGTTTTTAACTGCGATGGGACGTGGCTTTTTTGGAAAAAGATGTCAAAGAAGACCTACATTACAGCAGAAGAGAATGCAATGCCTGGTCACAAGCCCATGAAAGACCATCTCATCCTCTTGTTGTGTGCTAAAGCATATGAAAGACCATCTCATCCTCTTGTTGTGTGCTAATGCAAACAGGGATTTCAAAATCAAGCCCATCAGCCTACAATAAATACAAGGTGCAGAAGAGCCAGTTAAACATTATGTGGTGCATAAGTGACCCAAGCAAGGCTTGGGTCACTTGTATCTTGTTCATTAAGTGGATCAACAAAGTCTTCGGTCCTACAGTGAAGAAATACCTTTTAGAAAAGAGTCTGCCACGCAAAGTCTTGCTGCTAATGGATAATGCTCCTGCTCATCCTCCAGGCCTTCAGGATGACTTACTGGAGGAATTCGAGCTCATTAAGGTCAAGTTCCTTCCTCCCAACACCACTCCAATACTCCAGCCCATGGATCAGCAGGTCATTTCCAACTTTAAAAATCTTTACAACAAAGCACTATCTCAGCTATACTTCGAGGTTACCGAATGAGCAAACCTTAGACCTCCAAAAGTTTTTGAAAAATCATTTTTACATTGTGAACTGCCTTAAGATCATCAATAAAGCCTGGGATGGGGTCACCAAGAGAACCCTCAATTCTGTGGTCTGATTGTGTTCTTGGACATGACTTTGAGGGGTTTGCTCAGAAATAGGAGCCGCCAATTGTTGATGAAATTGTGTCCTTAGGGAAGACTATGGGACTGGAGGTGAATGAGGATGACATTCAAGAGATTGTGAAGGAACATGGCCAGGAGCTGACCACAGACAAACTGATGGATCTGCATTGTGAGCAACAGCAAGAGGTTATGGAGAAGATCTCATCTGAAGAGGAGATCAAAAAGGCAGAGGAATCCCTCACTTCAAATGAGATTAGGGAGATGTTTAAAATGCGGGAAACAGTGAACAATTTGTAGAGAAGCACAACCCCAATAAGATTGTAGCAGTGCAAACGATAAATCTGTTTAACAACAATGCAATGTCACATTACTGCCAAATCCTCAAAAGGAGACAAAAGCAAGTGTCATTTTGATAGGTTCCTTGTTAAAGTCGCATAAACAGAAAAAGATTCAAGTGAGCCAACAGATAGCAGTGATCCTGTTAGTGATAGACATCCTACACAATAACCCTCCTCCTCCTTTCCTCTCTCTCATCTCCCTCACACCCACCACAATTCTTTTCAATGGCAAAGTGCAGGTTAATTTGTTTTATGTTTACTTTATACTGTATTTTGTATTGCTGTAACCATTTTTATATGAATAAATGTTTTTGGAACAAATCACCTGAGTTTCCATTATTTCTTTTGGGGAAATTCTCTTTTATATACAAATGCTTTGGATTACACACAGGCTGGGAGCAAAGGTGATAGGGGAAGATAGAGGCAGCTACAGCTGAAGAATTGGAGGGAACACTGGGCTGTCAAGTCAAGCAAAAAGAAACTGGGAGACCAAACTGAATTTTTAGGTGACAATTTTTACTGTCAGTGGTAGTAAAATAAGCCCCAATCATTAGTGTAAGTTAGATGAAATGACCCCCGATCATTGCTATGAGTATGATCAAATGACCCCTTAATCACTGATGCCAGTGAGATAAAATATACCACAATACTAACAGTGTATCAGTGAGTGGTGGTGAAATAAAAACTCCTGCCCAGCACTGCAGTCATACAGCTGATCTCACTCTCCTGCACTGCTCTGCTTCTCTCCTCCATTGGGCTAGAGCTTTTCTGTGAGTGTTGGGCAGGAGATTACATTGCCACACATCACCAGATTACCTGCATTACCAGTGCTGGAAGGCAAACAGTATTCCAGCACTTTAGTACCATAATTCAATAGATTTAGTTAAGTTCCTAGGAGACCACCCCGAAATATCGCCTTACTCCCGAGTTTACCAGAAGACTTGATAGGTCCATGGAACCCATATACAGATAAAGGGTTTGACATTGTTCAAACACTCATTTAAAGCATGCTTGCTCTGGGTCTGTGATTCAAAAAACGTAAGTCAGATACAGCCAGGCAACTAGCATTTTCTCCAGGAGTGGCTTCCCTGTACACACTCGTGACATGATTTACCTTTAACTAGTAGCTGACCGCCCACTGTCAATTGACGGTGGAGCGGTGCGGCTCTTGTGGCGGGACGCCGTCATATGACGTTGTCTACATTTTGGCCACTAGGGGGCACGTGCCGCGGGAGGTGCTCGCGCCCGCTGCGTCGCTGGGGACCCGATGCGCGTGCCCGCCGGCCGCGATGTCCGCCGGGCCCCCGCGATTGCCCAGTAACTGAGCAGGACGTGGATCTGTGTATGTAAACACATAGATCCACGTCCTGTCACTGGAGAGGAGACCGATGGTGTGTCCCTTGTACATAGGGACACCGATCGGTCCCCTCCCCCAGTCAGTCCCCTCCCCCCACAGTTAGAATCACTAACATAGGGAACATATTAACCCCTGCAGCGCCCCCTAGTGTTAACCCCTTCCCTGCCAGTCACATTTATACAGTAATCAATGCATTTTTATAGCACGGATCGCTGTATAAATGTGAATGGTCCCAAAAATGTGTCAAAAGTGTCCGATATGTCCACCGCAATGTCGCAGTCATCATAAAAATCGCAGATCGCCGCCATTACTAATAAAAAAAAATAATAATAAAAATGCTATAAATCTATCCCCTATTTTGTAGACGCTATAACTTTTGCGCAAACCAATCAATGTACGCTTATTGTGTTTTTTTTTACCAAAAATATGTAGAAGAATACGTATCGGCCTAAACTGAGGAAAAAATTTGTTTAAAAAAAATTATGTTTTTTCAAACTTGTCCCTCTTCTTTTGTTTATAGCGCAAGAAATAAAAACCGCAGAGGTGATCAAATACCACCAAAATAAAGCTCTATCTGTGGGGGAAAAATTATAAAAATTTTATTTGGGTACAGCGTTGCATGAACGCGCAATTGTCATTCAAAATGCAACAGCGTTGAAAGCTGAAAAATGGCTTGGTTAGGAAGGAGGTGTTCGTGCCTGGTAGGCAAGTGGTTAAAGAGACAGTATGAAAACACATTAAAATCTATATGAAGGATCCCCAGAATAGAACTGAGGTTTTCTTCAAAAGCTTTAATAAAGTTATAAAGTTGCTTGAAACTTGCTAAAAGCTTTACAAATGCTTTGAAATAGCTTGCTGTACACAGTGCTCCTACAGAAGATGCTGTTCATGTGAACAAGGACTTTTTAATTAGGTCTTTTACATTTTTTCCCTTACTAATCAGCTAGACATACAGTGCCTTGGGTGATGGAAATCAGCAGAGCTTTACCACATTTACTAAGCTCTGACATAAATGAGTGCAGCTGCACTTGCAAAGTACACAATCTATTTTCCTTAAGTAAACTCACCCCCTTACAGTGCCTTGAAAAAGTATTCATACCTCTTGAAATGTTCCACATTTTGTCATGTTACAACCAAAAGCGTAAATTTCTTTTATTGGGATTTTATGTGATAGACCAACACAAAGTTGCACATAATTGTGAAGTGGATGGAATATGATAAATGGTTTTAATTTTTTTTTACAAATAAATATTTGAAAAGTGTGGCATTTATATTCAGCTCCCTGTACTCTGATACCCCTAGTGAAACCAATTGCCTTCAGAAGTCACCTAATTAGTAAATACAGTCCACCTGTGTGTAATTTAATCTCAGTATAAATACAGCTGTTCTGTGAAGCCCTCATGGGTTTGTTAGAGAACCTTAGTGAATAAACAGCATCATGAAGGCCAAGGAACATACCAGACAGGTCAGGGATAAAGTTGTGAAGAAGTTTAAAGCAGGATTAGGTTATAAAACAATATCCCAAGCTTTGAACATCTCACAGAGCACTGTTCAATCCATCATCTGAAAATGGAAAGAGTATGGCACAACGGCAAACCTTCCAACACAAGGCCGTCTACCTAAACTGACAGGCCGGGCAAGGAGAGCATTAATCAGAGAAGCTAAGAGCCCCATTGTAACTCTGGAGGAGCTGCAGAGATCCACAGCTCAGGTGGGAGAATCTGTCCACAGGACAACTGTTAGTTGTGCACTCCACAAATCTGGCCTTTATGGAAGAGTGGCAAGAAAGAAAGCCATTGTTGAAAGAAAGCCATAAGAAGTCCTGTTTTCAGTTTGCGAGAAGCCATGTGGGGGACACAGCAAACATGTGGAAGAAAGTGCTCTGGTCAGATGAGAAAAAAATGTAACTTTTTGGCCTAAAAGTAAAACGCTATGTGTGACGAAAAACTAAAACTGCAACTGTCAGAGCTTAGTAAATGTGGTAAAGCTCTGCTGATTTCCATCACCCAATCGTGTGCAAGCAAAAATGCTGTTTTATTTTCCTTGCACCTGACTGGGTATTTATTATCCCATTTACTAAACTCTGGGGAAAATGAGTTCCACTGCACTTGCAAAGTGCACAGTTCCCTAAAGTGATTGTGACTTGCATGTCTAGCCTATTGTACAGTGATGCACAGAGCAAGTATGGTAAGTATGATATGTTTGTTATTAAAAAAAACAACTTTACAATGTTAATGCGTCTGTGGTCTCAAAATGACAAATAAAGTCCTAACTGGGGTTGTGGGACCAGCTCCGGTGTTTTTTTTTAAGTCTTTACACGTGGGGTATCCCTCTCCCATCCACAGTGTCCTTTTCATAAGCTAGCCTTTTTAGCTAGCTCCCTATTTGTCCACATTATCTAAGTTACCATTTTCATTCTTCTCTCCCACAGCTTCCACATGGTCATCTGTACCCCCTAATCTTACATTCTCTTCACTCAGAAGCCTGAAAATAGCGTTTCAACAAATGGCCTACTATAATAGCCTTTACACCCCAATTCATTGTTGCATACCATGGCACCCAATACCATAGCACTGTGCCTCCTGGTTGCAATTCTTGTGCCATTGTAGGGGCTGAGGTGATGAACATTATTAATGTAAATATGTACTTCTGTAAACTCAGAATTGGAAAAAGATTTGTTGCTTCTTATGTTCACTGAGCTTTATTGGAGGGGTGCTAACTGGGGCTGTGGGGCCCATTTTGGCACTCTCTTGAAACCTTTCTAGGGGGTTGTCCTCCAAAGTACCCTTTCCAGAGGCTAGCTTATGGTTCTTCTATAATATATTTGACTAATGGTTTTTGAAAGGTAGTGATGAGAAAATGTGCTTGGGTTCAATTTGCCAACCATCCATCATATATTTTAGAAACTGTGAATCTCAACTCTATTGAAGTCAATGAGAAGTGAATCTTGAAAATCAATTCTAACCACTTTCAAGGGTAATATGCAAGGGTTTGTCAAGGAAAAAAACACATTGGGAGCTAGGCACTGTCCTGGTGCACATGTGCACCTCCTTTTTATGTGACTTTTAGGGCAAAACTGGAAAAACAGCAATCGTTTCAATTGCATGCTGGCAAGGATGTATGTCGAATTATGAAACAGGGTGATTCTCACAGACAACGTCAGCAACAGCGCATTCTGGCTTCACATTTGCACGTGTAATACATTTTCTTACGTCACATTGGTTGGTTGGCTTTAACCATTTCAAGACAGAACTGTTTCACTCCCTTCTACCCCAGCCCATTTTTCAGTTTTTAGCACTGTCACACTTTGAATGACAACTACTTACTCATGCAACACTGTATCCAAATAAATTGTATACCATTTTTTTAGACAGTTTTTTGCTGGCATTTAATTACCACTGGGTTTTTATTTTTTGCTATATAAAAGGAAAAAAGACGAAACATTTTGATAAAACCTGTTTCTGTTATAAAAATGTCTTCATATATTTTGGCCAAAATATATTCTCTGGTGAAAAAAAAAATCACTGTATATTATTTATTCTGTGTGAAAGTTATGCAGTCTACAAACCATGGTATATAAATTAGAACATTTATGCCTGTCATATACTCTATATACAGTATATTTTGCCCATTTTTCCATTCTCTATACCATAGCTTTCACCAAGTGTTTGCCGTAGACCTAATAAACTTCCATCCTGCTTACTCCTGGGACTTTCTAATGTGCTTCTCTTGCATCTCCTTCTACACATGACCTCTGACTGAAATTATGGGGAATCTGATTGTTCTGTACCAAGTGCATAACAATTTCCCAAAAGCAATCCATTTTATTCTATTCTGTGTAGCATCCCCTACCATAGGTAGGTGCTAGAGTGAGGATTTGTTGGTAAGGAACTGTCAGTATAGGTACATTTAGGCAGGCCTATGCTTTAAGCTAGGCCTGTTTGTTTTGACCTGGGGGCAGGGAGTGATTAGTGTAGCAGTGGGTGTGACCACCTGTACTTTAGTTCTGAGGCGCCTCCCCTGCTTCCAGGAAGAATGTTCTGGAAGAAGGGCAGGACCTAGGACTGGAGTGGCAGGCAGCTCATGTGAAGAGCCCTGACCAATCCCCAACTGGAATTGGCAGGGGGCAGGCCTCCCATATAAGCTGAGGTATCAAGCCACTGGGAGGAGTTGTCGGCCAGGAGAAGTGGAGAATGGAGTACTAGACAGCAGCAGGAGGGCACCCCCATCTGGGGGGGGGTGCGCGATCGTGGGAGGAGGCCCCGGAGAGCTGTGGAGCTGGGGACCTTCACCCTTACACGGTCATGGGTGAAGTCCTCATCTTGACACGGTCATTGATGAGGAGTTCCAGGAGCAGAGGGGCAGGAGAAGCTGTCGGAACATACGGTCCAGTTAAGTTCTCCATAATGGACTCAGGGCAGAGAAAGGTCGGTGAGTGTACCACAGTGGAGGGCTGGATGTGGAGACATGCCAGGAAGTCAGTGAGGGAACTTCGTCCTTACACGGTCATGGAGACTGTAGATGTTATACATGTGCATCATTTCTTCAAGGCTCAAACGAAGTTCTAATTTATAAATATTATGGCAAAGTAATTTGATCTATGGGCATCCCATATATCCTTTCTCCCACTACATCTGTTTTTCAGGAAATTGTGTATTTTGCCTCCTTGTAACTTCCTCCATAAGCTTCCAAACCTCACTTTTTCCCCTCCCTTTTTTTAGTTGCAGTCATGTGCACTACACATTCCATAGTCCTTAGTCCCTAGTCCATCTCAGGAACCACGAAAGAGGGTGGCTACATCCTTACATACAATAGGGCCATGGAGAATGAACACTCTCTAACAGGGAGTTGGATCACAGCAGCCAAAAAAAATGAAATTCAGAGATTTTGAGGAGGCTGAAAGCAATTTAAGGTACTTTTTGAGATAAGAATACATATATTAATAGAATTTTTTTGACAAGCGTTTAACGTCACTTTAACCTGCATAAAGTGGCGTGAGAAGCAACTGAAGATAAGTAACATGACTGCAGTGGACTGGAAGATTTTTATGTACCAAATATGCATTATGGAACTGTGTGAGACAACTGAGAATAAAAAAGAAGGAGCAAACGTAAGCATAGAAATAGATGAGACTCTGTTTACGGGGAGGAAAACGAATGCAGGTCATGTAATCCCTAAAAAACTGTGTTTTTTGTGGGAAATTTGCAGATTGTTGTGGGAATGTTTCTTCATTCAAGTCTCCCACAGAACCCTGGCTATCCTCTGACATCCTATAACCAAGAACATTAAATAGGATCCATTCTTGATTATGATTTGTGGAGGGCATACTACTCCAGAGAACCTAAAGAAACAATTCTAGGTCAAACATACAGTAAGTACCACTTTATCGACTCAGTAACAGGCTGCATAGCCAAACTGTTAAGATACTATAAGGTAGTTTGAAATAGAGGAACACATGAGAATCCTACAGTGTTTTACTTCACAGACTTCACATGGAGGCAGAAACAAACAAAACAAACACACTATACTGTGATACTATGAAAAAGGCACCTTATGCACAGTTATAATTGGAATCTCTATTCTAATTGCAATTCTTTATTACAAATCATTTTTAAGACAGCAATGTGCATTTGATCCATTTTTCTTCCTACATACTACTTGTATTTTAAAATGCTAACAGTGCTTGCATAGACCCCAAAATTTTGAGAAAAGCCACATTTTTATTTTGGGCCTGCCATGGAATAGCTGGTATATTGATGCAGATGTGTACATCCCACTGCAAACCAAACTTAGTGGTAAAAACCACTGCAGCCTGTGCGTTTGAATTTTCTAATTTTCCTGACACATAGTAAATTCCTTAAGCATATAAATTGCTTGTTCACACAAGAACAATGTCACAGTATATGTGTAGCAAAGACTCCGGTCTCTTTCAGTCTAATGAGAGCCTCCAGGGTCAGAGATAGCTGACATCCTTCTGTATATGGTGGGTTGTGAGGCATAGTGGGTGCAAGGTGGATACAGTTATTGGGCACCAGACACTTCTTGAATGCAAAAGAGATGTTTATTTCTCTTTCAAACTTTTTAGGGGAGAGAGGGTTAGGACCAGGACACCCTTAAGTAGTTGCAAGTTCAATTAGCAGACTCTGAGACTTCAATACGAGGGCATCCAGCAAGACGCCACATCTGCACATGCAGGGATGCTGTCTTCTATGGCAACAGTCTTTAACAGTTCCTAACACAAAGTGTAACAGTTTTTTCACCTTCACTACAACTTCTCCTTGTAGTTCTTCAGTCCACTGAGCTCCTGGTCTCTCACTGGACCCTCTGATTCACTGCCACTGAATCCCTTGAGCTCCTCCAATCTTCACGGTGGTATCTTCCTCAAGCATCACTCCTGCCTCTCTGCTGGGTCCCTAGCTTGGCACTCCCGATGCTTCTCAAGCTTCACCCCACTGGCCTGTTCAGTTCCTGGCTTGGCACACAAGGCTGCTCTGCAAGCGTCACCTCCACTGGCTGGGTCCCTGCCTGAAGTTTCCAGATTCTCCAGTGTGCCAGTTCGGTGAGAATAATGTGCCGGTACTTGCTTCAGTTACTCACTATGGTCCCTGGCAATAAGGCGGATAGTCCCTTAGTGGCAACAGCTTCCCCTTTACCACTCACCATTGACAGGTTCTCCGGCCGGCAGAACAGTCACTTCTGGTTGGACTGCAAGCTGCAATCCCAACCCTGCGCTGCTCTCTTGCTTCTCCCTCAGACAACCTAGCAGCCAGATGCCCCCCGGATAGGCCCAATCTACAGCCTAGCAGCCCAGGCCAATACGACACAAGTCCACCCAGACAGGCATCCAGGTGGCACAGAACATAGATCACCTGACTCCACCCAAATATATAGGAGCTCCCAGCAGACCATAAGATTCAAAGAAACCCTTGCCCATTGGCTGAGATACCCACATACCCATAACTTGACCTTGCATTGCCCTTCTCATATCTAGCACCACCAAGTACCCGGCCACCTAGTAATAGTAGAGATAAGTGCAACCAGGCCAAACTTAGGGAGGAATCAATAGATCTCTAACAATCAACCGGGATAACTACTCCTGGCAAGTAAATTTGTGAGGAGCATCCCTGCCTAAACTCCAGGGCGCTACATATGTATTGTGGGGGATGTTTAGCTCAGTGGCAGATGCGTTGTCAAGTAAGTTCATGTCAGTCAGGAACTATTGTTAAGGATCTGGAAGCCCACTTTTATTTAAAAGAGTGCCAAAGTTCACAAATTAATAGCTTCCCACGCAAGGGATCTTCCCTAGCTTTAGCAGAATACAAACACAGAAAAATGCAGAGCAACCTGGCTCATAAGCTCACTCAGCTTCAACTGCAGTGCCATGCTGTATCTCTTACCAGTCTCCATTTTTTTGGGGGGCAAACAACCCCCCTGAGCGGCACCTTCCCTGCCCCCCCTCTCTGCCAGTCGGTTCGGCACTTACTCCATCTAGGCGGGGGGTGGGCAGCTGGCAGCGGCTCCGTGTCTTCTCCTCCATCACAGCGGCTTCCAGCGTGCGGCTCCTCCCATCCTCCTAGGCATCCAATAGGATTGCCTGTCCTTTCAGCCAATCGGGTGATCGGTCTCAAAACCCGCTTCCTGATTGGCCGGGAGGAGGATCATGTTCCAATGTCGAATATTCATTCGCTGTTGTAACACACCTGGGTGGGCTCCGTTTGCATTCTCTGCGCCCTGAGCCCACCCTATTTTGAAGCCTATTAGAGCCTCTGGTTCTAATCAGGTGCTTCAAAAAAACATCTCCACCATTGTAATTCATGCATCCGGCACTCTGCAAGGGACCAGACGCATGGATGGGGGGCAGCGCCCGGGCGCCCTAATGGACGGGCCACCCCTGCCAGTTTTTTCTGATTATGTTGTCCAACTCTCTTGTTACTTGGCTTTACGTCACAGCACTCTGATTCACGGCCCACCTCTGGCCAGTGAATTGGATTCTACTGACACCCCCCAATAGCAGCCAACCTGACTCCCGGAACTGAGACCCTTGGTTTCTTGGCTTCTGGCTGGGCCCTCTGGCCACTTGATGAGACCTTCTATCTCCCCCACTGGGAGCTGTCTCCAAACTGGGAGCCCTGAGCTATCCCCAGACCTGAGTATGTAACAACACTGCACACCAGTGTACTCAGCCAGGTTGCAGGTGTCCAGCAAGACCCAGACACAGGATTTACTGTTTCGATCCAGCGTTGCAGAATCCAGAGAAAGCCAATCCACGGCTTTCTTTGCCCAGAAACACTAGTCTGGAATGTCACATTTACTCTAAATGTGAATCCTTCGTCACTTTTTACTATCGTCTCACAATGACAGAGACTCGTCCTGTCACAGTACATATCATTTAGTAAATAAATCCCAATAAGTTTGTAAGTAGTCTTTATAAGAAGTCTGCTGCAATATTGTCAGTATTGCAGCTTTTTAAAGTCAATATAATTATACAGTATATACTGCCAAGGATTATCAGACATAAGGGCCTGTTCACACTGCAGTTTCATAAGGCAAGGAGCGGCGTGATGCAGGTTTATCATTTGTTTGAACTTTATGCAAAGTTCACAAAAGTGATACTTCATTCATGTCACTGCACAGTTAGCACAGTGCACTAAATTTGCTGCACGGTGACATGCTAGGCCATCCAGAGAGGTGCGATAATATGCAAACATGTTGCATAATATCATACAGCTCTCAAAAACATGGCATTCTGGTGTGAACATGACACACAGAAAACAATTGTTTTTGGTGTGTTGTTGCATTTATTAAAATGTATTTTTATGGGGAAAAATGCAGGTAAATGCACATAGTAACGGGCCCTCATATAAACACTGAAAACTATGTAGTACTAAATTTTACTAAAGAGGTGAATTAACAACATGTAAATTATGTTGTTACAGTGAAATATTTCAATAATTCAATTAACTTAAAACGCATCTGGCTTCTGGTTGGTCTGGTGACATCACAGATCTTTACTCTTCTCCAACAGTGTTAGAGAGATGTTCCTTACTACAGCACTGAAAGGCAATCTTGTAATGAATTGTGAGTACTGTTCAGTGCTGCAATGCTTTAAGTCAAGGATAGCGTGAGGACATACCCAGCGGTATGCACAGTACATGACAGCTTGGGCTTACATTAAGGAGTTGAATGATGTTAACTGTCATCAAACCCAGAAGTGGTTGGTAATGAGTGGCTGATGAGGACATAAAGGGCAGTACTGGGATGGGTAGTGTAGGAAACCTTTTTTTTCTAATACTGATTAAAAAAGTATATGCTTTATCTAGAATTTGTTAGCAACACGTCTCTATAAGCTAACAATTCTACTGATATGTATAAAGCACTGCCACTATTCTAAACTGTGAAAATAATTTTTTTTTAACAAATGGCAACTTTGTAGTACCCATTCTTTCCTTGTGCATTACAAAGACTACCTGTCTAAGGTAATAAGGGCAATTGAAAGGAATTGACAATGGCTGAAGAGAAATTGAGGGTGCAGAGTTGGAAAAAAAATACGATGTACATTTCAATACAACTTTGTCCCGTCACCTAGGATATAAGATAGCACATCCTTATCTTATATTCAACTTGATGTATTTTATGTATGCCAAACAGTTTTTACCTTTCTCTGGATTTGTTCATTTGAAGTTGTTAGTAAAATAACTATTGAAACTAAAAAGTAAGCCATCTAGCTCTTGTGCAGTGGCTACCCTCCAAACTTTCAAGACTCATACACTTTGCAACATAGCATGCACTTTGAATTTTCAGTGGTGTTAATTGCCACTGGAGCTGCAGAAAGAAAAATCAGAATATGATTAAGCTTGCCAATGGCCATGCAAAATGCATAACAATTTAAGGTATAGTGAGCTAATAAAATGCATAAGACTTAAACTATTGTATTTAACTTATAAACAGGTCAGGTAGGTACCCTTTACTGCCTAGGTGAACTAAGCAGAGAATTTTGTATTATACTGTTAAATTACTGATTACTCCTCCCATTGTACAACATCCATAGTTGTTTAAAGTAGATTGTGCTGGGATCCCCAGCTTTCACATGCTCATCCATGAAGGCAATGTTAAATCACCCTCACCTTTTAGATGTCAGATCCTGCTTGTACACCCTACCACAATTTCATGTCTGTGGGTAGTTTGATGAATCACTGACCCAAATTGTTTTGGATAAAGATCAAAGATGATGACCTTGGAGCATGAACTTTAAAAAAAACTCCCTTATTTCTATTTGGATAGGCTCCCATTAAAATTAGTAAAATTGTGCTACAGGAGGCTTTTTAACTGCAGCTGAATACACACATCTAACCTTTAAAACATATATTTTTTAATTTGTTGCTAAATCTTAATTTCATTTATTTATTTCTTATCCTTGAAACCTTGACATGTATTTTACTAAAATAGATACTGACATTCATACTTCTGTTCTCTTGCTCCCAAACCACCCAGTTTTTCATAAATCGACTTCCAGGAATTAAAAGTGGTTTCAGAGGAACATTTGGATTGAAGCATTAATGCTTTCTGGCCTTAAATGGGACTTCAGTCAAATAGTCATATTTCTAAATGAGTTTATGTTTTGCTGATATTTCTAGTGTAGAACTGCAATTATCTTAATATCCTAATCTCCTTTTTTGCTTTGTTTGTTCCAATAGCTTGTGCCCATAGTAACAGCTGTTGGCAAGGAAAGACAATCTGGATTTCACAGTTCAATTTTAGTGACCATGTTAACTTAAGATCTGAAGTTTGCTAAAGTAAACCCTTCATTACACTACATCATGGGCAGGAGAGACCTAGGTGTGGCTAAGTTTAAAATCAATTTTACTTGAGTTGAGAAAAGCAAACATTAGCCTTTGCTCTGCCTTGTTTCTGAGACAATATATTTTAAAGGCTTTTGATATATACTTATGTCTATGTGTAGTTAATAATTTTTTAATGTTAAAATCAATTTAGATTGTAAAATAAATGTCAGCAGACTTTAACTATTGTTTTAATGTCAATCTCTTAATCTTAAAATATCTTTTTGACCTGTTTTAAAAAAAAAATAGTAGCTGTCTGATTGTACAAGTTGCCTATTAGACATATAACCATACCTGGCCAAAAAAAGGCCATATTCTTAACAAGCATTGTTTTAGTTTTAAAACAAGCCCCCACTCAGATATGTATCTGTGGACACTGTGGACTAATTTTTTTTTACATTGAACAACAACTTTGTTTAAAAGTTTTGATTCTTATAACTTATAAGTTTTAATTAACTTATAACTTACACTGCCATCAACAGGTTGAATAACATATCTCCACTACTAGCGCCTGTACACCACCTGAAAAAACCGGCCCCATTCACTCCAGTGTGAAAGCGGCGGGCTTTCACACTGGATCGGTGTGCTAGCAGGACGGTAAAAAAAGTCCTGCTAGCAGCATCTTTGGAGCGGTATAGGAGCGGTGTATTCACCGCTCCTATACCGCTCCTTCCCATTGATTTGAATGGGACACCGCGCTAATACCGCGGCAATACTGCTACGGCGGCGCTCTGCGGGGGATTTTAATTCTTTTTCGGATGCTCGCCGGGGGTAAAACCAAAAATAAAAATATACCGCTCCTTCCCAATGAAAAAAAAAAAAATAATCAATTCTGCTTCTTTTTTTTAAATTATCCTAGCTTAGCTTAGGGGAAGTGAGTTGTGATTTGATTCAGTGATTAGAATCATTTCACTGAACTGATCCAAATAAAAATAAAATAAAAAAATAACAATTCTGTATTCCAACAGGTTGGAACAACTATCAAGACAAGATCCCCAGAAAGCAGGGTTGGAAATAACCTCCCTGTGTAATAAGAGGTCAACATTCTGGTAAATGTGTTTGGAGCAGAAGTATTGCAGTGTTTTTTTTTTGCATAAATGAAAAGCTTACGCTATGGACAAATTCTTAACTGATAGTATTACACATTGCATAATGTCTTAAGATTTTTGTAGTAGCACTTCATGGTAATTTGTTCGAGTGGCAACTATTATTTTATGTAGATAGGATGGGGAAGTGCTGTATATTCATTTTTTTGGAAGTACAATATATTACAGAAACAAAAAAAACTAACAAACTGTATGCTCAGACCACCTGTGCAGACTGAATCACAAGGATATTCTGTTCCCACAAACAACCTTCAGAGCTTAAAGGGTAAGTTCACCTTTACAGAAAACTCTGTAAGGTGAACTTACACAGATCCCCCTCCTTGCCCCCGCCCGGTCCCGCTGACCTCGACTATCCTCATCCGGAGGGATGTTTTGGAGCATTTTCAAATGGGCAGCGCCGACCAATCAGCAGCCGCATAGCTTGTCCTGTCAGCTATGGGTAAGAGGCATGGCTGCAGAGAGGATTTCTGAGCCCCAGGCTCCTGGCGCGGATATACCAGGGCTTAGAACCGGAGATTGCAGCGGTCCAGGTCAGTGGGACCGAGGGACAAGGAGGGGGACCTGTGTAAGTTCACCTTACAGATTTTTCTGAGGAGTGCAAGGTCTCTAACATCCACCAGCTCTGTGATGTAATCACAGGAGTGGAAGAGGACTCCAGTGGCAACCTGTGAAGCTCTGGTGAACTCCATGCCCAAGAGGGTTACGGCAGTGCTGGAAAATAATGGTGGCCACACAAAATATTGACACTTTGGGCCCAATTTGGACCTTTTCACTTAGGGGTGTACTCACTTTTGTTGCCAGTGGTTTAGACATTAATGGCTGTGTGTTGAGTTATTTTGAGGGGACAGCACATTTACACTGTTATACAAGCTGTACACTCACTACTTTTCATTGTAGAAAAGTGTAATTTCTTCAGTGTTGTCACATGAAAAGATATGATAAAATATTTACAAAATTGTGAGGGGTGTGCTCACTTTTTACTAATATCAAGTATTGACTAATTATCCAGAGAGTCTGCATTTGTAGATGGGGATTCCGCCCATATGTCCCATAATTTGTGATTTTTTTTTTTACACAACCTCGAAACAGGTAAGTGGCCTTGTATAATGGCAGAGCTAAATTAACTAACCATATAAGAGAGGAAGCAATTAAAATTATAGTTTAAAATAAATTCAATCAAATTATAGTCTTTCAAACTTCAGCAGCAATAAAGCTATTAAATAGAAGCTTGATAGTCTATAAGTATAACTGAAACTGGTATATAAACAGTCTTTTACATATAATAGTTCATAGGTGATTCATCTGCTGTTTAAAACGTTCGACCATCGATACAACTCCAAAATTATTATCCAAAAAAATTGGATTTTTTGGGATAATAAAAAGCTTTACAGTTTTACACTATGAAGCTTGCTCTCTCCTTATTTACCAGAGCATTATGGATAGCCTTCAGATGACCAGATCTTGGTGAATCAGGGGACGTGAGTGTTGGTCTTCATATCTGCTGATTGTTCACTGTGGATTGGACGGAGGTTCGTTTGGCAGCGATCATAGCCACTTCGCACACACTACGAGGCTTTGATTGATCTTGTTTCTGTTGAGTGCAATTCCTAGAGGGATCTTAAGCAGGAGCTGTATCGATGGTCGAACGTTTTAAACAGCAGATGAATCACCTATGAACTATTATATGTAAAAGACTGTTTATATACCGGTTTCAGTTAGACTTATAGACTATCAAGCTTCTATTTTGAAGCTTTAGCGCTGCTGAATTTTGAAAGACTATTTTTTGATTGAATTTATTTTAAACTATAGTTTTGATTGCTTCCTCTCCTATATTTTGTACACTATAGCAGCTGCTGCTCTACTTCATGAGTTATTTTCCTAAGCGCCGGTTAAGGGATCTTTTTTGAGAACTTTTGTGTAGTTAAATAACCGTTTCCAAAAGTTGATTGAGGGTGTAGAAGAGGCTTTCCACCTGAGGACAATGGCCTTGCATGCATATTAAAGTAATAGCCCGAGTAGGGTTCTGACTGCCCGACTGAGAGCCAGTGGGGTTACAAGCCCTAGCACACCTCCACTGTCAATGGGATCTGAATGGTAAAAGATAAAAGTAGTAACCTCATTCCAAAAAGTTTTTATCTGGGGACAGCTCCAAAATACATGGGAAAAGTCCGCTGAGGGTGAGGTGCACCTCCAGCAGGAAGCCGGAATAGATGAATATATTTTGTGTAAACGCAAGGGTGTGAAGTACACTCTATGCATAATTTTGAACTGTACTAGTCTGTCCCTAGCAGAGACCAATTTTAAGAAGGAGTACTCCCACATTTCTTCCCAATCTTCCGTATCTAGTGCCAGGAAATCCCCCCACCCACTTAGCTTTAAAGGCCTCTAGTCCCATGTGAACATTAGGGAGTAATTCTTTATATATGGTGGACAGAGGCTTACTCATAGATTTCTCTCTGAGCAAATCCTTCAGAGTCGAAGTATAGAAAGCCACTTGAGAGTTCTCAAATTGAGTATTGAAAGCATGCCTAAGATGCAGAAACCTAAACAGATATGAAATAGGCAAATTATATTTTTGTTTTAACCCATCAAAGGTCTGTAACCGGCCCCCAGTGCATATCTGATCCACATATTTAATACCTTCGTGTGTCCATACACTGGGATCAGGTATGGAAATAAAGACTGACCGCAGCAGACTAAACCAAAGAGGATTATGAGGTGAAATGTGCCCAGGGGCATGGGGCGCAGAGAATTGGCCACTGACCATGCCCTTAGGCCAGTCTTCATAGCCACTGTCAGGGGAAAAGGTGCACCAGGTCCTCTATAAATTAGATTCCGTAATGGTTCATAGGAGCTCAGACAAGCTGCCTCCAGCACCACTGATGCGTTGGACTCATCTGAAATTAGCCAATCGTGTGTGTGGGACAGCAGGGAAGCCAAGAAATATTTGTGAAGGTCAGGACAAGCCAGACCTCCTTCACGCCAGGATCTCTGCAACACCGTTAGCTTAAATCTTGGCTGGCCTGGGCCCCAGAGAAAGAAAATCAAGATGCTATTTATCAGACAAAACACTTTTTTTGGTATCCAGACAGGGGAATGTCTAAGAACATAAAGAAATGCAGGCTTCATTTTAAATAAATAAATTTGCCCTATCAGGGAACGGGGGAGATTGGCCCAGGCTTTCAGCCTTGCCTTTATAATTTGTATAAATGGAGCTGGATTTGTATGATTGAGTGTATGAGTGTATGATAGTCAGAAGTAGACGGTGAGATGTAAATACCAAGGTATTTAATTTTGTTGGTCCATAATAATGGAAGGTTGGGATCTGCTAGAGATCTTGCAGCATTTTCAATTGGTAATATTTGGGATTTGTCCCAGTTAACAATAAAAAGGGGGGGAGTTTGGGACTTTAAATGAGGCACAATAAATGTACCTCCATCCTTGATTCAGGTAAATAAGAAAGGAATGTGGGACTTTAAATGAGGCAATTGACTTGTGGAGGTAGAGTAGTTGGTAAACATAGTTTATTTAGTAACAATAGTATGAAACAAGTAAAAAAGTATTTTCATATATATACATTAGAGAATAGCTTCGAGTTCGAGTCGAACTCATGTTCGACTCTAACATTGCCTGGTCGCCTGTTCACCGAACAACAAACAATTTGGGGTGTTCCCGGCAAATTCGAAAAGCCCTGTAAAAGTCTATGGGAGAAATCTAAAGTGCTAATTTTAAAGGCTTATATGCAAGTTATTGTCATAAAAAGTGTTTGGGGACCTGGGTCCTGCCCCAGGGGACATGTATCAATGCAAAAAAAAGTTTTAAAAACGGCCGTTTTTTCGGGAGCAGTGATTTTAATAATGCTTAAAGTGAAACAATAAAAGTGTAATATTCCTTTAAATTTCATACCTAGGGGGTGTGTATAGTATGCCTGTAAAGGGGCACATGTTTCCCATGCTTAGAACTGTCCCTGCACAAAGTGTCATTTCTGCAGGAAAAAAAGTAATTTAAAAGCAATTGCGGCTATAATGAATTGTCGGCTTCCCATAATACAGAAAACAGTCATTGAAAGTTATTGATTAAAAAAAAAAAAAGTGTGGGGTTCCCCCAAATTCAATTACCAGGCCCATGTTGATGGGGACAAGGGCCTCATCCCCACAACCCTTGCCCAGTGGTCTGCGGGTGGGGGGCTTATCGAAATCTGGAAGCCCCCTTTAACAAGGGGAAATGGTTTACGGGGACATTGTACCCATACCATTTCACAAAAAAAGTGTCAAAATGTTAAAAAAAACAAGACACACCTTGGGAAAAGTCTTTTATTAAAAAACAAAAAAATAAAAATGTCCCACGAAGTCCAATCATCTTCTTCTGACGCTGACGAACTGAAAAATAATTTTAAAAAAAGCCACCGATCCACCACCATTGGAGGCTCCCGCCGTCTGATTCGTCCTCGCAGGTGACAGTTCTTATATAACTGAGGGCGGGGCCACACGGTGACATACCCGGGTGACCCCACCCCCCTCTGAAGCACAGGGACTTCCCAATGGCTTCCCCGTGGTGTCAGAGGGGGGCAGGGCCACTCGTTTACTTAACCGGGTGGCCCTGCCCCCTCTGACACCCCGGGAAAGCCATGGGGAAGTTCCCGTGTGTCAGGGAGGGTGGGGTCACCCGGTTACTTCACCGCATGGCACGCCCTCAGTTATATAAGAACTGTCACCTGCGAGGACGTGTCAGACGGCAGGAGCCTCCCATGGAGGCGGATTGGTGGTGTTTTTTTTTTTTTTTCGGTCCATCGGCGGAGCCATAAAAGAAGATGAATGGACTTCGTGGGACATTTACATTTTTTAATAAAGAATTTGTCCCAAGATGTGTCTTGTGTTTTTTTTTTTACATTTTGACACTTTTTTTGTGAAATGGTATGGGTACAATGTACCCGTTACCATTTCAAACAGGGGGGGCGGGATCTGGGGGGTCCCCTTGTTAAAGGGGGCTTCCAGATTCCGATTAACCCCCTGCCCGCAGACCCCCACAACCACCAGGCAAGGGTTGTGGGGATGAGGCCCTTGTCCCCACCAACATGGAGACAAGGTGCTTTGGGGAGCTACCCCAAAGCACCTTCCCTATAGTGAGGGCATGTGGCCTGGTACGGTTCTGGAGGGGGCGCTCTCTGGACCCCCCTTCTTTTCCTGCGGCCTGCCAGGTTGCATGCTCGGATAAGGGTCTGGATTTTTGGGGGGACCCCACGACATTTTTTTTAAATTGGAGCAGGGTTCCCCTTAATATCCATACCAGTTTCGGAGGCCATGAAATGCCCAGATAGCACAACCCCCCAAATGACCCCATTTTGCAAAGTAGACACCCCAAGCTATTTGCTAAGAGGCATGTTGAGTATTTTGCAGATCTCGCTTTTTGTCACAAAGTTTTGAAAATTGAAAAAAGAAAAAAAATATATTTTTTCTTTTACTTACATTCATTTTCAAAAACAAATGAGAGCTGCAAAATACTCACCATGCCTCTTAACAAATACCTTGGGGTGTCAACTTTCCAAAATGGGGTCATTTGGGGGGGGGGGGGGTTTGTGCTATCTGGGCATTTCATGGGGGGGGGGGGTTGTGCTATCTTGACATTTCAGGACCTCCGTAACTGTGATAGGAGTGAGGAGTAAAATCACCATTTTATGCCCTTAGAAAGCTTGAAGGCGGTGATTGGGTTTCGGGGTCCTGTACATGGCTAAGCTCCCAAAAAGTCTCACACATGCGGTATCCCTGTACTCAGGAGAAGCAGCAGAATGTATGGTTATATGTAATTACACATATAACCATGGCATGTTAGAGCAATTTGTCATTTAGTGACAACTTTGTGCAAAAAAAAAAAAGATAAATTGTTCCGCAACTTGTGGCAAAAAAAAAAAACATATTTTATGGACTCAACATGCCTCTCAGCAAATAGCTTGGGGAGTCTACTTTCCAAAATTAGGTCATTTGGGGGGGGGGGGTGCTATCTGGGCATTTCATGGCCTCCGAAACTGTGATAGGAAGTGAAAAGTGAAATCAAAAATGTATGCCCTTAGAAAGGCTTATGCGGCGATTGGTTTTCGGGGTCCTGTACACGGCTAGGCTCCCCAAAAAGTCTCACACATGTGGTATTCACATACTCAGGAGAAGCAGCAGAATGTATTTTGGGGTGTAATTCCACATATGTCCATGGCATGTTTGAGCAATATATCATTTAGTTACAACTTTGTACAAAAAAAATAAATAAATAAATGTTTCCTGCAACTTGTGGCAAAATAAAAAAAATATTCCATGGACTCAACATGCCTCTCAGCAAATAGCTTGGAGTGTTTACTTTCCAAAGTGGGGTCATTTGGGGGGGGGGGGGGGGGGGTTGTACTGCCCTGCCATTTTAGCACCTCAAGAAATGAAATGGGCAGTCATAAACTAAAATCTGCGTAAATTCCAGAAAATGCACCATAGTTTGTAGACGCTACAACTTTTGCGCAAACCAATAAATATACGCTGATTGTCATTTTTTTTACCAAAGACATGTGGCTGAATACATTTTGGCCTAAGTGTATGACTAAAAGTGAGCTTATTGGATTTTTCTAAGTTTTTTTTAAGTTTTCGGTCTTTTTCCATTTATATCGCAAAAAGTTAAAATTGCTGAGGCATTAACCACTTTCAGACCAGACCATTTAGCTGGCTTAAGACCAGAGCACATTTTGCGATTCAGCACTGTGTCGCTTTAACTGACAATTGCGCGGTCGTGCGAAGTGGCTCCCAAACAAAATTTACCTCTGGGTAAGTTATGCACTGCTTATGCCCTGTCTACGCTTATGGATACAAAGGCTTGTTCCTTATTTCAAAACAAGGCTTTGTTACTCTGTCTTGATAGTGCTCATTAGGTTACTGATGAAACTCCTCCGTTTATTTCCTTTTAGCCTTAACACCGTTGGAGCGCTACTGACCCCCTACACTTAAAGTGGAATTTACATAGGAATAGCTATATTGGACTTCCCCCTTTCCATGTACATGGTACTAGTGCTTGGTTCAAAGTTCCCTATTTTGGCTGTTGAGGATATGGTTATTACCCCCGTCCTACACAAGTTATAAGGACCTTTTGGTAAGCATCTTTTAAACTCTATACACCATCCTTGGCTGTTTCTTACAGATAGGGTGTTTCTCTTATGCCTTTTTTTTCTATACGTATAGACACATACATATTTGTGCACTTCCTTCTAGAGCTCTATATTGCTTAAGGCATGAGAAACCGCTGATTGGTGGATGATTCTGCCAGGTTTACCTGCGTTTATTGTTTCGTATACTATGCACTGCAAGTATGCTTCTTCCCTGTTTTATACTAGCTGTTACCTGCCTTGGGAGATCACATTTGTACAGTTTTATACTCCCCTGCAATTGGGTTGTGTCCACCTATGATCACGTGCTTTCTGTTTGTTTTTTAATTATTTCTATTGTTTTTATGTATATATTAGACTGAAAGCTCCTGAAGAAGCGCTTAAGGGCACATAACATGTAGAGTTTTCTTCACTACGTCTCTACCACCAACCAGCTGCTTCTTCTATTTGACACCACTTAATTTTGAATCACTATGTTTTTAACATGTCATGTCAATAATATGAATTTTAAAGATTAATAAAAGTTCATTTTGTATTTCAACACTACAGATGTGCCTCTAAAGTCCATGTTTCCTTTTTTTGAACAAATTTTGATATTATTCGTTGTTTTTGTGTGTTTTTTTTTTTTGGTCATCTAAAAGAAAAAACACAAAATGCCTATTTCTCTCAAATATTGTTCCCAGATCTAAATCTGTCTTAGTGAGCACTTCTTCTTTGCCGAGATAATCCATCCACCTCACAGGTTTGGCATATCAAGATGCTGATTAGACAGCATACTCAGTGTATATACAGTGCCTTGAAAAAGTATTCATACCCCTTGACATTTTTCACATTTTGTCATGTTACAACCAAAAACATAAATGTAGTTTATTGGGATTTTGTGTGATAGACCAACACAAAGTAGCATATAATTGTGAAGTGGAAAGAAAATGATAAATGGTTTTCAACATTTTTTACAAATAAATATGTGAAAAGTGTGGCGTGCATTTGTATTCAGCCCCCTGAGTCAATACTTTGTAGAACCACCTTTCGCTGCAATTACAGCTGCAAAACCTTTTGGTGATATCTCTACCAGCTTTGCACATCTAGAGAGTGACATTTTTGCCCATTTTTCTTTAGCGCAAGCTCTGTCAGATTGAATGGAGAGGGTCTGCGAAAAGCAATTTTCAAGTCTTGCTACAGATTCTCAATTGGATTTAGGTCTTGACTTAGACTGGGCTATTCTCACATATGAATATGTTTTGATTTAAACCATTCCATTGTAGCTCTGGCTGTATGTTTAGGGTCGTTGTCCTGCTGGAAGGTAAACTTCCACCCCAGTCTCAAGTCTTTTGCAGACTCTAATGCCGCGTACACACGGTCGGAATTCTCGTCGGAAAAAGCTCTGATGGTTTTCCCGTCGGAATTCCGATGGAATTTCGCTCAAACTGTCTTGCCTACACACAGTCACACCAAATTCTGACGGTCAATAACACCACGGCATACAACGCGTTCGACTGCACTATAAAAGGGAAGTTTAATGCTTCTGAGCATGCGTCAAATTGTTTCCGAGCAAAAAAAAAATTAAGAACAGGTTCTCAATCCAAAGCCTGTTGGAAATTCCAACAGAAAAAGACTGATGGGCATACACACGGTCGGAAAATCAGATGAAAAGCTCCCATCGGACTGTTTCCATCGAAAATTCCGACCGTATGTACGCAGGATAACAGGTTTTCTTTTAAGATTGCCCTGTATTTGTCTCCATCCATCTTCCCATCAACTCTGACCAGCTTCCCTGGTGGTGCTGAAGAAAAGAATCCCCACTACAGGATGCTGCCACCACCATGTTTCACAGTGGGGATGGTTTGTTCAGGGTAATGTGCAGTGTTAGTTTTCCGCCACACATAACCTTTTGCTTTTAAGTTAAATTTTGGTCTCATCTGACCAGAGCACCTTCTTCCACATGTAAGTTGTGTCCACCACATGGCTTCTCGCAAACTGCAAATTTGACTTCTTATGGTTTTCTTTCAACAATGGCTTTCTTCTTGCCACTCCTCCATAAAGGTCAGATTTGGTCAATTTGGACAGATACTCCTACCTGAGCTGTGGATCTCTGCAGCTCCTTCAGAGTTACCATGGGTCTCTATAGTGCTTCTCCGATTAATGCTCTCCTTGCCTGGCCTGTGAGTTTAGATGGATGGCCATGTCTTGGTAGGTTTACAGTTGTGCCATACTCTTTCCATTTTCAGATGATGGATTGAACAGTGCTCCGTGAAATGTTCAAAGCTTGGGATACTTTTTTATACCCTAACTCTGCTTTAAACTTCTCCACAACTTTATCCCTGACCTGTTCCTTGGCCTTCATGATGCTGTTTGTTCACAAAGGTTCTCTAACAAATCTCAGAGGGCTTCACAGAACAGCTGTATTTATACTGAGATTAAATTACACACAGGTGGCTTTTATTTACTAATTAGGGGACTTCTGAAGGCAATTGGTTCCACTAGATATTAGAGTATCAGAGTAAAGGGGAATGAATACAAATGCAGGTCACACATTTAAGATATTAATTTGTAAAAAATGTGGAAAACCATTTATCATTTTCCTTCCACTTCACAATTATGTGCCACTTTGTGTTGATCTATCACATAAAATCCCAAATAAAATAAACTTACGTTTTTGGTTGTAACATGACACTTTTTTTTTTGGTGACATTTAAAGATATCTTTATTTAAAGCGGTTCTGCACTCGTTTTTGTTTTTTTGTTTTTTTGGGCTATATGCCAAGGGCATATAGCTCAATTGGGGGACTTACCTGTTCCATCTTCCATCTCGATCGCCGCCGGTTTTCATCTTCATCTTCTTCTTGTGTTCTTTTTGTCTGCCGGGGTCCATCTTGCCTGTGGGCATGTGAAACACCACAGGCACTTTAGATGGCCCAGCATGCACCGCCGTTACTCGCGCGTGCGCAGTAACGGCACATCTGCCGACATCTCACGAGATTTCGGAAGATGTGGCCGAAATCTCGCGAGATTTCGGAAGATGCCCGCACTGACTCCTGGGATCAATGACACCAGATCCCAGGAGACAGTGCGGCGTGACGAGGATTCCCGCCCACCCCCGAAGAGACAGAAGACAGGAAGTCCTCGATTACAAGGTAAGTAAAAAAATAAAAAACACATTTCATTTAGTACTCTTTACTATTAAGCTCCCTCCTTTGCCCCCCTTCACATCACCCCCACTATAGTATCCTCTGCCTTTCCATAGCAGTTTCTTCTGCACCCTTAACATCACCCTCCTCTTTATTGTCCTCTGCCCCCCCCCCCCCCATAGTAGTGTCCTCTGCTCCCTTCCACATCACAGTAGTGTCCTGTACCCCCAACACAGTGTCCTCTGCCCCCTACATAAATCACCCTCCCACTGTAGTGTCCTCTACCCCCCTCCCCCCACAGTAGTGTCCTGTATCCCCCAATCCTGTGTCCTCTGCCCCTTCACATCTCCCCCCCAATGTAGTGTCATCTGCCCCCATAGCAGGAACCTCTGTCCCCTCCCCCTAGTAGTGTCCTCTGCACCCCTTTATATTACCCCCCACCGAAGTGTCCTCTGCTCACTTCCCCCCACTGTAGTGTCCTGTATCTCTCAGTGGTGCGTCAACTGCCCCTTCACATCTCCCCCCAAATGTAGTGTCCTCTGCCCCTCCGCCCACAGTAGTGTCCTGTATCCCCCAAAACAGTGTAATTTGCCCATTCACATCGTCCTCCCCAATGTAGTGTCCTCTGTCCTCCATAGCAGTGACCCCTGCCCCCTCCCCCCAGTAGTGTCCTTTGACCCCCTTTATATTACCCCCCACTGTAGAGTCCTCCACCAACTTCACCTCAGTAGCGTCCTGTACCCCCCAAAACAGTGTGCTCTTCCCCTTCACATCATCACCCCACTGTAGTGTCCTCTGCCCCCCCCCCCCCCCCCCCACAGTAGTGTCCTGTATCCCACAATGCTGTGTCCACAGCCCCTTCACATCTTTCTCCCCAATGTAGTGACCACTGCTCCCTCCTCCCCAGTAGTGTCCTCTGCCCCTCTTTATATTACCCCCCACTGTAGTGTCCTCTGCCCCCTCCCCCCTAGAAGGGGCCTGTAACACCCAAAACAGTGTCCTCTGCCCCCCCCATAGTGTCCTCTAACCCCCTGAAAGTGGTGTCCTCTGCTACCCTATTGTCATCTGTCCCTTTCTCATCACCCCCCCCCCCCCACACACTGTAGTGTCTTCTGTCCCCCTTCAACAGTGTCAGATTACAAAAAAAAGGGGGGATTTGGGTTAAGAATACATACTTAAATAGAATATATTTTTTTTAACCAAAAGTTGGTGTCACTTTAACATCTATATAAAAAAAAAAGGAGCATAATTGGCTGGCTGTAAGGGGAGACTGATTTTTATTTTTTTGTAATGATATCCTTACTTTAAAAAATAAATTCCATACACATTCAATATTTAATGACCCCCTTAATCTATTTTAATGACATTTTTTTCTTACTGTGTTCTTCTGCCGCATTGTAACATCCTCTTTGAGCTCCAGAACATCTCCCTTTCCCACAAACTTCTGTTTGTTTGAAACAAGCAGTTAGTTGCAGTCACGTGCAATGCTCTATGCACACTACTAGTCCATCTCAGGGGTGGGAAAGAGAGGGAGGCTATGCTCTTACTTACAGCAGGACCATGGAGAACTAATGTAGCCACCCTCTAACAGGAAGTCAGATCACAGCAGAAAAATAAATAAATTAAAAGAAATTTGGATGAGGCTAAGAACAGTAGATCATACTTTGAATTAACATGAGAATGTGAATATAAGAACACATACTTGAATAAAATGTTATCTATATACCAGAGTTTAGTGTCACTTTAAATGCAAAAAAGGACCGTAATTGGCCAACTATAATGCCCCATACACACGGTCGGAATTTCCGACGGAAAATGTCCTATCGGATCATGTTGTCGGAAAATCCGACCGTGTGTGGGCTCCGTCGGACTTTTTCCGTCGGAATTTCCGACGGAAAAAGTTTGAGGTCCTGCTCTCAAATTTTCCGACAACAAAGTCTGATCACGCAAATTCTGATCGTGTGTAGCCTAGTCCGACGGACAAAGTGCCACGCATGCTCAGAAGAAATTCTCTGACAGAAGCGCTCGGTCATTCGTCATGCTGCAATGTTAAAATTTGTTTAATGCAGCGCATTCTCTTTTTCTTTACAATGCAAGAAGAATGAAGTTTTTTAGCTGCTTATATTCACACTGACTTCTCCCAAACTTCTTTCTTTATTCTTTTTCCTGATTTAATGGCTAGAATTTTTTTAGTCGTCAGATCTCAAGAATGTTTTTATTTTTTTTTATTTTACATTTATAGTGGTTGTTTTTTTTAATCAAGATTTCCTTTCTCTGTAATTTTGCTCATCTTTTTTTTTTTTTTGGTTGGTGTGTTTTGTGTGTCTCAACTTACCCCAACACCATTATTATCATGATGTTTTTGTAAAATTCTCTAGGAGGTTGTTTGGTGTTGGTGCCCCTTGTTAATTCTACTTTCTATATTAGAAATGTACCTGCCTACTCACAAATAAACTGTCCTTTTTGAAGTAAAACACATAGGCAAGGATTTCTTGAAATCAAAAAAAACTTTATTAGGTGTCAGCAACAAAATAAAGAGGGAGGCAGCGATGGAGAAACTGGGGAAATTTGCAAAGCCTTTGACCCCCAAGGCAGACATCAATTTTTAAAAATCAAAAATTGGTGGCCTGAGGAGTACGTATCTTAAGGGAGTTCAATCTGGTCCTGAAGTCCAAGAGATCTGGAACTGCAGCAGATGCCATCTATGTCCCCAGGCTGTGGTCATACGAGAGGTTCCATCTTCTCTCAGACCAGACTGAACCCAGGTAATCACACTCTGGTCTTCCTTCCACGCTTCCTTCCAGGCTGTGGTGCTGGGGGTGTGGCAAAAGGAGGAGGAGGAGCATGGTCCATCTCACAAACATGTGTCCTTGGGGTCATTTCCCCCAACACCCCCTTATTTAATATTTTGAGGATTGCCTCCTCGCACATAATGCGTTGCCCCTCCTCCATCTGGGTAAGCTTTGTGGCAGCCAAGGCGACAAAGGCCTCTTCATATGTGGGTGTGGCTTTTAGTGCCACCGAAGCCTCCCTGATCAGCCGGAGCGCTGACTCCCCCACATCCCCCCCCTTTCTGGGCCTTTTGTATGGAAGGCGGAGAGGAGGGACTTGGGATCGAGTCAGGCTCCTAGGCCTGCCCACCTCTTGGCTGCCACTTACCCCTGCCTCCTCCTGGCTGCCACATTCCACACCCACCTCCTGGCTGAGGTCTTCCTGTGTATGAAAAAGGGACATAGTTTGAGTTTTGAGTTGATTCATCAAACACACACAATTTTCAGCTATTGACTGTTGCAAATTGTTAACAAATCAAAAACCATAGAATTCTGAGCCCAGCAGTTTATATTCTTGCCCAAAATCTTTCCAACACTACTGTCTATTGATATGTAAAACACTTTAGCAAATAATCAATTAGTGCTCATAAATTAAGTTAACAACATTAATTTTTCCTCAAAAAATATGTAGAACAATACTATACCTGGCTCAAGCTGGGCTCCGCCACATCTTCCTGACTGGAAGGCCCAGGTTGGTCATCGGAAGCCTCAGCAGGGGTGGAATGTGTGGAAGGAAGCGTGGAAGGAAGAGTCAAGAGTGATTCCCTGACCTCAGTCTGGTCTTTGAGAAAATGGAGCCTCCCGTAGTACCACAGCCTGGGGACATATACTTCATCTGCTGCAACTCCAGATGTCTGGGACTTCAGGACCCTATTGCGCTCCCTGAAATACGTACTCCTCAGGCTACCAATTTTCACTTTTAACTTCTCGATGGTTGCCGTGGGGATCACCGGCTTTACAAACTCCAGCAGTTTCTGCATCGCTGCCTGCCTCTTTATTTTGTTGCTGTAATGGGGATGCTTGGTCTGCCACAAAAGGGGCATCTCCCTGAACTTGTCAAGGAACAGGGGGAGGAAGCTGACGTCATTGAACCCCTCCATATTCTCTGCAAGACACAACACCAGACAAACACAAAATAATGTCAGGCTAAACTATCCTAATCTTCTCCCAAAATAAGCCTCAATGTAGAAGCAGTCTAGGCTAGTGATGTACCAAGGTCCAAATTGTACCTTTGTTCTTAATGATCGTCACGTCAGCTTTCTCCCTCTGCTCACAAATCGTCCGTACGACACACGCGTGTGACGTTTTATATACAGTGCGCATGCGTGAAACTCTGCCCACCCCTGACGATCTTTCTCGTCTATTCCCCGCCCCTTCTCTTTACAGCGCAGTGGGGAGAGCACATGGCGGGGACACAGCAGGTGCGCCCTAACTATTCCAGCAACGAGGAGGTGGACGAGGGAAGCCTGGAGCCAGAAACGTCGCCATCCCGGAGGAGAAGATTTAAGGCCACAAATATGTCTTTTGGAGAAATGTTGGAGATGGTGGACATATTGAAGAGGAGTGACTATGATGGGAAGTATGGGCCTTACCCCAACCCAAATGTCAGAAAGGCCAAGATCATGGCTAAAGTTGTGAAGAGTCTGCAGAAGAATTTTGGGTTACGACGATCCAAGGATCAACTGAGGAAACGCTGGTCAGACCTGAAACTCAGGGAGCACGATCAGTACAGAAAGATCAAGCGAGTCCTTCAAAAAAGTAAGTAGTTGTCGTGTGTTCATATTATTTTTCTTGCTTGCATACTGCTCCGTGTGCTTTGTTTTTTAATGTTAGACAGTTGAAAATGGCCACTTTCATGTTCGTGTGTTCAATCGATCATAATAAACCTCGATCGTTCGCCCACTTATAATACGATGTTTGGTGAAGTTGGAGTTACCTACATTGTTTCAGGCCTATTTCTAGTCAAAGGAAGTTTGTTGTGTATAGGGGTTTGTAATAGAATGAAATGCAAACTTGATTCACTGTAAAGGAGAGGTGACTCAGTAGCTGTTTACACATCTGGACTCTAGAGCACTAATGCTGGGACACCCGAACACCCTTTTTATTAGGGTGTCCCACGCATGTGCTCCAGTGGATACTATAGGGGTGTCTCCATCTGACAAACTTGCACCAAACAGGTAATAAGTATTGCAGCTTTACAAAGTGTCCAAATAAATGTTTTTTGGCTTTGAACTTGGCCAAAAACCACAATTGTACGTCACTTCCAAGCAATGTTTCAGATTTCCTATTTCTGCCCTCATAGATTGGTGTGCTAAGTACTCCTTTTGTGCATTCTCATAGGGGAGAGAAGACTCTGGACATCTGAGGACACCAGGGACCCCACACCTCCCAAAGAAGGGGAAATACCAACACCAGAAGCAGAGGAGGAGGAGGAAGGAGAGATTGTAGAAGTTGGAGAAATTGTCACCACAACAGGTGAATGTCGGAGACCCCAGCTTCAGGTAAGGTAATCAATGTATGCCTGCATCTTTAAAATACACAGTGTTTTTTTTTTTAATTTTTAGGTGATGTTGATGTTGTGGAAGAAGAATCACATTTTACCAGTGAAAGTGCACACGTCCTCATCGGGGCGATAATGGTGTGCAATCGGGATCTAGATAATATCAAGAAAAACATCAATGATATTCAACAAAAAATGAAGAACATCATTGATGTTTTAGGGAAAATCTGAAACACCACAATCTAGCTACCTGACATTTTTGGGTTTTAAAATAAAACATTTTAATGTAAGAAAATAGCCAAATTTGGAAGATGCACACAGTGTGTCAACATGTGCTATCTCCCATCATGGTGGATCAATGCCAACGTTTTGTGGGTGCAACCCCTTACTAACTACTAAAGCGGCTGAGGTGAAACGTACATTGATCCCCATAATGGGAGATTGCACATTTTGACATTCTAGGCATGGGTTCTTGCATAAAATGCCCAGTTTGATCCCCAAATTGTGTGCATCTTCTAAATTTGCCTTTTCCAGGGGTGACACCCCATGTGATGAAGGCAAGATCAAACACAGTTTGGACATAGTCATATCTGATCTTGTCTTCACTTTTCAAAGTTGAACTTTGTAAGTTCCTGTGTTCAGTATGTTCTGCTTTGATACATGCCTGTTTACACAAATGCGCCAAGTTATTAATGTTATTAAAGAATGTTATAAACACCAAATATGTTTTTAGTTTGGAAAAGCCTTTTGGAAAGGCACTTGTGAATGTCCTTGATGTAAAATTTTACTGTATCAACAATGTGTGGCTTCCTTATTCCAAACCCCAAAAGCATTATTTGCGTCAAAGGTTGTTGAATTTGGTGGCAATGGGTGTTATTTACTAAAGGCTAATCCACTTTGCACTCCAAGTGCAGTTTCCGGTGCAATTTTGCAGTGCACTTGTAGTGCATAGTGGATTTGTCTTTTGGAAATTACACCCACAGTGCTTTGTAATAAACCACCTATCACGCCATTTTCAGGAATCCACACATTTTTGTCATGGTGCTGAAAAGGATTATTTTTGGGGTCAGTAATGCACTACATACCTTACCTCAAAAAACTAGTATGTATCAGACCCACAACATGAGTAGATTCTTTTTAGGAAGAAGAGACTGTAACCTTCTCTCGCCCAGAAAGTGCGTTTCCACTGTTGAAGATAAAGGCCCAAAAATAAACCATAAAATAAGCTAGAACACACCTACAAGAAACCCAAACAGTAAATGAAAACAAATCTTAGTTCAGTTTCGAAAATACATTTATTAAAAAATGCCTCTCACACATTGTCTGGCATATCAATGGCCCCTTACCCACAAAGTACTCCATATACCTCTCTCTGACTTTGCGGGCGTTTAGGGGGGCAAGCCAGGACGTGCAGCTTCAAGGGCTGTCAGGTTGGCATTTTGTGGGATGTCTGCATCAGGGCCAACAGACACAACATAGTTGGTGCTATGCCTTTTTAAAAAATTGCAAAATGCAGCAGGAAAGCACAATGTGGTTCAGTTCATATTCCGCCATGTGGATAGGTGTCAAAAAGAGGCGGAAGCGGCTGGCCATGATCCCAAAGGTGTTGTCCACCACACTGCGGGCTCTGGACAGCCGGTAATTAAAGACCCTCTGGTCCGGGGTGAGGGTCCTCATCGGGAAAGGCCGCATCAGATGGCTTGACAACGCAAACGCTTCATCCGCGACAAAGACGAAGGGAAGTCATTTCCGCATTCTCCTCTGGAGGTGGCAAGCACAGACTGCCACTCTGGAGACGCCAGTTGAACTCCACATCCGGCCATTCTACCCCACGTTCACATAGAGAAACTCATATGTCGCCGACACCACCGCCAACATCACAATACTATTAAACCCCTTGTAATTATAATAGTGCGACCCCGAGTTGGGGGGTGGGACGATACAGACGTGTTTCCCATCAATTGCACCTCCACAGTTAGGAAAGTCCCAATGGCTGGCAAAGTGGGAGGCCACAATCTGCCATTCCTGTGGCGTTGAAGGAAACTGTGGAGTCAAACAAGCAAAAAAAATTGTCATTTTGCACATAAACATTGCAAGCAGATTATACAGAAACATTTTGGAACAAGATCAGACTAAAATTTTCCCAATAAAGTATTTACAAACCAAAGTACAAGGTCCCCTTAGCAGATTACTCACCCCCCATCACTCACCCCACTTCTGATGGGCCATTGCCCAAAACTAGGGGGGGTATCGGACAGTTAACCCTCTCCACTTCATTGAGCGCTGAATGCCTAAATAATGTGTGATAGTTTGGCCAGACCCTCCTTACTTAACACTATTGGCAGCCCACCGGATAGATAAGAAGTGTCCTAATCCCAAATGCCAAAAAAAAAAAAACGCATAAATGGAAGCACATTTTGACATTCTGCTCTTACCTATCAAGCTAATAATAGGAGGGAAAAAAAGTATTGAGGCAGGCCCTTGCACTACATGCTTTGCTGAATTCATCCCTAAATCTGACCACTAAAGAGGTAGGTATATAGTGTGTATTGAGCGTGGCAAAGCCAGCAGAGAGAGGATTGGTATCAGTTGACCTAGCAGTTGGGGGAGGGGGGTTCCTAATGAGTTTGGCCCACCAAAAGACAAAAGAAAGAGGGGACTCTGCATGAAGTAAAACACAGAAAACATTTGTGGATATTTTAGGGGTGTTTAGGGGAACCAATACTATGGAGCAGACAAAATACATTGCTTAAGTGACTAGGCCATAGGTGTATATGGGCCCAGAAGAGCATGCTGGGGAGGTAAGTGAAGGCAAAAATGCATGAAGGACAAAAAAAAACATTCCAAGGTTCCAGCATGCATGAGGACAAAGGGGCACAGCATATTAGAGCATATTGCAATCCTGGTAATTAGGGAAGGAGGAAAGAAATACAAGACATTAGCAAACAGTAAATACATAGAAGGGAATAGTAAAGGAGAAATGTTACTCAAAATAGAGTCCTCCTGCAGGACCTGTATAATGGCAGAACAGGTCTCTGGAATAATGATTCCCAGAGCCTGGGGAGAGATACCTGTGGAGAACTTCAGGTCCTGAAGGCTTCTCCCTGTCGCTAAGTACCTCAACGTGGCAACAAGCCTCTGCTCCGGAGTGATGGCTTGCCTCATGTAGGTATCCTGCCTGCTGATAAAAGGGGTCAGCAAAGCCAACTGATGGTGAAAAACGGGGTCCGTCATCCTGAGAAAGTTCCTGAAATCATCAGGATTATTCTCCCGGATCTCATGAAGCAAAGGCATGTGCGAGAATTGGTCACGCTGGAGCAACCAATTCTTGGTCCATGAACTCCTCCTCGCCCTGTTCATGGACTGGTCTTGGGTCAAAGCTAAAAGCCCAACACCAAGCCCCTGCACAGCACGAACTCTATGACGAGTACGTACACGAAACATGGTTTCCAAACGGTCGGCTGGTCAGAACGGACAAACAGAAAGCACCGATAAACAGCAAGGCCTGAAAGAACGAAATTAATACCAGAAACGAGCAGACAATAAGCAGTGAAAATTAAAGCGTCCTATATCAAGAAGATATCAAGATATAGGCCGCAATGACCAACAAATACGAACTGACTACACGCACTGATAAACAGATACGCACCGACAAGCACAAACTGAAGAGCAGTAATGATCTGAGTCTGAAGTCTGAAAAGCGCAAATCGGATGTAACCAAACTTCTACTGACATGCGATAAACACGGAATCAGCAGAAGGAGCCCAAAGGGTGCCGGACGTGGTGCTGAACTTCCCTTTTCTAGTCCCGTGGAACACGGCTTACGTCACGGAGTTCTTGAAGACGGGAAATTCCGACAACGTTGTCCGACCATGTGTACGCAACACAGGGCTTCGGACAAATTCCGACGGAAATGATCCGACGGAAATAGTTATTGGAAATTCCGACCGTGTGTATGGGGCATAAGTGGGAAAGGAGGCCAGATTTTTTATTTTTATAATTTAGGGCTTGTTCACACCATGTCTGTTTAGCTGCATTTTACTGCACAACACGGCACATGTTACCCACAAAGTACTCCATATACCTCTCTCTGACTTCGCGGGCGTTTAGGGGGGCAAGCCAGGACGTGCAGCTTCAAGGGCTGTCAGGTTGGCATTTTGTGGGATGTCTGCATCAGGGCCAACAGACACAACATAGTTGGTGCTATGCCTTTTTAAAAAATTGTGCAAAATGCAGCAGGAAAGCACAATGTGGTTCAGTTCATATTCCGCCATGTGGATAGGTGTCAAAAAGAGGCGGAAGCGGCTGGCCATGATCCCAAAGGTGTTGTCCACCACACTGCGGGCTCTGGACAGCCGGTAATTAAAGACCCTCTGGTCCGGGGTGAGGGTCCTCATCGGGAAAGGCCGCATCAGATGGCTTGACAACGCAAACGCTTCATCGACGGAAATAGTCATTGGAAATTCCGACCGTGTGTATGGGGCATAAGTGGGAAAAGAGGCCAGATTTTTTATTTTTATAATTTAGGGCTTGTTCACACCATGTCTGTTTAGCTGCATTGTATGATGTATGGTCCACTGTTTTCGATGTGCCCTGTTCATACCATACATGTGTGGAGATGTGCGATAAATTGCAACTACTAAGATATGGTGTGAATAGGCCTTTGTTTAGTAATAATGCACTGGACAGTGCTATGGTGAGACCCCTTCCGTATAAAGAACGCTTACTGCCACCTCTAGAAAAATTTTATGCAACTTTTCTGAGTGCAGAAACCTTAAGCAGTTTGGAAAAAACAAAAAACTTTCTTAATTGTGATTTTTATTATATGTTGCTGTTTTAGGAAATAATAAAAATATATATATATTTTTTAGCTCTTGTCAAGTGATTCATTTGTCCTATTACTAAAATAAAAGTATTTAAGCCTGGTTTTATATATATATATATACAGCACATTAGAGATGTCTTGTTCAGTTCGTGCCAGAATTTTCGAACATCACAAAAGTATAGAACCATTTTGAAGGCTTATATTCAAGTTATTGGGCATACAAAGGGTTGTAAATAACATCATTTTTAAATGAGCAGTGACTTACTGATGCTTAAAGTGAAATAATAAAAATACAAAAATTCCATTAAATATAGTGCCTGGGGGGTCCCCATAGTCTGCCTGTAAAGTTGTGCATCTGTACTGTGTATAAAACCTGCTGCAGCAAAAATTACATTTATAAAGCCCAAAAAAATATCCCTGCAAGCTTTCTTTATTTATATAAACAACGCTCATCCCTATGAACCTTAATGCTTGTAAATACTTCAACTAAAGCTTAAAGTGACTTTAAAATTTGTATTTTTTTTTAACCACTTCACTACCTGGCTATAGTCATATGACGTCCTCCGCTTAGGGGTGGCGCACGTGCACCTGCTGAATCACCGAGGAGCCAATGCGTGTGCCTGTCAGGCACGATGTCCGCCAGGCACCCACGATCGCTCGTGACAGAGCAGGAACATGGATCTGTGTGTGTAAATCCATGTCCTGTCAGGGGAGAGGAGACAGATTGTGTATTCCTAGTATATAGGAACACAGACCGGTCTCCTACCCTAGTCAGCCAAATCCCCCCCCCAGTTAGAATCACTCCCTAGGTAACACAATTAACCCCTTGATCGCCCCTAGTGTTAACTCCTCCCCTGCCAGTGACATTTATACAGTAATCAGTGCATTTTTATAGCAGTATAAATGTCACTGGTCCCAAAATAGTGTCAAAAGTCTCTGATCTGTCCATGTCACATTCACGATAAAAATCGCAGATCTCCACCATTACTAGTAAAATAAAGAATAATAATAAAAATATGATAAATCAATAACCTATTTTGTAGGTGCTATAACTTGTGCACAAACCAATCAATAGACGCTTATTGCAATTTCTTTTACCAAAAATATTTAGAAAAATATATATCGGCCTAAATTGAGGTAAAAATATGTTTCTTTTTTTTAAAGATTGGGATATTTAACCACTCGGGCACTTAAACACCCTTCCTGCCCAGACCAATTTTCAGCTTTCGGTGCTCTCACACTTTGAATGACAATTACTCAGTCATGCAACACTGTACCCAAATGAATTTTTTTTCCCACAAATAGAGCTTTCTTTTGGTGGTATTTGATCACCTCTGGGTTTTTTATTTTTTGCGCTATAAATGAAACAAACCGAAAATTTTGAAAAAAAATATTTTTTTTCTTTGTTTCTGTGATAAAATTTAGCAAATTATTAATTTTTCTTCATAAATTTTGGCCACAATTTATACTGCCACATATCTTTGGTAAAAATAACCCAAATTAGTGGATATTATTTGGTATTTGTGAAAGTTACAGACTCTACAAGCTGTGGTGCAAATTATACAAAATTGATCACATCTGATGTACTGGTGGCCTATCTCATTTCTTGTCACCCGAACAAGCCAGGAAAGTACAAATACCCCCCAAATTACCCCTTTTTTGAAAGTAGACATTCCAAGGTATTTAGTAAGAGGCATGGTGAGCTTTTTGATGTTGTCATTTTTTTCCCACAATTCTTTGCAAAATGAATTTTTTTTTCCACAAAATTGTCAATAGTAGTAGTCAATTGTAATAGGTTATTTCTCTCACATGGCATGTGTATACCACAAATGACACCCCAAAATAAATTCTGCTACTCCTCCTGAGTATTACGATACCACATGTGTGCGACTTTTCCACAGCCTGGCCACTTAGAGAGGACCAATATGCAGGGAGCGCCATCACGTGTTCTAGGAGCATAAATTACACATCTAACTTGTTGACTACCTATTACACTTTTGAAGGCCCTAGAGCACCAGGACAATGACACGTGACACTGACGTGGCACTGATGACAGGTGGCACTGATATGTGGCACTGATGACACGCGACACTGATGTGGCACTGATGACAGATGGCACTAGTACAGGGCACTGATGACACGTGACACTGATGACAGATGGCACTAATACGGGACACTGATGACACGTGACACTGACAGATGGCACTAATATGTGGCACTGGTGACAGATGGCACTTTTACGTGGCACTGATATCTTGTGGCACTGATGAGAGATGGCACTAATATGTGGCACTGATGACAGGAGGCACTGATACGTGGCACTGATGACACGTGACACTGATGACAGATGGCACTGATACGTGGCATTGATGACACGTGACACTGATGACAGATGGCACTGATACGTGGCACTGATGACAGATGGCACTAATATGTGGCACTGATGACACATGACACTGATATGGCACTGATGACAGATGGCACTGACGTGGCACTGATGACACATGGCACTGACGTGGCACTGATGACAGATGGCACTTATACATGGCACTGGGGACAAGTGGCACTGGGGACAGGTGGCACTGGCAGATGGCACTGGGGACAGGTGCACTGGGGACAGATGGCAGCGGGGACAGATGGCAGCGGGGACAGATGGGGACAGATGGCAGCGGGCAGGGGGGACAGATGGGGACAGATGGCAGCGGGGACAGATGGGGACAGATGGCAGCGGGCAGCGGGGACAGATGGGGACAGATGGCAGCGGGCACAGATGGGGATAGATGGCAGCGGGCACAGATCGCATATTTAGTTTTTTTTTGTTTTTTTTACTTACGGCCGCTCGGCCGTTTATCTTTCTCTCTCCTCACCCGCTGTCTGTGTGAGGAGAGAGAGCGGCGCTGAGAGATGATCTCATATGTTTACATATGAGATCATCTCTCATTGGACACGCTGATCTCGCTGTAAACGGCTGTGATTGGTCGTTTACAGCGATCTGTGACTGGCTGTGTCCGACGGACACGGCCAGCATAGAAATTCCCTGATGCGCTCTCTCAGGAGCGCGCATTAGGGAAGTAAACAGGAGGACGTCCAGGGACGTCCTCCCGGCAGGGGAGTGCAAAAAATAGAACCCACAGAGGTGATCATATACCACCAAACGAAAGCTCTATTTGTGGGGAAAAAAATTATAAAAATGTAATTTGGGTACAGTGTTGCATGACCGCGCAATTGTCTTTCAAAATGTTAGAGCACTGAAAGCTGAAAATTGACCTGGGCAGGAAGGGGGTGAAAATGCCCGGTATTGAAGTGGTTAAATAACATATATGTCATACCTACCTGCTCTGTGCAGTGGTTTTGCACAGAACAGCCCCTATCTGCCTTCTTTCAGGTCCCCCACCAACGCTCTTGGCTCCTCCTCTTTAGCCAGTGCCCTCAAGCAAGCGGCTTGCTCTGGGGCAATGGTATGTGCTCGCTCCCGAGCCCAACTCTATGATCCTTAAGTAACACAGAGCTGTGACTCCGCTCCACCCCTGCTCTCTCCTCATTGGCTCACTGGTTGTGATTTACAGTAGCAGGAGCCAATGGCTCCCGCTGTTGTCTCAGTCAATGAGGAATAAGGAACCCAGGAGAAGCTCAGATCTTGTGCACATGGCTGGTTTGAGAGGGTGTTCAGGTGAGTATTAGGGAGGGCTGGGGGGGGGCTGCTGCATACAGAAGTTTTTTTACCTTGAGCCTTTAAAACCACTTTAAGGAAAAATTCTAATGATGAAGCGTTAAAGTTCAGATTGACCAGATTGTTCATAAAGTTGTGCTTTCAATAATTGTTTGAAAATATACTAACAAAAATAGCATTGGTGCCTCCATTAAGGCTGCTATTTTTAAACAGAGGCCAACCAACACATAAAACATGCATTTCAGTAGGATGCTTATGCTTAATGACTCTGGATCATGGAGATCAGTAAAAAAAAGCAGTAAAAAATAACATACATTAAGGGATTATGTGGGGAATTTTATAGGACATGGTTTGTGTGAATAAAAAATGTGGTTATTCCACAGTCACAGTCATGTATCATAAAATAAAATTAAGACCTATGTATTTTTTCCAAGTTTCTTAGGCTAATGCTATAAATAACTTCCTAAAAACAGCAATATAAAGTCCTTGATGTCTTTCAGGGACCTTACAGTGGGTCCTGGACCTCACAAATGTGTAACGTACTACTGTTACAGAAGATCTTTAGTCCACTTTATGTGATGAAACTATATCCATTATCTGCAGTCCACATGGCCCAGAGAGATAGTTGTTCACTTTTGGATATTTTGAAGAGAGAGATAACTTTATTATTCAGTTTACTAAAAACACAAATTTATGAATGTAAAAATGAATGCAGGAATAAATAATGTACACATTTAGCCCCAGTTCACACTATAACCCGCATGTTAATTTCACGGGAACTGCACTGCATTCCTGTGCAATTCACATGCGATTCAGTGCGGTGCAATTTGAGCCCATTCATTTTGGATATCGCATTTGTGACACTGGTATATCCATGATCCAGACAAAGTTCAGGCAGTCCACCAATGGACACAGCCACAAGACTTAAAGGCAATCCAGTGCTTCATTGGCTTTACCAATTTTAACAGATTATTCATAAAAATGGTTCCATAATCAAAGCACCCATTACAGCATTGACTTGCAACCTTATTTTGTCTTACCCTCTGAAGATTTGAAAGCCTTTGATACACTCAAAAGGGTTTTTATACTGCTCCTGTGCTCCCTTATTTAGACCCTAACCTCTTTTTTATTCTCAAAGTGAATGCATCAGAAATTCGAGTGGGAACAGTATTATCCTCTACCTTTTTCTACCTACTCATCTACCTTTTTCTAATCAGCTTTACCCGTGTGCCTACTTTTCTAAGAACACTTCTTCTTCAAAGAGAAATTGTGACATCACTTACAGAGAACTATTGGCTGTTAAGTGGGAATGGCAACACTGGCTTGAACGGCCAAGTGCATCAGTTTCAGACAAGCCTGCCAGTTTGATTTTCAACTGCCAGATCACATACAGACCTGCAGCAAAGAATATTAAAGCGGAGTTCCACCGAAAAAAAAAAAAAATTAATAACTGCAGTTGCTGACTTTTAAAATAAGGGCATTTACCTGTCCAGGGTACCCACGATGTCCTCACCTGAAACCGACTTGGCTTTCGGCTGTAGGTGCCGGCATCTTCAGTTAGGGAATCAGGAGCTTGGTTTCCTACTGCACATGCGCAAGTTGCGCTTCGTGTCCTGACTGGTCCTTGCTGTCTTCTGGGACCTGTGTGTCTCCCAGAAGACAGCGGGGGGGGGGGGGGGGCAGAGGAGGGGCCATACATGGCGTAGATTGCTTCAGCAATCTATTGCCGGAAGTGGGAGCAAATACCTGTATTAGACAGGTATCTGCTCCTCCCTCCCCCTGAAAGGTGCCAAATGTGACACCGGAGAGGGGGGGGACTGGATAAACGGAAGTCAATTTTTGGGTGGACCTCCGCTTTAAGGCCAATGCTCTCTCCTGAAGTTTTCTCCCTTAAGTGGAGGGCCCTACCAATCTACAAAGCATTCTGCTCCCACACGTAGGTTGTAGGAGCACTGTCTCCAGATTTGATCTCTTTCATTACTAAAGCACAAAAACTGGCTCCAGAAAAACATTTTTTCTGCAAATTGTTTGCATGGCCTGACCTCAGACCTAAAGCACAATTATGTGGGTCACTGTTGACCAGTTCTCAAAAATGGCCCACTTTGTTGCCTTACCAAGTTGCTCTTAGCCACTCAATTAGCTGCTTTGTTTCTATAGAATCCTTATGTTGCCATGTGCTGGGCTATAACAGCATGGAGAAGAAGACATTGCCTTTTGTTATTTTTTTACTCTCTACTGTGATGCTGGATGTCATGCTGCATTATTGCTTCCAGCCAGCAGGGGAAGCTATAAACAAGAAACCTATGAATTTTTATGCAGGAAGCTAAGAATTTATGAGAGTTGTAGTGCGAGACATCTGCCATAGAATAGGGCCAATTAACTCTTTACACTACAGTTCCACTAAGGAGAAGGGGGCTTTTACTGGACTTCATGAGAAACCTCTTACATCCCCCCATTTAGAGAAATTCTTTAGAGAACCTTGTCAAACAAGTTCTTTGTCGGTCAAGGAATCATCGGTGGATGTTGTTACTATGCAGTCATATGACAACCTGCCTCCGCAATATCATGAGTTCTGGGATGTCTGTGATAAGAAGAATGACGATCAGTTACCTCTTCATCGCCCATATGATTGTCCCATTGAACTGCTCCCAGGGGCTGAAATACCTTTTGGTCGCCTTTTCAATCTTTCAGAACCTGAATTAAAGGTTCTCAGGGAATGGATTGATGAGAAATTTAGAGAAGGGCTTCATTAGACCCTCAACGTCTCCTGCAGGGGCATCCCTGTTCTTTGTTACAAAGAAAGATTCTACCTTGGGTCCATGCATTGACTACCGGGACCTTAATAAAATCACTATTAAAAACCAATATCCACTGCCTAATCTCTGAAATGTTGGAAAGACTCCACTCTAACTCTCCACTCTCAAACTAGACTTACAGGGGGCATATAACCTCATCCCTATGCGTCAAGGAGACAAATGGAAAACCACCTTTAGAACCAGATATGGCCAATTTGAGTCCCTGGTTATGCCTTTTGGCCTCTGCAACGCCCCTGCCACTTTCCAACACTTCATCAATGATGCTTTTTGAGACCTATTGGACCAGTTTGTGATTGCTTATCTGGATGATATTCTCATCTTTTCTAATAACCCGGAGGAACATCGCAAACAGGTTTGCACTGTCTTTGAAAGGCTAAGGATGAACCAACTTTATATTAAATTGGAGAAATGTGAGTTTGAACGGACCCAGATACAGTTCTTGGGATATATTATTTCTCCTAAAGGAGTAAGCATGGATCCTGAGAAGATCAAAGCAGTGCTGGATTGGCCTGCCCCTACAAATGTTAGAGATACAACGATTTGTTGGCTTTGCCAACTTCTACAGAAAATTCATAAGAAACTTCTCTAAAGTGATAGCACCAATTACACAGATGACAAAGAAAGGGATGCCCTTTGTGTGGTCAGCTGAGGCACAGACTGCTTTTATTAAGCTAAAGACTTTTTTCACTTCTGCACCAATATTGGGTACATCCCGAACCTGAAGTTCCTTTTATAGTGGAAGTGGATGCCTCCGACTCTGCTGTGGGAGCTATCCTTTCTCAGCGAAAAGATGCAGCCTTATCCTTGTGCGTATTTCTCTCGCCTAATGTCATCAGACGAAAGAAATGATGACATCGGGATAAAAGGAGTTACTGGCAATTAAGGAAGCATTTTCTGAATAAAGGCATCTGCTGGAAGGGGCTAAGCATCCAGTAATTGTTCTCACTGATCATAATCGAGAATTCATTCGTTCAGCCAAGAGGATGTCTTCTAGACAAGCACATTGGTCACTGTTCTTTTCCAGGTTTAATTTTATCATCTCGTATCGACCTGGGTCAAGGAATGGTAAGGTCAATGCATTATCAAGGATGTTGACTGAACCATGCCAAGAAGACAATCCCGAATGTGCTATCCTGCCTCAAAAGAACTTCATAGGGGCCACGGGTTTCAAGACATTCTTGAATTTCCTAAAGGAGGGCTATGAAAATTACCCTCTTCTCAATCATCCGACTACAGATATTAACCTTGTGTACAAGAATGGCTTTTGGACTCATGCACATAGTCTATGTACCTGGATCTGCTCTGATTGAAGCCCTCTGGTTGGTTCATGACTCAAAACTTGCTGGGCATTTTGTGATTTCCAAAACAGAAGAGCTGTTGTCACGTTCCTTTTGGTGGCCTAGCTATAAAAAAGATGTCAAACACTATGTGGCCTCATGCCTGACCTGTGCACGCAGTAAAACTCCCTGAGATTCTGCTTTGGGGTTGCTTTAGCCACTCCCAGGTCCATCAAGACCATGGGGCTCAATTTCTATGGACTTTGTGGTAGATTTACCTCCCTCAAAGGAAACAACCACTATCTTGGTCGTTGTTGACCGTCTGTTGACCGTCTCACTAAGATGGCTCATTTTATACCTGTTAAGGGGGTACATTCAGCTGAACAAACTGCTGAGTTAATGGTTCGAGAAGTATTTAAACTACATGGAATTCCTGACGCTGTGGTGTCTGACAGAGGAGTACAGTTTACTTCAAAATTTTGGAAACACTTTTGCTCAGCCTTAGGTGTAAATGTTAATCTGTCTTCTGATTTTCATCCCCAGTCTAATGGTGAGACCAAGAGGACCAATCAAACCTTGGAGCAGTACCTTCGATGTTTTGTCAGTTATCTTCAGGATGGCTGGGTGGATTACCTTTCTACAGCAGAGTTTGCATATAACAATCCTAAACATAGCTCCACTTCTCAGAGTCCTTTTTATTTAAACAATGGGTATTATCCAGTTTTTATTCCTGCTCTCCCTATCTCAAATCCAATTCCTTCTGTTACCAATAGATTAACTACTCTGCAGGAGATTCAGGAGAAACTACAATATCTGGTCCAATGGGAAGGATATGGGCTAGAAGAAAATTCTTGGGAGCCTGAGGAGAACATTGATGCCCCTAGATTAACAAGAGAATTTCACCAGAGGGTTCCTCACAAACCCATCCCTAAGACGTCCAGAGATTTGGAGTACTTCCAGGAACTGGTCTTGAACCTGAGACCGCTTCAGTGTCTGGCGTTGACTCATCCCACTGAGCTATCTGGGATGCTGGATAGCTCCCTGCCTGATCTATTAGACAATCCTATCTGATCCATTGGCTAACCCAGCCTCGTGTCTGGATTGCTGTTTGAACCTTGAACTGCTTGCTCCTCCCATGAACTTCCTATATAAGCCTTGTCTCAGCACTTCCTCTTGGCAGGTTATTGTGCCTTCTCAGCCAGTGCCTTGTTCTTGTCTTCCCTTCTGCTGTCTGTATTTTGCTACTACTCGTGCTCAACCCTTGGCTTGTTCCTTGACCTTTTTTTTTTTTTTTTCAAAACTCTTTATTCCAAATTTTTCATTACATAATAATTTACATTATACATTTTTATATACTTTTACATTTCTTTATATAATACAAATTATAGTTACATTTGCTCCTCTCTTTCATTCCTTCCTCTCTCACCCTCTGTGGTCACTTAATACTATATTTTCAGATATTCCTCTATCCACTGTTAGCCATGTTCTATTCCATTTTGCCCATATTTTTTCATACCTTCGCCCGTTTCCCCTTTGTTCGTACATTATTTTTTCATAGGGTAGGACCTGGTTTACTGCTCTCACCCATTGGGTTACTGTCGGGGGATATGGCTGAATCCATTTTTCTATTATTTGTTTTCTTGCCAGAAACAGTACCTCCCTTAAGAAGGTATTATTATCTCTATTATCTCTCTCTTCCCTCAATATCCCCAACAAACATAATTCCATCGTAGCTATAAAAGGTTTATTCAGGACTTTTCCTATTTTCCTAGCTACTTGTTGCCAATATTTTCCTATTTTACCGCAGTACCACATTACATGAAGGAAGTCTGCTCCCCCCTGCCCACATCTAGTACATCTTGGTTCAGTCATCCTCCCCATTTTGTGCAATCTATTTGGAGCCAAGTACGTCTGATGTATTATATTCATCTGTATTATCCTGTTATTCATTGCAGGGGATACCTTCCAGTGGGAATTGCAGGCTTCATCCCATTCATGATCGCTCATGTCTGGGATAGCCTCCTACCACTTATCCCTTATTTTCAATGGTTCGCCTTCTATTTTCTTCTGTAACAGGTGTGTGTAAATCTTTGCTATCAATCCCTTAGGTCCCTGTGATCTCAGGATGCCTATAAGGGGATATTTAGATATTTTTAATTCTTCTCTTCTAAACTGTGTCTGTAGCACCTGCCTCAGCTGAAGGTATCTGTAGAACTGTTTACTCAATAAATTATATTGTTTACATAGGTTTTCATAGGTTAGTATCACATTTTTGTCATATAGCTGACCAAAAGTTATTATCTTATTCTGCTTCCAAAATTTACTATCCTCAAAGGCTTCCAGTTGTTCAAATTTTGGATTGTTCCAAAGTGCAGTTTCTGTTGGGATTCCAACAAATCCCGTCAGTTTCTTAGCCTCTCTCCATACTGTCCTTGCCACTTTCAAAAGGGGAATTTTTACTCCCACTCTCCTCAGATCTTTTAATTCTAATCCCGTCATTAAATCATCTATTTGCATTTTACTTAGGAGATATTCCTCTATCCTTGTTATTTTTTCCTGTCCTACCCATGATCTTAGATGTTTCAATTGCCCTGCCAAATAATATAAATATAAATCCGGGAGGGCCAGTCCAGCTTCTGTCTTTGGTCTTTGTAGTTTATTAAATTTTAATTTACATCTTCCATATGCCCAAATGAACCGAGTCATCTGCAAGTTTAATTTTTTAAATATCTGTTTTGGTATTTTTACTGGGGAGTGTGCAAATACATATAAACACTTGGGTAATATAATAGATTTTATCAGGTGAATTCTACCTGCCATTGATATTGGTAGCTTTATCCATATTTCCAATTTTCTCTTCACATGTTCTACTAGTGGGAGTATATTAGCTTCCATCTTCCTAAATATTTAAAAACTTCAACTATTTTTAACTCTCTAAATATTTTTAAAAACTTCAACTATTTTTAATGGGGTCTGAGCTCTCCTTTCATTACCTGTTCCCAAAGGCATCAGTGCGGATTTTTGCCAATTTATTTTTAACCCTGAGAACCTCCCGTATGTTTCTATTATTCTCATTGCTTCCGTCAGAGATGCTTGCGCATCTCCCATATATAATATAATATCGTCCGCATATAAGCCTATGTGTTCGTTTTTTTCCCCTACTTTAATCCCTTTATATTTATCTGATTGTCTGAATCTATTTGCCAGTGCCTCAATTGCCAGAGCAAATAATTGCGGTGACATTGGGCAGCCCTGTCTTGTTCCTCTATATAGTTTTATTGTAGGGGATAATATACCGTTTATTAGCAAATTGGAACATGGTTGTTTATAGATTATTCTCACCCATTTTCTAAATTTTTCCCCAAATCCATTCCTTTCCAGGACTTTCTGCAGAAATTCCCATTCTACAGAATCAAATGCCTTGGCTGTATCCAACGATGCCAAGGCACTTGTTTCCGGGATAAACTCTCTCATTTGTGTCATATATTGCGTCCTTCTAATATTAATTGATGTGGATTTCCCTGGCATAAATCCAGTTTGATCCTCCGCTATTATAGACAAAATTACCTGATTGAGCCTTTTGGCAAGCACTTTTGCCAGTACTTTATAATCTATATTTAATAATGATATTGGCCTATACGACCCACACTCAGTTCTGTCTTTGTCTGGTTTTGGTATCAATATGACTGTAGCATCATACATGGAAACAGGCATTTCTCCCCTTTGGAACGCCTCTCCATACATTTTGGTCATAACTGGTACCATAATCTCTGCATATCGCTGGTACATTTCCAGTGGTATGCCATCTGGTCCTGGGGACTTACCCTTTCCCAGAGAGAAGATAGCTTCTCGTACTTCCTCTTCCTCTATGTCCCTCTCTAACTCCTCTTTTTGTTCCTCTGTTAATTTAAGGAAGTCCAAATCCTTCAGGTATTCCTCTATCTCTTCTCGTGTACAGGTCAGTGTTGATGTATACATGTTAATATAGTATTTTTGGAATGTCTCAAGTATCTCATCTAATGTGTTTACCATCTCTCTTTTTTCATTTTTCACCTCTGATATTGCTAGTGATGGGGTTTGTCGTTTTATCATAAAGTTCAGCATCTTATTAGATTGTTGTCCTTGTTCAAAGTTTTTTTGTGCATATTGGAGTTTCTTACGCTTAGCGTTAATTATTAGTTGGTTCTTATATTGCCGTGATGAGGCTGCCCATCTTATTTGGTTTATATTTGAGGGGTCCCCTATAAACCTATTTTCTGCCTGTGCACATAATTGTTCCATTTCCTCCTCTTCCTGTCTGTTAATACGTTTAATGTATGATATTGTTGATCTTGTTATCCCCCTCAAGTATGCCTTAAATGTGTCCCAGAGTACTCCATCTATTTTCCTGTTGCCATGTGCTTCCAGGAACATTCCCATTTGCTCTGGAATTCTATCATTTAATCCTGTCTGGGTTAACCATTGAGCCTGTATCCTATAACCCGGTCTTATTCTTTTTGGGCCTATTTTTAGCTCAAAGGTTAATACAGAATGGTCAGACACCCCTCTTGTCATGTACGCCACAGACCGAACCATTGGCAGGATCTTTTCGTTCTCCATTACCATATCTATTCTAGACATGCGCCCTCTCCCTGGTGCATGCCATGAATAAGCCCGGGTCCCAGGGTTTCTGATCCTCCACAAGTCAGCCCATCCTACTTCATTCATAAATTTCTCCAACACCTTCGGCCCTTCCCCTCCTTTATGCTTACTTCTTCCGAACCTGTCTAATTTTGGGTCTAAACACATATTGAAATCTCCCATACATACGACATGTGCCTCTGGGTATTCTGACATAAATATCACTGCCTCTTTCAGTACTCGCATTGTAGCTGGGGGGGGGGGTGGGGGGGGTTATAAATCCCCATGATTACAACAGGCATTGCATGCACCAACGCAAAGACAAAAACATATCTTCCATCGGGATCTCTTTTTTCTCTAATACACTCCCATGTTACCCCTCGGTGGACCAAAAGAGAAACCCCTCTTGAGTATGTAGTATGACATGAGTGGCTTGACCATTGTATCCAAGGTTTTTCTAGATACTTCAATCTCTCTTTAGTCATATGTGTTTCTTGGATACAAATGATCTTTGCCTGCACCTTGTTAATTTCTGAAAAAACCTGTTTGTTTTAATTGCGTTCCCATACCTCTCGCATTCCATGACAGAAATGTGTGCTGATTACTCATATTTATTGTATTTTATTTTAGCCATTATTCCCCCGAAAAATAAAAGAAGAGGAAAAATAAATCCTATGTCCCTTTTTCCTTTCCGTGACCATTCTCTTTTCTACCTCTCTCCTCTCATTCATCCATTCCATTCCATTCATCCATATCATTTTTTTTAGGGCATTACCAACATATTGCATTTTTGCTCTTATATAGGTAATTTATTTCGATTTCAGCCTGTCTGCTCCTACCCTTTTCCCGCTTAATCGGGAATATGAGGGGCGAGGGGGGAGCCGCCAAGGAGGGGGGAGGAGGAGGCATCCCCTCCTTTCACCCTCTCCCTCCCTTTAAAAATAAAATAAAATAAATAATAAAAAAAAAAAATGGAAACACCGCACAGCAAAAAAAAAAAAAAATGTTTTTCCTGTTCTCTCCCTTCCTCCACTTCCCTCCCTCCACCCTTCCCTTCCTCCTTCCTTGTGCACAACTCTATTATCTTATCTACTCACTCCCCATCCCTCCCCCCTTCCCCCATTTATTTGTGTTTATAGTGTTTATAATGTGTCTCTTTACCTTACCCTAGCCTTCCCTTATTATTGTGTTTTTGAGAGAAAAAAATTAAAAAAATAAAAAAAGGGGGAAAAGAGAAAGATTTCCTTTTCTCTCTTCCCTCTCTTCCCTTTATAACTAGTGCTTATTTCAATGTGTTTCGCTGTGATTTTAGCTCCATTTTCCTATTTATACACACCCCATCACCCTCCATTTACCCCCCCCCCCCCCCCCCCATCCCTCCCGTTCCCCAATCAAATAAACACACAAATAAACATTTACGTTTTACCTTTCCCCATTTCTCCCCTCAAAAAAAAAAAAAAAAAAAAAAAAGGGGGGGAAAAAAAAGAGAAAAAGGCAAAGCACAAGAAAAAAAATAAGAGAAGGAAAAAAAAAAAATATAAAAAAAAATATATAAAAAAAAACCAAAAAACACCAAAAAAGAAGGAAAACTAAATCAATAAATTATTAAAACTTCTTCCTTTAACCTAAGGAAAGAAGAGAAAAAAAAAGGGGGAAATAAAAGCAACTATAAAGTAGGGAGAGTGTCCTTCTCATCCCCCCTCCTCCCCCCCCCCCCCAAAGTCCCGATCTTCTTGGTGTCTCTTATCCTTTCAGGGCTTCTCTGTTTCTCCTATCGAGGCATAGGCTTAATTATTCCCAGCCAGTCTTTAGCTTGTTCAGGTGTACTGAAAAACAAAGTCTTTCCCCCTTCCTCCACTCTCAGTCGTGCTGGGTATGCCATAGAATATTCAATTCCTGCCTCTCTCATTTTTCGTTTTATTTCATAAAATGTTGCCTGTTGTTTTTGCAGCTCCAGAGAGAAGTCTGGAAATATTGATATTTTGCTATTTTCATAGCGAATCTCTCCTTTTTGTCTTGCTTTCCGCAGAATTGTGTCTCTGTCTCTGCAGTTTAGTAGTCGTGCCAACAGGGGTCTAGGGGGAAACCCTGGTTTAGGTGTTACTGCCGGGACCCTATGAACTCTCTCCACTGCATATGCTGCTGATACCTCCATATCTGGAAATACATTTTTCAGCCATTTTTCTATAAAGTCACCAGGATTAAACCCTTCTGCCTTTTCTGGTAAACCGACTATTCTTAGGTTATTGCGGCGCATACGGTTCTCAAAATCATCAGATTTTTGATGCCACAGGGTAATCTGTTTTTCGTAGCTATCTTTTTAGGCATAGGGGTAACAGTATCTTCCAATAAAGCAGTCCTATTTTCCACTTCCATCATTCTCTCTCTTATACTCTGCATATCATGCCTGATCAGTCCTATATCATTTATAATCTCATCCATTTTACCTGTTAAGGCTGTATTACTCGAGTGGATGGCCTCCATTATCTGGGAGTTCATCTGTTCCAGGGTCAGTTTGGGATGTTTCTCCTGTTTTTCTGCTGCTTTCCCGGACTGCGGCTGGGGCGTGTTAAGCTTCTGGGTTTCCAGCGCTGATGGTCCACCACTCCGTGTCTGTGGGGGGCTACGCCCGCCGTCTTGCTTATCCGTTCAAGCAAATTCTTTAAGACGATCGGCCGCCGACTGCTTACTATTGCTCATCGCACCAAGCGATCGTTTTCACGGGTTTCACGGGTTTAAAGTCTTGGTAGCAAAAGCCGATCAGGGTTCCATAGGAGACTCGGGCACCACCAAGCGTTCGTTTTCGCGGGCTTAGGGTCTCGGTAGCAGGGACTATTCAGGATACTGTCAGAGACTCAGGCTGATCTCAAACCTCCCGCTGTTCACATCCGAACGCCGCGTCCGACCGTCACATCCGGTCACGTCGGCGGAAGCGGAAGTCAGGCCCCCCACCACTGAAGTTGTTGTTCCTTGACCTTGACTGCTGCAACTACTCGTTACCGACCTTTTGGCTTGTTTATTGACCACTTTGTTGTTTGATCCTTATATGCTCATGCGCTTCTGGACCCCGGCTTGCTCAAACCCTTGTGGGGCAAACCTGAGGACCGCAATCTGGTACTAGCATGCAGCTAAATCCATCTCAACCATCAGGAGCTTTGGTGAACACCAGTTAGTACTTAGACTCCACACCTCAGATGAGCCTGTGTCATCTGCCAGGGTGACTGCCTGTGTACCTATTCTGCTGGTCGGTGGCAGTCCTGCAACTGCTATAGCAACTGGCCTTCAAGCCATGTGCACAGTTTAGGAGATATTTACATTACATGCAACCAGTGACATCACTGGTGTATGCGCTCTGAAGGAATGGCCACCTGTGCTGTTACTTCTGAGCCCTGTGCCATGAACGGCAGCTCCCGTGCGCAAAAGCGAACCTGAAGGCAATACGAGTGAAGATGGGAGCGGCTGCAGCACTGGAACAGCTTTGTTTTAAGGTCAATTTCACATAATGTGCTGGTATGTGATGCATAGTAGCACATTATGACTTTTCCTTGTAGGGACAAAAAAAAAAAAAAACGTCCAGCAGTATACAACTGCTTTAAAGGGCCTTAACTTTAGCTGGCAGAATAATAACATAAAGGACTGCCCTTTTCATAAAATAATCATTTTATTCCCAGTCTCCTCCTTCTTCCAATTCTAAGGACAGTGCAAATCCAGTCGGTTCAGGTCTAGCCTAGTTGCCATCAATGCACTTTGGCAGTATAGTTTCTATGTTTGGTCAATTTGTTTATTACTGTCAACTGTTGCACTTTAGGTGGCTTTGCTACTGTTTATGCTGATCTGTCTAGTCTTTCTTTTAATCACTTTGTATGCCAAATTGTGTTACAACCAGCTTAAGTCCCCTTTTACACTTATACAACTTATACAACTTCCCCAGGATTTCCAATGACACCCATTCATATTAGTACGACTTCAAGTCATTCCGAATTCAAAGTAGTCCCTGCACTACTTTGGTCCAATTTTGATGCCACTTACACAGGCATTCCTTGAAATCGCGGCAAAATCGCGCCAAAAATCGCGGCAAAATCGCGGTAAAATCGCGCAACATTGAAGTCCCACAAGTGTGAAAGGGGCCTTTAACTATTTTATGCTCGCCTTGTTACCAACCACATTCGATGACAATAAATTCCACCAATCTCATGCTAAGAAACCAGCTTCTTGTTGCTGGTTGCAGCCCTGTTCTAATCAGCAGTGGGGTAATGACTCACACCACACTGCCTAGCAGCCTGCTAATGGTAATGAATCTGGCCACATGCCTCCAGCTCTAGGATTGGTCTATGGTTTAGGTGGCACCCTATTTAAGCATCACCAGCCTGTGCTTTAGTGCTTGTGGCAGTGCATCCTACAAGAACAACTGCACTTCTGTATCCGACCCTATATTGATCTTTAGCTACATGTACTTGATTTCTCTTGTTTGCTACCTGTCCTGACCTCTTGTCTGCTGCCTCTGCTTCAGTTATTTCTACCTATGATACATTTTACTGTGGGCCTGTTAGCAACACTAACAGGCAGAGTATATACAGTAGTTCAAGTCTTGAGGGCATCCGAATACAGGTTAAGTGCAATGTTCTTAAGGAAGAGGATAGGGGTAAAGTATATCATAATTTTTTACTTGGACCAGGTTGTTACATACATGGCTTTTACATCTCAGCACTAAATGTACAGAAATACAAATCATTTAAACAGCTCACATACTGTATATGCATTACATTTAGTATTGTATGAGCTCTGCTTTAATTGTCAGTCAATTTAAGAAATATTTTAAGGCTGCTCAGAGATTTAAGATAACAGTTGAAAAATGAATGAACTTTGATTTTCATGTTTGTGAATTTTTTCCGTAAAATTATCCTTACTGCAGACAAAATTCACCAGGAAAATCTGTGGAACTGATTTTTGGGCCATTTTCCATCCTATTAATACATGGCTATTTTACAGTAATATCATAGATGCATGCCCATTTCCTGTTTCTGGAAGCATGAATGCAATATTATCTTGCATTGTTTCATTTTGTGAATGGAATAATTTCTTGGTAGATAAAGTCTTTATTATTTATTGAATTATCTTTCAGACAAAACTGTAAGACCAAAGAAATGGCTACAAGTCTGGGCAGCCAATTCTTATGCTTATTCTCAATTTGCGATCAAAGAATGAGGAAAGTTTGGCGTGATTTATGAAGTAATTCTTTTTTTATATCAGATTTTATTTTTAAAAATGTTTATATAACAAAATACAGACAAAAAATATATAAAACAACAACAAGAAGAGAGGAAAAAAATAAATAAATAAATTAAAAAAAACACAAAATCTGCAATATTTCAATAGACAATTTCCCTTTCTTTCCTTCTTCTTTCCAATTAAGCAAATATATCAGCCTTAACTCCATTATATTTCATTCCCTAAATTAATGTATCATCCACTGCCTCAAAGTGAATTTTAGAAAGGGAAAAGAAAAACAAAAAAAAACACATTCCCGAGAGATAAAGAGAAAGGGATGGGGAAAAGAAATCTGCAGCCTCACAATTGCCCATCAACGCAGCTTGATTACATACAGCGAGAATCTCCTGTTTACTCAGCGGCCCCTTTAATACAAAGTCCCGCCTCCTGGACCGGCTTCTATGATCGAATTATCTTTCAGACAAAACAGTAATACCAAAGAAATGGCTACAAGTCTGGTCCGCCAATTCTTATGCATATTCTTAATTTGCGATCAAAGAATGAGGAAAGCTTGGCATGATTTATGAAGTAATTCAGGTTAGTTTGTCATATCTGTAACCTGAAAGTTTTATGCAACTACATGTTTTATTTTACTATGATTTCTATCATGCAACCGTAGAACAGTTAATTGTGTTAAATCCAAAACCAAAAATGTTATATCTTGCAGTTTACCAATTATTAGATGTGGTGGTTGCATTCATTTTTCTTTTTTAAGCTTGTATGCCTATTTTTTCACCTGGTGATCTTGCAGTAACATACCACCCTTATTAGAGTGCCCCCAGTCTGGATGAGCAAAGGGGACACCTTTGGACAGCAGCATTGTTAATCTGGGGAAATCGAAGCCAAACCCAAGCTCACACTGCAGTTACAGCAACATCTTCTTTTTCTGTTGGCATAGCGGTTTTACATGAATAAATAAAAAGCAACCCTGTCAGTGGTAAATGGTTTTTCTCAAAATTCTTAACTTATACAATTGTATAAGAGCGTGTTCTGTTGAAAAACACCAGACTTAATGGGCAGATCACCAGATGAAAATAAAATCTCAGCTAAGAATTGGTAAGCTACAATATATTAAATGTTTGTTTTTGGGCCTAATACCACCTTCTGAATTGTCAAAACACGTTGAAAAGGTGAATCCACTTTAAACTGAGATTTCAGTTTTCAGCAGCTGCTAGTGAGCTGAATTACTGATGATCATCTAGGTTTAAGGTCTACCCATCAGCTGCAGCTTTTAGGCCTCATGTACACTGGCCTACATTTACCATGGGGGCTGAAAAAACTCACCACATTTTTCCTTTTTTATAGTGGCCGGTGGTCAAAACCTTCCTATCCTGAACATGGTTATTCCACGTGCAAGAGAAGGAAATTGAAGTTCCTAAACTTTTCTAAAAGCCTATGTATATGTAGTGCTGGCTCCTGATGAGCAGGGGCTATTGTTTTTCTAAAATGGGGATGACCGGCAAGGAGCAGCATATATTTTACCCAGGCTAGAAGCAGACACTTTTGGGCAAGTATAACTATGTGCTACTCATAGCTTTTTGAGTTTCTGAATCCTTTTGATAGACAGACTATCTATGTCCTATTGCAATTATCTCACATGCACAGTGCCAGATAGCAGTGCTACTGCATGTGTGTAATGGTTAAATTTCGTACCTGCGGGGTGTATATAGTATGCCTGTAAAGGGGCGCATGTTTCCCGTGCCTAGAACAGTCCGTGTATAAAGTGTAATTTCTACAGGAAAAAAAGTAATTTAAAAGCACTTGCGGCTATAATGAATTGTCGGCTCCCCGTAATACAGAGAAGTCATTGAAAGTCATTGATAAAAAAAAAAAAATGTGTGGGGTTTCCGCCAAATTCAATTACCAGGCCCTTCAGGTCTGGTATGGATATTAAGGGGAACCCCGCATCAAATATAAAAAACAAATGACGTGGGGTTCATCTAAATATCTATAACAGACCCTTTAGGTCTGGTATGGATTTTAAGGAGAACTCCACGCCAAAAAATGGCGTGGAGTTCCCCCAAAAATCCATACCAGGCCACATGCCCTCAACATTGGGAGGATGCTTTGGGGGTCCCAGATCCCGGCCCCCCCTGTTTGAAATGGTAAGGGGGTACAAAAGTACCCCTAACATTTCACAAAGAAAGAGTGTAAAAAATTGTTAAAAAACACACAGACATCGTTGGGATAAGTCCTTTATTAATTTTTTTTTAAAAAGATTCCAGTGCTGGTAATCCACTCTTGCTATCCAGCGATCGCTGATCTCTTCTCCGGGGTCCAGCGATGGGTGATCTCTCCCGATGGTCCAGCGCAGCACATCCTGTTTCCATGGAGACACTGCGGGAATCCCGACAGCCTTATAAGGTCTTAGCTGAGGAGGAGGGGTCACCCGTCACCTGACCCCGCCCCCCTCTGACGCAAGGGGAAACCCAGGCTTCCCCAGTGATGTACAGGTGACCCCACCCCCCTCTGATGCAAGGGAAAAGCCGGGCTTCCCCAGTGATGTATGGGTGACCCCGCCCCCCTCTGATGTAACGCAGGTTTCCGTTACATCAGAGGGGGGCGGAGTCACCCGTACATCACTGGGGAAGCCCGGCTTCAGAAGGGGGTGGGGTCAGGTGACGGGTGGCCCCATCCACCTCAGCTAAGACCTGGGATTCCCACAGTGTCTCCATGGAAACAGGATGCGCTGCGCTGCGCTGCGCTGGACTATCGGGAGAGATCACCCATTGCTGGACCCCGGAGAAGAGGTCAGCCATCGCTGGATAGCAAGAGTGGATTACCACCGCTGGAATCTTTTATTTTTTATTTTTAATAAAGGACTTATCCCAACGGTGTCTGTGTGTTTTTTAACAATTTTTTACACTTTCTTTGTGAAATGGTAGGGGTACTTTAGTACCCCCTTACCATTTCAAACAGGGGGGGCGGGATCTGGGACCCCCAAAGCATCCTCCCAATGTTGAGGGCATGTGGCCTGGTATGGTTTGGGGGGGACGCTCACTCCCCCCCCTCTTTTCCTGCGACCTGCCAGGTTGCGTGCTCGGATAAAGGGTCTGGTATGGATTTTTGGGGGGAACTCCACGCCATTTTTTTTTCTTAATTTGCCATGCAGTTCCCCTTAAAATCCATACCAAAACTGAAGGGTCTGGTAATTGAATTTGGCGGGAACCCCAAGCATTTTTTTTTTATCAATGAATTTCAATGACTGTTCTCTGTATTACGGGAGCCGACAATTCATTATAGCCGCGAGTGCTTTTAAATAACTTTTTTTCCTGCAGAAATTACACTTTGTGCAAGGACAGTTCTAAGCACAGGAAACATGCGCCCCTTTACAGGCATACTATACACACCCCCAGGTACGAAATTTAAAGGAATATTACACTTTTATTGTTTCACTTTAAGCATTATTAAAATCACTGCTCCCGAAAAAACTGCAGTTTTTGAAACTTTTTTGCATTGATACATGTCCCCTGGGGCAGGACCCAGGTCCCCAAACACTTTTTATGACAATAACTTGCATATGAGCCTTTAAAATTAGCACTTTAGATTTCTCCCATAGACTTTTACGGGGTGTTCCGCGGCTTTTTGAATTTGCCGCGAACACCCCAAATTGATCGCTTTTCAGTGAACAGGCGAACAGGCAATGTTCGAGTCGAACATGAGTTTGACTCGAACTCGAAGCTCATCCCTATATAACACAGACACAGGGGCACTTATTGTAATATTACAGAGGGGCTAGGAGCATTTTCTACTTAATTTGAAAGCATTAGGAGCCAGGGGAGCGGGCGCTGACACAAGCGGACAGGCAGAGAGGGGGGGGAGGAGGCACGTAAACTGACCACGGTGTCAGGGCTCAGCAGCCATGATGCTCCGTGGTCAGTTTACAAAGGGGAGGGAATAGCCAGGCAGGATCAGCCAGGTATTTTAAGTGTTACAGGGGTCCAAATGACACAGCACAAGCACTGTGTTATATAACATGCTTTAAGGGAACAGGATCTGTTTTTTTGGGGTGGGGGGGGGGGGGTTAACAAACACTTTAATGATGCTACACAATTTCAATGCACCAACACTATTCCATGTTAAAATTTTTATATTGCATCAAACACACATGGTGGTCTGATTTCATGGATTGTGCTAAATGATTTCATGTCACATATAGAAGAAGCAAAAAAAAAAAACATTATCTACAAGATCAAAATCAGCACTAAAATAAAAGGGGCGAAGCCAGACATTTTCTTTTCACATTAAATATAGCCAAAGTCAACTAGAATTCTCTGAGCAGAAATATAAGATTCACATGATGTTTCTGTAATCAGTAAAAAATATCTTTAGGATTAAATTCTCATCTAACACCTGAAGGAAATATCAGATTTCCTCTGCTACACTGGTGGCCACTGAAAAAAATGTATCACATTAAAACTAAATAATGCACTCCTATTTCATATAAAATAACAGGTTTACTTTTTTAAATTGAAGTGCAACTTTTTAATACATTTGTGGTTTCCTTACAATTTATAGTTCATATTTAAAGTTATGAATTACAAGATTTAAAGAACTTGGACTTTTGTAAAACAGACGAGAGGATGTAACCGGCTTCATGCAACAAGTTAAAAAATATATAAAAAATATTCCCCCACATTTCAGAAACGCTAAGCTTAAAGAAGAACTCAGGCCAAAAAAAGAATTTGCACATGTAGCGGGGCTGTGCCCGCACTGCATGGGTTAACTGCTCGTTTTTTGTCTAGGGGATTTCAGAGCGGAAATATAAGTACCTAATCCGCTGATCCCCTGAGCGCAGGACCTGTCCCCGCAGCTCCTGCCCCCTCCCCACACTAGCGGTCTTGTGAATGGACTGTTTCTGATGTCATTACACCCATAGACCAGTTCTGGACATGAAGTCGACAGGAACAGTCCACCGCTGGATGTCAGGGAGCGTGATTTTCCAAGGAATCGAAGGATCTGGTAAGTATAGCCTTTGGGTGTACCCCTAGATAAAACGAGCAGTTAACTCAGTCAGTGCGGGCACAGAAGTGACAGCTGTATATCTTTTTTATTTATTTTACACAGTTGAGGTATCTGTTCTGTAATCCAGAGGTGTAGCTTGAAGCTTGAGGACCCAAATGCAAAATTTGACCTGAGGCCCCCACTGCCACCTGTTTCTACCACAAGCCAAGATACTCCCACTGAGCACCAAGATATTCCAAGTAGCTAAAGAGTTATTTCAAATCTTTGTTTACATACTGAGAGGGTAATTCAAAAGATTTTGGAGAAACTGTCCACATTTTGGACATAATGCTTCAATTATTTTAAATACCTCAGGGCAAGGGTAGGCAACCTTTGAGAGGTGGAGATCTACCTGAACAACATGAAAGACATCAAAGATAACCGGGGTTCAGTGCCCTCTTATTTTTTTAAAGAAATTAAATAGCAAGGCCAAAGCCTGGGTTCAGACTAGTGCGGTGCAAATTCAAGGCCCTGTGTGACTGCGCAGTGAAACGCCGGCTGTTCTGCGGATTGTACGCGTTTTAGGTCCGAATCAGCTGCTGACATAAATCGCAACTCATTGTACTACTTCTGAGGGGGAAATGCACGCCAAATTTTTATAAAAAAAACGGCGGCTCTGCCATTCCGGCCAGAGAGAGCGACGAGTCAACATCGGAAGAAGAAGAAGAAGGCGGTGGCGGCACAGGAGGCGATGACAGCGGCAAGAACAGAAGAGACCCCGGAAGAGCCCCGAAGGCGGATCGAGACCCCCAGACGACGGCGGCGGCGGCGGCAAAGAAGAAAGCCGGGCTTCTCCGCTCGGTAAAAGAGCTAGGTAAAATAGCGGAGGAGTCCGGCGAGAAGACCCACCAAGACGGAAGAAGACCCCCGGAGCAGTGCAATAAAATATTTTTTAAAAATTGTGTGTTTTTTTTATTTACACTTTACACCTTAGGTGAATGGGTAGGGGTACGTAGGGTGGGGAGCCGGGATCTGGGGGCCCCCTTGTTAAAGGGGGCTCCCGGATTCCGATAAGCCCCCCGCCCGCAGACCCCGACAACCAATGGCCACGGTTGTCGGGAAGAGGCCCTTGTCCTCATCAACATGGGGACAAGGTGCTTTGGGGTGGGGGGCCGCAGGGCGCCCCCCTTCCCCAAAGCATCCACCCCCCATGTTGAGGGCATGCGGCCTGGTACGCTTCAGGAGGGGGGGCGCTCGCTCGTCCCCACCCCCTTTCCTGACCTGCCAGGCTGCGTGCTCGGATAAGGGTCTGGTATGGATTTTGGGGGGACCCCCGTGCCGTTTTTTCGGCGTAGGGGGTACCCTTAAAATCCATACCAGACCTAAGGACCTGGTATGCCTCTGGAGGGGAATCCATGCCTTTTTTTTTTTTTCAAAAATTGGGCACCGCACCAAAGACGGTTACGGTTTTTCGGCAATTCGCAGTGCGCATGCACCGGACATGTGTGAACGTGCCCCATTGAAAACAATGGGTTTTCAAATGTCCTGCGAATTTGCAGTATTTTGCCCCGCTGCGAATTCGCTATAGTGTGAACCCAGGCTTACTAAATAGTAAAAAAAACTTTGAAAAATATAATATAACAAATGTCACTGTAAAAATCTAAACTTAGCCTACCTTAAAAGTAGACAATGTCAGTCAGTAGAGCAGTGCATGTGTCAGTAGGGCAGTGGACAGTGTATGGACAGTGTCAGTAGGGTAGTGGATGGTGTGTGGACAGTATCAGTAGAGCAGAGGTGGGTGTCAGTAGGGCAGTGGACGGTGCCAGTAGTTTTTCTTTTAGTTATTCTCTCATATTTTATGTATTTTTTTTACAATTTATTTTTTTAATTTTATATTCTATTATTTTATTACAATTTATTTAGCAGCCTTGTTGGGGGACTTTGGTGAAATGTCAGGAATTTAAACAAACCCCTAATGTCTCACTTTTGAGACAGAGAAAGGAAACTGAAGACACAATTCTCAATTTCCATCTCTACATCCTCAGCTGCACAGACTGAATGAACAGAAAGTGCCCTGCACTGTCTCTCTGTTCATTCAAAAACGGAAGCATTGTAAACAGTTTACTATACTTTAGTTATGAACAAACACAGTGAGAGATTGGTACCAATCACTCACTGTGTTCTTTCAGAAAAGGAAGGCTTTAAATTACATATTTACAGGCTCCTTCTTCGCTCTCCATCCTGAAATGATTCCCCACAGCAGCAGCATATATTGGAACCAATTTCCTGCATCTTCGCCACCGCTCCTGTACCGGTGTAAAACCTAATGTGATAGAAAGACTTAAGGGGCCACCTGAAGCTTGAGTGTGACTCCTCAAGCTCCGCCAGTGCTGTGATCATTAGTTGAGTGATTGTGAATAAAACAGATATTGAGTCAGGAATTTTACTCCTGTTTTCTGATCCTTAACAGGGATGGAGAGAGAAAAAAGAGGGTTGGGACAGGAAGAACTGGATATGGATGGGATATAGATAGGGAGGGGGAGCTAAAAAAAAGTGTGGTGAGAGTGGTTCTACCTGCCATCATCCAGCCACATTCCCCCATGCAGCCTTTAGGTCACGTTCCTAATCATCCTAACCCCTGTGTTGCTAGCCCCGAATTCACAATTAGTTTTAATCAGGTTACTAGTTTTATGTTTGCAGGTCATCCTCCAGAGGTCCTCAGACCAGAGAGAGCTATGAGTAACACCCAAGAGGAGTTTCCAAACTCTAACCAATTATATCAAGTCTTTAGGAATTTCTCTTTTCTTTGCTTCTCTGGAGTAAAGGGGAAATATCAGATCTTCAATAAGGATAATATCATTGATTTTCTGGAGCCATAATGAAATTAGTTTATTTCCATAGTGGAAGAATGCTATGGCCATATTCAGGAGGTGTATCAATAGTTTAATAATCCTTTCCAGACATTGGTTGGGATAATGGGTCTCCATGAAGATGCACATTTGTGAGTTATGCTACAACTGAACTGATGTATCAGAATTCATACAAGTCATGGCATTGCCCAAAAATATGAATAAGGAAACCTTTGCCTGGCAATTGTGGTATGAGGATAAACTTAAACTGATCTCTGCAACAATTTATAGAAGAGATTCCAAAAAACAGCATGGATTGCTAACTGCCTGATGTCCAAACACACACACACAAAAGGCAGGATTCCCCTGGCCCAGATATCACCCACTTCTTCCACAGACAAATCCCAAAAAGTTGGGAAGCCTGAGATGATTCCGTCACACAACACAAGCCTAGATACAGCAGCTGGTGCAACAACAAAATGGACAGAGGATGAGAAAAGCTTGTGACGTGAGAACTCTGCTTAACACCTTAGCTACCAGCTATGACTTTGTCTTCTATCCTTCTCAAATAGAAGGTGTTGGATCCCCCCCATGGTGCAGCAGTGGTGTTCCATGGTTAACAAAGTATTGCCTCTGTATAAGCTTACTTATCTTTGCTGCAACTGCCTAAAGAAAATCAATAAAGTTTGGGAAGCATGGGTTAAAGCCAGAGATTTAACACTGTAGGGGTGTCAAACTGGCGGCCCTCCAGCTGTTGCAGAACTACAAGTCTCATCCTGCCTCTTTCTGAGGGAGTCATGCTCGTAACTAAGTATATAGATATGGTAGCAATGCGCTGCCACCTAGTAATGGAAATTAAGAATTTTAGGGTACAGCTGCTGCAATTACCAAATGTGTTCCCACTTCAGCAATTAATTCAATACTAAAATGTGTGAACGCGCTGCCTCTAAATCAAGATGAAATAATAACTAAAAAGTGACAATAAATGACTAAATAGGTATGGGTTTCATATATATAAGTCATCTTTGTGAAGCACCTTATCAAACAGAGACTGTTTTGATTGCACAATTTATAAGAAGCTTTATTTATTGCATTGGTTTTTTTGCATTATGTTTGTCTATGGATTTAATTTGCACTGGCACTTTATATATATATATGAAACACTTACCTATTTAGTCATTTATTGTCACTTTTTTTAGTTAGTTTAGTTTAGTTTAGTTAGTTAGTTAGTTGCTTGTAACTGTCAGCCTTGCAATGCCTCATGTGACTTGTAGTTTTGCAACAGCTGGAGGGCCACTAGTTTTACACCTGTGCTGTAGAGCTTGTATAATCGAATCAGTGGGTGCTTCTCCATTGCTATGAGCCCCTGGGAGTTGGAACCTTTGTGGTTTTTCCACCCCCTTACCTCCGCCATGCCCCTTCTTTTATTAAACCTTGCCTATTCCCCCTTTATCTCGCTCCATCCCATTTTTTTCATCCCCTTAACTAAAGTTAAAACTAGACGTAATAATATTAAAATAAGCAGTATGCTGTAGACACTAAGCGTGAGAACTTTAACGCTACAATAGTAGGCATATTGAACTCTGTCTTGGGGAAGTCACCCAGAGATAAATCTGTGCATATAACACTTTCAACAGAAACCCCTGATCCTAACTACCCCAGGGACATACTCTGCAGAGTACACTTCTTTACAGTGACAGAAAGCATTAGGAGGAAAGCCAAAAACCCAACTTAATGAAAATAAAAAGAATCTGCCCACGGACTCATGCTCATTATGTCGAAGGGATTTCTGAACAGACTGTATCATTTACACCATACCCTGCTCTGGCTGGCTTCAGCACTCTCCTCCTAGACCTGAAGCTCTGGTCTGTAGTTGGAGCCACAGTGTCATCACATACTATACAATACAGGGACATTAATCCTGTATTGTACATTTTAGAGGCTAAAGTGTCACCAGCGTTAGTTGTGGGGGACCCCACTGGAGCAAAGAAATAGTTAAGTATTTTTTAAGTTTTTTTTATTTTCATCAAAGGGGGGCGGGGTCACCCGTACATGACTGGGGAAGCCCGGCTCTCCCCTTGCGTCAGAGGGGGCGGGGTCAGGTGATGGGTGTCCCCCCTCCTCCTCAGCTAAGACCTTATCAGGCTGTCAGGATTCCAGCAGTGTCTCCGGTGGAGACAGGATGCGCTGCGCTGGACCATCGGGAGATCATCCATTGCTGGACCCCGGAGAAGAGATCAGCCATAGCTGGATACCAAGAGTGGATTACCACAGCTGGAATCTTTTTTTTATTTTTAACTTTTCCCAATGGCGTCTGTGTGTTTTTTAATTTTTTTTTACACTTTCTTTGTGAAATGGTAGGGGTACCTTTGTACCCCCTTACCATTTCAAACAAGGGGGGGGGGGGGGTGGGATCTGGGGGTCCCCTTGTTAAAGGGGGCTTTCAGATTCTGATAAGCCCCCCGCCCGCAGACCCCCACAACCACCGGACAGAGTTGTGGGGATGAGGCCCTTGTCCCCATCAACATGGGGACATGGTGCTTTAAGGGGTCACAGACCCCCAAAGCATCCTCCTAATGTTGAGGGCATGTGGCCTGGTACAGTTCAGGAGGGGTGGGGGCACTCTCTTGTCCCTCCCTCTTTTCCTGCGGCCTGCCAGGTTGCTTGCTCAGATAAAGGGTCTGGTATGGATTTTTGGGGGGAACTCCACGCCATTTTTTTTAAATTTGGCGTGGAGTTCCCCTTAAAATTCATACCAGACCTGAAGGGCCTGGTAATTGAATTTGGGGGGAACCCCACGCTTTTTAAAATTGTTTATCAATGACTTTCTATGGCTGTTCTCTGTATTACGGGGAGCCGACAATTCATTATAGCCGCGAGTGCTTTTAAATTACTTTTTTTCCTGCAGAAATTACACTTTGTGCAGGGACAGTTCTAAGCATGGGAAACATGCGCCCCTTCACAGGCATACTATAGACACCCCCCAGGTACGAAATTTAAAGGAATATTACACTTTTATTGTTTCACTTTAAGCATCATTAAAATCACTGCTCCCGAAAAAACTGCAGTTTTTAAAACTTTTTTTTGCATTGATACATGTCCCCTGGGGCAGGACCCAGGTCTCCAAACACTTTTTATGACAATAACTTGCATATAAGCCTTTAAAATTAGCACTTTAGATTTCTCCCATAGACTTTTACAGGGTGTTTTCCGCAGTTTTTTTGTTTTTGCCGCGAACACCCCAAAGTGTTCGCTGTTCAGTGAACAGGCGAACAGGCAATGAGTTCGGCTTGAACTTGAAGCTCATCCCTACTGCTGAGATGGATTAAATGTGGTTAGAGTCCTTATCTCTAGAACATGTCAGTGGTCTATTACAGATTACTGTAATGATGACCCAGGCAGATTTATATTTCTATAAATAACACTTGCCAGTAGCTAAGGCTCTGGTCAAATAGGCTTCCTGGAACATTGCTTGGAAACCCTCTCCAATTTTGCAGGGGAGCTATGGATAGTGACTGGTGACTTTAACTTGGCACCAAATCTGTTCTTAAACATCTCACAATGTGCCTCACACATGTCATATGTATTTTTAAAATGCTTTAAAAAAGCCCTGCACATTAATGAGGAGGTTGACTTTGGTGGGATTATTCATAGCAATCCCAGAGACTACCCCTTTTTCTCTCACACTCCACTCAGTCATACTCATTTGTTTAGCTACCATTCAGCCTTACCCCAAGGTATGGCCTCCACCATAGAGAACATAAAACAATGTCCCCATCAACCGTTTGCTCACATTAGACAATCAAATACACAAAGAAGGGCACTAGGAATGAAATAAAAGCCTAGTTCAGGGGAACATGTGAAACTGTAATTTACAGTTATTTGAGGTTAATAATACCCCCTGACATATCCCCAATCATGTTCTTGAAAATAATAAGTACAACGTACCAGGCAGGCTAGTTCAGCAAGGGGTCAAAAGAAATAAAGAGTGAACTGTCACAGTTAACTCTCTTATAGAACAAATCAGTAAATTAGAAATAACTCCTAAAAAAAACACTAGCCAGGTCCACAGCTACTGAACTGAAATAACTTAAGGATCATTTGAATAACCTCCTATTAGGCCTCATGCACAAAAGATGTTTTTAACGCTGCTCTTAGAGGCATCTGGCATTTTTTCTGCCACCTAATGCCCGTGCATGCTAGCCTATGTGCTCATGCACACATAGGCATTTAGAGGAGTTTCGAGGCAGGTGTGTTTTTGAGGCAGAAAAAAAACCCACTGCCCACGCATTCAGGAGCAGCAGCATTTGGGCAGAAAAAAAGCTTGAAGCGTGTAAATGTGCTTAAATACGAATTAACGCTAGGCACATTTAGTGCTTGAGTGTTAATTTCATTGGCAAGTATAAATTAATGTTCTGGCCAATGAAATTAATTGAAGTTCCTAAACACGCCTAAACGTGTTTACAAGCGTCAAGTGTTTTTTCTAGCACAACATCACTGCCAGGAGGAAAGGGTTTAAAGAGAGAAGGCCAAAGTGTCCAGAGTGCAAGAGGCCTTAGGAAAAGTAAAGACCAAACTCCTCCACACCAGATAAATCTGTTATACATTTTGTAACAAACCTAGCAGACTTGTGCAAATTCCTGATATTCATCCCTGTTCTTACACACCATATACTGTATAACTCAGTGCAGAGACAAAAACAATATTAATTTCATTTTGTGATTTTTACAAAATCCTTTACAAACTTTTTTAACAAGATGGAAACATTGGCGAGGATATGATGTGAATAGCTTTTAAAACATCACCAACCTGGGAATGCTACAGATTACCATAAAAGTGAGGGAATCCATGGACTCTCTCATAATGGTAACAGAGATGGCCGAGGTCTTGAAACACATTAAATCTGATAAAGTCTCTGGCCCAGATGGCCTCACCCTACTATATTATGGCCCGTTATATAACACCAAATCACTCAGGTTGGCCAAAACTACAATTCATGTTTGGAAGGACATTTCACAATGTGCTATTTATTTCCCAATATTCTATACTAAATGTAGACTTTAAAGTAGTCACAATCATACTAGCTAACCAGCTTCTACCCCACATGCCCTGATTTATACACCAAGACCAAGTAGCCTTTAACTCAAACAGAGAAACCAAGTACAACACACGCAGAGTACTAAAGCTTGTCCACTTTGCCCAGTTGAGGGCCATCATGGTCTTGCTACTTTTGGCAGATGTGGAAAAGCTGAGGTAAGCTGGCAGTTCCTTAAAGGAAAACTCTTTTGGTCCTACTTCCCAGTGGGTCACAGGAGTGCACTTACTTCTGAACTCCTGTGATCCAGATTCAGCCAGCAATGGGTTAAAGTCCACTGTCAGCTGGCGTCACTCAGTCAGTCCAAACTCTGGAGGGATTGATGCTACATACACCTAGGTGAGTATGATTGTTCATTATTTTGAAATCCCACACTTCTCTTTTAAATGCACCTTCAGGCACATAGGACTGGGGGACAACATGAGCAAATTACTCAAAGCTATTTATTTAGCTTTTTTGGCCATGGTAAAAGCAAATGAAGTGCATTCCTTGGACTTTTCCCTTATGAATGTGAAAATGAAAGGCTGGCCACTATCTCCACTAATCTTTATCTTGTACTGTAGTCCTTTATGTGACAGATTAGTGAAATTTAACATTACAGGATTGAAATGGACTAAAGACTATCACAAAGCAGTTGCATATGCCAATGATCTCCATTTCTTTTTCCGAACACAACCTGCAATCACAATACCCAATTTACTTGAATAACTAAAAGCATACACAGAGCTCTCCTATTAAGATCAACAAATCAAAAGTCCTAAACACCATCAACGAATGCAGGTTAGCAAACATTGTATCAAATTTATTTTTTAAGTGGGCAACAAATAGAATCAAATATTTAGGTGTTTTTATCACATCATCCTTAGAAGGAATGTTTAAATAGAATGCCCCTCCTCTACTGAGGCCTGTATAACACTAGTGCAATTTCAGATGCGCTAGTGCACAGAGACACTTGAAAATGGAAATCACATTATTTTCAATGGTGCCCATTCACATCAATGCAGCGCAGCATGTTTTTGGAAAAGGTGCATAGAAGGTACAAGAAGCACAATTTTGGCCCCATGGGCTTGTACATGCATTTTTTGTGTTTTTGTCAGAGTTTTGTGTATAAAACCCAGTCTCCTTCTCCTAAAAAAAAGTGCATTAAGCATGAAAAACACTAGAAAATCACACCGAAAATGTGATCAAGTCGCAGCTGCACTAGTGTGAATCTAGCCTTACAGTGAAATGGTAGGACCTTAAACAATGGAACAAAGACACATACATGGTTTGGGAGAAATAGCATCTTAAAAATGAATATTTACTCCAGCTTGTTATCTTTTTTCAAACCCTTCCAAATCTAAATCCTGACACCCTTCCTCAAAACTTTGAAAATGTAATTCATAAATTTCCTCTGGGCATCTGGACTATAAGTTTAAATGGATATACAATGTACTCTTACTTCTCCAGAAATAAGAGAAGGCTTCAGTTCACCTCTCAAGAGTAATCAACTGGTGTAAACATGCCTCATTTAAAGCTGAGTGGATCTCAAACAAGACTTGGTAAACATACTCATATGAGTTCATCCTTCCTAAAAATAGACATTCCACCCTCAATCAAAAACCACCCACTCAGGGAAAAATGTGCTGGAGATGCAAACAGGCAAGGGGCACACTGCTATATAACTTCTGCACATTCCCAATCCTATACACCTACTGGGAATAAAAATAGCTACAAAACTTACAGGAGTTACCCTGGTGGATATCCCCACTACCTTTTTTCTCCACCTCAACTCTGAACCCGAAAAAGTACAAAAACTCACTTCTTATGTATATTCTAAATGCAGCAAGAACATGTATACTACTTAAATGGAGAATCACAGACCTGCCCTCAACCAGCCAATGGACTTCCTTGATAAATGGGATCACATATATATAAGATCTCATAGCAACATTAAAACATAAGAAAGAAAAATTCCTAAAAACATGTTTTTATTGGAATGACTTACAAATTCACACATTGAAAGGTCATTTCAGATTGATACATGCCTAATAAAGCAGGCATGTTTATATGGTTTAGCTGAATTTATCCCCCTTTTCCAATCCCCCTTTTTTCCCTACCGTCCATCCCACCTGAATTCTTCCCTCTCCTCCTTATCTACAATAGCCACAAAACGTTTCTATCCACACTACAACCTGCCTGATATACCAGTAAGTGTCATTATTATCTATGACCTATAGTAAAATATTTAAACGATCTGACAAAGGTAACATGGGTCTATACTGTGTACTCACTACATAATAGGATTGCCCTCCCGTCATTTTTATGGTTTTTCTTTTTGCACTTAGAAAAAAAGGAAGAGCATTCACTGTCCAATTACCCTCTCTTAAGTTGGTCGGATAGACAGAGGTTGATTTACTAAAAGATCAGAGGCTGTTCATGTATTAAAGTGAATGGTCACCCTTTTTGGTAAATAAGGTGAAGCTGTTTTTACTTTGAATAATCAATCATAAGCAGGAGGATTTTTAAAATTAGGCTTTTTCACTATACTAGGTCTTCAAATCATTTTGATTCTGCCCAGCTGAGGCCCAACTGTGAGGAGCATCTGGAATCTGATTAGTGGTGCATGAATCAGAAACTGAGAAAAAAATTAATAATCTTTACCACTGACTTGAATGTCTTTATGAAAAAAAAAATGAATATATAAGGCATTTGAAAGTATCACCTTATTTAGCAAAATCTTTAAAGTGGACCTTAGCTCAAAATGCACTTAGTATCCTTGCAAGCCTTAAAGCTAAGTTAGAACTTTGTAGTTTTTCACGTGTACATTATTTTCATGGCTTTCTTTATTATTCATGAAAGAACAGAAAGGTGAAAGTGTTCCTGAACAGCTAACAGGAAAAGAGAAGCTATTGCCAGTTTTTAGAATATAGAAATCCCTTAGTCTAAAAAGAGAATAATGTACGTTATGAAGTATTGGCAAGGTATTCACATTTAAAGATATAAAATTAAATTATCAAGGTCCAGACAGCTAGAGACAATTCTGACTTGCTAAACTGAATCTCTAGAGAAACATATGATGCAGAAACAGGATGACGAAAGAGAACCTTTAATTCTCCTTTGTCTGTGCAGCTTGTATTTGCTGTTCAAATAAAACACTGCTTGCCAGTACTGTAAAATCATTTCCTTTTCTGTTCTCTATTACAAACAACACATATGCTAACCAAAACTATGGCATTCTGAAGAAGGGTCTCATTTTCAGGGTGACTTCATATGATGAGGTAATCATCAAGGTGGTAATCCCAAGTAATTAAGAATTACTTCCTGAGCTGCCAGAATGTTTTATAACCATTATTTTATAATCATTCTATAATTATTATGAAAGAGCATGAAAATAAAATGGCTTTGATTAAAAAGACAAGAGGGTCTGTATGGATATTCACTAATTGTCCGTCATGATTTCAAAATGTAAATATCTCCTTGGTGTGTAGTATATGCTTGGAGTTAAATATAATTTGTAAATGTCAGCAGCTTTTTAGGTTACATGGTGTGTCAGCTCTCTCGTTTTTCTCCATAGCCCAATAAAAATACTTCAAATTAAAACTATGTAGGCATGAGTAGCCAAAAAAACATGAAATAGAAAGTAGTTTGAATAATTCAGATGTGTATTTCTACCTCAACATAATAACAGAGGAGATGACCATGCATAAACATATGATTTTTTTTAGTTAAATAAAACAAACAGGACTGATGTGCTCAGAAATTATATTTCACTATTCTACTTACTTTAAAGGTCACCTGTATTCAATGTTGGTCATCTTACTTTAAAAAAGTAATTTAGTTAAGTTACAAATTACTTCTCCCAAAAAGTAATTGCGTTAGTAACTCAGTTACTACATTGGAAAAGTAATTAGTTACGCAGCAAAGTAACTGACTTTTTTTTTTTAAAATATTCTATACGTGTAACTAAGGGGCGGGTCTAGTATTACTGTAACCAAGGGGCACATTTATTATTGTTATATATCGTGTAACCAAGGGGCTGCTCTATTATTACTCTAACCAAGGGGCAGATCTGTTATAGCGTGTAAGAAAGGGGCGGGTCTATTATTATTATATCGTGTAAGGGGCGGATGGCTACAGAAGAGGGCGAATGTTAATATAATGGGCAGAGCTCGATATATAACAATAATAATAAATGCGCCCCTTGGTTACAGTAATACTAGACCCGCCCCTTAGTTACACGATAGACGCCCCTTGCAGAGTAGCACGAGCATCATGAGGGTGCGGCATCGCCTCGTACAATTACATGTTAACTGCGCCTGCGCTGTGTAGAGTTCACTCAGAGCTGTTTAGGTTCGGCAATTTTCGGAAGCTCCGTAGTCCTTCGTACTGCGCAAGCGCAGTACAGGGTGTCCTTATGCGGCGGGGGAACTTTTTCGGCAGGACACCGGAATTACACTACTGCCATCTAGTGACGGTAGATGTAATTGGGGTAACTAAGCCAAAGTAATGGGAACTGAGTTACCATGAGGGGAAAAGTAATCAGTTAGATTACTAGTTACCCTCTAAAGTAACTGAGTTACGTAACTCAGTTTATTTTAACTCAGTTACTTACATCACTGCCTGTATTATTACCATAAAATCATCCAACCTACCTCATGAACCAACCTTCACTATAACCCCTCACACTATTTCACCGCAGGCAGAAATTCTCTTTGGTGCTGGCCATGTTTGCCCTGAACCCTTATGGACTTGTAATGGGGCAAACACATCTCTAGAGTATGGGATCGCCTAATAAAAGTCTACAAAGTCAGTACCAAACAGAATTTCTGTTTGAGGTGAAGTAAACAGTACTTGCTGCAGAGGTGAGTAAGAAGTTGGGGTGAGGATTATTAGTGCAGGTTAAGGGTGGGTTGTATTTGGACATATGGACTAAAATATATATATTTTAGTGTGATTCCCTTAATTTGCAGGGATTTCTGCTCACTTCCTGTTTTGACTATGGGACAGGAAGGGAAGGTAATTTTCCCCAAAGGGACACAGGTGACAAAAAAACTTACAGGGGTTAGAAGTAGGATTGCACCGATAACGTTGTTTTTACCGGCGGGTACGAGTACCGATACTTTTGGTCAAGTACTCGCCGATACTAAGAACCTATACCTTCGTGATTCTTTCCCCCATTCACAAATCATGTTATAGGCAGCATATCCAGTAAAATCATTTTTCTCAATGGAGGAGGGGAAAAGGAGGAAGGTGCCCCTGTCGGGCCATCTGTACTGCTGTTTAGGCTGAAGCTGTTTACTATTGCACTGCCAGACGTTCAGAGCTAGGAAGAGGGCAGAGAACATTTCTAAAGGATTCAGCTGTCTGCACAAAGTGGAACTTACTTTATTACAGTTAATAAATGTAACTATAGGGATTTTTATTATTTAAATATCAGCTTTAAGAAATAAAAAATATAAATACTCAATATAGCAATAATAATATTAATAAATCATTTTCATATTTATGCATATACAATGTGAAGTGATAAATACATTTGATGAATTAAAGCAATCTTTTCCCTGCCCCCTCATCTGCTGATACCACTATTACTTTACTGTAAATATTTAAATAAACACACTTAAAGATAATTGCATGCCTCCTTCTCAACTCTGTCACCACATGCTAATACACAGCTCACCATTGCATTCTGTGCCACCATTTAAAGAAAAAAGAAACTCTGGCGCTTGCCGCATACCAGATCTGCAGTAGCTGCTTTATGTTGCCTCCCTGGAAGATACTAGTTATGTAGCACCTGTGAGGTTGTGGCTATGTCACCAGAAAACCAGGAAGTCCGAAAAGAAAATGTACGTTTACCAAAACCACTGCTGCATGTGTCGGGGGGTAATTCTTTTCACTTTAATACTTCACATGATTAGTGTGCAGGATTCAGCAACTAATCAGGTCAAGTTTAGAAATGGAATCCTGATCCAAAATGCATAGTAACGTTTTTACTGAAGTGACTGTGACTGTCAGCAAACTCCAATATAGATATCAGGGTGACTGGTTCTGGAGCCAAAAGAGATAATCACTGCCTTTAATTTGATTTTGTTACTTCTAACACTGTAACCAGTCAATAAAAAGATTTCCTTCTATGGCACCTATCCAAATCTGCCACCAAAGAAAGCTAATTATTATGATCCCTATAGTAAACATGGACATGAGTAGGTTTATTAAATATAAAAAAATTGTAAAATTGCAAAAACAAAAACATTGCTACAAGTTAAAATACGATGAGCATTACCTCTAAAAATATCATTTAATAAAGATGCTAAAGTGATTTTTAGGCAAGTATTGGATAACGCTAACATGAAAAACCTAAAATAGCCACAAAGAAGACAATGTCCGAGTCTATTTTGCTACAAAATGACTAAAATGATTGCAGAAGATAGAGTTATAGCAAAGACTAAACAAATCTGACTTGAATAATAGTCTAACCTCCTCCCTTCAAATAAATATTATAACATTTTTGTTGATGGAAATTGTTTCAGCAGCTAAAACCCTTGAGAAATTTCTAGGAAGCCTATTCCTTAAGAGCACCAAACTGTATTAGTTCCACAGAGATGATTAAATAGATTTATGAATTGTCTGCACTTTTATAATGTAATTTAACTAGTTTTCCAGACATATTTTCCACCATGCCTAACACAAACAGTAACCTCATGTTGCGATATATTACCACCAGGACATATATTTCTATTTTCAGGATCTGTGCACAGTGGGAGAAATTATCACTGACAGAAAACATTAGAAATAGTCACAAAGCATTACCTTAATTACATACAGTAAAAGATGTAAAAAAAAAGTAGAAAGTCAACTGTAGCAATATTATTAATTTGTTACAAATGTTAGCTGTAAAAAGAAACCCTTAATACTTAATAATTAATAATATTTAATATTAAATGCAATTTTATATTCTCCATAAATAACATAATGATTTCCATATAAATATTCCAGATAAATATACGTTTTTCTTTCTTTGTGGGTCCATCGGGCGGCGTGAATTTAAATTGTGGGACACTATTTTTTTTTTTATAAAGGACTTGTCCCAAGCTGTCTATTTTACCATTTTGGAAATGATTTTTTGTGAAATGGTAGGGGTACAATGTACCCCATTACAAATTCACAATGGGGGCAGAATCTGGGGGTCCCCTTGTTAAAGGGGGCTTCCAGATTCTGATAAGCCCCCCGCCCGCATACCCCCACAACCACCGGGCAAGGGTTGTGGGGATGAGGCCCTTGTCCCCATCAACATAGGGACAAGGTGCTTTGGGGTCAGACCCCAAAGCACCCTCCCCATGTTGAGGGCATGTGGCCTGGTACGGTTCAGGAGGGGGGTGCTCTCTCTTCCCCCCTCTTTTCCTGCGGCCTTCCAGGTTGCGCTCTTGGATAAGGGTCTGGTATGGATTTTGGGGGGACCCCTAAGCCATTTAAAAAAAAAAAATTAATTTCCATATCAGACCTGAAGGGCCTGGTATGAATTTTAGGGGGAACCCAAGCAATTTTTTTTTTTTTACAAATTTTGGTTTGGGGTTCCCCTTAATATCAAAGGGCCCGGTAATGGACTCATGCTCTTTTTTTCAATGAGTTTTATCTATATTGCCGAGATCCGTCAATTGATTACACCTGCGATCAGTTTTAATGACAATTTTTCCTTTAGAAATATAATTTTGCTGTGGTACTGTTCTAAACATGGGAAAAATGTGCCACTTTACAGGCATACTATAGACACACCACAGGCATGATATTTAAAGGAATATTTCATTTTTATTGTTTCACTTTAAGTATTAAAAAACCACTGCTCCTGAAAAAAAAGGCCATTTAAAAAAAAAAAAAATTGCGTTGATACATGTCCCCTGGGGCAAGACCCGGGTCCCCAAACACTTGTTATGACAATAACTTGCAAATAAGCCTTTAAAATTAGCACTTTTGATTTTTTATGTTCGTGTCCCATAGACTTTAACAGTGTTCGTGTGTTCTTCCAAATTTTTTGCCTGTTCGCATGTTCTGGTGCGAACCGAACCGTGGGTGTTCGGCTCATCCCTATTCATATGACCCCCCTATAACAGGGCTACAGTATGTAGTAGTAGTATAACATTTAATATTCCTGGTAGTACTTGTATGAAAAAGTATCCTGTTCTCTTTGTATTGTTTCCTTTGAGTGTAATCCCTGGTGTTCCCGACAACCCCCCCACAGCCTTTCACTGAGAAGATTAGTGTACTGCTTCTTCTCTTCCCCCAGCTTTTATGCAGCTGAGAACAGAGGGGAAGTGATCACTTATAAAAAGAGGGGGAAAAGGGTATTTATAATGTTTTGTATATCTATGCACAAAATGTTACCTTTTCTATTTTAAACTGAATTGGTTGTTTTACAGGGTGAGGTTTTACAATCACTTTAAGCTTTGTAAAGGATGAGACTCAGATATTCCAAGTAATATACTGGTTTCAGGATCCACCTGAACCTTTTTAAAGTATTATTGTTTGGATTATATTGTCAATCATAATAGCAGCTGTTCCCTTAATAGGAAGCAGTCTAGACAACCCATGATGGGAATGCCCTGTGCCCTGTGATAGGCGGCTATCATGGGTGTCAACACCTTGGTATTCACTCAGGGTGTGTAAGACAGACCAAAATGGCAGGGCCACAAAATAATAGTGTAAGGCACCCACAGAAAAATAGAGGTAGTGTTGGTGTGCTGGAAGGCTGGGAACATGCAAGTACACATTTGTGATGTTCACAGAGGTCAGAAAGTCTCCCTAAAAGAGGTAGGCTATGACAGATCAGTGGATTCCATGCAAAAATTTTAGACCCAAATAAATACATTTAAGGCCTGCCAGTCCAAGATGGAGCACATGCCCCTTTTACTTTGTAAGACCAACAGACACGCCCCTGACTTTGGAAAGTGGGGGAATGCCTTTATACCAAAGAGGACTTCTGACATCTTTTATGAGGGTGTTTAAAGTAGCTTCATAGAAACACTAAACTTTAAAAAGACTGCAGGGAACTGATCACCATGCTGGAGGGTGCTTTCTTTAGTGAGGAAAAAAAGGAAAGCAATATAATCTTCTCTGCAACCTCTAGGGTGGGCATTAACCCTTGCAGTGTGGGGGCAATGATCACTGCCAGAGTATTTATAGACTCCCTTTAAGTGAGTGAGCAAGTACTGAAGAAAAGATGGAGAACGGCTCTGGAGAGTGCTAAAAAACAAATGGCAGTGACTATACTTTTGTTCTGATTGTTTTTAACAAATCTGTGCCTTTACCTTACAAACCTTGCAAATGTAAGGTTAACAGACAATAAAAATGTAATTAAATTAAGTGTTAAAGATCAAAACGCCGCTTACAAAAGTATGTTTAAATATAGCAACAAGCAAAATAATTCAGACAGAACCATGAAACCTAATACAGAACAGCTAAAATTAAAAATATCTGAAAGAAACTAAAGGGCTATGATCCAGACCTAGATAACATTTTAAATATAGTTGGGTTTCCTTGATATTGCTTTGGTCTGGACCGTACTAAAGCTACATAATCATTCAAACAAAACCTGCCAAATGTATTAATGGAATTCAGAGGCACAAGTATTACTTAAAATATCAGATGTGCATTATTGTTTATTGGAACTTTCTTAGGATAAGGTTACATAAAATTATTATGAAGCTAGTAAATTTTTTTATTAAAAATCCTAGTGTTAAAAATCTTCAATGAGCTAATGATTGCTATAATATTTCAGTGTGGACATCCATGGGAAATACTCTGATCCCATTAGGCATTCAGCATTTTCTTTATCTTACTTATCTTTAGGCATATCATTGCAGGTCTGAAAAGCTCCTGTATTAACATGGCTAAAAGACGGCCATATGCACAACAGATTGTAAAACCTTATACGTTTAGATTTTCTGCAGAGATCTAATTGTGGACTGAAATAAGATTCAATATATATTCTAAAATCTGGACTAGGTTAGTGCAGTTCCTCTTATATTGTACTGCTCTCTGCCCCCCCCCCCCCACTTTCGATATTGCCCATGAAGCCATTAATTTGCTTGTCAAAATCTTCTGAGCGGGGCTCATGCATGCACAGTAATTCAATCCTTTGGAGCATTTTACTCCATGTCCGGGCAGAATATATAATCTCCATGGGACTGAATGAAAAGTGTACCGGGCATGTGGAGGCCCAGCTGGAAAGATGCCAGGTAGTTTGGTGTGTTTTGCGTGTTTTCTCACTGGATGAGGTTCAGGTGAATTTAGCTCTCAGTGGACAGTACAATGTAAGCAGGGTCAGTTCCCTAATTAGGCATAGTTACATCGTGACGGTGAGGTGAGGTTAAAAAAAGACACAAGTCCATCAAGTCCAACCTATGTGTGTGATTTTATGTCAGTATTACATTGTATAACCCTGTATGCTGTGGTCGTTCAGGTACTTATCTGAAACTACCAATGCTCCCTACTGAAACCACCGCCTGTGGAAGGGAATTCCACATCCTTGCCGCTTTTACAGTAAAGAACCCTCTACGCAGTTTAAGGTTAAACCTCTTTTCTTCTAATTTTAATGAGTGGCCATGTGTCTTATTAAACTACCTTCCGCGGAAAAGATTTATCTCTATTGTGGGGTCACCAGTACAGTATTTGTAAATTTAAATCATATCCCCTCTCAAGGGTCTCTTCTCCAGGGAGAATAAATTCAGTGATCATAACCTTTCTTCATAACTAATATCCTCCAGTCCCTTTATTAGTTTTGTTGCCCTTCTCTGTACTCGCTCCATTTCCAGCACATCCTTCCTTAGGACTGGTGCCCAGTACTGGACAGCATACTCCAGGTGCGGCCGGACCAGAGTCTTGTAGAGTGGGAAAATTACCGCTTTATCTCTTGAGTTAATCCCCTTTTTAATGCATGCCAATATTCTGCTTGCTTTGTTAGCAGCAGCTTGGTATTGCATGCCATTGCATGAGCCTATCATCTACTATGATCCCCAGGTCCTTTACCATCCTTGATTCCCCCAGTGCCCCCCCCCCCCCCAGTGAGTATGTGCATTCATATTTTTGCCAACCAAATACATTATTTAAAATGTTTCCACATTAAACCTCATTTGTCATGTAGTTGCCCACCCCATTAATTTGTTCAGATCTACTTGCAAGGTTTTCACATACTGCGGAGAAGTTATTGCCCTGCTTAGCTTAGTATCATCTGCAAATCCAGAGATTGAGCTGTTCACCCCATCCTCCAGGTTGTTTATGAATAAATTAAATAGGATTGGTCCCAGGACAGAACCCTGGGGGACCCCACTTTCCACCCCTGACCATTCCGATTACTCCCCATTTATCACTACCCTCTGAACTGGCCCTTGTAGCCAGTTTTCAATCCATGTACTTACCCTATGGTCCATGCCAACTGACCTTACTTTGTACAGAAAACGTTTATGGGGAACTGTGTGAAATGCTTTTGCAAAATCCAGTTACACCATGTCTACGTGCCTTCCTTTATCTAGATGGCAGACCGCCTCCTCATAGAAGGTTAATAGATTGGTTTGGCAAGAACCATTCTTCATGAATCCATGCTGATTACTGCTAATGATACAGTTTTCCTTATAATCCCTCCAAGAGCTTGCATACATATTGATGTTAGGCTAACTGGTCTGTAATTCCCAGGGATGTATTTTGCCCTTTTTTAAATATATTGGTGCTACATTAGCTTTTCTCCAATCAGCTGGTACCATTCCAGTCAGTAGCCTGTCAATAAAAATAGGGAACAATGGTCTGGCAATTACTTTACTGAGTTCCCTAAGGACCATTGGGTGCAAGCCATCTGGTCCCGGTGACTTATTAATGTTAAGTTTTTCAAGTCTATTTCTAATTCAGTCCTCTGTTAGCCATGAGGGTGCTTCCTGTGATGTGTCATAAGGATAAGCACTGCAGTTTTGGTTACTGAAGCCCCCCCAATTCCCTTGTGAAGACTGAGGAAAATAATAAATTCAATACCTTCGCCATCTCAACATCCATTATAACCAGATTTCCTTCCTCATTCTTTACGGGGCCAATATGGTCTGTCCTCCCTCTTTTACTGTTTATATACAAATTTCTTGTTTTTTTTTTTGCTCTTCTCCGCTATCTGTCTTTCGCTTTCTATCTTAGCCGCTCTAATTGCACCCTTACATTTCTTGTTGCATTCTTTGTAAAGTCTGAATGCTAATGATGAACCCTCAGCCTTGTATTTTTTGAAGGTCTTCTCCTTTGCTTTTATATGCATTTTTACATTGGTGTTAAGCCATCCAGGACTTCTGTTCGCTCATTTACATTTATTTCCCAATGGGATGCACTGGATAATGCCCTTATTTAATACAGGGGGTCCCCGGGTTACAAACAAGATAGGGACTGTAGGTTTGTTCTTAAGTTGAATCTAATATAGTGTTAATTACTGCGCTGTCCAAAGGTTAAGTGACAAACCATGAATAGTGTCAAATAAATGATGATGAAATAAAAGAATAATATAAACAAAAGCTGCTGCAATCATATGTGTGAGATACCCACACTAAAACAATACATAGAGGAAAAAATAACTGCGCTGCAAAATAAACGTGAGTAATAAAAATCTGTGGGAGTGAACATGAGTGCACCTGCTAATAATTAAAATGAGTGCACCTGCTAGTAATTAAATAACATAAATAAAATCATGCGAAAAAATGTATCAAATAATAAACACACAGGTAGTGAAGCTAGTGAAAAAATTATTAAGACCATCCAGTGTCAAAAAATGTGTAACTTTTCTGATGTAAAGTCAATCATAAGTTTATGATAATTGGATGGGAGCACCCGTCCTGATCGGCTACATACAACAAGAAATGTCCATAAAGAAGGGAACTCCAGGTTCTATAAGTGACACCACTCTTAATGCACCCAAGGGAAGAGGTGATCTGTCAAGAAGAGAAAAGAACTCCACCACTGAGAGATGCTGACTCTTACCGGAACGTGAGATCCCCTGTTAAAGAGATCTCACAGGCTTTTTGGCTTAATTCCCAGCCACGGGTCTCTGTGGGGACTGCTGGGCGGAATTTCTCAAACAGGTCAAGCGGATATCATGCGGGAACAAGAACATAAAGACTCCATAGTGTATCACTTAAAAAGCGGTTTAATATGAATAAAAGAAATACACTTACAATAATGTAGAAGTTAAAAAGCGTGTAGAAAATAGTAGCCGGCCGGCTCACAATGCTGCCCGTTGCTTCCGGGTTGCGCGTGGTATTGTGGTGACGTCAGCACACAAGGGAGGAGCGGCGTTCTTAAGTTGAATCTGTTTGTAAGTCGGAACAGGTACATTTTTTTAAGTGTAGCTCCAGCCAAAAAATCTATTAAGTTTTTTTGATAACATAGAGAAGGATTATCACCCCTGTAACATTTGTTTTGCTGTCTGTGCCCCTGTTCAGAAGATTTCACCTCGCCTTCTGTCCCAATGACAATTGGATTTTGAAAATTTTGGGTTGTTAGGGAAGCATGGACTGGTGATAAAGCATCAGTGGAGACACCTTTTTCCCATATTAACTCTTACAGGAGTGAATTTCCCTTCCTAGGGGGTGGATTTCCTCTCACTTCCTGTTGTCTCCCTCCGTTTGTAAGTAGCAGTCGTTTGTAAGTCGGATGTTTGTAAGTAGGGGACCCCCTGTATGCTCTTAAAGCAAACCCATCTCTCCTTCATGTTTTTTTCCTAAGATTTTATCCCAATTTGTATCTTCTAGCAAGGTTTGTAGTTTAGGGAAGTTGGCTCTTTTGAAATTCAGTGTCTTTGTATTTCCCTTATGTTTCCATTTTTTGTGATTTAAACTGAAGGTAATTGACCTGTGATCGCTGTTCCAAAATTGCCCCTTATTTCCACATTCTTGAACAGGCCTGTATTGTTGGTAATCAGTAGGTCTAGTAACGCTTTGTTTCTAGTTGGTGCGTCTACCATCTCACCCATGAAATTGTCCTGGGAGACATTTAGGAACTGGGGAGCCTTAGACGAATGTGTGGTTCCTTCTGCACATTCGTAGGCTTGTGCATTTATGCCCTAATATGCCAGGGGTGCTCTGGCCATTACAGTTGATCCAGGTCTGCATAATAATAGTGCTAACAGCATTTTTCTCTACAAACAGTGCATTCTTTGCCTCTGCAACCAGTGGCAGCTGGGGGGGCGGCAAAAAAAACACCCGCCACCCAAACCCCCATCCCCATTGCTAGTTAAACCAAACACCACCCCGTCACTCGCCTGTCCACCCACCAGCCCCACACTTACCCCATATAGGTTGTGGACAGCTTCAGCTTCCCCCTACGTCCCCTCCACCTTGGGTACTTCCTCCTTGGCAAATATGGTCGCTTCTCCTCTCGGCCGATTGGGTCTTAAGACTCGCTTTCTGATCAGCCAGGAGAAGAAGCAGGAAGACACTAACGAATATTAATTTGCTATTGTCACACAACTGGGTGGGTTCAGAGCGCAGTGCTCTGCGCCCCAAGCCCACCCTTTTTTGAAACCCATTAGACCCTCAGGCTCTAATCATGTGCTTAAAAAAAAAAAACATTGAAATCCATGCGTGTAGATTAGAAGCCGGGCGCATGGATTAGGAGGGCAGCACCCCTGCGTCCCTAATCGAGTGGCTGCCACTGCCTGCAACACAGATCAGACTTGCTGTACATATGACAGCTGGGTCAAGGGTTGTGTTGCAGGAGCACCGAGTATACAGTGTACAGACCAGTATCTTCTGTAAGTGCTGGCTACTGTGTTCTTCACCTATAGAAGCCCCCTTTCCCATAAGGCAAGCAGGCCTACCATACTCAGTTGCCCCCAGGATTTATACACAATGCTATAGTGCCTGGCTACTATGCCAGGGCAGACACAAACTGAGCAAAGCAAGCGGGTACTTGTGGATGGCAGACAGACAGTGGCTCAATGAAAGTCCAGGTAAGAGGCATCAAAATTCTGAAAAAAGGGCATTATCTGGTCCAAGGTCATACACAGGGAAATCCTATCTAGTAGAGCAGGGCAGACAGACAGGGAGCTTGATCAGATATACACACCTTATCACACTCTATCACAAGCATAAGGCTGAAGGTTTGGCTGGCTTATAACAGGTCTGGTCTTCACCCAGAGACTGGCCACATTAATCACCTTGCAGGTGGACAGACAGACAAGGAGAATGCCATAGCCAAAACCAGGATGCTGGAACCAGCGCACACGCTCCTGACACTTCCCCTTCTCTCTTTAGCTATAATGTTTCTGTTTAATTTTTTTTTTTCTTCTTATATTTAGTATTTTACATTTTATTTTTCACCTATGCTCATTTTGTTCACTAGTTTTTGTAGCAATGATTAAAAAAAATCAAAGCCCTTATTTCATTAGTGAATAAATTTACCATTCTCTGTTATGTAACAGAATTTTAACTTTAGTCTCATTATCAAGACAAATGGTAGAACAAGATTGACACTTTTTATCTGAAGTAACATTTATTTTAAAACTAAGGCCTTGTTGGCACCTTACAGCATACACCTGTGTATCTCCATGCAGGCGAATTGGGACGCAGCGGCTGCACAGACACAGCCACTGCTCCAATTTTACAGCCAATGTAAATTGGGCTGCATGCACAGGGATCCATGTGGGCAAACACAGTGCTGGGTGTACAACAAACAAAACAGAGCCTGTTTTCACTTTAAAGCGGGACTGTACTGAAATTTTTTTTTTTAAAAGCCAGCAGCTACAAATACTGCAGCTGCTGACTTTTAAAAAATGGACACTTACCTGTCCCTGGTTCCAGCGGTGTCGGCAGCAGAGGCCGATCGCTCGCTCGGCTCTCTGCTGTAGCCGGCGCCATTCTCGGTGAGGGAATCAGGAAGTGGCTTCACTTCCTGATTCCCTACTGCGCATGCGCGAGTCGCGCGGCGCAATGAGAATCTTCAGCGCTGTCTGCCGGGACACGTGTGTGTCCCAGCAGACAGCGCGCCCGCACAGGAACTTGCGTAAACTACCACGGGAGTTTATGCCGGAAGTGGGTGCAGATACCTGTCTTAGACAGGTATCTGCACCCCCCTCCCCCCTGAAAGGTGCCAAATGTGACACCGGAGGGGGGGAGGGTTCCGAAAAGCGGGAGTTCCACTTTAGGGTGGAATCCCCCTTTAAGAAGACCAGTCACTTAAAAAAGGACTGTTCTATCTGGAAAGCCGAGCCGCGAAAGCTAGAGCCATTCACAAAAGAAAGAGTCAAAGCAATCACAAAGGGAACTGCAGACACATCATGGAGTGGCACATTTAAAGTGACACAGAGCGGCAAGTAGGGGATGGGCCTGATGTTCAAGTCAAATGTAAGTTCGAATTGAACATTGAGTGTTGAGCCATTCACCAAATACCGAACATTATGGGGTGTTCGCTGCAAATTTGACTGCCGCAGAACGCCCCATAATGCACTGCGAGATTGCAGTGCATTGACGTCTGATGATTGGCCAAAGCATGCGCCTGACCTGCATGCTTTGGCCAAACACAGCACGCTCTGCTGTGAGAGCCATGATTGGCCAAAGGCGGGGTGCTTTTAGCCAATCATAGCTCAGAGGGCTAAATCCACGCCCCACACTATATAAGGCTGCGTACACAGCAGCCATATATAGTGTTATGATTGAGAGAATGTTAGCTAGAGGCAGGTTAGTTAATATATATACAGTATGTCACAAAAGTGAGTACACCCCTCACATTTTTGAAAATATTTTATTATATCTTTTAATGTGACAACACTGAAGAAATTAAACTTTGCTACAATGTAATGTAGTGAGTGTACAGCTTGTATAACAGTGTAAATTTGCTGTCCCCTCAAAATAACTCAACACACAGCCATTAATGTCTAAACTGCTGGCAACAAAAGTGAGTACACCCCTAATTGAAAATGTCCAAATTGGGCCCAAAGTGTCAATATTTTGTGTGGCCACCATTATTTTCCAGCACTGCCTTAACCCTCTTGGGAACAAGAAGAAGGAGGCGCCTCTGGGTGCAGACTGTATGAGGCGCCTCCTTCTTCTTGTTTTTTAGTGTCTTGGGAAATGGGTTTTGTTCCCACCGGACGGCTGCTGTGAGCGCAGACTTTTCTACATACCCCCCTCCCCCTCCCATCCTGTACTTATATTGCCATTTAGCATATTGTGTCCACATTTGTTATTATATACTATTTATGGACTTGTTTTAATCTACATTTCTACATATATTATACATAACAGATTTGTCTTGTATTTTTTTCAGCACCTTGTTGTTTACATTATTTTATATTGTAATACTGCGTACGTTTTTTTGCGCCAATTACTTGGTTAACCCTCTTGGACATGGAGTTCACCAGAACTTCACAGGTTGCCACTGGAGTCCTCTTCCACTCCTCCATGACAACGTCACAGGGCTGGTGGATGTTGGAGACCTTGCGTTCTTCCACCTTCCGTTTAAGAATGCCCCACAGATGCTCAATAGGGTTTAGGTCTTAAGCAATCTACGGTCTTAAGCAATCTGCAAGGATGCAGAATGAGAACGTGAATGAAGCACTTTCTAGAGAGGGATTCTAAAGAAGTGAAGCAGACCCCTGTCTCTACTCCAGGAATCAAGGAAACAAATGGATATACATCCTTATACATCCTTATCATGACATTATAACTTGTTTTGAACAAGAAGGGGATTACAGATAGTTCACAAGCTGAAAGAAAATTTTGAAATCAAAGAGCTAGGGAACATTAGCTACTATCTGGGAATCCAAATACAGAGAGAAGAGAAAATCTTGGAACAATTCCATATGCAAGATGCAAAGGAAGTGAAAACTCCTATGGAACCAGGCTATCAAAAGAGCAATGAAGCATAAAACTTGCTGCCCAACAATGACATGTATAGCAGAGCAATCGGTAAGCTTCTATATGTTGCCACTGTGACAAGACTAGACAAAGCCGCAGCAGTGTGCATACTATGCAGGAAAGTATCAGCTCCCTGTCAGCCTGTAAAAAGAGTCATATAATACCTCAATATAAAGTTACGGTTACCAGCAACATCCAATCCAAAACTGGTCGGATATGTGGATGCTGATTGGGCAGGGGACTGTACAGACAAGTGGATTCATCATCCAGTATGGGGCAGGAACCCTACGTTGGTCTTGTCGAAAGTAAACTGTCGCTCCATCTTCAACTGAAGCAGAGTATGTTGCAGCAGCACACGCTTGTCATGAAACGATATGAATTCGTCAACTTTTTGTGGACATTGGAATAAACATGTCAAAACCAATTCCCATTTTTTAAGACAAGCAGGGATGTATAAAGCTTACACAATCAGAAAGGGTTAATCTTAGGACCAAACACATTGACGTCAAGTATCACCTACTGAGGGACAATCAAGAGCAAAGAGTTATTGACATTCAATACTGCCCATCAGAAGAGATGACTGCTGACGCACTCACCAAGCCTTTATCCAAGGAACCTCATAGTTATTTCCAGAAGAAGCTGACTATAATTTGACAAAGCACATGCTGTTGAGAAGAACAGCAAATTAAACTGACAATATATATATGCATTATACCTTTATATCCAGCAGGTGGAACTGTAGTATTATAGTGTATATTCTCTGTGGTAATGTAATCACAGGATGTATCTTCTGTTTCTAAGTACCGTATATACTCGAGTATAGGTCGACCCGATTATAAGCCGAGGCCCCTAATTTACCACAAAAAAACTGGGAAAATGTATTGACCCGTGAATAAGCCGAGGGTGAGAAATGCAGCAGCTACTGTAAGTGGAAAAGGGGGTAAACAATGCCCATCTGCAGCTACACCTCCCTGTGTCTATTGCATGCCTACCTGTGCAAATCTGCCTGTGTCCTGTGTCTACCTCCCTGTGTCCATTGCAGCCTCCCTGTGTGCTGTGTCTACCTTCCTGTGTCCATTGCAGCCTGCCTGTGTCCTGTGCATGCCTCCGTGTGTGCCGCTCTGCAGCCCTCCATCTGCCGCTCTGCAGCCCTCCATCTGCCACTCTGCAGCCCTCCATCTGCTGCTGCCTGTGTCCTGTGTCTACCTCCCTGTGTCCATTGCAGCCTCCCTGTGTGCTGTGTCTACCTCCCTGTGTCCATTGCAGCCTACCTGTGTCCTGTGCATGCCTCCATGTGCCGCTCTGCAGCCCTCCATCTGCCGCTCTGCAGCCCTCCATCTGCCGCTCTGCAGCCCTCCGTCTGCCGCTCTGCAGCCCTCCGTATGCCGCTCTGTAGCCACCATTGCACTGATCAGCGTGTACGGCGGCCATTGCAGTGTTCAAAAGCCGCGCCTCCTCTTTGTCTGTGATAGGCAGAACCCTCAATTTCCCAGCAGTCAGTGTTCCGCCTATCACGAACATCCGCTCATCCTCATACCACAGACGAGAATGAGAGGATGACCGTGATAGGCTGAACACGGACTGCTGGGAAATTGATTGTTCTGCCTATCACAGATGAAGAGGAGGCGTGGCTTTTGAACAGTGGAAGTGCCGCCGTATGAATTTGACACACGCTGGCCACCGTCTGTCTGCATGACACACTGATCATGTAGGCAGACGGTGGTGACTCGAGTATAAGCCGAGGGGGGCACTTTCAGCCTAAAAAAAGGGCTGAAAATCTCGGCGCATACTTGAGTATATACGGTATGCATTTTTATGCTTCCTGCTCCATGGTGATAAAGACATGCTGTAAGATATGTTCTGCTAATCCTCTATGAAAGTAAAGCTATCTGCATACAACAAGCTTCCAATGCATGATTTCAATACTCAGCTAACAGGGAGGAGGTGGAAACCCTGTGGTTGGAGCTCCAAAACAAGAAAACTAATGGTAAAGTAATAGTGGGTGTATGCTACAGGCCCCCTAACCTGATGGAGGAGGGGGAGAAGGAGGCTGAACTCCTATCACAGCTAGAAATGGTGGCAAGGCAGGGCAGTGTTATTATAATGGGTGATTTCAATTATCCAGATATCGACTGGGCGAAAGGCACGGCTCACTCATCTAAGGCTTGCCATTTCCTAAATGTCTTGCAGGATAATTTCATGGGTCAGTTGGTACAATGCATGCATTACAATGCATTATTAGACCTACTGAATACAAACAACATAGACCTGATCGCAGATGTTGAATTACGGGACAACTTAGGAAACAGTGATTACAGGTTAATTACATTCAGTATAAGCCACAGGAAAATGAAAAATAAGGGAAATACAAGTACACTGAATTTCAAAAGAGCCAACTTCCCTAAACTACGCTCTATGCTGCACAATATTAAATGGGATAAAATCCTAGGAACAAGGAAAACTGAGGAAAATGGGAGTGCTTTAAAGAGGAAGTAAAGCCTCTTTAAAAAAAAAAAAAAAGACACCCTGCAAGGCAAAGGCATAATGAGCTAGTATGCATAGCATACTAGCTCATTATGAATGACTTACCTGAAAACGAAGCCCCCGAAGCGGTCCTCATCCACAATCTTTGGCGCCGCCATCCAGCGCCGGAGTGACTTCCGGGTCTTGCCGCTCCAGCGCTGTGATTCACTAGAGCGGAAAAGCGTCAGGAAAGCGGCATATCGCCGTGAACCCGGCATGTGCAGTGCGCCTGCGCGCCGCAGTCTACGGCGCATGCACCGTAGACAGCGATGCCTTTTCTTTTCTAAATATCTCCTAAACCATGTAGGTTTAGGAGATATTTATTGGACCTACAGGTAAGCCTTAATTTAGGCTTACCTGTAGGTCAAAGTGGTTTGTAAGGGTTTACAACCACTTTAAGAATATAATAAAAAAAAAAGATATTGGTCAGTGCAGGGGCGTTGCTAGGTCTACAAAAAATCTGGGGCTAGAGCCCATAGCAGCGAAGTAAAGAAAGTCATACACTTGGGCAGGCACACATATGTATATAATATACATGTGTATATATATATATATATATATATATATATATATATATATATATATATATATATATATATATATATATATATATATATATATATATATATATTACGGCCGCCGCTTCCCTCAAAGCACCTTGCTGGCCTACCGGGAAATTTCCCGGTATCCCAGTAGGCCAGTCCGGGCCTGACCAGCTATGGAGACCAGAGTCTAGTCTCGGGAGGTCAGAGTCCACTACATTCCCTTTACATCAGAGTTCCCACTTACATCAGTATCTGCAGTTTGCTCTTGCACTGTAAGGGGGAATCCTGCAGACTCTGATGTAAAGGGGGACGCCAGAAACTCTGACGTGGGGTGCACTCTAGTGACCAGAGACCACCTTCTGTAAAGTGAATACACTAAGGTAAGGGGGGGTTACTAATATAGGGGGATAACCTTCATATCAGTGACCATTTACATTATTGTATTCCTTCCCCCCTTGCATCAGCAACCCCCCCTCAGACTGGCCTGGCGGCATTGTCACTGACCTTCTCTCAGGTGCACCGTGCAGGGCTCAGTCAGATGACTCCAGCTTGGTGGCCCTGGTTTTATCCTATAGTCTGCTCTCCAAAGTAGACATACATCTGACTCCTCCTATGACCTCAATCCTGGTGGTACTTCCACTCTTGACTACTCTCCAGACTCCCGCTCAGAGACTGCAGAAATGATACAAGAGATGGTTAGAGACTGCAGACATGATACAGGAGATGGTTAGAGACTGCAGACATGATGCAGGATATGGTTAGAGACTGCAGACATAATACAGGAGAGGGTTAGAGGCTGCAGACAAGATACAGGAGATGGTCAGAGACTATGGACAGGATAAAGGACATGGTCACAGACTGCGGACATGATACAAGAGATGGTCAGAGACTTTGGACAGGTGGAGATGGTCATAGACTGCAGACAGGATGCAGTAACAGGAGATAGTTAGAGGCTGCTGACATGGTAGTTTCCTCCTCTGGCCCCATCATATTACCATACCTGTCTCCACATCAGTCAGTGTCCTCCTCCTGTGCCCCTTTCACCTCTCCAGTCAGGCACTGTACACGTTGGTGTCCTCCTCTGCTGGCTTCAACCCCCAGTAATGTACTCCTGTGGCCTGTGCCCCCACCTCTCTGCTGTAGCGCTGCTGCCGCACCCCCGATAACAGTGCCTTCCATTTAAAAATAGCGCCCAGCGGTGACATTATGTTACTGCGCCTGCGCCGCCCTGCCAAGCGTGTACAATCTTTCACAAGCCGGCAGGCTTCAGAACGGTGCATGTGCAGTTGTATGGTTGGCCTACAGCCATCTTTTTTTACAGGCGCTGCTGTCCATAACTACCATTTACGGGCAGCCCGAAAATGGGCTGAAATTTACGGGCTGCCCATAAATTAACGGGCGGTTGGCAACACTGCACACGGTAAGATTTGGGGCTATAGCCTCAGAAGCCAACCCCTAGCGATGCCACTGGGCCAGTGTATTCCAATGGGCAATAAATACTGTATAAAAGGGCTACTTCCATACTGGGCTAATTCTGGCATTCCTCTCCTACATGTAAAAATCATACATTTTTGGTAGGCATCATTCAGATATCTCCACTCAAAGTCCAGGACGTCATATGACAGGCTACGGGCAGGAAGTGGTTAAAGATGGGTGGTTAAACTATAATGTAAAAATGCATATAAAAGTGAAAAAAAAGGCCTTCAAAAAATATAAGGCTGAGGGGTCTATGTCAGCATTACAATAATACAAGGAAAGCAATAAGAATGTTAGAATGTAGTCAGAGTGACTAAAATAGACCACAAAGGGCACATAGCGAAAAAATCCTAAGACATTTTTAAAATATTTTAACAGTAATGCTCTGAATTTCTGACAACAAATGTTCGATGTGAGCTAGTTGTCGGAAATTCCGACCGTGTGTAGGCTCCATCTTACATTTGCTGTAGGAATGTCCGACAACAAAAATTTGAGAGCTGGATCTCAAATTTTCCAACAACAAAATCCGTTGTCGGAAATTCCGATCGTGTGTACACAATTCCGACGTACAAATTCCAACGCATGCTCAGAATCAAGCAGAAGAGCCGCCCTGGCTATTGAACTTCATTTTTCATGGCTCATCATACGTGTTGTACGTCACCGCATTCTTGATGTTCAGAATTTCCGACAACATTTGTGTGAACGTGTGTATGCAAGACAAGTTTGAGCCAACATCCGTCGGAAATAAATCCAGGATTTTGTTGTCGGAATGTCCGATCGTATGTACGCGGCATCAGAAAGTGAGGCCAAAACATATTGGTCCCATAAAGGATGATGAAGGGAATTTGGTTACAAAAGACAAAGAGACGGCAATGGTTTTAAATTCGGAAAAGTGGGGTTATAGTAACCAAGACTGTAATGTTAATAACTCATCACAGAATGTATCCTCGTGGCTAACAGAAGCCAGTATCAGAAATAGAATTGAAAAAATTGACACAAATAAGTCACCAGGACCAGATGGTTTACACCCGAAGGCCCTTAAGGAACGGTCAGGTGATAGCTAGACCATTGTTCCTAATTTTTATGGACAGTTTACTGACTGGAATGGTACCAGCTGATTGGAGGAAAGCCAATGTGGTACCAATATTTAAAAAAGGGCTGAGATAAATCCCTGGGAACAACAGACCAGTCAGTCTAACATCAATAGTCTGTAATCTACTAAGGGGGATGATAAGGGACTATAGCCAAGATTTTGTTACTGAAAACAGTATCATTAGTAGTAATCAGCATGGATTCATGGAGGCTTGATCTTGCCAGACCAATCTGTTAACATTCTACGAGGAAGTGAGCTGCCATCTAGATAAAGGTAGGCCTGCGGATGTGGTGTATCTCGATTTTGCAATGGCATTTTATACAGTTCCCCACAAACGCTTACTTACAAGCTGAGGTCTGTTGGCATGAACCATAGGGTATGTACCTGAATTTTGCAGATGATACAAAGCTAAGCAGGGCAATAACTTCTACACAGGATGTGGGAACCTTACAAGATGACCTAAGTAAAATAATGGATTGGGCAACTACATGGCAAATGAGATTTAATGTTAAAAAATGTAAAGTAATGCATTTGGGTGCTAAAAATACGAATGCAAGCTACTCGCTAGGGGGATAATCTCTGGGGAATACAGGATGGAAAAGGACCTGGGGGTCCTAGTAGATGATAGGCTCAGCAATGGCATGCAATGCCAGGCTGCTGGCAAAGTTAACAGAATATTAGCATGCATTCAAAAGAGGATTTACTCCAGAGATAAAACGATAATTCTTCCACTCTACAAGATTCTAGACTGGCCGCATCTTGAGTATGCTGTCCAGTTCTGGGCACCAGTCCTCAAGAAGGATGTGCTGGAACTGGAATGAGTTCAGAGAAGGGCAACAAAGCTAATAAAGGGACTAGAAGATATCAGCTATGGGTAAAGACTACAAGCATTGAACTTATTCTTATTGGAGAGGTGCTTGATAGGGGATATGATAGCAATATACAAATACCTTACTGGTAAAAAACCTTTCAGTGAAAGGGAGTTAAAAAGACACGTGGCCATTACCGGAAACTGGAAGAGAACCAGTTTAACCTTAAACTGCGTTGAGGGTTCTTTACTGTCAGAGTGGTAAGGATGTGGAATTCTCTTCCACAAGCAGTGGATGGTATCAGCAGGGAGCATTGATAGTTTCAAAAAACTATTAGATGGGCATCTTAACGATCACAACATACAGGGATATACAATTTACTATTCACATAAACACATGCACACACACCACAGGTTGAACTGGATGGACTGGTGTCTTTTTTCAGCTTACCAACTATGTAACTATATGTTTTGTTTTAAGCAGTGAAACAAGGGCTTAACTTGGGGGTTGCCAGATTTTCTTTGCCTATAGGCTTCTGAGATGTAAATCCAGCCCTAAGTAGTTGTAACTGCACCAAAGGTACACTTTGGTAAATCAACACCAGTGGAATGTCCTTCATTAGCATATACAGCTACTTCGCATTGTACTTCTCAAAAGACATAGCTGCACTCTTGCGTGACTGTGGCTTAAACTAAATCCCAGCAAGACTTCAGCCTGTAAAAATTTGCCCTCCAAAAACATAGTTTCTGCCTCCAAACTACCAGACAGACCAATTGTATCACTTTCATTAACACCCTCTTATGAAGTCCTTGTCAACTTTTTTCTGCGTTTAACTCTCTACTACATCCTCCACTGCCTACCCCCACTAACTCACTAACTGCCCAAGAGATTGCCAAACATTTCAAAATTTTTTTTTTCTGTGAATTGTGATGAGATCTGTACTGTCCAGATACAGTATCTTCTCATCGAACATGCCATGTCCACCACCACACACTCATTACTTCCCTCTTTTAACTCCTGCCACGTACCCCGTTCCCTCACAACTACTACAGTTACCCTCACATCTTCAATCTCTTCCTCTCTACTGGTATCTTCCCTAATCCTCTAAAATAATCCTCTAAAATATTAATTGGTCACCCCCATACTTAAAAACCCTCACCAGACCCCACCAATCTGAACAACCTAAGACCCATCTCCTTTCTTCTGTTCACAGCTGTGACAGAACCCACTGTCACTGTGTTTTTTGGAGGGGGCTGTGGGTTGGCCTCCTACCCACAGACTATGGCACAGAAGAGACTGGAGAGACTTGGGGACAAAGTGGCATTAAGATAATGTAATGTAATGCTACATTCCCCCCCCCCCTCTTGTTGCTGTGTTTAATTGTGTTGGGTCATGGCACATAGACAAAGGTCTGGAGACACCTCCCAGCAGGGTATGTGTAAGGAGGGGCTGCCTGCTTTTCGTAATCCTTTTATGTGCTTCAACTGTAGTTGTTTGAATATACAAGTGTTGAGTTTCCATTGGTTCTTCCTTGTCCCCTACCCCCTCTGTGACAAGGCTACGGGGAGTGTCCCTAGCTATGTTAAAAGTGTATGTTTGGTACTTAATAAACAGTTTATGCTCTGGATGTTTAACCCTCAACACCTGTGTGGCTTGTTTCGTGATTGAGCGGTTAAGGGCTGGTTATGGCGAATCTACAGGCTGCAGGTGTGTTTGGAGGACAGCTACAGAGCCCTCCGGTGGTTCACGGCTCAACTGTGGCCAGGTACAGAAGATGGCAGCCCAACAGAAGGTGTTGGCTACGGCGTTGGCTACGGCAGCGTGGGGCTGCTCCATTAAAAAATGAATGGAGACCCAGACTTTGGGAGCGTCGAGGAGGTGCTGGACCTCCCTGAAGAGGCATGTGGCCTGGAGGAATTGGAGTTTCTGGTTTAGCAGGAATGGGAGCTCGAGATTGCCTGCAAGCGGCTGTTTGACGGTTATCAGCAGCCAGACATGGGTCCTGTTGCCTGGGACTGTCCGGGAGAAATAGCGGACAGTCGCGAAGATGTGGAGCAAATGGGGCCAGGTGTGCCCCTACGTTTTCCCGTCCTAACAGCAATGGAAGAAGCTGCGATGATACAGAGGGCACTGCGAGTGCTAGAATGCCGGAATGCACTGGAGGTTCCCCAGGCAGCGAGATAAGCTAATACCATAAAGGTCTCAGAAGGGGGAGTTGAGACTGGCGCTGGAAGGCTGGTAGATGGTGATCAGCAGCAAGTTCAGAGTATCACATCCGGTGCCCCAGCAGAAGCACCAGCGACGGAGCAAAGCATCGCTGGCCTCTGCCCACCCTCAGAATTGGATCCGGAGAGTCCAAGGGATGGCCTCAGTGAGCTGTTTTCCCAGCAGAAGATATCCCCACCGGGAGTGGAGAAAGCCATTTTCCCTCCCAGCAATTAGACACTACCCCAGTGTTCATCTCCCCAGCAGAAGCGCTAGCTACAGGGCAGAGCGCTGTTGGTCTCGGCCCAGCATCAGAAAAGGAGATGAAGTGTCCGGGAGATAGTCCCGGCAAGATACCTCCCCAGCGGCTGGTAACTACACCAGGAGAAAAGCAAGTACCTTTTCCTCCCCAAAGGCTTAGCACTACCAGCCTACGCTCCCTACCAGCTGAAGCGCTGGCATTGAAGCAGAGGATTATTCAGATCCCCCCAATACCTGCAACCAGGCCCGGATCATGGGAGTGCGGACAGCCGGTCGTACTGTTTCTTTTTATGTTTGTCTGGAGTGGGAATTTGTGACTAACGCAGGACCAGACCAGTTGAGGATCAGGGACCTGGTTAGTCTCTTTTTAAAAGGGGAGAAATGTGCCAGAGCCCACTGTCACTGTGTTTTGGAGGGGGCTGTGGGCTGGCCTCCTACCCACAGACTATGGCCCAGAAGAGACTGGAGAGACTTGGGAACAAAGTGGCATTGAGATAATGTAATGTAATGCTACATTCCTTCTCCCCCATCCTCCCCCCCCCTCGTGTTGCTGTGTTTAATTGTGTTGGGTCATGGCACATAGACAAAGGTCTGGAGACACCTCCCAGCAGGGGATGTGTAAGGAGGGGCTGCCTGCTTGTCATAATCCCTTTATGTGCTTCAACTGTAGTTGTTTTAATATACAAGTGTTGAGTTTCCATTGGTTCTTCCTTGTCCCCTACCCCCTCTATGACAAGGCTAAGGGGAGTGTCCCTAGCTATGTTAAAAGTATATGTTTGGTACTTAATAAACAGTTTATGCTTTGGATGTTTAACCCTCAACACCTGTGTGGCTTGTTTTGTGATTGAGGGGTTAAGGGCTGGTTATGGCGAATCTGCAGGCTGCAGGTGCGTTTGGAGGACAGGAGACACAGGTCTGGCGGAGATGCTCAGCAGGGGTAATCCGTGATCCATCACAACCGCCATACACCTATACGCCTGGTCTATAACAACCTGAGCTACCAACTCACTGACAGCACTCTTCTTGATGCTTATCAGTTTGGATTTCGCCCGCAACACTGAGCAGAAACTGCCCTCCTAAATTCACCAATGACTTACTATCTGCTAAAATCAATGGCCACTACAATATACTCTTACTTTTAGACCTCCCTGCTGCTTTTGATACAGTTGACCACCCACTACTCCTCAAAAAAACTCCACTTCTTTGGCTTCCATAACTCTTTGCTGGTTTTCCACTTACCTAACTCTTCATCCTCTTCTTCTTTCTGTAGGGGTGCCCCAAAGTCCCATCCTTAGACCCCTTCTTTTCTCTATCTACATTTCCTTCTCCTACATCAGCTGATACCACTCTCCACTTGTCTACTCACCCAATCAGTCTCCTCGCACATCACTAATTAACTAAATGGCATATGTATAAATGTCACACCACTTCCTCAAATTCAATCATTTTAAAACTGAGCTTGTAATTATTCCTTCCCTCTGTGCCCCCTCGCCTGACTTCTCCATTGAGATGAATGACACAACTATCAGTCCCTCTACTCATGCCAGGGTGCTAGGGGTAATCCTGTACTCTAACTTCTTTTCAGCCTTGCATCCAATTGCAAATCTTGCCACTTTGACCTTCATGCTATCTCTACAATACACCACTTCTTAACCAATGACTCCACAAAGCTAATTCACTCCCTGGTTATCGCTCACCTAGACTATTGCAACTCCCTCCTTGTTGGCGTATATTTACATAGACTATCCTTTAATCCATCATGAGTGCTGCTGCAATACTCATCCACCTTACCAACCAAATGCTCATCACAACCCTCTGCAAATCCCTCCACTGGCTTCCATATGCCCAAAAAACTAATTTAATAGTAACAAAATCACACAAAGCCACCCACAACTCAATCCAGAGCTACATAACCAACCTTGTTTCAAAATATGAACCAAACTGTCCTCTTCATTCCTACCAAGACCTTCTGATCTCTAGGAAATCTCTAATTTAATCTATCTGACTATCTCCTTATCTGCTTGTAGGCAATCCTTGAAAATGTATCTCTATAGGGAGGGCTATCCTTTCTCAAATATACAGTATAAACTGTGCTTTACTTTTACTTTCTCCATCAACTTATCCCTCTTAGTAATTACGGTTTCCATCACTTGACTCTCCATTTTATACTGTACAACTTCTGAACCCTCTTTTATTGAATTGTATCTATACTATACATTTAAATGATCTGGAAAATTTTATTTTTTTCTACGAAAAGTGGAGTTTCACTTCAAAGAGAACCAGACAAAACTTGTTAGACAAAAATCCAAATATTTTGTCTTAAATTATTATAATCATGTATGCATACATATAAAGGATTTATATTTACTGTCCCTTATTTAGAAATATTTAGGTTATGTCTGTCAGGATGGACTTGCACAAGTGTTTTTTAAAGTGTTCCTAAATGCACAGCAGTATAATTAGTCTGTATATGCAGTAAAGCATGCTTGTTATACTCACTGTGGAAACTAAGGGGTTAATCCTCTGCATTGTGTAAACATTCAGTTTGATCCTGTCTTCTCTGTTTCTCCTCCTCTTCTACAGCCCCAAACCATCTCCTGATAGAGCAGAGGCGTGTATTGCTAGAGTGTTTTTTTTTTCTTGGGAGAGTACATGTGATCAGCACAGGGCCAATCAGCACTGTCCAGACTGAGGGTCATGGGTCCTGCAGCCTTATAGAGCAGTCAGAGCAGAATGAAAACTCCTCCTACAAGCTTTAACCAGACACTAATTGAAGCCACAAGACTGTGCTAAAGTATTTAGCAGTTTATATTTACTAAAACTATTGCATTTCCGTGTTCTACGTATGTACTGTGGGAGACCAGATATAGTAAATGCATGGTCCTGGTTTTAGTAACACTTTAAGGTTGTTGCAGGTATGCACAGGCACAACTAGCAGTTGTTTTTTGATCTCCTGATAGGGCCTCTTTAAATCAACAATATCACAATTGTAGGTCACCATAGCTGTGAGATATTGAACTGTCATCAATATTCATGGCCTGTTTTTTATGGATAAATCATAAAGGAATCTTCAGAATCAAGTTCAATACATTTTCTGCCATAGGGTTTAAGACTCTTCAACTTTGATGTTCTGTACAGAATGAAATATGTATGTAGTGATGCACTTTTATACTTTTTAAAACATGAACATATTTTATGTATGCCTTCATAATATACATTGCCTAAATATGTAACATGGTAGAAAGAGAGAATAGGACAGTGCTACATGAAGAGAGTGGACAGCAGATACTGATATCATAGGCAACCCTCACATCCAATCCATTACTTATTTCACAATTCCTTCCAGCAGGACCTGTGCTTCCACAAAATGACAATCCTGACTATAGAGCCTTTTTCAGAAAAATCAAGTTTTTGGTTTGGCGTGTTACCTATGTATATATACAGTATCTCACAAAAGTAAGAACACCCCTCACATTTTTGTAAATATTTTGTTATATCTTTTCATATGAAAACACTGAAGAAATTACACTTTGCTACAATGTAAAGTAGTGAGTGTACAGCTTATATAACAGTGTAAATTTGCTGTCCCCTCAAAATAACTCAACACAGCCATTAATGTCTAAACTGCTGGCAACAAAAGTGAGTGAAAAGTGAAAGTGAAAATGTCCAAATTGGGCCCAATTAGCCAATTTCCCTCCCCGATGTCATGTGACTCATTAGTGTTACAAGGTCTCAAGGTCACAAGGTGTGAATGGGGAGCATGTGTGTTAAATTTGGTGGTATCGCTCTCACTCTCATACTGGTCACTGGAAGTTCAACGTGGCACCTCATTGCAAAGAACTCTCTGAGGATCTGAAAAAAATAATTGTTGCTCATGGCTTAGGCTATACGAATATTGCCAAGACCCTGAAACTGAGCTGCAGCACGGTGGCCAAAACCCTACAGTGGTTTAACAGGACAGGTTCCACTCAGAACAGGCCTTCGCCATGGTCAACCAATGAAGTTTATGACACATGCTCAGCGTCGTATCCAGAGGTTGTCTTTGGGAAATAGATGTATGAGTGCTGCCAGCATTGCTGCAGAGGTTGAAAGGGTGGGGGGCCAGCCTGTCAGTGCTCATACCATATGCTGCACACTGCATCAAATTGGTCTGCATGCCTTTCGTCCCAGAAGGAAGCCTCTTCTAAAGATGACGCACAAGAAAGCCCGATAACAGTTTGCTTAAGACAAGCAGACTAAGAACATGGATTATTGGAACCATGTATTGTGGTCTGATGAGATCAAGATAAAGGTATTTGGTTCAGATGGTGTCAAGCGTGTGGCGGCAACCAGGTGAGGAGTACAAAGTCAAGTGTGTCTTGCCTACAGTCAAGCATGGTGGTGGGAGTGTCATGGTCTGGGGCTGCATGAGTGCTGCCGGCACTGGGGGGCTACAGTTCATTGAGGGAACCATGAATGCCAACATGTACTGTGACATACTGAAGCAGAGCATGATCTCCTCCCTTCGGAACTGGGGCACAGAGCAGTATTTCAACATGATAACGACCCCAAACACACCTCCAAGACGACCACTGCCTTGCTAAAGAAGCTGAGGGTAAAGGTGATGAACTGGCCAAGCATGTCTCTAGACCTAAACCCTATTGAGCATCTGTGGGGCATCCTCAAATGGAAGGTGGAGGAACACAAGGTCTCTAACAACAACCAGCTCCATGATGTCGACATGCAGGAGTGGATGAGGACACCAGCGGCAGATTTAAGCTCTGGTGAACTCCATGCCCAAGAGGGTTAAGGCAGCACTGAAAAATAATGGTAGCCACACAAAATATTGACACTTTGGGCCCAATTTGGACATTTTCACTTAGGGGTGTACTCACTTTTGTTGCCAGCATTTTATACATTAATGGCTAAAAGTTATTTTGAGGGGACAGGAAATTTACACTTATACAAGCTGTAAGATATAATAACATATGTACAAAAATGTGAGGGGTGTACTCACTTTTGTGAGATACTGTATATATACTGTATATATAACATACATACATACAGTATCTCACATTTTTGAAAATATTTTATTATATCTTTTCATGTGACAACACTGAAGAAATTACACTTTGCTACAATGTAAAGTATTGAGTGTACAGCTTGTATAACAGTGTAAATTTGCTGTGCCCTCAAAATAACTCAACACACAGCCATTAAAGGGGTTGTAAACCCTCATGTTTTTTTTTTCACCTTAATGCATCCTATGCATTAGGGTGAAAAAAACACCTGCCAGTCACCGGCCCCCCAGCCCCCCGTTTTACTTACCTGAGCCCCTTCATCTCTTCGGCGGGGATGCGCTGTCCCTCTCTCCATGGGGTCCCGGCTCTTGATTGGATAGATTGATAGCATTGATAGCCATTGGCTCCTGCTGCTGTCAATAAAATCCAATGAAGTGGGCGCCAGGAGGCGGTCTGGCATTCATGTCTGTGGATGCAAAATGCTGGACTCTGGAGAGCGCCCGCAAGGTACCCCCCTTGGGAGAGTGCTTCCAGCGCTCCTCCATGATGACATCATGGAGCTGGTGGATGTTAGAGACCTTGCACTTCTCCACCTTTTATTTGAGGATGCCCCACAGATGCTTAATAGGGTTAAGGTCTGGAGACATGCTTGGCCAGTCTATCCCCTTTTCCCTCAGCTTCTTTAGCAAGGCAGCGGTCATCTTGAAGGTGTGTTTATCAACTTATCATACTGCCCTGCGACCCAGTCTCCGAAGGGAGGGTATCAAGTTCTGCATCAGTATGTCACAGTACATGCTGGCATTTATGGTTCCCTCAATGAACCGAAGCCGGCAGCACTCATGCAGCCCTAGACTATGACACTCCCACCACCATGTTTGACTGTAGGCAAGACAAATTTGTCTTTGTACTCCTCACCTGGTTGACACCTTCTGAACTAAATAAGTTTAACTTTGTCTCATCAGACCACAGGACATGGTTCCAGTAATCCATGTCCTTAGTTTGCTGGTCTTCAGCAAACTGTTTGCGGGCTTTCTAGTGTATCATCTTTAGAAGAGGCTTCCTTCTGGGATGACAGTAATGCAGATCAATTTGATGCAGTGTGCGGTGTATGGTGTGACTGTGAGCATGGACAGGCTGACCCCCCACCACTTCAACCTCTGCAGCAATTCTGGCAGCACTCATAAGTCTAATCTGCATCTGCAAGATGCAAAAAGCACTAATAATGCATAGGGGTGAATCAGGCTCCAAACTCTTAATGCCTCCTCCACATCACCTGATCAGAATCTGACAGGTGTCCCTGCAGCAGCAGCTAAAACTTCTAAGGACCACTAATCTGTAACTCCCACAGTTGTGATACCACTACCAGAACCCAGGGTTTCTACTCCTGAGCATTTTTCGGAAAACAGACAGAAATTCAGGGCCTTCAAGAGTGCCTTCCAGCTGTATTTTGCCCTGTAACCCCAGAGTTTCTCAGTTGAACCCTTGGATGTGGGGTTCATCATATCCCTTCTGTGACACACAACCTTCTTGAGCAAACCGTTTCAGCATTCATCGAGGCAATGGCAATTTTATGATGGCCCCCAATGCAACAGCTGAAGCCACTCTTCAGTCGTTGTCTTGTAGAGGACTATACTGTTGAATTCTGCAAATGGGCAACAGCCACTGGCTAGAAGGATGCTGGCACTCAAGGACAAGATTGCCAAGGTCAGAAAACAAGAACAATCAACAAAAAAAAGACAGACACACTTCACATTGGCCTTATGACTGTTCCATCGAGTTACTTCCTGGTGCAGGGATTCCCTTTGGCCAAATCTTACCCTATTTAGAGGTGGAAGCACTCCAGCAATTGACAAAGAACAGGAAAAGAGATTAATTCACCCCTCCTCATCCCCTGCAGAAGCTGGGACCTTCTTCATTGAAAAGAAGGATCATTCATTTCAACCTTGCCTAGACTACTAAGAACTCAACAAAATCACTGTTACCCACTCCTTTTAGTTCCCTGACTTTTCCAGAGGTCTGCCTATAACCTAGCCTGCATTATAAAAAGGCAATGAATGCAAGACAGCCTTTCGGACACACTGAGTACCTAGCAATGCTATTTCGAATCTGCAACGTTCCTGCCACTTTCCAACATCTTGGAAATTATATCAGGAAAAATCTGGATCTCTATTTAATTGTGTTCCTGGACGATATCTTAATCTTCTCACCTAGAATTCTATCAATCTTGGATAGCAGAAAAAGGGCAGGTCAAATCCAGTAACTCATTAAATGGAAAGGTTACGTTACTGAGAAGAATAAAAATTTGTGGGAACCTGAGGATAATATAATGTCCCCAAGGTAATTTAGGATTTCATCAAAAGGTAACCAGAAAAAAATAGCTTTATTGGGCACCTGCAGGCTGCTCATTGGGGAGGGCACTATCAGAGAGCTGTACAGAACAGAGGTGTCAGGGATCTCCTGCAGCAGGTGCTCATTCCCGTGCAGTAAATGTGCATTCCCATTCAGCAGCTACTAATTCCCGTTAAGCAGCTTCTAATTCTCGTTCAGCAAGTGCTAATTCTAATTCTAATTCTAATGCACATTCCACAGATTCTGGTGCCCAGCAGCCTATTCAAACTGAGAGTCTGCCTGCCTTCAGTGCTGGATTGTCTTAAGCTTTGGTTCCTGTGTTCCTAATTTCATGTCTGCTAACCTTGTTCCTGACCCGGCTATGGCAGACACCTCCCTTGGATCTCCCCTGCCTGCTATATCTGCATCTTGCTTATGCTACTGACCATAGCTTGGATTTATGACCATGTCTCTGCTTCCTGATTTGGTACCCCACTGCCAGCACGTTACCGACTTCTGCCTATTCCCAACTTTAAAACTGATCCTGATTCTGCAGCTGTCTGCCTGGCTCCCACTAAACAAGGTTTGTGACCAGACTCAACTCCACCACTGGAAGGACACCTGTGTCTTCAAGCTACAACTCCCTCCTACAGCTGCCAGGCACCTGCACCCTTCCACTGCCCTAGCAGTCCCTGTCTCCACTACCAGGGGTGCTTGGACAGGAATTGTGCAAGAGGCCACCCTCATCATCTCGTTCTCCATAGTCAGGTACGTGACAACAGGTGTGCATGTGCAAAGACATGGGCCTAGCATGTCTTCCAGTATCTTACATGGATGTGGCTCTTTGCATACAAAAGTGCGCAAATGCATTATGCACACATGCCAGCATGCATTGATGCACATCCACACATACCCATCTCCAGAACTGGTGCCAAATGCTGTATTTATGGCAGAAAGCAGTGACAGAGGGTGATCTTCATCCTATGTGCTCCTTGTTCCTGACTTGGCCTGCCTCTGGATTACCTCTTTGCCTGACCTCTTGTTGTGACTTCTGCTTGTGTACAGGATTTTGTCTCTTCTGACCATCCATGTATGACACTAGCTTGCCTTTTGACCACTCTGCTGCCTTCTCCTAATTAGTCCTGTGCATGATCTTGGCTCCCTTCCTGACTATACTCCTGCCTTGTCTCCTGTTTGACCCCAACTCAGATCTTGACCTCGACTATGCTTCACCAGTTCCACTCTACTAGTCTGACCTTGCTCCTGTCATGGGTGCTGCCCTACCACTTGCAGCCGCACTAGGCTGCTCTGCCACAGAAGCATCCTGTGTTCCTGTCATCAATCCTGACTGACTATCTGAGAATCATTTAGCTGGACACTTCCCAAAGTAGTTCCCAATGTACCAACCTAAACAACACCCATGCTTCTTTGTGCCTTGCACTCCCTGTCACCTCCAGGGATGCTTGGAGCTTAGCCACAAGGGAAAGCCCGCTTGTCACCTTGACCTCCAACCTGGTACGTGACACTATGGGGTTGATTTACCAAAGGCAAATCCACTTTGCACTACAAGTGCAATGCAAGTGCACTTGGAAGTGCAGTTGGTGTAGATCTGAGGGGAAGCTCTCCTGATTTTATCATTCAGTCATGTACAAGCAAAAATGCTGTTTTTTTTAATTTTCCTTACAAGTCCCCCTCAAATCTACAACGACTGCACTTCCTAATGCACTTGTAGTGCAACGTTTATTTGCCTTTAGTAAATATACCCCCCCTTCTACATGCATTTATATGATAACCCAAACCCAAATCTCATTACAAATCAAAGGGAGAACGGAGATTCGCAGTCCAAGGACCACGGCTATGGAACGTTCTACCGACGTACATCCGCATGGAAGAAAACCATCAGGCCTTCAGGAAAAAAACTCAAGACCTACCTTGAATAAATTCCAGACCTTCATAGATCTTCAGAAATATACTCGAAAACTCAACATCAAAAGGTATATTTTATCAAACCCCACTAGACAATCCATCAGGGAAGAAAGTGTCATTGCACATTCAGGCATGTCTAATGCCTCACTCTTTAATCCTCCGGGCAATTCAGCACCAAACATCAGTGTATTCCGTGACCTGGTGATTAAAGATCTAAACAATCTAAGAACCAAATCGGTGCAACCCCAATTAGATATCAAGGTGGGAATGGAAACACTTTGCCAAAGAAAGGATATAGTGGTACGACCGGCCGACAAGGGGGGAGCCATTGTTATTCAAGACAAGGACTCCTATTCGGGAGAGATGTTGAGAATCCTTTCGGATGCCAACACCTACTCCCCTTTAATTGGTGACCCCACAGTCCCATACAAGCGAGAGCTAAAACTCTTGGTTGAAAAGGGCCATAACCTAGGTATTCTAAACAAAAAAGAAAAAGAACATCTAGTTCCCCTTGCCCCCAGGCTGCCGGTTATGTATATTCTGCCCAAAATTCACAAAACTTTGGATAACCCACCTGGCAGACCCATCATCAGTGGTATAGATTCTATTACTTCGCGTATTGGCAAGTACATAGACCACTATTTGCAACCACTGGTGGTGGGTACTCCGTCATACCTTAGGGACACCAAACATGTCCTTAACTTGTTGGATGGGATAGAGTGGAAGCCGACATATATGCTAATCACTGCCGATGTCGCTTCGCTCTATACAGCTATATCCCATAAGTTGGGTCATGAAGCTGTAAGACACTTCCTCTATCGGGACTCGAGTATCTCCATCACGCAGTCTAACTTCGTGATGGAGCTACTCGACTTCTCGATGGGGCACAATCATTTCTGGTATGGTGGCAAGCACTATCTGCAGATTAAGGGAGTGGCCATGGGGGCGAAGTTCGCCCCAAGTATGGCCAATCTCTTCATGGCCAAATGGGAAGAGGAGGTGGTTTTGCAGGATAGGTCCCCCCATTTGGTTCTATGGAGGCGTTTCATCGACGACATTTTGTGCATCTGGGATGGTGATGCTGAGTCGGTAACCACTTTCTTGTCTTTTCTTAATAACAATGACAGGGGTATTGTACTCAGTCACGAAAGCAGTCCCACTCAGATACACTTCTTGGACCTAAATATTAACATCGTAGATGGAAGGATTACCACCTCTACCTTCTTTAAATCTACTGACAGAAATGGGTATATCCCTGTAGACTCATGTCATCATAAGTCCTGGCTCTCAGCGGTCCCTAAGGGACAATTCCTACGTTTGAGACGGAATTGTTCAAACATTGAGGAGTTTCATAAAGAAGCTTTGGTTCTAAAATCCAGGTTCTTAAATAAGGGCTACAATGGTGATGTTATTGATTGTTTGATTACTGAGGTGGGATTGAGAGACCGTCAAGATCTCTTGCAAGATAGACCCCCACAGGTTGAAAATCGTGAGGATTTTGGCTTAGCCTTCCTTACGACATATTCCAGCCAGCACTGGGCCATCAAGCGAATTATAAAAAGGCATTGGCCGGTGCTAAAAAATGACCGTCTTCTAGGGCCCCTACTGTCGGAGAACCCACGGGTATTATTCAGAGGTTCATCTAATCTTAGACACTCCATCGCCCCTAATGTACCTGACCCCCCGACCCGCCCCATATTTTTTGGGGACCTCAGGGGTTTTTTCCCTTGTCGGAAATGTAAGGTATGTGGGATCAATACCTTAAGGGATAGGCGACTCACGGAATTCACATCCACAGGAACTGGAGTCACATACCCCATTAAGTCCTTCATTACTTGCACCACAAAATGTGTGATATACCTTCTGAGGTGTCCTTGTGGGTTGGAATTAAGGATGGGCCCGGTGCTCGATGCGAACCCACGTTCGCATCGAGCACCGGGCGTTCGCTCGCTCGGCGAGCCCAGAACTATTTTGGCCGCTCGCATCACGTTCGTGTGATGCGAGCGGCCCCGCAATGCATTGCGGCCGGCGCGGCCGACGCAGTGCATTGCTGGCTGATGATTGGCCAAGCATGCACTGTGACCCCGCATGCTTGGCCAATCACAGCCCCGGAAACTCGAAGAGCCATAATTGGCTACAGGCAGGACGCCTGTAGCCAATTACAGCTCAGGGGCTGTAGTACACGCCCCCCCCCTATAAAACGCCGCCACGCCGTCTGCGCCGGTCACATGCTGTTCCGGCGCAGATTGAGCAGGCTGTTTCTGTGACACTCTGCTGCATTTAGATAGATAGAGAGATTCATTTGCAGAGATTGAGTTAGATAGATTCAGTTACAAAGATTGATTGACAAAGAGGGGCTTGTAGTGTGCTCGTGGCAGGCAGGCAGAGCTCCTATATTTTGTTACCAGAAGCACCTATAGGACTTGTAGTGTGTTCGTGGCAGGCAGGCAGAGCTCCTATATTTTGTTACCAGAAGCACCTATAGAACTTGTAGTGTGTTCGTGGCAGGCAGGCAGAGCTCCTATATTTTGTTACCAGAAGCACCTATAGGACTTGTAGTGTGTTCGTGGCAGGCAGGCAGAGCTCCTATATTTTGTTACCAGAAGCACCTATAGGACTTGTAGTGTGTTAGTGGCAGGCAGGCAGAGCTCCTATATTTTGTTACCAGAAGCACCTATAGGACTTGTAGTGTGTTCGTGGCAGGCAGGCAGAGCTCCTATATTTTGTTACCAGAAGCACCTATAGGACTTGTAGTGTGTTAGTGGCAGGCAGGCAGAGCTCCTATATTTTGTTACCAGAAGCACCTATAGGACTTGTAGTGTGTTCGTGGCAGGCAGGCAGAGCTCCTATATTTTGTTCCCAGAGGCACCTATAGGACTTGAAGTGTGTTAGTCCCATTACACACACAGAGCTATATTTTCTTCCCAGAAGCACCTATAGGACTTGAAGTGTGTTAGTCCCATTACACACACAGAGCTATATTTTCTTCCCAGAAGCACCTATAGGACTTGAAGTGTGTTAGTCCCATTACACACACAGAGCTATATTTTCTTCCCAGAAGCACCTATAGGACTTGAAGTGTGTTAGTCCCATCACACACACAGAGCTATATTTTGTTCCCAGAAGCACCTATAGGACTTGAAGTGTGTTAGTCCCATTACACACACAGAGCTATATTTTCTTCCCAGAAGCACCTATAGGACTTGAAGTGTGTTAGTCCCATCACACACACAGAGCTATATTTTGTTCCCAGAAGCACCTATAGGACTTGAAGTGTGTTAGTCCCATTACACACACAGAGCTATATTTTGTTCCCAGAAGCACCTATAGGACTTGAAGTGTGTTAGTCCCATCACACACACAGAGCTATATTTTCTTCCCAGAAGCACCTATAGGACTTGAAGTGTGTTAGTCCCATTACACACACAGAGCTATATTTTGTTCCCAGAAGCACCTATAGGACTTGAAGTGTGTTAGTCCCATTACACACACAGAGCTATATTTTCTTCCCAGAAGCACCTATAGGACTTGAAGTGTGTTAGTCCCATCACACACACAGAGCTATATTTTGTTCCCAGAAGCACCTATAGGACTTGAAGTGTGTTAGTCCCATTACACACACAGAGCTATATTTTCTTCCCAGAAGCACCTATAGGACTTGAAGTGTGTTAGTCCCATCACACACACAGAGCTATATTTTGTTCCCAGAAGCACCTATAGGACTTGAAGTGTGTTAGTCCCATTACACACACAGAGCTATATTTTGTTCCCAGAAGCACCTATAGGACTTGAAGTGTGTTAGTCCCATTACACACACAGAGCTATATTTTCTTCCCAGAAGCACCTATAGGACTTGAAGTGTGTTAGTCCCATCACACACAAAGAGCTATACTTTGTTCCCAGAAGCACCTATAGGACTTGAAGTGTGTTAGTCCCATCACACACACAGAGCTATATTTTGTTCCCAGAAGCACCTATAGGACTTGAAGTGTGTTAGTCCCATCACACACACAGAGCTATATTTTCTTCCCAGAAGCACCTATAGGACTTGAAGTGTGTTAGTCCCATCACACACACAGAGCTATATTTTGTTCCCAGAAGCACCTATAGGACTTGAAGTGTGTTAGTCCCATTACACACACAGAGCTATATTTTGTTCCCAGAAGCACCTATAGGACTTGAAGTGTGTTAGTCCCATCACACACACAGAGCTATATTTTGTTCCCAGAAGCACCTATAGGACTTGAAGTGTGTTAGTCCCATTACACACACAGAGCTATATTTTGTTCCCAGAAGCACCTATAGGACTTGAAGTGTGTTAGTCCCATCACACACACAGAGCTATATTTTGTTCCCAGAAGCACCTATAGGACTTGAAGTGTGTTAGTCCCATTACACACACAGAGCTATATTTTGTTCCCAGAAGCACCTATAGGACTTGAAGTGTGTTAGTCCCATTACACACACAGAGCTATATTTCTTCCCAGAAGCACCTATAGGACTTGAAGTGTGTTAGTCCCATCACACACAAAGAGCTATACTTTGTTCCCAGAAGCACCTATAGGACTTGAAGTGTGTTAGTCCATCACACACACAGAGCTATATTTTGTTCCCAGAAGCACCTATAGGACTTGAAGTGTGTTAGTCCCATCACACACACAGAGCTATATTTTCTTCCCAGAAGCACCTATAGGACTTGAAGTGTGTTAGTCCCATCACACACACAGAGCTATATTTTGTTCCCAGAAGCACCTATAGGACTTGAAGTGTGTTAGTCCCATTACACACACAGAGCTATATTTTGTTCCCAGAAGCACCTATAGGACTTGAAGTGTGTTAGTCCCATCACACACACAGAGCTATATTTTGTTCCCAGAAGCACCTATAGGACTTGAAGTGTGTTAGTCCCATTACACACACAGAGCTATATTTCTTCCCAGAAGCACCTATAGGACTTGAAGTGTGTTAGTCCCATCACACACACAGAGCTATATTTTCTTCCCAGAAGCACCTATAGGACTTGAAGTGTGTTAGTCCCATTACACACACAGAGCTATATTTTCTTCCCAGAAGCACCTATAGGACTTGAAGTGTGTTAGTCCCATCACACACACAGAGCTATATTTTGTTCCCAGAAGCACCTATAGGACTTGAAGTGTGTTAGTCCCATTACACACACAGAGCTATATTTTGTTCCCAGAAGCACCTATAGGACTTGAAGTGTGTTAGTCCCATTACACACACAGAGCTATATTTTCTTCCCAGAAGCACCTATAGGACTTGAAGTGTGTTAGTCCCATCACACACACAGAGCTATATTTTCTTCCCAGAAGCACCTATAGGACTTGAAGTGTGTTAGTCCCATCACACAGAGCTCCTCTATTTTCTTTGCATAAGCACCCACAGGACTTCTATTGTGTTAGTGGCATCACACAGAGCTCCTATATATTCTTCTCAGCAGCACCCACAGGACTTCTAGTGTGTTAGTGGCATCACACAGAGCTCCTCTATTTTCTTTGCAGAAGCACCCATAGGACTTCTAGTGTGTTAGTGGCATCACACAGAGCTCCTATATATTCTTCTCAGCAGCACCCACAGGACTTCTAGTGTGTTAGTGGCATCACACAGAGCTCCTCTATTTTCTTTGCAGAAGCACCCACAGGACTTCTAGTGTGTTAGTGGCATCACACAGAGCTCCTATATATTCTTCTCAGCAGCACCCACAGGACTTCTAGTGTGTTAGTGGCATCACACAGAGCTCCTCTATTTTCTTTGCATAAGCACCCACAGGACTTCTAGTGTGTTAGTGGCATCACACAGAGCTCCTCTATTTTCTTTGCAGAAGCACCCACAGGACTTCTAGTGTGTTAGTGGCATCACACAGAGCTCCTCTATTTTCTTTGCAGAAGCACCCACAGGACTTCTAGTGTGTTAGTGGCATCACACAGAGCTCCTATATATTCTTCTCAGCAGCACCCACAGGACTTCTAGTGTGTTAGTGGCATCACACAGAGCTCCTCTATTTTCTTTGCATAAGCACCCACAGGACTTCTAGTGTGTTAGTGGCATCACACAGAGCTCCTCTATTTTCTTTGCATAAGCACCCACAGGACTTCTAGTGTGTTAGTGGCATCACACAGAGCTCCTCTATTTTCTTTGCATAAGCACCCACAGGACTTCTAGTGTGTTAGTGGCATCACACAGAGCTCCTCTATTTTCTTTGCAGAAGCACCCATAGGACTTCTAGTGTGTTAGTGGCATCACACAGAGCTCCTATATATTCTTCTCAGCAGCACCCACAGGACTTCTAGTGTGTTAGTGGCATCACACAGAGCTCCTCTATTTTCTTTGCATAAGCACCCACAGGACTTCTAGTGTGTTAGTGGCATCACACAGAGCTCCTCTATTTTCTTTGCATAAGCACCCACAGGACTTCTAGTGTGTTAGTGGCATCACACAGAGCTCCTCTATTTTCTTTGCAGAAGCACCCACAGGACTTCTAGTGTGTTAGTGGCATCACACAGAGCTCCTCTATTTTCTTTGCAGAAGCACCCATAGGACTTCTAGTGTGTTAGTGGCATCACACAGAGCTCCTATATATTCTTCTCAGCAGCACCCACAGGACTTCTAGTGTGTTAGTGGCATCACACAGAGCTCCTCTATTTTCTTTGCAGAAGCACCCATAGGACTTCTAGTGTGTTAGTGGCATCACACAGAGCTCCTATATATTCTTCTCAGCAGCACCCACAGGACTTCTAGTGTGTTAGTGGCATCACACAGAGCTCCTCTATTTTCTTTGCATAAGCACCCACAGGACTTCTAGTGTGTTAGTGGCATCACACAGAGCTCCTCTATTTTCTTTGCATAAGCACCCACAGGACTTCTAGTGTGTTAGTGGCATCACACAGAGCTCCTCTATTTTCTTTGCAGAAGCACCCATAGGACTTCTAGTGTGTTAGTGGCATCACACAGAGCTCCTCTATTTTCTTTGCAGAAGCACCCATAGGACTTCTAGTGTGTTAGTGGCATCACACAGAGCTCCTCTATTTTCTTTGCAGAAGCACCCATAGGACTTCTAGTGTGTTAGTGGCATCACACAGAGCTCCTATATTTTCTTCTCAGCAGCACCCACAGGACTACCGACTACAATGGCTGGAAGACCGCCAAGGGGAGGCAGAGCGTGCAGAGCCAAGAACACAGGGCAGGCAGGCTCTGTTTCTAGTGGACGTGGCCGTGGACGTGGACGTGGTCGTGCATCGTCATCAGCACGTGGCCATGGGACACGCGCGTCTTTGTTTTCGGCAGCTGGACATGTGGAGCCGCATCATGCTGAAGGCTTGGTAGAATGGATGACCAAGCCCTCCTCATCCTCCTCATCCTCTCTCACCCAGGCTCAGGGTACTGACAGAGCATCATCAGCCACCCCTTCCCTAGACCCACCATGTCCTCCTGAGGAGTCCCCCGAACTCTTTGAGCACAGTGTTGGGTACATGCTCCAGGAGGATGCCCAACGATTCGAAGGCTCGGATGACGATACCCAGCTTGAGGAATCTGGCAGTACAGTTCCACCAGCTGCAGCTTACTGCCAGGTTTGCTCTAGTGGTGAAGAGGGAGGGGATGATGAGGTCACTGACTCCACGTGGGTGCCTCAAGGGAGAGAGGATGAGGAGGAGGACGAGGAGGAGGAGGATGCGGCGTCACATGTCCAACGAGGCAGGATGCCCCTGGAGGCCAGGTAGAGGCCAGCACAGCAACTGTACAACACCGCAGAGCTCCGCCTGTGCAGGGCGCTGCCTCTGCACGTTATCAGAAAAGTTCTTTGGTGTGGGCCTTTTTTGAGACGAGTGCAGCAGATCGCACCACTGCTATTTGCAATATTTGTCTCAAGCGTATCTCGCGTGGCCAAAACATCAGCCGCTTGGGCACGACAAGCATGACCAGACATATGGCGACCTGCCATGCAGCTCGTTGGCAGGCACACATAAAAGACCCACACCAAAGAACTAAGCGGACCTCTCCTTGCTCCTCCTCAGCTGGGATCTCCATCCCCACTACACCTTCAGTCCTCTCTGAAAGCTGCTCTGAGAGGACTGAAGGTGTAGAATTCGGTGTGTCACAACCAAGTACTTGCAGTACACCGACGTCCGAATGCAGCAGGCAAATTTCCCTGCCCCAGCTGCTGGACCGTAGAAAGAAGTACACTCCCAGCCATCCACATGCCCAGCGGTTGAATGCTAGCCTTGCTAAATTGCTAGCACTTCAACTGCTGCCTTTTCAGTTGGTAGACTCGGCCCCCTTCCGTGAGTTTGTTCAATGTGCGGTTCCTCAGTGGCAGGTTCCCAAACGCCACTTTTTCTCGCGGAAGGCGATTCCGTCTCTCTACCGGCATGTGGAGGGCAATGTCCATGCCTCGCTGGACAGGGCGGTCAGCGGTAAGGTGCATATTACCGCTGACTCATGGTCCAGCAGGCATGGACAGGGACGGTACCTTTCTTTCACGGCCCATTGGGTCACTCTATTGGCAGCTGGGAGGGATGCAGGACAAGGTGCAGTAGTGTTGGAGGTTGTTCCGCCACCACGCCTCCAAAACGCGACTACTGCTACTGGTTGTGACACACCTCTCTCCTCCACCCCCTCCTCTTCTTCTTCCTCCAGTGCTCTGTCCTTGGAACCAGCGGTGCTCCGTAGGCGTACAAGGGGCTACGCAAGTACGCAGGCAAAAAGATGCCATGCCGTGCTTGCGCTGGTGTGTTTGGGGGACAGGAGCCACACTGGGCCAGAGGTTCTGGCAGCTCTGCAGGGGCAGGCCGAGAGGTGGTTGACGCCACGTCAGCTTAAGCCAGGAATGGTCGTTTCTGACAATGGCACCAACCTCCTCTCCGCCCTGCGACAGGGGCAGCTCACCCATGTGCCCTGCATGGCTCACGTCCTCAACCTGGTGGTGCAGCGGTTCTTGGGCAGGTTCCCAGGCTTACAGGATGTCCTGAGGCAGGCCAGGAAAGTCTGTGTGCATTTCCGCCGATCTTATAATGCCAGTGCTCGGCTGACTGAGCTGCAAAAGGAGCTGAACCTGCCCAAGAACCGCCTAATATCTGACATGCCCACCAGGTGGAACTCAACGTTGGCCATGCTGCAGCGACTGCACACGCAGCAGAGGGCCATCAATGAGTACCTTTGCGACTACGGCACCAGGACAGGGTCAGGGGAGCTTGTTTTTTTTTCCCCACGTCAGTGGAGCATGATCAGGGATGCATGCACTGTCCTCTCACCATTTGAGGAGGCCACGAGGATGGTGAGCAGTGACAGTGCATGCATCAGTGACACTGTCCCTCTTGTCCACCTGTTGGAGCATACGCTGCGTGGGATAATGGACAGGGCACTTGAGGCAGAACAGAGGCAGGAAGAGGAGGACTTCCTTGCCTCTCAAGGCCCCCTTTATCCGGACAGTGTTCCTTCTGTCCCACCCATCACACAGGAAGAGGATGAGGAGGAGGAGGAGGAGGAGGAGGAGGAGGATTGTGTGAGCATGGAGGTGGAGCCTGGCACTCAGCATCAGCAGCAGCAGTCTTTTAGGGATGATGTACAGTCCCAACAAGCCAGTGGACTTGTACGTGGCTGGGAGGAGGTGGCTGGCGATCATGTCATCCTCAGTGACCCAGAAGACTCCGGACCGAATGCCTCAGCTAACCTACGCTGCATGGCCTCCCTGATCCTGCAAAGCCTGCGGAAGGATCCTCGTGTTCTTCGGATCAAGGAGAGGGACCATTACTGGCTGGCCACTCTCCTTGATCCGCGGTACAAGGGTAAGGTTGCGGACCTTATCTTGCCGTCGCAGAGGGAGCAGAGGATGAGACATCTCAGGGAGGCCTTGCAGAAAGGTCTGTGCAACGCGTTCCCAGAAACTGGGAGGCTACAAACTCCTGGTCCTGGGCGACGAGTTGCTGAGGCTTCGGTCAGTGGCAGAAGGAGCGGTGGGGAAGGTGGACGTCTGACCGATGCGTTCAGACAATTTTTTAGTCCGCAGCCCCAAGGTATGATCGGTTCCAGCAACCATCGCCAGCGTCTGATATACATGGTGCAGGAATACCTTGGGGCAAGGTCAGACTTGGACACCTTTCCCACCGAAAATCCTCTGGCTTACTGGGTCCTGAGGATGGATCACTGGCCAGAGCTTGCACAGTATGCAATTGAGCTACTGGCCTGTCCTGCCTCCAGCGTTCTTTCCGAACGCACATTCAGTGCTGCTGGAGGATTTGTGACTGATCATAGGGTGCGCCTGTCCACCGCCTCGGTTGATCGACTGACATTCATCAAAATGAATCAGTCTTGGATCACCACCAGCTACCAGGCACCTGAGGCGGATATAACCGAATCATTTTTAATGTCACATCCCTTCAAGACTGCCTATGCTGATGCTGAGTGACTGTCCTCTTATGTTCACTGACTATCCTCTTCCTCCTCCTCAATGATCCATGCCACCACACCAGTGCCTAAGGCACAATTTTTCAGCCCCTGTTTAACAGGGGCGTGTACTTACAATTTTTAAAAAAAAAAAAAATGCTTCGCAACACGTGTGACTGCTGTGCTCCAAGTACAGTCTCTGTGAGGGCCGTGTTGCAGTGTTGTGGCACCAGCACCAGTGCCTAAGGCACAATTTTTCAGCCCCTGTTTAACAGGGGCGTGTACTTACAATTTTTTAAAAAAATGCTTCGCAACACGTGTGACTGCTGTGCTCCAAGTACAGTCTCTGTGAGGGCCGTGTTGCAGTGTTGTGGCACCAGCACCAGTGCCTAAGGCACAATTTTTCAGCCCCTGTTTAACAGGGGCGTGTACTTACAATTTTTTAAAAAAATGCTTCGCAACACGTGTGACTGCTGTGCTCCAAGTACAGTCTCTGTGAGGGCCGTGTTGCAGTGTTGTGGCACCAGCACCAGTGCCTAAGGCACAATTTTTCAGCCCCTGTTTAACAGGGGCGTGTACTTACAATTTTTAAAAAAAATGCTTCGCAACACGTGTGACTGCTGTGCTCCAAGTACAGTCTCTGTGAGGGCCGTGTTGCAGTGTTGTGGCACCAGCACCAGTGCCTAAGGCACAATTTTTCAGCCCCTGTTTAACAGGGGCGTGTACTTACAATTTTTTAAAAAAATGCTTCGCAACACGTGTGACTGCTGTGCTCCAAGTACAGTCTCTGTGAGGGCCGTGTTGCAGTGTTGTGGCACCAGCACCAGTGCCTAAGGCACAATTTTTCAGCCCCTGTTTAACAGGGGCGTGTACTTACAATTTTTTAAAAAAATGCTTCGCAACACGTGTGACTGCTGTGCTCCAAGTACAGTATCTGTGAGGGCCGGGTTGCAGTGTTGTGGCACCAGCACCAGTGCCTAAGGCACAATTTTTCAGCCCCTGTTTAACAGGGGCGTGTACTTACAATTTTTTAAAAAAATGCTTCGCAACACGTGTGACTGCTGTGCTCCAAGTACAGTCTCTGTGAGGGGTTGCAGTGTTGTGGCACCAGCACCAGTGCCTAAGGCACAATTTTTCAGCCCCTGTTTAACAGGGGCGGGTAATTACAAATCTTGATCTAATAGTTCACAGCAGGGCCCATTCCTGCGCCCACCAAGAGTAACTATGAGGGCCTGCAGTCTTGTGGCAACACCGTCCACCACCACCGCCAAAGGCCCAATTTTTCTGCCCTGTTCATCAGGTGCTTGCAATTACAAATCTTGATCTAATAACTCACAGCAGGGCCCATTCCTGCGCCCACCAAGAGTAACTATGAGGGCCTACAGTCTTGTGGCAACACCGTCCACCACCACCGCCAAAGGCCCAATTTTTCTGCCCTGTTCATCAGGTGCTTGCAATTACAAATCTTGATCTAATAACTCACAGCAGGGCCCATTCCTGCGCCCACCAAGAGTAACTGTGAGAGCTTACAGTCTTGTGGCAAAACCGTCCACCACCACCACCACCACCACCCCCAATTTTTCTGCCCTGTTCAACAGGTGCATGCAATTACAAATCTTGATCTATTAACTCACAGCAGGGCCCATTCCTGTGCCCACCAGTCTTGTGGCTACACCAACATCTAATAGGGCAAATTTCTGCAGAGTATATACGCCAGGCCCCTACTTTCAAACATCCAACTTACAAACGACTCCTACTTGCAAATGGAAAGAGAAAACAGGAAGTGAGAGGAAATCTACCCCTAGGAAGGGAAATTCTATCCTGTTAGATTTAATTTGGGAAAAAGGTATCTCCTCTCTACTGATACTTTATCACCAATCCTTGTTTCAATTAAAACCCCACTTTTCCAAAAACATTTGTCATTGGGACGGAAAGTGAGGTGACATGTTCTGAACAGATGTGCAAAGACAGCAAATGTTACAGGGGTGATAACCCCTCCCTATGTTCTCCAAAAAGCTTAAAAATAGATTTTTTTGGGATGGAGCTACACTTCATAATGTACCTGTTCAGATTCTACTTAAGATCAAACCTAAAGCCGCAAGTGGTTTTAAATGGCTTCTTTTTTTCCTTTACAAATGTCATTTTGTGCAAGGACAGTTCTAAACACGGGAAACACATGCCACTTCACAGGCATACTTTGGACACCCCCCAGGTACCATATTTAAAGGAAAATGTCACTTTTTTTTTTTCACTTTATGCATCATTAAAATGACTGCTCCCGAAAAAACGTTAGTTTTTAAAAGTTCTTTTTGCATTGATATATGTCCCCTGGGGCAGGACCCGGGTCCCCAAACCTGTTTTATGACATTAACATGCATATTGGCCGTTGTAATTAGCACTTTTGATTTCGAACGTTCGCGTCCATTATAACGTATAGGGTTCGAAAATTCGCGCGAACTTTCGGTCCGTTCGAAGGTTCTGGTTCGAACCGAACCCGGGGGTGTTCGGCTCATCCCTAGTTGGAATATGTGGGCCGAACGACTCGAAAGTTACACATCAGATTGGGGGAACATATTGCCAATATATGTAGGGGTTTTGATAAACACAATGTTTCTAAACATTATGACCTTGTGCATAACCGAGACCCTAGAGGGACAACTTTCATTGCTTTGGAAAAGTATATCCCCCATTGGCGAGGGAGCAATGGCAAGAGGGTGATCTCCCGCTCCGAGACCAATTGGATATACAGGTTGGGGTGCCATATTCCGAATGGCCTCAATGTTGAGTGGGACATCAACTGTTTTATCAATAACGGTTGATGTCCCCCTCATCATTTCTCCCTTACCATATCTACTGTGAGTTTTTGTCTTTTTCACATGGACCTCAGGGGATATGTTTTAATTCTTATTCGCGGTGATAAGATATTGTTCATTTTAAACATGCCAATACCCCATCAGTTCACCTCTCTTAAAAGGACGGGTGACGAGATGATAGTGGGTTGATATGTACTCCTAATACCTCACCCCCTATCTACCTAACAGCTTCTCATCTTCTGATTTGAACACTGTAAGGGATTGAGCATCTACTGCTTAATATTAGAGCTATTAAAATGCCCAAGAGGCCGTATGGGTAGCAGTAATGTGCAGATGTTTTTCTGCTTATCTCTGAAGGGTATTTTTAATTTTTAATTTTTAACTTTTAATTTCCAATTTTACTGTACTTAAGTTTACAAACTTGATTCTCCGGACTTTCTCCTTTTTTTAAACAAAACATTTATGAAAGTATTGCTTCAATTGGAATGCATGTAACTTCTTAATTGTTATATTTTTATATTTATTTACATATATATGTTTAGCCTATGCATGTTATATTCAGTAGCCTTTAGTAAACATTGAGGTACTGTCATTGTTCCACCACAAGATGGCTCTAATTTAACCTGATAAATCTGGAGGCCGTCTAGTGGTCTACACATGTGTCAATCTCTACCGCTGGGGGAGTGTCAGGCCCCCGCCGGCGAGTACTTCCTGTTATTGTTTGCTCCCTTGTGTCTATGGCAACCGCCAATAGCGCAGCGTTTTGACGAACGCTGACTGCTATAAAAGGCGCGTGCGCTTGCGTTCGTACGTACCCCTGATGACGTCAGTTGTGACGAAACGCCGTAGGGTTCGTTACGTACGATCGTACTGCGCATGCGCGAGTATTGTCCCATAGACCGAACGGAGCCGCCATTACCTTGCAAGGTTTTTTCGATATTTTTTTGTTATGCTATTGTGGCTAATTCAATAAACCCACTGGAAACGTCTACACTATTCGAGTCCCCTTTTGTTTTCCATCTATATCATCCACTTGATCCATCCGGCCGTTACACTGCCAGTGACGCACGAGGATTTTCGGTGAACAGCCACCATTCGGGAGGAGACCCGTTGCCGTCGGATATCGATTCGGACGTGGGATATCCCCAACAGCACCAAGGCTGTTCATCTTAAGCTCAGTTTGACCCCCCTGAATAAGGGCGGTCGCTGGCTTTCTGGTAAGCCTCCCCTCCTTCTACTTTATCTCTGTGGTGATGGGCTGCACTACTATCAACGCCTACATTTTTGATTGATTTCACAGGAACTTTTATGAATTCATTTGTTCATTTTTTAATCACTTTGGATTTTTCGGAATTTTTTGTATTCACATATGAACTTCATTTGAGTATTCATTTATTCACTTCCCCCATCTGGGGTTTTTTTCATAGATTGAGTATGAACTTTGTTTGAACATTTATTTCACTAATTATTTTGGGTTATTCATATTAACCGATTATGCATTTTGTTTGAATTATTATTATTTTCACCAATTAATTTGGGTCACGTTAACTGGTAATTTACAGTTTTTCCACTATCCAGCGCTGCATTTTCTGTTTACATATATCTTGTTTGTGCCCTATACCGGGGTTATTAATGTTCAGCTGCAGGATTTACCTTCACGGTTTTTTGGTTTAATTTCCTCATCAACACAATTTTTGTCAATAAGTTTTCCTTTTTCACCTAGCGCAAATTCTTTCTTTATATTTATTACTTGTAGTGCAACGTTTATTTGCCTTTAGTAAATATACCCCCCCTTCTACATGCATTTATATGATAACCCAAACCCAAATCTCATTACAAATCAAAGGGAGAACGGAGATTCGCAGTCCAAGGACCACGGCTATGGAACGTTCTACCGACGTACATCCGCATGGAAGAAAACCATCAGGCCTTCAGGAAAAAAACTCAAGACCTACCTTTTCTAAGAAGATTGACAACACAGCACGATTCCAGCTCCTTAAGAGGGTTCAGTTCGCATTGTAGCGCTATACAAATTATTCATTCATTCATTCATGATCCGATGTGAAGGATTGTTCCTTTTCTATATTTAATATTTTACTATGTATTTTATTGAGTGTTTTTAGAATAATATTTCAATACATTTTTTATTTGTGCAGTGTTGTCAGGTGCTACTCAATTCTTTACTTAAGTACCAAAGCTTTTGTTTAGAATTTAGTTAGATTTAATTATGGGATAGTCGCTATTGAGCATATCTTTATATTTAACCACTTCATTTCAGGGCACTTATACACCTTCCTGCCCAGACCAATTTTCAGCTTTCAGCGCTGTCGCATTTTGAATGACAATTGCGCGGTCATGCTATACTTTACCCAAACAAAATTTTTATAATTTTGCTCCCATAAATAGAGCTTTCTTTTGGTGGTATTTGATCACCTCTGGGATTTTTATTTTCTGCTAAACAAATTAAAAAAAGACTGGAAATTTTGAAAAAAAAAAACATATTTTTTTGTTTCTTTTACAAAACTTTGTAAATAAGTACGTTTTCTCCTTCACTGATGGGCACTGATGGGGCTGCACTGAAGGACACTGATAAGGCGGCACTGATGGGCACCGATGAGGTGGCACCAATGAGGTGGCACTGATGGGCACTGATGATGGGCACTAATACACGGCACTGATAGGTTGCACTGATATGCAGCACTGATGGGTACACATAGGTGGCACTGATGGGCACTGATAGGTGGCACGGATGGGCACTGATAGGCCACATGGATGGGCACTGATAGGTGGCACAGATAGGTACTGATAGGTGGCACAGATGGGCATGGACGGGCACAGATAGGTGGCACTGATGTACATTAATAGATGGTACTGATGGATGTCAATCAGTGCCAAACAATAATGCCTGACAATCAGTGATACCCATTGGGGGCACTGATTGGCATCCATTGTGGGCACTGATTGGCATCCCTGGTGGCCATGTGTGGCATACCTGGTGGTGACTAGTGGTGGCATCCCTGGTGGTCTTGGTGGCATCCCTCGTGGTACAGTGTGGGCATCCTTGGAGGGGCTGCACTGATAATCAATCAGCACAGACCCCCCCTGTCAGGAGAGCAGCCGATCGACTCTCCTCTATTCGTGTCTGACAGAAGCAAGTGAGGAAAAGCTGATCAACGGCTCTTCCTGTTTATATATCGTGATCAGCCGTGATTGGACACGGCTGATCACGTGGTAAAGAGTCTCTGTCAGAGACTCTTTACCTAGATCGGAGTTGTGGTGTGTCAGACTGACACAACGCAAGAAACGATCACTGCGATGCGTTCCCGCGGGGGCGCACAGCGGCTTGATATCCTGGTGACGTCATATGACGCCCGGTAAGGATATCGCAACCACTTTGCCGACGTCATATTGCTATATGGCGGGCGGCAAGTGGTATATATTTTTGAGTCCATATTTTATATTTGTAACTGGCTTGTTGATGGGAGATCCTACCAGTGATAGTTGACACCTGGACAGGGGACCCTAAGCCCCCGTACACACGGTCGGAAGTTCCGACCACAAAATTCGTCAGAATTTTTCTGCCGGGTTTTGTCCGACACTGGTGTTGCATACACACGGTCGGACAAAGTTGTCGGAAAATCCGATCATTCTGAACGTGGTGACGTTCGTTGCGTATGACGGAACTACGTAGAGGCTAGTAGCCAATAGCTTTGGTCTCGTAATTTGATCTGAGCATGCGTGGCACTTTGTCCGTCGGAATTCTCTACACATGATCAGAAAAAGTCAGATCGGATTTTGTTTTCGGAAAATTTGAGAGCAGGATCTCACATTTTTTCCGTCGGAAATTCCGACAGAAAAAGTCCGATGGAGCCCACACACACGGCCGGATTTTCCAACAACATGGTCCGGTCAGACATTTTCCTTCGGAATTTCCAACCGTGTGTACGGGGCATAACAGAAGATATCTTCGCTACTTGTTTCCTGGTGACAAATGCGACCTTTTGCATTTCCCCTGACCTTATGCCATAGAGGCAATGGTCATCAGAAGAACAAATGAAGGAGAATTTCTCCAACAGGGGGACCAATGAAAAGTCAGCAATCTTCCTCCTTAAACATTCCCCTCACTTTACTTTGCATGTCTTTATGCATTTGAATGCATGAAAGTGTGTACACACAGCACAGTTTGCATTGAAAAATGTTCATGCGGAAACTGTAAGGAAAAATGAACTTTAACGGCACATATAGAAAAATAGCAAAATTTTAATAGTTCATATAAATTCCAGGTATATACAGTATACATTTATAAAAACACATAGTTTATGCATAGAAAAAGACCCATTGATTGACCCATGGGGAATACCACTTGTATACTTCCTGTGGGGCTATACTGTTAGTATCGAAAAGGCCCACACTGAGATATGGCATTGACTGTTGGGTTTTCAAAGGTCCTTAGTGAATTAAAATTTGTTCAACATGTTTCGCGACTGTAGTTGTCGCTTCTTCGGGAGCTTCTGCATATCTAGTTAAAGGAATAAACTTCAATTATAATAAGATATTGATAATATGATGTACAATTTCCATGATACATACACATATGCATGACCATATACACAAAATATATGAACTCACCACGAATGGTGCTAAAGAGGGTTTCAATGCTAACCCATGCTGGTAGGACACAGCAGTTGACCCACCACCTCTCCAAAGGGAGAGGGAGACCACAGGACCAGGCGCCGAAAAAGCAGGAGACCAGCACACAGGTTGGGGTATGAGGGTGCACCGGATAACTATAAATATAAGATATGCAGATACTTGCTAAACTGTTTTGTATTTGTATGTTACAAGGCATAATACTGCAATGAGTGTTACTATACTTACATAGCTAACACTGTATGGCCTATAAAATGTTCATAGGCACTTAGGGAGCCTTATATAGGGAGCAGACCTGTCTGTAAAACATAGACTAAATTTAGGATTTTACCATCCATATAGTTAAGTATATTGAAAGCCAATAGTGCAGGGTATATTTAGTTATATTTGGGTTATAATATTGAGTTGGATACATGGAAAAAAATATATATATTTAATAATAAACCAACCAGAATACTACCGTTAATTCTAGAACTATCTGACCTGGGAAAAAAAACTATTTAAACGGCCATATACTGGTTCGGCAGTAGTGGTGGCAGATCCTATAAAGATAAACATAATGAGTATGGCCAATAGAAATAAGAAGGCATCCAATCCTATCAAGGGAGCCTGAATTATGCCGCAGTTAAACATACCTGAGAAAAACTGAAAATTGTATACTTACCTTTCCGTAATTTTCCTTTCCTGACGCATCTTCATGGCAGCATACACTTTGGGTTGTGACTCCGCCTCCACAACCTGATAGGACCACATAACTATAAGATGACGATACGGCCCCGCCCCCGTATTCTCCGTATATATGAATCACCTTTAAACGGGTGGGTCGTTGTATGCTGCCATGAAGATGTGACAGGAAAGGAAAATTACGGAAAGGTAAGTATACAATTTTCCGTTTTCCTGTCGCATCATGACAGCATACACTTTGGGGAGTAATTTGCAGACTGGGTGGGAAATGCAACAACAAACAAGTTTATTCACAAGGAATGGAAGAATTGGCCTGGATAACAGACTTCCCGACGGTTGACAGGCGAGCAGAATCTACTTTATAATGAGATATAAAGGTGTTCCTGGAGGACCAGGTGGCCGCCCTGCAGATGGTTTCCGCCGAGACCCTACAATAGGCTGCCCATGAGGTTGCCACTGACCTGGTGGAATGTGCTTTCAAGCCATCAGGAATTTGCATGGTACTTAGCGAGTAGGCCTTTTTAATGGTCTTCACCAGCCATGAGGCGATAGTGCGGGCCGACGCTGCCTGGCCTTTTCTAAAACCATGTGGAATTATCAAGAGGTTCTCTGATTTCCTAATGGGTTTGGAAGCCGAAAGGTATTCGAGGATGTTGTCCCTGACATCCAGAAGGTGAGGATCGCCCTGGTCCGTGACAAGTGCTGGCAGATTGATTTCTTGGTTGAAATGGAATAAAGATGAAACTTTAGGGATAAAGCGGTCCAAAGGTCTTAGGACTACCCTGTCCGGATAGATGACCAGGTATGGATCCTTGGCCAATAAGGCTTGCATCTCTGAGACCCTTTTTGCTGATTTTATTGCAATCAAGAATGTAACCTTTAGCGTCAGGTCCCAGAGGGAGATGTTTTCCAGTGGGAAGAAGGGCTCCTTAGAAAGGGCCTCCAAGACAACTGATAGATCCCATCCTGGAAATAAAGGCTTCCTAGGAGGTCTTAGTTTGAGACAGGCCCTCTGGAATTGTATGATAAGAGGGTCGTGTGCCCACTTAGTCCCGGTCAGGGCGGACAGGGCTGACACTTGTACTTTCAAGGTACTGGACCCGAGACCTTTGTCTAGGCCTGACTGCAAGAACTCTAAGACTTGTGATGTTGATAGGGAGGATAGGTCCCAGCCCTGTTGATGAGCAAAGGAAACAAACGTCTCCCAGACCCTCCGGTAGGTGCTGTTCGTGGTAGGCTTCCTGGCTTGGAGCAATGTATCTACTACCCTCTCGGAGCAGCCCTGCTCTAAATACCTAGCCCTCTCAGCCTCCAGGCCATCAGATGCAGCTTCTCCTGGTTCGGATGGAGTAGTTGATCTTGGGAGAGCAAATCGGCTGATAGCGGGAAAGGAGGAAGTGGGTCTGCCGTGTTCAGCTGTAGGAGGGTGGTGAACCACGGCCTCCTGGGCCAAAATGGGATCACGGCCACTACCAGTGCTGTTGACCTCTTGAGTCTCAAAAGGAATCTCGCTATCAGGGGGGTCGGGGGGAAGATGTACCCGAGATGAAAATTCCAGGGGTGTTGGAGACAATCTGTTCCTTCTGCTGAGGGGAAGGGGATTCTCGACAGGAATCTCTGGCATTTTGAGTTTTCTGGTGTCGCAGCCAGGTCTATGTCCGGAGGACTCCAAGTCTGAGAGATGAGGGCGAAAGCTTGAGGGCTCAGAGACCACTCGTTGTCCGAGATGAATCTCCTGCTGAGGGAGTCGGCCAGAAGATTCTCGACACCCTGGATGTAAGCTGCTCTTAAGTCAGGGAGGTTCAGCTGTGCCCATTCTATTACGGGGAGAACTTCCCGCATCATAGAGGAGCTCTTGGTGCCCCCCTGCCTGTTGATATAGGCGACAGCTACTTTGTTGTCCATCTTCAGGAGGACTTGTTTGCCCCTCAGGAGAGAGCTTAAGGCCAGGAGGGCTTGGAAGGCCGCCCTCATTTCCAGCACATTGGAGACAGCGTCCCGTGCTTCGAATGGCCAGCGGCCTTGCGCCGCATGATCTAGGTAGTGTGCCCCCCACCCCTCCAAACTGGCATCTGAGGTAACTCCTTCTTGTGGGGGGGTGACTATGTGCCTGCATCTGCTCAAGTTGCTGGGCCAAGTCCACCATCCCAAAGACTGCTTGACCTCTTGTGAGATATGGATGGGCTGGGACATGGACGTGCCGTTCCATTGGGGTAGGAACGAGATTTGTAGGGGCCTCGAGTTCCATTGCGCCCATTGGACCATTGGGATGGTTGCTGACAGGGAGCCTAGGAGGCTGAGGCACACTCTGGCTGGTAAGGATGCGGCTAAAATCTCTCTCCTCACTTTCTGGTCTAATAGGGGAACCTTCTCTGGAGGTAGCTCTATTGTGTTTGTCCGGGTATCCAGTACAGCTCCCAGGAAGACCATCCTCTGAGTGGGCTGAGCATTGCTCTTCCCCCAATTTATGAGCCACCCCAGCTCCTGCAGTGTGGAGATTAGGATCTTTTGGTGCTGGATAAGGGATTCCTGGCTGTTTGAGAGGAGGAGAATGTCGTCCAGGTAATGGTGAACTCTCAGACCTTTCTCTCTCAAGGACGCAATTACTGGAAGAAGGACTTTTGTAAATGTTCTGGGAGCAGTAGAGATCCCGAACGGAAGGCATCAGAACTGGAAGTGCCGCCGGTCTACTGAGAACCGGAGGAATTTCTGGAATGTGATATGAATCGGGACATGTAGGTATGCGTCCTGGAGGTCTGTGGACAGCATCCAATCCTCTCGGTTTATAGCCTGGAGGATAGACTGCAGGCTTTCCATTTTGAATGACTCCACCCGGATGGAGAGGTTGAGTTTTTTAAAGTCTAGGACAGGGCGCAGATCCCCTGATTTTTTCCTGACTAGGAATAGCGGGGAATAAAACCCCTGGCCTCTTTGAGATAGGGGCACCTCCACTACCGCCTTCTTTTGGAGCAGCTTCTGGATGTAATCCATTAGCAACGTCCTTCTTTCCCGAGATGGCGGGAGGTTGGTTGGGCAAAAGTGATCTCCCGGGGGGCGTCCCCTGAATGACCAACCAGACGGTGGCCACCGTCTAGGGGTCTCCTATCATTTCCGCCCAAGCCAGCCTGAACTTTGAGAGCCTGGCCCCCACTACTGCTGGCTGGACGGGCGCACCTTCAAAAGGACTTCTGGTCGGCGGACACAGAAGTCTTGGGCTTTTGAAATTTTATGAAGGACGCTTGGGGGTTCTTCCAATTTCTCCTGTATTCCCTTCCTGGCCTGTAGGCCTTTGCGTCCCTGTACTTATCAGGCAGATTGCGCCTAAAGGGAGGAGGCCTCTGCTGCTTTGGCCTTCTATCTGAGGGGGTAAGCCCTGATTTTCCGCCAGTCACTTTTGATATGGCCGAGTCCAATTTTACCCCAAAGAGGTTTTCGCCATCAAAAGGGATGTGACACCAGTTGGACTTGGAGGCAGGGTCTGCTGCCCAGGGCTTTAGCTCGTCTGGCCATTACTGAGGCCAGCATGGCCCTAGATGTGAATCTTATAGCATCTACCGAGGCCTCTGCCACAAAGTCCCCTGCGAGACTTAGCTCCTGCAGGGCCTTAACTATTCTCTCCTGGTCTGCGCCCTCTGACACAAGCTTTTCAGTGTTCGCCGACCAGCTGGAGATGACCTTGCCCACAGCGGCAAGTGCCACGGCCTCCCTGCATGCGCCTCCTGCTGCTAGGTAGGCCCTTTTAAGATCTGTATTGATCTTCCTATCTAGGACGTCAAGCCCCGCATATCCAGCAGGCGTTAGTGGAAGGCCGGGAATGGCGGGTGATCTTCTGCGGTGGGAGTGGCTATGGGAATAAGACCTGGAGCGACTTCTCATTCGATTTCCTTTATGACCTGAGCGACTTCTTCTTCTGTTCCGGCTTGAGTGGCTCCGTCTGTGACCAGAACGGCTTCTTCCGCGGGAGGTCTCTCTGCGTCCTGATTTGGAGGATCTTGAGGACCTGACAGGGCTAACCATTTAGGCAGCGTTAGTGGATCCTGCTCTCTTTTTCGATCTTCTCTACTTACCAGTGAATCCTCCCCTCTTACCTATTATGTTGATGGTGATCTGCTGGGGCAGTGGTCTCCATAGGGATAGAGTAGGCAGCCTAGCAACAAGGGAATAGGCAGAGTAAGGGGAAGGAAGAGGGAAGAAAAAAGAGAGAGAAAAAAAAAGTAAAAAGGCACCAAGGGCCACTTACCTATTGGGGATGTGTGCTAGGGTGAGTCTGGAGTGAAGAGAGGCAGTCCAGCGATGCATAACATACAGGGGGATACAAAAAAGGGGTTCTCCCCTTTTAAATTTGGTGCTGGGAGCGCATCCCGCTTGCGCATGCGCAGTAGCACCGCGCGGCGGCCGGCGCCATTTTGGAAGCTGGAAGGATAGTGACAGAGTGCACACACGATCGTACGGCGCATGCACGAAAGCGCCAGGACGCTCGGCGCACCTGAGAGGATATGCAGAGGAACTGAGGAACCTGAAAAACAAAAGAAAAATGCCCAAATGCAAAAGAAAGGGACAGATAGTGAGAGGAGACCACTGCAAGATAACTAAGCCTGTTTAGGGCTTATATGTTTTAAGTGTATCCACATACCTTCAAGCCTATTTAAGGCTTACACCAAAGGTAGTAGTGGCAGTGCTTCAAGCCTGTTTAAGGCTTATAATAGCAGGCAGGAGAAATAACAGCAATACCCCTGAGATCACCAGAGTGGGGTTCCTTCCATTTAGCTTCATTTAGAGGCTGTACTGGCAAGGACTTCCACCCAGGAGAGGCTAGAACCTGGCTGGGGCGAAGCGGTAAGGGGGTGATGATCCGTGCGGTCCCAACAGGTGAGGAAAAATAAGAGAATACGGGGGCGGGGCCGTATCGTCATCTTATAGTTATGTGGTCCTATCAGGTTGTGGAGGCAGAGTCACAACCCAAAGTGTATGCTGCCATGATGCGACAGGAAAGAAGTATTGCTGCTGGTGATCCCGTATAAAGGATGGCCGGTCAGGTTATATGCGAGGTAACGCTGGATGCCTCCGTCCCTCAGAGCACCTAGAGAATGGAGTTCCAGCTTTGCTGCTTTATGCACCCCGTCCAAGTGACATCAGACGCATCCGGCGTCACTTCGGACCGGCCGCCGATACATCACGCATGCGCCACCCGGCACATGCACACTGGATACCTGAGGCGATTTCAGTGCTTGCCACTGAGGGCAATAGAGGAAGTACCAGGAGACGTCATATGGACGGTGTCTCCATGGTTGCCGCGGCGAGACACATGTCCCCTGCTCCTCTCCCCGGGGGAATCCAGGGTTGAGACGACTGGGACATGACACCTGCGGCTTGGGCAGCCGCATACCCCACAGCCCCGGGCACTACCTATCCTGCGTCCAGTCCGTGGTCAAGGAGATGAGCTGAAGCCGTGCCCCGGCATTTGGCAAGAGGAGAAACACTAATCTGAAAACAGTGAAACATGCATGTACTGGCCGTGCTTAAACACAAATGCTGAGGATACCCTCAGCTGAAAAGACATAATATTAATATTACACAGTGCAGGTTCTAGTAGTCCCTGCTACAAAACTTTGTTGTCAAAAGTCCAATTTTACCCCAAAGAGGTTTTCGCCATCAAAAGGGATGTGACACCAGTTGGACTTGGAGGCAGGGTCTGCTGCCCAGGGCTTTAGCTCGTCTGGCCATTACACAGTGCAGGTTCTAGTAGTCCCTGCTACAAAACTTTGTTGTCAAAAGTAAACATAGCTTGGTATCTGTTTAAAACAATTATTTAATTAATTAATGATATGTAATTATATTGAAAAAGAGTAACTGATGAATTGAAATTGTGGGCTATACATCAACATAGTGATACATAGTGATGTATAAAAAAAAAAAGGTAGTGTTTACAGCCACTTGAATCTGTGTGAGATGATGCTCAGTTTTCTACTCATATTGTGTAAATGTTCTATCCAGTTCTATTTTACAATCTATTTTAGTATACATTTTCTCACTGTTTTCATTGGTCTGTTCTTTATGTTAATATATGGCTTTCCTGAAAAACACAATCTATTTTTTTCTTGCCAGGTTATCAAGGGAAAAAAAGATGTGGTGAAAGACTCCTAGCAATGGGAAACCACATATTTGTCAGCACAAAACTGAATCAGAAATGTGTAATCTGATCTGCTATTGAGGCATGATAAGAGGTTACTACAAAATTCTTACTATGTTTTCTGCATCTCAGTACTTAAGACAGTTATTCATTTGGTCATTTATACTCTTTAGATTTGAGACCTAAAAAAAAATAACCTCAAATTTGTCTTCATGATTTTTCTTTCATTCAGAGATTAAAAAAATCTGTCCAAATGCTGTCATAGCAGAATACACAGAAAAAAAAAAACATCCAAGTGTATGTATTGCCAAAACTGCTTTCTTGGGTAGAGTAGGGAGGGAATGGTTAAAACTTATGCCAGGTTATTTTTGATGTCTGTGTTGCAATGGGGAAATCTACCTTTTATGTCTTGTCCCAGAGATGCAGCAGGCAATTAGAGAGAATCTCCCAAAGTAATAGGAACCTCCACTTAGACACTTGTCACTGGAACATGTGTTTCCATTGGAACATTTCCCCTTACCTCTTGTTCTGGGGACAGCTCATAAATTTTGTGTTTCCCCTTTCTTTTACACTTTGTTCCTTGATGATAAAGGTCACCAGTGCAAATTGAATAGCAAGTTTTCCCACAGACAGCAATAAAATTTGAAAGACAGTCTAACACTTCTCAATCTATCCAAGTGCCCGCCAGTGCCACGTCATCAGTGCCACCTCTTCAATGCCCATCAGTGCAGTCTGTCAGTGCCCAACTGTGCCACCTCATCAGTGTCCATCAGTGCTGCCTATCAGTGTCCATCAGTGCATCCACATCAATGAAGGAGATGCAAAATTTTATAACAGACATTAAGAAAAAAGTTTTTCACATTTTTCGGTTCTTTTTTTGTTTGTTTAGCAAAAAAAAAAGCAGAGTGGTTATTAAATACCATCAAAAGAAAGCTCTATTTGTGTGACAAAAATGCCATATGAGTACATTGTTTCATGACTGCACAATTGTCACTTTAATTACAACAGCACTGAAAGCCGGAAATTGGCTTGGCCAAAAGGAGGTGAAAGTATCCAGTAGGCACATGGTTAAACTCTTTTATTAGTGCACAGAACATGATAATAGTACAAATATCCCCATTTTACCTGGAATAAAACTATAACTACAGTTTGCTGTAGATGCAAATAACGCATTTTGTCTGTAGCTTGCAGGTTGACAAACATTAGAAGATACAAGTAAAGCAAGCCATACACTTAGCGAATTTTGATCAGTTCATGATGAACTGGCCAAAATTTGCTTCATGTGTGGTCCACTTGTCACCCTCCCGCTCAACACCCTATGACTGAATAATCAAAAGAGCTGGGCGGGTAATGGAAAATTGTTGGTTTAACATTTGCTTCATCAAATCACATTCACCTCTCTGGCTGTCAGAATACAATAGCCATCACTATAGATTTGCCCATCTGCTTTGTATAGCATGGATAGAGCATTCTGTTAGACTTCTTTTGTTCAGCCAGTTTATGACCGATTAAGGGAGAGTTTCTTTATTTACACAAGAACAGGAAGTTTCTGTGTAAATATCCTAAGAACACCAACAGTGACATATCCTAAGAACACTGAAGATTAACATTGTAAGAGAATAGTAATACAATAAAAAGAAAATATGGGCTGGATCTTTCTAGTATGCTACTTAAAAGGTAACATTTCTGCCAGTTAGATACAGGCAAGTAGGTGTCTTGACTATGGATCAAGTTTTGGGTTCCCGTCTACCATGGGTTTAGGGTGTATCCCCGGGATTTGTAAAATTCCAAAATTGCAAACTTTATCTGTAAAGTTGTCAGGTTTGTTGCCAGAAAAAAAATGACCTAAAATGCAATAACCTAATGTGACAAGTCATGGAATTTGTAGCTTATTAGTTTACAACAAAAAGCAAAATGTTCACACTTGAATAGTTTCCCACACAGAGGTCTTTTTCCCAGCAATGGAACAAAACATATTTAGCGCCCACACTTTATTAAAGTGTGCGCTATCAATATAATTTTTTTTTTCCCCAGAACTGTAACTGGAGGTTAATTGTACAGGATTTGCTTTGGCATCAGTCTGACTGGGCTGTTCTGAAGTTCCGCCTGGTCATAGGTGCAGTGAGGTACCTGTGATTGGCTGAGAACCAAGCCTGGTTGGACCTGTTAGGTACCAATCTTTCCCGGTGCCAATCAGTGGGCGCGTCTGGCCCCACTGGGTAGTCTGGGAAGTAGTATTTAAGGTGCTGAAGTTGTCGGCTGCTACTTTGATTCCTGGTTCCGGTCCGGGGCAGCCCCGTGAGAGGTCTCAGGTCCAGGAGTGTCTGCCGTCCCCGCAAGCATGGTCACTCTGACCAGCCCCAGAGGCCCTCATGGTCTAGGGTGGGGATCCGTCCGTTCCCGAGCCTCGGAACTGGCTAGTTCGAGGCCCAGTAACTGAAGGAGGATTCAAAGGCGTCCCAGTGTGCTCTCGGTATTGAAGGGACAGGGCAACTCGTACAAGTGACCAGGGGAGGACATCTATTCGCAGGAGGGCCAACAAGCTGGCTGCTCAGTAAGAGCCTGGGAGCTGAGTTGTATGGACAGTAAAGAATCCACACTTCCTACAGTATCGCCAAGAGGGCTGAGAGATCCAGGTACTGTGAGAAAGGTTCCTACTTATCTTCAGTTACAATTTAGTCTGTGGCAGAGACTTTGCTAAGTTTCCGAGTCACTTGCTGGCTGCTAAATCTCTGGCTAGAGGTTTATCCAGCAGTGAAGCGCCCAGTTGCGAGTGGCTACTCTCTGGGCTTATTAGAGACATTGAGTGGATGTCAACAGTTCAAAGTGCCTGAGTTTTATCACCCGTGCCCTCTATTCCCTCCTGAGACTGTGTTACTGTTGGATGTTACCCCTGCAAAATTAAAATCCTCAAAAGGACTTTTGTGTGTCAGCTCTGAAGTTACTGGGTACTACCCCTGGGAACCCCTAGACAACCAAAGACGAGTTACAAGGAGACAATTGGTAAGCCCAGAAAAGTCAAGGCCGCCCCTTGGGGTTATGGCCGCTACACATATAATTCAGCCTCATGGCTCTCTTTGCAGTTTCACTGCTTAGGCCTCCAGCCTTGGTCCTCCAGAAGTCAAACACACAGTCCAAGTGCTTGTGCACAAAACGGCTGTACTTTTGTCAGCTTGACCGTTTCTCCTGCTGCTCCCAGATGCTACATCCACACAGGCTCTGGCCTTTGTCTGTCCTGACAGCTCCCTTCAGACACTGACTCCCTCAGGAGGGTGGGGCCACTGACCTCTAACTCTATCTCTAACATAAACCCAGCACACACCTGCTTCATTAGTGTGTCTGTTTCCTGCAAAATATGGCCTAGACCACCATTTTAAATAGTGGCACTGCCACACTAAAATAATGTTTGCCATAGTCATTTTAGTTACAGTAGCAAATAATTTAAACAAACTGATGGCCTAGCTCCTTTTCTATAAAAGGGAGCTGTCAGCAGTCATATTATCAGTGTGTGCTTGAGCACAATTCTTTGTACGGTGAGATACTTTTTTATTTTATTTTTTATTTTGGCACTGGTATATGTCCCCCATGGTAGTGCATGGCTTCCCATGGCTTTTGTTTGACAATAGCATGCCTGTTAGGCCGCAACAGAATAGCAAACTTTGAGATAATTGGCTTCACTGAGGTTTGCCACAAAGTGCTCAAAATTTAGACTTTGAGCAAGATTTTAAAAACTGTTTTTGAATGGAACCAATGCAGATTCACTTATCCCTAGTAATATTCCTACCACGGGGTCATAGAATTCTATCCATAACCGTTAATTGTATAAATGTATAGGGATACCAGTTATACAGTTAGGCCACTATTACAGCCCAATTGTCAAGCAGTTTTGTAGATATGAGAAAAAAAGTACCTATTTATAACTTTTTTTTACACCTCGATCAAAATTATGACATGTTATGTAGATTTTGCTGTCTGCCTTTCAGTTGGACAAACAGACTTCAGAGGAATGACGGTTGATGACTGGAATGTTGTGGAGGCCTCTCTTGCACCTCCTGCCTAACTCTCCTGAAGGTGGAGACAGAGAGTGAGAGCACGAAGTAGCACGAGTGCCGGAGTAGCTGGCTGGTGAAGTCCGCTCTTAGGTGGATGAAGCTGGGGGTCGCAGTTCTAAGAACAGGATACTGAAGCAGTTTGGCACCAGAGCAGAAGATGGTTGCAGAGCTCATATGCAGGCAGCAACCAGCAGCAGCTGGGTAACAGGGGACAGAGTCAGCAGGCAGAGCAATATCAGGAAGCAGGCCAAGGTCGGTAACAGCTGGGCAGCACAGTACAGAATCAGCAGGCAAAGACAAATCCAGTAAACAGGCCCAGGTCAGAGAGAAAGGTGAACAAGGTTAATGCAGGAGCAAAGGCAAAGTCCAGGGGAAAGCTGGGTCATAGACAGGTAAGCAGGTTCAATGTATCAGGTAACAGGAATACAGGTGCAAACTGAAGATTATTCAGTAACTGCTCATGACAGGCCAGTTTAAATAGGCAACTGGGTGCCAAGTATGCACTCTAATTCATATGCGCATGTGCGCATGTATGTGTGCACACACGAATGCAAGCACGACGAACTGGAATACTACATCTATTGCCTCTTTACCTAGAAGTATTAGCATGTGAGCAATGCACATTTGCACAAATATGAGCATAAGCCCGCACTGGTCTTCTGGTGCTGGGAATCTGGTTTACCTTACACATAGTCTAGGACTCGTAATACCTGCAGTACATATATGTATGTACTCCAACTGATACTCGGTCAGTAATTGCATCCACCGTGGGCCCACTGGGTGTTTACATTTCAACCCAATGAAGAATTGTCTTTGTGTTTATACAGTTTGTCAAGTCACTCAGATGGATGAGCACTTGAATAATTAGCAAATTTCTGTTGGCTATATAGCAACAAAGGGTTACAACGTTACACAAAATGGTTGTAGCCACTATAACAAAACACAGCAATGCACTATTGATGTATTGAGTGATAGTCAAAAAGACCAGCAATTAAGAAGGCCCTTAGCAACACAGATACAGTATGCTGCAGAAGTACTGTGTATAATAATGAGAAAGAATACAGTAGTGGAGTTGATGTATTGAAGTCTGAGAATAGTGATGATGAGAAAAAAGTAAGTGAGTAAGCAATCAAATAAGCTGCACTGAGTGCATTGGCACACATTCTCCTGCAGTGTTTTATACTGGGGAAATCGTGGTGACATATTCCTTTCTGCTTGGCTTGTGTGTAGAGAGGAAAAGCACAATAGGTTTTCTAAAGGATGCAAGGCAGCATAGGGGGAGCTTATAATGCATCACCGACACATGAAAATAACTTGAATTTTATCATAACCAACCATGAGGACTACCAACAGTTCAGGATTTTCACCCTTGAGCAAGATAGCATGATTTGTTTCGAAACTAGTACCTAGCACTCCTTGGATTGGCCAACACAATCTGGGGTGGACTTTTAGTTGCTAAACACATGAATACCTAGATTATCTTGTAGGATCCATGTTCAACCAGGTGGATTCCCAATGTACCCTGAGCACCCCTCTTCACTATCCTTTTCACTACTTCCTCTTAATCCTCCTCTGTCTTCTTCCCCCAGCCCCATCTTCCTTTTCTTACACTCTTTTACTTTTTTACTTATACCCGAGCCCCTTTTCTCTTTCTTCTCCTTCTTGCCGCTTAAATTTTCACTTTTTCTACACTATCAATAGGTGTAATTGTAGTTTTACTTGCCAATAATCTTAGCTTTATTATTAGGCAGATACCTCTCTTTTCCTCACCCATCTAAAATTTGAAGAAAATTGGTTTAACCTTAAACTACGTAGAGGGTTCTTTACTGTAAGAGTGGCAAGGATGTGGAATTCCCTTCCACAGGTGGTAGTCTCAGTGGGGGGCATCAATAGTTTCAAGAAACTATTAGATAAGCACCTGAACGATCACAACATACAGGGATATACAACGTAATACTGACATATAATCACACACATAGGTTGGACTTGATGAACTTGTGTCTTTTTTCAACCTCACCTACTATGTATATGTAACTATGCAAGGATCTTAAGTCCAGGAATTTTCTCAAGAATTACCAATGACTTTAATCCCTCCCCATTCCCTCTCAACTTGCACTTACCATGCTTACCCTACTCATTGACTCAAACATTTTTATTTAAAGTTTCTCTCATCTCTTCAGATTACTACTGCTAACTGTGGCATTTGAATTGATATCTACAGTATAAATATGCATTGTTCTACCTTTTATATTGAAAACTCAATAAAAGTATTGTGAAAGACACTGGAACCTAGCAAAATTTATCATCTTTAGTGCAACAGAGGGAGACGAAAACCCAGGAATCAAGTGTCAAGTTGTATTTTTTAAAAGTTTTACCTGAATATATCTAATCAAATTTGCACAATCAGTTGAAAATCATACTGGACCTGAATCAAATGCAAATGCAAATATTCAATTCAGTCATCCCTGCATAACATTACCTAAATGCAGAACTATTTTACCCAGGAATAAAATTAATTATGCCTGTTCAAAAAGGCATTCTCTTTGTTAGGCACTGATAGATATGTCATGTTGTGCAGCTTTCCGAGACCTGGCAGTAAACCCAAACCCATTCAGTACAGGAAGTTTTGTGATATTCCTAGATTGTGGCATCGGACAGGTAACTGTCAGCACTGTCTACAGAGTGTATCTTGAGGAGGAAGTGGATGTCTGTGTAAACTCGTGCCAGCAACCTAGTGCACTATTAACCCTACCCACAGAAATGTCCTTATTGTAAGCAATATTTACCTGTCTAAAAAGCCAGCTATTTCAAATATTTTGAAAGTATAAGTAAGGCATTTCTTTTGGATTGGGGGATAGGTGGCTGATGGGGCTTAGTCCTAAAGTCATACAAATCAGGTTCCAATAACGAAGTGAGGCTAGCTAGCAGTAGCTAGTCACATTCAACTGAGCTTGTTCCTTAACACCTATTATTTTACTTGCATTTGATTGATGGGTCTTGTAAATGGACAATCAGCATCTGCCTTGATGTATTTTCTGGTGATGATTAAGGTGCCTGTGCTACCTGAATTAATATAAATACTGGGGTATGTTCCTGACAGTGGCGTCACTAGGGTTGGTGTCACCTGGTGCGGTATAACATGGTGTCACCCCCCCCCCCAATAATTTTTGCGGGTTATTTTAACCCTTTTTCAGCCGCTAGTGGGGATTAAAAGCTCCCTGCTAGCGGCCAAATAGCGCAGTGAAATTGACGGTAAAGTGCCGCTAAAAATTGCGGCACATTACCGCCGACGCTCCCACCACCCCGGTGTGAAAGGGGCCTAACCGAGGGCTCCAACACGATGAGTGAGTTCATCGCAGCTCTGCCCCCACACTTTTCATTATCTGCTGTCCCCAGGGACAGATCCGATCCAGAGATCCCACTGTATGGTGATCTCTGGATCAGATCTGTCCCCGGAGACAGCAGATAATGACATCATAGGCATTGATGATTTGATTTGGATTTTGGAACTGACCTGCTGACACGGTGTGTTGCTTGCTGGATCGGATTGATGGCTGCAGGTAAGATGGCAAGATGCTGTGACCTGCTGACGACAAGGCGTGTAGCTTGCTGGACCGAATCTGATGGCCGCAGGGAAGATGGCAAGATGTTGCTGTGACCTTCTGCTTGCTGGATGGATCTGATGTGGGTGTGGGACACTGTCTGTCTACACCTGTGCTGTGGTCTGTGGACACCCCCCCCCCTATCAGACCAGCTTAGGGCGGCTCCGCTCAGCTACCTGGTGACTGCTGGAGACCAGGGTGGATGGGGTGTGTCACTCAGATACTGTGCCTATATCTAATATAATATATCTGTGTCCAGCCCCCCCCCCCCCCATCATCATCATCAGACCAGCTCAGGGTGGGGGTGGCGCAGTCAGCTTATATAATATAGTGAGTGTTGTCTGCCTGATAAGGGGGGGGGGGGGGGGTGCTGCTGGACACAGTTATATTATATTAGATATAATAGGCACAGTAGCAGAGTGAGCTGGTCTGGTGGGGGGAGGGGGGTGGCTGGACCAGCTATATTACACAATATATATATATATATATATATATATATATTTATATTATCTATAGCTGTGTCTAGCAGACCACTTTGCACCCCCCCTATTATACTTGTATAACACAGGTCAGCCAGGGTGCCAGACACTGAGAGTCCTCCCTCCCCCCACACCAGCTCTTTGGTGGTGTGTCTGTGTCAGTACGATGGCAACCCCCCCCCCCACACACACACACACCTCAACCTGGCTGGGCTCGGACACCAGGACATCTCCCCCCCCCCACCTGTTCAAAATTCGGGCGTCTGGAGAGGAGAGGAGGGCAGCTCCACCAGCTTCACAGCGTGCAGCTGCCGTGCTGCCCTGGCAGAGCGGAGATACTATGTAGTGACGTCATTATCCTGTCTGCACTCTGCAGTGTGAGATGTGACAGGCTGGAAGAAGAAGGAAGGAGGACAGCGAGTGACACACACCAGGCGCGGCTGCGGCGCTGGAGCCTGGAGGTGTGTTGTTTCAGCCCAGCAGGCTGCGGGGGGGGGGGTGAAAAAAAATAAAAAAAAATAAACTGTTTTTGTTGTAACATGTGGACGATTTCAAGGGGTAAAAAAAAAAAATGTAAAAAAAAAAAAACAGGGCTTTCCTCACCATCGGGAGGGTGTCACCCCTCTAGCGGGTGTCACCCGGGTGCGGACCGCACCCCCCGCACCCCCTAGCAACGCCTCTGGTTCCTGACACACTATAGTACTGAAGAAGTGGCTTGGATAAGATACAAATCAAGTTCAGATTAATGTGAGTATTACTAACTATAACAGGACCTGAATAAATGAGAATCTTCAGACAAAATGAAACTGGTTTTATGGCTTACAAAGGGCATACTATCTGCTGTTAGGCAAGACTTTTACATTTACATTTTTTTAAGAGAGAACAATAGGACATTAAGAACAAGAGAGAACAATGGTGAGTTTTTCCACTGTAATAACCCATGGTTTTAACAGGGAGTCAATATCACATGGTTAATTAAGGTTGTGGATCTATTGAACAACTTGTGTACAGCCAGCCTGTCGTGTTTTTCCCAAATGATTTTTGCCACCAGCTATAGCCGGCAACATTAAACACTGCATTCTGCTGGCAGGGAAGGCTCACTGCACTCCCCACCGGCAAAAAACAATAATGCTGTGGGAGATAATCCCCCATCAACAATGACTGTGTTGATGGGGGAATCAAGCAATTTTCTTTCCACCCTTGGTGGAAGGAAAGACAATTGCATAATCTATGGTCTGCATAAAGCTTTTATTGCAGGTAAAAGACAGGTACACTTTAAATCCTTTATAATTCATGAGTGAAAAAACAAATCTAGGCCTTTTCTAATCTTAGAGTCACACAGGGCCGACATTCCAGTTTATTCCTGACTTTTTAGCAATAATGTAAATATCTTTATTAAGGCAAATAATTTGCTGTACTACACCCATCTTTTTTCCTGAAAAAGTTAGTACAAATTCTTTGAAACAAGTGTGATCTGCGGAAAACATAAGAAGCAGACTTTTGAAAGTGCATTGGGTACCTATTCCCTGCCTAAAATTCAAACTAGTATTTAGTCTTTTAAGAGTGCCAGGAACAAAAAAGTAAAAATAGTTATTAGGGGCTTTATGGAAACTATAACAATAAACTGAAAGCCAAATAAAAAAGACAATTTAGGGTTGGATAGAAGCCTGATATCTTGAAATAATAAAACATGAGTAAGAAATGTAATTTGTGATCAACAAAAGCTGTCAAAAATGCACTGTTCATTTATTTTTTTATGTTGGAGATTAACCAGTCTTAAGATTCACAACACCTCATTGGATCTTCAAATAATTGTATATATATATATATATCAGTTTCTTGCAAGGCTATTAGAAAGAAAAATATGATTTTTGTACCTATATAAAATGCTTTTTGTGTCCAGGGACACAGAATTGTAGGCTAGTCTATGACATGTGGGTTATACTTATAGCCTCAGTTTTGTGAGCAAGCAGTACATAAGGCCAATAATACAGAGAGGTGGGAACTGTGATCCTCAAAAGGACCTGAAAATAAAATAGTTTTTTTACAGTAAGTAAAAATTCTTATTTTCTTTAACGTCCATTCAGAGACAAAGGATTGTGGCATAGCCTATGACATGTGGGAGGTCCAAAAGCAGTCTAATTGATTTGTGGGCAAAGACACTAGTTAACTCTTTTTTTGTTTTTTTTTAAGTGTAGCCTAATGAAAATCAATTCTTGAGTGGAGGCTTGATAGAGGAACATTTTCCAGTAAGGAAATGGACAAATGAAAGAAAGGACATATGGTATTAAACTGGTATTCCAGGGAAGGCTTGAGAACTGCATCATGGGTCAATCTGAAGGAGTCATGAGTTTTTTTCCCTCCAAACATGTGTAGGGTAACACACATCCACCATGAGAAGAAACACAAACAAAGTGGAACCATGAAAAACAAACAAACAGGGAATAGTTTAGACCAGGAGATAACTGGTCATCTAAAAACCACCATGGTGAAGGCCGAAGCATTATAAATCAAACCTTTAATTTCTGAAAAGGAAAAACAGGACAGACAACTCATGTCTATAAAAATAAACCAACTGAAGAACAATTAAAGCTTAGATCTGGTATCTCTAACCTTTGATCTAAAAGGCTAGGGGAGGCAAATATATGAGGGATATTCTCAATCAGAAAATATATCACAAGAAATAGGTATGGATAATTTTTCTCTAGATAGAAAAAACTAAAAAGTAGGGTAAAGAACTGTGTTCCAGAGAATGAGGTGGTACTAAGGCTACTGGAATTGTAATGTCCCTGTAGGGAAAGACAGTGTCTTGGGGCAAGGACAAAGCAAGGCAATAGCAGACCTTTCAATGGAGAACAGGAGACTTAGCACAGATGGTGTCTCAAAGAGAAGTGATCAAGATGAGAGATATATAGATCCCAGGACTAAGGAAGGAAAAAACTTGAAAATTGATGTAATATTTTTTTAAGGAACAATTTCCAAATTATATAAGATTTCCACAGGAATGGCTGGGATGCAGGTCACCCACTCTTCAGCACAATTGTATGTGAACTGAAAAACCAGGAATCTTAAACGGTAAGGATGAGTGTGAAAAAATGATTCCTGCAGTGATATGTGAGTAAAATTACTAAATGCCTGAATTGTACTGCATATCCTATCCACTACAAATCAAGCATTTAGTAGTGTTGGCAAGGGAACACCCTGGAGTATTCCATCAAAATGTTTGTAAAAATCCTAGACCAAAGGTACAGAAAAAGGAGATTGTAGGTATTGTCACTACTAAAGGAGAAAATGTTTGAGTGATTTGAAACACTGTTGGGGGTGTTGTAATGGTAACAGTAGGGCTTTGTATGTGCTGTGATAATAATTGAGGAGATAGCTGCGTGGGGTGGTGCCATTACAAATAAATAAATAGACTTGTGGCTGTTTCTGTTGGGCACTGAGAGGACATTTATGAGTGTTGCTATGGCTGCTTAAGGATAGTTTATTGGGCATTGCCATGATAACAGAAGCAAATGCTGGAGGTACATGGTAGGCGATTGCAGGTATTCCCATGGCAATCTGCTATATTGCCTTGGCATGAAAATTCATCTTCCATGGAAAAAGTTTCCCAAAACAAATCCTTCATCCTCAAATGTTGCAGTGTATTGACTTTTTTTTATCTTGGTAATTTGCAATAATAACTCCACGCCATGTTCACTATGAATTCTCTCAATGTTTACACTTATGGCTTTGCATTTATGTATTAGTGACAAGTACACTAAACCAAAGGCCTTGCATGAATAAAGTGCAAGATCACTTTAAATAGCTAGACCAATATCTATGCACAGCCATTGTCTAATGACTATGGGTATCTTAATCTATTTTGAGATTTAATTTTCAGATGTTCTTCCTTACTTCCACTTATATGAAAGACATTATTCTGGTTTTAGAGTATGTATGTGTTTGTGTGTGGGAATACTTGAGTACAGTGCTCAAGTTTTGAACTGGAAGTAAAATGATAAACTAGGCAAAAATCCATAAAATATGAAATGTCTGCACTACCATAAACAGTGGTATTTAATAGTGTCAAAGTGTTGCAAACCAATAGAGGTTGGTGCTTATGGTGCTGGTACTCATCCTGAATTTCATGGCTTTTTAGAAGCTCTTTCGAAGTTATTCACAAAGTCTACAATTTGTGGTAAACCGGCAGTGTAAAAGCCAATAGTGTCCCTGCTTTTATCTAACCATGAACAATTAGACTTGGATACAGTACACTTGGTAATTGAAATATTAAGGGAAAATGATCTGAATCTCATGGTAACTGGATTAGTAACTTTAACCTCCACTTGTATTTTTTCCATTTATAATGCAGGGTAAATTTAACAATGTTTTGTAACATCTAAAATTTTCCGACAGCTTAAAAAACATATCAACTTAAACAACATTTGGTATTATTTATAATAAAGGTGCGTGATATGACACTAGGAACTTCTTTATTATTTAAGTGTTAGATAAGTATAGTGTTGGAAAGCCAAGTGAACAATAAAGTGTTAGTTGTAGCAATAACATGGCAGAGGAACTCCTTTTTAGCTGGTTCCACCCTACTGTAGTGGTCTCTGTCTGGCTAAATCTTTCCCTGTGCTTAGGGCTTGTCTTTATGTTTAAGGGAAAATATAGTGACATTTTATTGGGTATACATTTTAAGTTATTATTGGATGGTTTGCTTGTCTTTTTTCTATATTTTTTTTATTTTTTTGCAGCATTCAACATTTTACTGTTGCGGTGTCATTTTGTCCTGACTATATAATATTATAAATTGATTATAGTTTCTATTTAAATTGTAAGTGAAGTGGGGCCTTTGTCAACAGGCTTCGGACTTGTATCAGTGGCATCATTTTGACATCAGTCTGGGATGCTACTGAGATCATTCAAAATTTATTTGCAGATACATTTGACCTTCAGTTGACCTCCTTTTGACCAAAATGTTTACCTGTTTGAAGAGGGTTTTGCACTCCCATAGACTTTTACAGGAATGCCAAAATTCTTGAAACCTGTCCTCACAGTCCCTTAGTTTGCTAATTACTGTGTATCATAAACAACTGCTACGTTTCTTTATACCTTTTCTTTACCTGTTGATTTATCTCAGTACTCCTGGTTTCCTGCAGCCTCTTTCTGCTACATGCTAGCGATGGCTCAAGTCATTTCTCAGGGTGAGTTGTCTGATGGTGATGACAGCGGACAATATCTGTGAAGTGGCAATCTGTGCTGGAGAAGTGTTAAATATGTAGTACACTTCCTGTCTCACTTTCTTCACATTTGGGCTTAGGTCTGAGATGGAGCTGAAAACTGTATGTCTCTAGCTAGACCTTCAGGTCCAAAAGTTTGCAAGAAGAAGGAGTCTCCCCTTCGCAGAGGTATTCCTGAAGATGCTACCTGCTGGAGGTTAAGAGTGTCTGGTCTAGACATAGCTAGAAAGGTGGTGAGTGACTTTCTAAGTGAGAAGTTCCATATGAACCTTCTCAGCATTCCTGCTTTGAGATAATAAGATATCACTAGACCCTTCATCTCTAAGAAACCAAAGCCCTGTAGGTATCCAGCCAGCATAGCTGGTAATGTTCAAGACAGAAATATGGATTAGAAAGCCTTTTAAAGAGGATTAGAACATAGGTTGGTGTTTGAGACCATCTGCTATTTGGAGTATACTGATCTACTCACCGCCCCCATATGCTGCAGTATGCAGTGTCATGAACCTTGAAACACTGATGTAGTTATCCTTTGATTCTATTACACAGTGGGGGGTCTTCTGCAATGTCTTAAGGCTAACCCACTCCAGACGACTCTGTTGTCTGGAAGGAATGCATTGTTCTGTGTCTGACCGTTTGTTTATGTACTTTAATTACCTCCTGGGGCTTCTCTGTGTCATTACACCTTATCAGTCCTCCTATTCAAGCTATCGGACCAATCCCTGCTGACCCTGTTTCAAGTCCTAATTTGCATGGAAGAGGACCTAATTGAAAGCTACAGTCTACTTTACAATTGACCAATAGGAAAGTGGTTGTTGGGGGGCGGGGTGTTCAAACTGATGTGTATGAAGAGTGTATAAAAGAGTGTTGTTGATCCAATAAAGATATTCCTGTTTGAACTTACATACAGCCTGCCTGGTGTTTGTTCAGAGCCATCACAACTGGATTCGAACAGCACATAGCTGTAGTTTGAATCCCGAAGCATCGCATGACCGAACCATCAGATGTTGCGATCTGTCGGGAGACATAGGAGTGTCGGGAGAGTGGAACCGAGCGAGCAGGGGCTCGTTACATTGGTTGGCAGCGGTGGGATTTGCTCTCCAGTTACTGGGACACTCCAAACCACCACAGTGAATGACCAGCTATGCAGCCTGCAGGAGAGCCACGCTGAAAGACTTACTTGAGAGCCGTGGAGGAACCGGTGGGACAAAGAACAAGGCCACCCTGATCAGTGAGCTAGCCAAGATGGATCAGAGGGATGGTGATGCGGGACCCCGGTCAGTTGAAGACTTGTTTCAGCAACGAGTTCGAGAGCGGTTGGCATTATATGGCGCTAACCCATCAGAGACCGCCATACAGAATGCCATTAGAGACATCCAGCAGCAGGATGAGCGACAAGAGAGAGAACTAGAGCGGCAACATGAGCGGAGAATGGCGGAAATACGGCAATCGGGGACAACACCCAAAGATACAGCGCCTTTCCGTAAGTTGCCCTTTCGGGCATTCAAACTATTTAAGGAAGGAGAGGAGGAAATTGAAGCGTTCCTGCAGGACTTTGAGAGACTATGCCAGATACATGAAGTACTGTCCCAAGATTGGGTCGCCTTACTGGCGAGTAATTTAACTGGCCGAGCGGCGGATGCGTATCGGGCCCTGGAGGACCAGGACGCTAAAGATTATGACCGGGTAAAAGAAGCTCTGCTAGCCCGATTTGCCATTACACCCGAAGCCAGCCGGATTAAGTTTAGAGAATCCCGGAAACAAACCAACATAACATACGTGGAGTGGGCACATCGTCTGCAGCGGAACCTTAAGGGCTGGTTCCAGGGAAGCCACGCTCATACCATAGAGGACATCACCCAGCTAGTACTCTTAGAACAATTCTTTAACCACACCCCTCTGGTAGTACGGGATTGGGTGCGAGATAAGCAACCACGGACTGTACAGCAAGCGGCTACTTTGGCTGATGAATATCTGGACTCTCGAAGGTCAGGTGAAAGCGAGCGCTATCCACTATCTCGGCCAAGTTTACCAGCCTCTAACCCAGCTTCAGTACCTCAGTGGTCTGCCTCTAGACCCCCAGCCCGACCCAACCCTCCTACTGGACCTAAGTGCTATATCTGTAACCAAACCGGTCATCTGCAGCGATATTGCCCTACCCGATCCACGAGGTACCGAGAGAATGCTCATCCATCCAGACCAGCGGTTCATTGCTTCCAGAATGAGCCCAACCATCGAGATGTTCAGGAAGAGTGTGGTGAACTTTTCGAGGCTGATCCCGTCCAAGCTGCTGCCGGAGATAATCGACAGCACCATCGTCAGGCAGTATGGGTTAATGGGCAGCCGGCCCAGGGACTCCGCGATTCCGGGGCTACGATTACCCTCATCCAGCCTCACATGATTCCCCAGTCGGCCCGGACCGGTCATACTGTTGCAGTCAGGGTAGCAGGGGGCAAGGTGCTACGTTTATCCACCGCCCAAGTTCTCTTGGATTGGGGCTCAGGGGAGCGACAAGTGCGAGTGGGATTACTACGTGAGTTACCTGCGGAAGTACTTTTGGGGAACGATTTGGGGCATTTAACTTCCTCATATGCCCCAGAGGCTGCCATGGCTGTGACCACCCGACGTCAGAGCCAACTTCAAGGCAACTCCACTCCTATGGGGACCCAGGTAAGACCAAATCCTCCTACGTTACCCCAACTTGACAACCCTGTGTCCTGGGATTCTCCCTCTGACATTAGACAAGAGACTCAGAGTGACCCAACTTTAGCTGGTTATCGGGACAGGGCGGGCAAGGATCCAGGGGGGTTGGGGGAAGACAGAATAGAGTGGGAGGGGGGGTTTCTTTATCGTTACACTGAGGGAATGGGCACTGGGAAGCGACAGGGTCCCCACAAACAGCTAGTTGTACCCCAGAAATACAGACGGGAGCTATTGCGACTGGCTCACGGCATCCCCTTGTCCGGACATTTAGGGATAGCCAAGACCCGGAGTCGGTTGTCTCATGCTTTCTTCTGGCCCAGGTTACATGCTGAGGTGCGAGAATACTGCCGGACCTGTGAGACTTGTCAGAAAGTAGGGAAGACAGGGGATCACCCAAAAGCCTCACTGCAACCCCTGCCGATCATTAGAGAACCCTTTAGCCGCATAGCGGTAGATATTATAGGCCCACTGGCCCGCCCCAGTGCCACTGGGAAGAAGTATATTCTTACGGTGGTGGATTACGCCACCCGCTACCCGGAGGCCATTCCCTTATCCAATATCCAGGCTGATACAGTAGCAGATGCCTTACTGCGGGTATTCACTAGGGTAGGGTTCCCCCAGGAGATATTGTCCGATCAGGGTACCCAGTTCACAGCCGAGCTGACGCAGCAGCTTTGGCGTCTCTGTGGGATTAAACCCCTCCAGAGCGCCCCCTACCACCCTCAGACTAACGGGCTGTGTGAGAGATTTAACGGGACCCTGAAGCAGCTGCTTCGGGCCTTCGTGGAAAGTAGGAAGGATTGGGAGAAATATCTTCCCCATCTACTGTTCGCCTATAGAGAGGTACCCCAAGAGTCCACTGGGTTTTCCCCATTTGAGCTGTTATATGGGCGAAGGGTTAGGGGACCCTTAGACTTAGTGAGGGCCCAGTGGGAGGGGGTAGAGGATCCGGAAGGCCTCCCCATCCTTAGTTATGTCTTGGAACTCAGGGAGCGACTGCGGGAACTTACCGATCTAGTTCATGAGAATATGCAATCGGCCCAGGGTCAGCAGAAGGTTTGGTATGATCGGTCTGCGCGAAATCGCACCTTTTATATTGGACAGAAAGTCCTGATACTAAAACCCCTGAAGCAAAATAAATTACAGGCCTCCTGGCAGGGCCCCTATCAGGTGGTAAAACAGCTGTGCGATACCACCTACGTGGTTGCCAGCTGTGCAGACACAAATATTAAGAGGACATTCCACATTAATATGATGAAGGCCTATCATGAGAGGACTGAGGCAGTAGCCGCCATATGTGCTCCTGCCACCGGGGACTCTGAATATCTACCGATGCTGGAGCTTCCCGAAATCAGTAACTGTTCCGGGGGTGTGGAAGATATAAGGCTAGGAGATAGACTAGGATCCAAAGAACGAGAACAAGCCAGAGAATTACTCCAGGACCGGCAGGAGATGTTTTCGGCACTCCCTGGGTACACTCGCATAGCTGTGCACAAGGTAGAGACCCCCAGGCAGAAGCCCCTGAGACAACCAGCCTATAGGATTCCCGGAGCAGTGCAAGAAGGGATGAGAGCGGAGATTAGGGAGATGCTCGAGTTAGGGGTGATCGAACCATCAGCAAGCCCCTGGGCTTCCCCTGTAGTATTAGTCCCAAAACGGGATGGCACGACACGATTTTGTGTGGACTATAGGCGACTGAATGACTGTACTGTGACAGATGCCTACCCTATGCCCCGAGTGGACGAATTGCTGGACAAAATAGCTCAGGGACATTATCTGACGACTATTGACTTGTGTAAGGGCTACTGGCAGATTCCCTTGGAAGCAGAAGCAATTCCAAAGTCGGCCTTCATCACCCCGTTTGGCCTTTACCAGTTTCTGGTAATGCCATTCGGGATGAAGAATGCTCCAGCTACCTTCCAGCGGATGATAGATGAACTCCTCGATGGTCTGCAAGATTTTGCATGCGCATATCTTGACGACATCGCAATCTATAGCCAGACATGGGAGGAACATCTTAGACACCTGGGAATAGTGCTAGATAGGATCCGAGCCGCTGGCCTGACCTTGAAGCCAGACAAATGTAATATCGGGATGTCTGAGGTGCAATATCTGGGACATAGAGTGGGATGTGGGAAGCAGAGGCCAGAACCTGCAAAAATCGAGGCCGTCCTAAACTGGCCGGTTCCCAGAACCAAAACCCAGGTACTTGCATTTTTAGGGACAGCAGGGTACTACAGGAAGTTTGTACCCCACTATAGTGACATTGCCAAACCCCTGACGGACCTGACCAAAAAGACTCTCCCTAGACAGGTCCTGTGGTCCCCGGAGTGCGAGACAGCGTTTCATCAGTTAAAAACCGCCCTAACGCAAGCTCCCATACTGGCGGCACCCGATCCTAACAAACGCTTTGTCATTCATACAGACGCTTCCATGTTCGGACTGGGAGCTGTACTAAGTCAAATTGGCGATGACGGGAAAGAGCACCCAGTGGCGTATCTCAGCCGCAAGTTGTTACCCCGTGAAGTTGGATATGCTGCTGTGGAAAAAGAGTGTCTGGCCTTAGTCTGGGCTTTAAAGAAATTGCAGCCCTACGTGTATGGACGCTCTTTTACCATCATGACAGACCACAATCCATTGATATGGCTTAACCGGGTGGCGGGAGAGAACGGCCGATTACTAAGGTGGAGCCTGGCTTTGCAACCGTACAATTTCACCATACAATATCGGCCAGGGCCCCAAAACGGGAATGCGGATGGGTTATCTCGACAGACGGACCTGGAACCTTAAGACTACTTCTCTTTTCCAACATCCTCGAGTTGACCCGTTCAGGGTCCCACTGTGGCTGTTGGACTGTTTCCCAGGAGGGAGAATTGTCATGAACCTTGAAACACTGATGTAGTTATCCTTTGATTCTATTACACAGTGGGGGGTCTTCTGCAATGTCTTAAGGCTAACCCACTCCAGACGACTCTGTTGTCTGGAAGGAATGCATTGTTCTGTGTCTGACCGTTTGTTTATGTACTTTAATTACCTCCTGGGGCTTCTCTGTGTCATTACACCTTATCAGTCCTCCTATTCAAGCTATCGGACCAATCCCTGCTGACCCTGTTTCAAGTCCTAATTTGCATGGAAGAGGACCTAATTGAAAGCTACAGTCTACTTTACAATTGACCAATAGGAAAGTGGTTGTTGGGGGCGGGGTGTTCAAACTGATGTGTATGAAGAGTGTATAAAAGAGTGTTGTTGATCCAATAAAGATATTCCTGTTTGAACTTACATACAGCCTGCCTGGTGTTTGTTCAGAGCCATCACAACTGGATTCGAACAGCACATAGCTGTAGTTTGAATCCCGGAGCATCGCATGACCGAACCATCAGATGTTGCGATCTGTCGGGAGACATAGGAGTGTCGGGAGAGTGGAACCGAGCGAGCAGGGGCTCGTTACATGCAGTAAAACAGTTTTATGCTTATTTTATGAAAAGTGACCAGGGTGAGGGTCCATCTTATTTTAGTGCAACAAACAGACAAGTAACACTGCTCCAGGTGATGGTTCTATCCTTATTGATCAGGTGTTGGTCCAGTGCGGGGACTGGGTAATAGATTCAGAGAGCTACACAGATACATACGTATCTGTATCCCTCAACTGTCTAAGGGTCTCATCCCTATATGCAATGGTGTCCAGAACGACCACCGATCCCCCTTTGTCCACATTGCGGATCATAATAGTTTTATCCTCCATAAGATTGTTAAGAGCAGATCTTTCTGTCCAGGAGAGATTGTCTCCATTAATCCGGGATTAGAATGACGTTTGTGTAGCTAAATCGAATAAACCTCTCTCTACCAATCTTTGGAATCTATCCATGTCCGGACTGCAAGACTGTATGGGATAAAAATCTGATGGCACATGGAAAGGAACTCTCCGGATGCCACCACCATCAGTCTCACATCCAGACAAGGGAGATTGTTCAGATTCTAAATCCTCCATATCAATAACTGCATAATTTTCCCTAAAGGACAAAACATTAATTATAATAATAATTAATATCAAGCAAATGTGAGAGATGACATTAATAAGGGAGTTAGGGAGGTGGTGGAATCCTTATGGGTAGTGCTCCAAAGGGATGAAGCTAAGGGGAAAATACTGGGAGTATGCTATAGGCCCCCTAACCTGAGGGAGGAGGGGGAGACGGATCTCCTATTACAATTTTGATTAGCAGCAAGGATGGGAAGTGTTAGCATAATGGGGGATTTTAATTATCCAGGCATTCAAAGGTATAGTTTCTATGTACTGCTTTTACCACATCTGATAGGTTGACAAAAGCATTATCTTTCCAGTTGCGAAGTAGTAAGTTCCTAGTTTCTAATAGAATGTGGGTGATCACTGATCTAAAGTTTGGTGGGAACTTCTCTATTGTGGAGAATCGCTAATGCTGGGTTAGTAGGTGTTATAATGCCTGTGAGCTATAAGATCAGCTGGAATATTTGATTCCAGAGACTTTTTATGCTCGGGCAATACCAAAACATGTGTAGTAAGTGTCCTATGTTTCCACAGTTCCTCCAGCATTGGGGTGAGATTTCTGGGTAGAACTTAACTAATCTGTAAGTGGTGTAGTGCCATATATTTGTTATTTTGAACGTTAAATCCCAGTGTTTGGTACAGTGGGATGCTTTATGGATTTCTCTAAATGCATGTTGCCATTGTTTGTTTAAATGACTGGTACCCATCTCTGTTTCCCATTTTTGTATTGCTATGGTTTTCCTAAATGTTAATTTATCTTGGAAGAGGTTGTAAAAGAGTGATATCACTTTTGTGTTGTGTTCGCGTGTAGAGTAGAATGACCATGCTTTGTTAGGCATCTTTGTCTTTGGGATAGGGTTAATTTTCAGAAAATGTGATATTCGTACACAGGAGAACAGTGTGTTATTTGGCAATTTATATTTAGTGAGAATTTTTCAGCAGACTTATGCCGCGTGCAGACGATCAGAATTTCCGCCGGGAAATGTTTGATGTGAGCGTGTTGTCGACCGTGTTTATGCTCCATCAGACATTCGCTGTCGGAATTTCCGTCAACAACTGTTTGAGAGCAGGTTCTCAAATTTTCTTGTCGTCGATAATTCCGAGCGTGTGTACACAAGTCCGGCACACAAAATTCCATGCATGCTCAGAATCAAGTACAAGATGGAAGCTCTTGGTCTGGTAAAACTAGCATTCGTAATGGAGATAGCACATTCGTCATGCTGCAAATTTTTAAATATTTCAATGCAGCACATTCTCTTCTTTATAGTGCTAGAATAATGAAGTTGTTTTGCTGCTGATATTCACAGAGAGTTCTGACAAACTGATTTCTTTATTATTTCTCGTGATTTCCTGAATAATCTTTATTTATTTTTTCACCAGATCTCCAGAATAATGTTTATAATTTTTTTTATAGTGATCTACTTTTTTTTTTATCAAGATCTCCTGATTTTAAATTTTTTTTTTTGTTTTCCAGTGATCTCCATTATATTTTTGTAATTTTGTGTCAAGTTACCACAACACCATTATTATCTTGTATTTTTTAACCTCAAAGAGGTTGGTTGGTGTTGGTGTCCCTTGTTAATTTGACATTGTATTTTTGAAATGTACCTGCCTACTCACAAACAAACTGTCCTTTTTTTGAATAAAACACATAGCCAATGATTTTTTTTTTTATTATTGAAATTTATTAGGGGTCATAACAAAGTAAAGAGGAAGGCAACGTTGGATAAACTGTTGTAATTGGCGAAGCCTTTGTACCCCAGGGCAGACATCAATTATTTGACAGGCAAAATTGGTAACCTGAGGAGTCCATTAATAGGGAGTACAATACGGTCCAGGACTCCGATAGATCGGGAGCAGCAGCAGATGACTTATATGTTCCCAGGCTGTGGGCTTACAACAGCCTGCATCTTTTAACAGACCAGACCGAACCCAGGCCATCACTCTCAAGACTTCCTTGCACGCTTCCTTCCAGGCTGTGGCTGTGGTGTTGGAGTTGTGGCAGGAAGTGGAGGAGGAGTATGGTCCAACTCACATATGTGACATTTCTTGGTGAGTTTGCCCCTCACCCCCTTAGTTAGGACCTGAAATATGAGCTCCTCACTGGTGAGGCATTGGCCCACCTCCATTTCCTGCATCATTCTGGCCGTCATACACGCAAAGGCCTCCTGGACATTAGGGGTGTTTGTGAGGACCGCAGTACCCTGCCGAATCAAACCCTTCCTGGGCCTTTTTGTTGGAAGGCGGAGGGGATGAACCTGCAATTTAGTCAGGCTACTGGGCACGGACACTTTCCCCTGCCACCTCCTGGCTGCCACTTTCCCCCGCCACCTCCAGGCTGAGACTTTCCACGGCCTCCTCCTGGCTGAGACTTTCCTGTGTATGAAAATGGGACATAGTTTTAGTTTTTTGGTCATCAATCACACACAATTTTGAGCTCATGACTGTTGCAAATTGAATGTTAACAAATAGAAAAGACTATCATTCTGACCCCAGCATTTTTCATTCTTGTCCCAATAATTTTTGGCTACTATTGTCTATTTATATGTAAACCACTTTGTTAAATATGAAATTAGTGATCCATAATAACATTTAGTTAACATCATTAATTTTTTGTCAAGAAATATGTTGAACAATGCTATACCTGACTCAAGCAGGGCTCCTCCACATCTTCCTGGGTGGAAGCCTCATCTGATGTGGAAGGAAGAGTGGAGGGAAGAGTGGAAGGAAGGGTTGAGAGTGATTGCCTGATTTCAGCCTGGTCTGACAAATACCGCAGTCTGTCGTAGTACCAGAGCCTAGGGACATAAATGTCATCTGCTGCTGTTCCTGATCTCATGGAATCCTGGACCTTTTTGCACTCCCTGTTATATGTGCTTCTCAGACCACCAATTTTGCACTTCAAATAGGTGATGTCTGCCGTGGGAATCACCGGCTTTACCAATTCTAACAGTTGATCCAGCGCTGCCTTCCTCTTTATTTTGTTATTATAAAAAGTGTGTTTCACCTGCCACAGACAGGGCAGCACTCTGTATTTATCAATGAAGTTGGGGAGGAAATTATGATCATTGAATTTATCCATATTCTCTGCAAGACACAACACAAGACAAACCCTAATGTCAGGCTAAACTCTCCTAATCTTGTCCCAATATAAGCCTCAATCTATAAGCAGTATAGGCCACTGATGCCCCAAGTTAAAATTGTACCTTCGTTAGCACGATTGGCGCTTAGGCTACTCCGTCCTCTGCTCACAGATCGTACATATGACGCACGCGTGTAATGTATTATATACACTGCACATGCGTGAAACTCTGCCCCTGACCTTCTTTCTAGTATATTCCCTGCCCCTTCTCTTTTGGCACAGTGGGAGAGCACATGGCGGAAAGACAGCAGGTGCATGCAAAGAGCAGCAATGACGAGGAAAGCCCGAAGCCAGAAACGTTCCGATGCAGGAGGAGATTTAAGGCCTCAAATATGTCCTTTGTAGAGATGGTGGAGATGGACATCTTGAAGAGGGCCGCCTATGATGGGTAGTATGGACCGTACCCCAACCCAAATGTGAGAAAGGCCAAGATCATGACTAAAGTTGTGAAAAGTCTGCACCGGAATTTTGGAGTACGACGATCCAAGGAGCAATTGAGGAAACCCTGGTCAGACCTGAAATTGAGGGTACACGATCAGTACAGAAGGATCAGGAAAGTGCTGCAAAAAAGTAAATATTTGTCATGTGTTCCTATTATTATTAGTACTTTAGTGCTGCTCCATGTGCTTTTTCTTTACTGTCGGACAGTTTAAAATGGCGTTTAAAATGGCAATTTTCAAGTTCGTGGGCTCATTAATCGTTCGTAGTAAACATCATTTGTTCGCCCACTAATACAATGTTTTTGGCAGATGCAGGTTAACCACATTTGTTCAGGCCTATTTGTATTAAAATAAGTTTATTACATTGTTGTCTAGATGTGTTTGTAGCTAGAATGAAATGCAAACTTGATTCAGTGTAAGGAAAGGACACTCAGCAGCTGTTTTCACCACTGGAAGCAGGAACACTAGTGTGGGACGACAGAACACCCTTTTTAGAGTGTCCCATTCAGGTGCTCCAGTGGATACTAGGGGTGTCTCCATGTGGGAAACTTTACCAAAAAAAGGTAAGTATTCCAGCTTGAAGAAATGGAAAAAATCATGTCTTCAGCTTGGAACTCTGCCAAAACACACAATTGTACGACACTTCCGAGCAATGTTTCATATTCCTATTTCTTGCCTCAAATATCTGTGTGCTAAGTATACCTTTTTTGTATTCACATAGGGGAGAAAAGACTCTGGACATTTGAGGACACCAGGAACCCCACACCTCCTAAAGAAGGGGAAATCCCCACACCACAACCTGAGGATGTGGATTCCGAGGTTCATGAAGTGGGCGAAATAGTGACCACAACAGGTCAGTGTCTGAGACCACAGCTTCAGGATAGATGGATCAATAGATGTATGCCTGCATATTTATAATACATGGTGTTTTTTTTTTATTTTAGGTGATGTGGATGTTGTGGAAGAAGAACCTCATTTCACCAGTACAAGTGCACAGACGCTCATCGGGGAGATAATGGTGTGCAATCGGTAATTAGAGAAGATAAAGGAAAACATCAATGATGTTGAAAAAAGACTCAACAATTTTGTAATTCTATTTTTTAATTTTAACAAATTTTTTAAGTAATTTGAAAGCCAACTTTTGAAGATGCACACAATGTGTCAACATGTGCTATCTGCCATCACGGGATATCAATGTACGCGTTTAGTGCGTGCAACCCCTTCCTCACAACTCAAGTAGTGAGAGGAAGGGGTTGCACCCCCGAAAACCGTCCATTGATTTCCCATGATGGGAGCTAGCACATGTTGACATTAGGCATGGGATCAGGAGGGAAATCCACATTTCAAAATCTTCAAAATGTGTCTTTTACAGAGGTGACATCACCCCATCTGATGAAGGCAAGATCAACACAGTTTTGACATACTAATGTTGAATATTGCCTTCAATTTATCAAAGTTGAACTTTGCAAGTTCCTGAGTTGTGTATGTTATGGTTTTAAACATGCCTGTTTAACCAAAAAAAGCATATTTCTACTGTCAAAAATAAAAATGTTATACACCAAAGATGTTGGTTTGTTAAAAAAAAACTTTTCTAATAACGCACATGTGAATTTGCTTTGAGTAAAAATGTTTTATACTCATCAATGTGTGCCTTCTTCTTTCAATGCTCAATACCAGTTTTTGGAGTAAGTTTACAGTAACAATGGAGTTTATTTACTAAAGGCAAAGCCACTTTGCACTACAAGTGCAGTTTCAATGTGCTTACAAATGCACTTGCAGTGCACTTGTAGTGCAAAGTGGATTTTACTTTAGTAAATAACCCCCATAGTGCTCTAAAATTTGCCCCAATCAGGCCATTTAGCGACTCAAAACAATTAATTCATGGTGCTGAAAAGGATGATTATTTTTATCATTAATGCATTAAATACATTAGCAACAAAAACAATGTGTGTGTGTGTGTGTGTAGCAGACCCACAACATAATAGTTAGCTGAAGAAAAGATTGTCACCTCATGTATTAAATAAAGTACGTTTGCACTATTGATGTAAATGGCCATAAAGAAAAGGGCATTGGAGAACCTAGGAGACAGCTAAAAGAAACACAAGCAGTAAATCAAATGGAATATTAGTTCCGTTTCTAATAAAAATGTATTTTACAAATGTTTCACACATTGGCTGGCATATCATTGGCCCTCTACCCGCAAAGCACTCAAGATTATTTTGTCTCACTTCGCGGACGCTTTGGGGGGGCAAACCAGGATGGCCAGCTTCAAGTGCCGTCAAATTACTATTTGGTAATCTGGCCTCAGGCCCAACTGAGGCCACATAGTTTGTAGCATTTTTGCGGAGATAATTGTGTAGAATGCAGCAAGCAAGCACAATATAGTTCAGTTTATATTCCGCCATGTGTATTGGTGTCAAAAATAGACGGAACCGGCTGGCCATTATTCCGAAAGCATTCTCCATTACTCCTCTGGCTCTGGCCAGCCGTTAGTTAAAAATCTTCTGGTCCGGGGTGAGGGTCCTCATTGGAAATGGCCTCATCAGATGTTCACCAAGCCCAAATGCTTCATCAGCGACGAACACAAATGGAAGACCACCCACATTGTCTTCCACAGGTGGCAAGCCCAAGCCACCATTCTGAAGTCGTCTGTAGAATTCCGTCTGGGCGATGACTCCACCATCGAACATCTGGCCATTTTTCTCATGTCCACATACAAAAACTCATAGGTCGCTGACACCACCACCAACAACACTACTATTAAACCCCTTATAATTATAATAGTATGACCCCCTGAGTTGGGGGGTGGGACAATATGGATGCGTTTCCCATCAAATGCCCCTCTGCAGTTTGGGAAGTCCCACTGCTGAGCAATCTGGGATGCCACAGTCTGCCATTCCTGTGGGTTTGAAGGAAACTGTGGAGTGAAACAAGAAAAAAAAATCAGTACTTTTGCACATAACATTGCAAGCAGATTAGACACAAACATTCTTGGCCAACATAAGTATAACATTTATTGAAATTAGTTTTTAAAGACAAAAGTATAAGGTCCACTTATCAGATTCCTCACCCCCTATGATGGTCCATTGTAAAAATGTTAGGGGGGTGGGGAGATGTTTTGGACAGGTAACCCTCTCCACTTCATTGAGAGATGAATGCATGAATAATGTGTATTACTTTGACCGGTCCCTTCTTACTTACACTATTGGCAGTCCACTGGACAGGTAAGAAGTGTAATAATACAAAAATAGGAATACACACTGTACAAATTGAAGCACATTTTTACATTCTGCAATTGCCAATCAAGATAATAGGAGAACAAATTTGAAAGTATTCAGGCAGGCCCTTGCACTACATGCTTTGGTAAATTCATCCATAAATATGAACACAAAAGAGGTAGGTATAGTGTGTATGTGTTGGGCAAAGTCAGCAGATAGAGCATTGATTGATTGATCGGTTGATTTAGAGGTTGGGGGAGGGAGGGTTCCAAATGAGTTTGCCCCCCCCCCCAAAAAAAGCCTCTTACACTCTGCCTGAATTTAAGGACAAAAATAAAATGTAGACACATTTTAGGGGGTGTTTAGGGTAAGCACTACAATGGAGCTGACAAAATACATTGTTAAGTGACTAGGCTAGGTGTGTATGGGCCCAGGATAGCATGCTGGGGAGGTTAGTGAAGGCAAATATGCATGAAGGACAAAAAAGAAACTTTAAAAACTTACAGCACGCATGAGGACAAAGGGGACATTCACAGCATATTACAATCATGGTAATTATGGAATGATGAAATAAATACAATACATTAGCAAACATTAAATACATAGAATGTGATGTTAAAGGATAAAACTTGCCTTAATATAGTCCTTCTGCAGGACCTGAATGATGGCAGAACAGGTCTCTGGAATAATGAGCCTGGCGAGAGATGCCTGTCGAGAACTTGATGTCATGCAGACTTCTCCCTGTCACGAAGTACCGCAACGTGGCGACGAGCCTCTGCTCGGGAGTGATGGCTTGCCGCATGCAGGTGTCCTGCTTCATAATATAAGGGGACAGCAAAGCCAACAGATGGTGAAAAACAGGGTCCGTCACCCAGAGATAATTCATCAGGATTATTATCCCGGATCTCCCGCAACAAAGGCATGTGCGAGAATTGGTCCCGCTGGAGCAACCAATTCTTCGTCCATGAACTCCTCCTCGCCCTGTTTATGGACTGGGCTCGGGTCAAAGTAAGAACCCCAACACTAAGCCCCTGCACAGCACGAACTCTACGATGAGTACGTACCTGCAACATGGGTAGAAAACGGTCGGCTGGTCAGAATGAACTAACAGAACGCACTGAAAATCATAAAGGCCTGAGAAGAGCGAGCTGAAAATCAGAAACAAGTGGACAAGAACGCACTGAAAAACATATATGAACTGACAACATGCACTGAAAAACAGATACGAACCCATTGAGCACAAACTGACAAGCAGTAACGAACTGAAAAGCACGAGGCTGAAAAGCGCAAATCATCTCTCACCAAACTTCTACTAACACGAAATTAGCAGAAGGAGCCCAAAGGGTGGTGTACTTGGTATTAAACTTCCTTTTTACAGTCCTGTCATACATGTTGTACGTCACCACGTTCTTGGCGATTGGAATTTCTGACAACATTTGTGCGACCGTATGTATGCAAGACAAGTTTGAGCCAACATCCGTCCGAAAAAATCCACGGTTTTGTTGTGGGAATGTCAGATCATCTGTATGCAGCATTAGGCTGTTGGCCATTAAGAAGATCCAATACTTGTGTGATACTGTGGCTTGTGAGTTTTTTGACTGATAGCATGGGGATTTTGGCTTCTAGGATGTCAACTGGAGGCCAGTTGTTTTTTTAACCACTTCCTCTGTGTACTTATAAAAGGTATCTCCATGCCTGAATTGATACATGAAGTGAAAAGTGTTTGATATCCCAATGTTTCCAATTGTCACCCATGAGGAATGTTTTTAGGTCCTTTGTTGGGATCTGTGCCACTTATATGTCCACCCATAATGGTTTGTTATTCTCCTACTGCCCTGTCATGTAAGTCTGTTAGGCCAGCACCTCCAACCTGTTTATGTGAACTGAGATTGTTTCAGGGACATCTAGCTTTTTGGTCGTTCCAAATAAATTTCCATATGAGGTTGGATAGTGTTCAAGATAATGTTGAGGTATGTGGATTGGTAATGTTGGAAATATGTATAGGATTTGTGGCAGAAGTGACAATATGAAGGCTGCTATTTTGCCTAGCCATGATAGTTCTTTTTTTGAGATTTCCTTTAGTTGGGATTCCAGTTTGGTCCTCAGTGGTCTGATATTTGTATCAGTTGAAGAGGAGGTTGTATTTGTTAATGTGGCGCCTAGGTATGTTATGCCTTTTTTTGCTCCATGTATATGGAAGTGTTTTTTTTAGTATGTCTTGAGTGTGTATCGGTACACACAGGCTTAGGATTAAAGATTTGGAGAAATTGACTTTATAATATGACACGTCCCCGAAATCCATTAGGATTTTGTGAGCTTGTTCTAGGTATGTACGTGGGTTAGTTAGCAGCAATATTACATTGTCTGCAAACAAGTTAATAGTGTACATGCTAGAACCAAAATGGAAGCCCATGATTGAAGGATATGATCTAATGGCTTCTGCTAAGGGTTCTATCATTAGGTTAAAGATAGTTGGTGACAGGGGGCACCCTGGTGGGTCCCATTAGTTATGTTGAAGGGGCGAGGACAGGAAACCTGAGGAATACACCTGTGCTGAGGGGCAGGGGTACAATGCTAGGATAGCCTTTGATATAGAGCCTTGGAATCCAAACTTAGACATTACCATTTTCATGTAGTTCCAATGGACCCTGTTGAATGCCTTCTCTGCATCTATAGACAACAGCAGAGCGGGCGTTCAACTGTTCTCAGCATGATTTATAACGTTTATAATTCTTCTAGTGGCATCTGAGGTTTTTCTCCCCTTCACAAATCCCATCTGGTCCTGTTGGATAATGGAAGGAATGATATTCATTAGTCTTTTGGTCAGTAATTTTGCATAGACTTTGATGTCTGAGTTTAAGAGGGATATTGGTCTGTAGTTAGCTGGTGTATTGGGGTCTTTGTCCGGTTTGGGTAGAGTTACTATGTGAGCTCTCAGCATCTCTTGAGGAAAGGTTGAGGAGTCTGACACTTGTGTGAAGACTGAACGTAGGTAAGGTGATAATATGTTTTTGAAGGTTTTATAGTATTCGTTGGAAAACCCATCCGGTCCTGGTTATTTATCATTGGGTAGTGTGTCTATAACCTTTGTTATTTCTGTGGTTGTCAACGGGGCGTTTAAGTCTGCTAAGTCAGTTTTGGAGAGAGAAGGGAGTTTTATTCCTTGTAGGAATTTTTGTATTTTCTCCGTGGTTGTTTGTGGCATGGAAGTATCTTTGTGTAAGTTATATAATGCTCCGTAATATATAGCAAAATGGTTCACTATGTCTTGTGGGTTAGCTCTTTTGTAGTTTTGAATAGGATGTTTTATTTGTGCTATTTTGGTTTTTGTACGTGCCGCTTTCAGTCTACTGGCTAGATATTTACCAGCACTGTTAGCATTAGCGTAATAATTTAGTTTCAGTCATCTAAGATACATGTCATATTTTTGAGAGAGATGTTCTCTCAGATTTTCCCTGAGTTTGGAAAGTGTGTTAGTTAATGTAGCTGTAGGTGATTTTTTGTTTTGAGATTCTATAGTACGAATTTCGGAAATTAATGTGTTAAGTATGGACATGTAGCGTTTTTTTTCCCTGGCCCCTATTTGTATAAATATGCCCCTCATGACGGCCTTGTGTGCATTCCATAAGATATGTGGGTCAGATACTGATGTCTCGTTGGTTAGAAAGAAATTTTGGAGATGCTAAGAAATTATTGTGTGGGTTTTGAGTTCTTGTAGTAATTAAGTGTTACAGCGCCAGATAGGGGAGGAAGAGGAGACACCCTGCTCTATAAGCGACATAGAAATTGCAGCATGGTCTGACCACGTAATGTCATGAATTTGAGCGTTTAGTACTTGTTGTAAGAGCCACTTGTCAGAAACATGTCGAAACGCGAGTAGAAACAGTGTCTATGTAAAAAAAGGTGTACTCCTCATTAGCATGAAGGCATCTCCATGCATCAAACAGTTCCTCTTTATGAAGTAGAGCCTGCAGTGATGTCGTACCTTTGGGCTTGCTTGTAGTGGTGTCCATTTTTGGGTTTGCAATAAGGTTAAAGTCTCCGCATACCAGGAGGCTACCGTGTTTCATGGAGTCTGCATTTTGAGTACCTTCCTTATAAAGTGGAGTTGGTGAGAGTTTGGGGCATATAATGTTACCAGTGTATACGGTTTAGAGTTTAAGTCTCCAGTTATGATGATGTATCTACCCTACCCTATCTAAGGAGAGGGTATTTTTTATGGCTAGAAGCACTCCTTCTTTTTTGTGGTTGGGTGTGCAAGTTAAAAATATGTTCGGGGAGTTTCTGTGTGTGCAGGTTGGAGTTTTGGAAAGTTGGAAGTGGGTTTCTTGCACACAGAGGTTGTCCGCTCTCTGTCTGCGGGCCTCTTTCCACATGGAAAAAACTTTTAGCAGGGGAGTTTAGACCCCGGAATTAATTGGGAGGCAATTGATGGTGTAGGTACTCACTGCGTTCGCATGGTCTCCTCTGGTATGCCACATTATGAAGTGGGTAGGATGTGTGGAGCTTGTTATCTTCAGTAGATGTGTTGTATTCATTTCTGATATAGCTGCGTGTATCAAACAAAAAACAAAAAGAACAAAAAACATAGAAAGTTAAAGAAGGGAACATAATAATTGGATCTTACAACTGATCCTTGATGTAACTGCGTTGGTACTTGGGGGAAAAAGGAGGTAATAATTATCTCCTAAACCAGAGATGTTGGTTAACTAAGGTAGTTTACTTGTGAGCTTCACCGTTGTTTCTCTTGTTAGATAGAGCGCTTGTGGGATACTATTTCCCACTGGACTGGTTGTGGTCTTGTTGGGGGTGCTTGGTGAGAGGCCTGGTCCCTTCCTCAAGCGTTGTTACTAACGTTGTGATCCCGTTATGTGTGGTGGATATTTCCACTTGTGGAGGACTTTGTGATTACTTTGTTGTCAGGTCTTCTTGACACTTGTAGGGTTTGGTCCTTTAGGTGGTAATAATGTACCGTTAGTAGGACATCCCTTGGAGTCTCCTCAGGGAGAAAAGAAGGTTTGGGGACCCTGTGAATCCTGTCCACTATAAGGTCCTGTGCTGTCAGTGTTGGTGCTAAAGTGGAGAACAGGGTATGGGCATATTGGAGGAGGTGATCTGGTGTGACAGATTCTGGGACGCCCCTGATTTTAATATTATTCCTTCTAGACCTGTCCTCTAAGTCTGCGATCTTATCTTTCAGCCATGTTATGTCTTCACCCTGTGCTGTGTGTGCTTTCACCATTACGTTATAGGAGAATGTATGTTCTTCCATCTTCCTTTCCACATGGTCTACCCTGTGGCCTAGGGCTTGTTCTTTCTTTTGTGCACTTATTAATTCCTTTGATCATGTCTCTGTGTAAGGATGATCGCAGGGACAGCAGCATATCTTTCAGCATTGTGTCCGATATAAGTCTGTCTGATGTGGCAAAGTCAGCTATGGGATCCCCCTCCTGAGCATCTTGTGCTGTATCTGGATTATGTGGCCTGCTTACCTCCATCTCTGGGTCAGGCTGCGGCCTAGCTTGGAGATTCCCTTCTGGGTATCGATTTTGCCAGGCTCCTCGTGGAGGGGCTGGATGTCCTCCCGTGGTGTCAGAGGGGGGCAGGGTCACCTGTTTACATCACCGGGTGGCCTCGCCCTCAGCTATATAAGAACTGTCACAGAGAAGAAGCATCAGTCAGCGGGAGCCTCCCATGCAGGCGGAACGGTTGCGTTTTCCTGTGGCCTAGGGCTTGTTCTTTCTTTTGTGCACTTATTAATTCCTTTGATCATGTCTCTGTGTAAGGATGATCGCAGGGACAGCAGCATATCTTTCAGCATTGTGTCCGATATAAGTCTGTCTGATGTGGCAAAGTCCGCTATGGGATCCCCCTCCTGAGCATCTTGTGCTGTATCTGGATTATGTGGCCTGCTTACCTCCATCTCTGGGTGAGGCTGCGGCCTAGCTGGAGATTCCCTTCTGGGTATCGATTTTGCCAGGCTCCTCATGGAGGGGCTGGATGTCCCAGAGGATGACTCACTGTGCAGCTTGGCTATGTGTGATGAGGTGGATGGAGTTCCGTGGCTGTCATTTTGCGCCACGGCCTTGTCATTGTGCCGTTGTTCTCGGAGCAAAGAAAGGCATAACATACCTAGGCGTCACATTAACAAATACAACCTCCGCGTTAACTGATGCAAATATCAGACCACTGACGACCAAACTGGAATCCCAACTAAAGGAAATCTCAAAAAAAGAACTATCATGGCTAGGCAAAATAGCAGCCTTCAAAATGTCACTTCTGCCACAAATCCTATACATATTTCCAACATTACCAACCCACATACCTCAACATTATCTTAGAACACTATCCAACCTCATATGGAAATTTATATGGAACGACCAAAAAGCTAGATGCCCCTGAAACAATCTCACTTCACATAAACAGGTTGGAGGTGCTGGCCTAACAGACTTACATGACTATGGACTTAAAGAAATTCTTTAAGTATATAAACAGTAAAAAAGGGAGGACAGACCATATTGGCCCCATAAAGAATGAGGAAGGACATCTGGTTACAAAGGATGGGGAGATGGCAAAGGTATTGAATTTATTCTTCTCCTCAGTCTTCATGAGGAAATCGGAGGGCTTCAGTAACCAAAACTGCAGTGTCCTCATGACACATCACAGGAAGCACCCTCATGGCTAACATAGGACAGAATTAGAAATAGACATGGGGAACTTAACATTAATAAATCAATGGGACCAGATGGCTTGCACCCTAGGGTACTTGGGGAACTCAGTCAAGTAATTGCCAGACAATTGTTCCTAATTTTTACTGACAGTCTACTGACTGGAATGGTACCAGCTGATTGGAGAAAAGCCAATGTAAGACCAATATTTAAAAAAGGGACAAAATACATCCCTGGGAATTACAGACCAGTTAGCCAAACATCAATAGTATGCAAGCTCTTGAAGGGGGATGATAATGGACTTTATACAAGTTTTTAGTAATGAAAACAGTATCATTAGCAGTAATCGGCATGGATTCATGAAGAATTGTTCTTGCCAAATTAATCTATTAACCTTCTATGAGGAGGTGAGCTGCCATCTAGATAAAGGAAGGCCCGTAGATGTGGTGTATCTGGATTTTGCAAAAGCATTTAACGGGTGACCTCACGCCCTCTGACGCACAGGGGGAAGCCCCCGTGGTGTCAGAGGGGGGCAGGGTCACCTGTTTACATCACCGGGTGGCCTCGCCCTCAGCTATATAAGAACTGTCCCAGAGAAGAAGCATCAGTCAGCGGGAGCCTCCCATGCAGGCTGAACGGTTGCGTTTTTTTTTTCGGTCCGTCGGGGGGCGTGAATTTACATTGCGGGACATTTTTTTTTAAAATAAATGACTTGTCCCAAGCTGTCTCTTGTGTTTTTTACAATATTTGACACTTTTTTTGTGAAATGGTAGGGGTACGATGTACCCCATTACCAATTCACATGGGGGGGCCAGGATCTGGGGGTCTTCCAGATTCCAATAAGGCCCTTGTCCCCATCAACATGGGGACATGGTGCTTTGGGATCAGACACCAAAGCACCCTCACCATGTTGATGGCATGTGGCCTGGTACAGTTCAGGAGGGGGGTCTGGTATGGATTTTGGGGGGCCCTACGCCATTTTTTTTTATTTGCCGCAGGGTTCCCCTTAATATTCATACCGGGCCCAGAGAAAGAATCGCTCGCCGCCGGATGACGAGCATAGAGATTTCCGGTGACCGGATGGTCACCAGTCATCTCTATGACCGTCGGAGGCCCGGGCGTCACGCCCGGTACCCGGAAGTAAACAAAGCCGCGATCGCGCCTGTCAGCATGAGATCGGTGAATTTTTTTTTACCGATCTCATGCTTTTCAGCCTGGAGGAGAGATGTGAGGTCTTATTGACCCCACATCTCTCCATAAAGAGGACCTGTCACATACATTCCTATTACAAGGGATGTTTACATTCCTTGTAATAGGAATAAAAGTGATCCAAAATGTTTTTTTTTTAAAAGTGTAAAAATAAAAAAAATTAAGTAAAATAAAAAAAATAAATAAAAAAATTTTTTAAAACGCCCCTGAAGCGAGCGCACACGTAAGTCCCGCCCACATATGTAAACGCTGCTCAAACCACACATGTGAGGTATCGCTGTGTGCGTTAGAGCGCGTGCAATAATTCTAGCACTAGACCTCCTCTGTAACTCTATACTAGTAACCTGTAAAAAAAAATTAAAGCGTCGCTTATGGAGATTATTAAGTACCAAAGTTTGGCGCCATTCCATGATTGTGCGCAATTTTAAAGCGTGACATGTTAGGCATCTATTTACTCGGCATAACATCATCTTTCATATTATATAAAAAAATTGGGCTAACTTTACTGTTTTGTTATTTTTTAATTCATGAAACCATTTTTTTCCAAAAAAAAAGGCGTTTGAAAAATGATTGCGCAAATACCGTGTGAGATAAAAAGTTGCAATGACCGCCATTTTACTCCCTAGGGTGTCTGCTAAAAAAAAAATATATAATGTTTGGGGGTTCTGAGTAATTTTCTAGCAAAAGAATTGTGATGTTTACATGAAGCAGAATAGGCCATAATAGGCCCGCATTAAAAAATCACTACTCCGTTTTTAAAAAGTTTTTTTGCATTGATACATGTCCCCTGCAGCAGGACCCAGGTCCCCAAACACTTTTTATGACAATAACTTGCATATAAGCCTTTAAAATTAGCACTTTTGATTTTTCATGTTAGTGTCCCATAGACTTTAACAGTGATACGGCGGCTTCGGAATTTTCCGCGAACACTGCATATTGTTCGCTGTTCGGTGAACAGGCGAACGCTGATGTTCGAGTCAAACTCACGCTCGACTCGAACATCGGGCTCATCCCTAATTGTAGCACAGTACCAACAGCATTACATTGTTAAATAAAAAAATAAATCATAGACCATTACCTTGGCTTTAAGAAAAATGAATGGCATCTGGAATGTGTGCCACAGTGAATGCTCCTCCAACATTTATAGAGAACTAAGCTAATCCACCTGACTAGGGGGTGGCTACAGTGTCCATTGATAGATTCACGCTATGCCTGAATCTATCCATTCTACACAAAGGGGGGTGGCATGACAGAGGGGGCGGCACCTGTGCGCCCTTAGTGGACACACCGCCACTGCTTGAAAGAGGAAAGAGATAAGGCTGTGGGGGTAAGGCACAAGCAGACACCTCAAGGTCTGCAAATTTCAGGAGGGAATTAAAGCAAGTTTGCTAACCTGTTTGAGAGAAGCATTAGATTATTGTTTGATCTAGCTAAAAATGGTCAGATCAGATGACTGTTATCTCATGTCTATGAGCAGCCTGAGGTTTTCTTTTGCTAAATATTGTTTGAGTCATACAGAAATCTTAGACATATTATCTCTTGGCTTAGCTCAGGGATATGCTCTACTGACTGAAAAGCTGAAGTAGAAAAGAGTTTGTACAAACTTTATTAAAACAATAAATTGTTAAAAAAAGATTATGGCTGTAATGATTGTTATACACCAGAATAACATAAGAAAAATAATAATGGATGGTACTCCACAATACTTGTTGATAATACAATAGTTTCTAACAGGAATCACTTGATGCATTTCAGAAATACATTTCTTTCTTCAGGGGTGTACATTATGCAGAGTAACATCAGTCTGGAAACAAATATATAATTGGTGAGTTCTCTGGACTCTTGGGTGTAAGCCATCCAGTTATGGTGATTTATTTGTGTTAAGCTTTTCTAGTATTTTTTGGACACTGGCTTCTGTTAACCACAAGGGTACATTCTGTGATGTGTTACTAATGATACAGTCTTGATTACTATACCCCTCATTTTCCTGTGTAAAAACCGAGGAGAATAAAGCATTTAGTCCAGTTGCCTTCTCCTTGTCATCTGCCTTGTCAAATTCCTTTCATCATCCTTTATGAAGCCAATTTGCTCTGACCTCCCTTTTTACTGTTAATATATTTAAAAAAATTCTTGCAGTGTTGGAATGCTGACAATGACCCCCCAGCTTTATATTTTTTTAAAAGCCATTCTTTTCTTTTTAATATGACTTTTTATATTATGGTTTAGCCACCCAGGTTTAACCTTTGCTCTTTTATATTTATTGCCCATTGGAATGCACTGGATAATACCTTTGTTTAATCCAGTGAAGTGCAGTGTTCCTAAAGTACCTCAATTTTTCCTCAGTGTTCGATGTTTCTAAGAATTTGGTCCCATTTATTATCTTGTAGTATTGAGCACAGTTTAGAAAAGTTGTCTCTTTTGAAAGTTTTCGTACAACCCTGGGGCCTTCTTTTCCTATGATTTACGCTGAATGCAATTATCCTGTGATCGCTGGTTCCCAAGTTGTCCCGTATTTCCACATCTGCGACCAAATCTGAGTTACTTGTACTTATTAGATCTAGCAGTGCATTCTATCTTTCACCAATTGGTACATAAAGTTGTCCTGTAGAACAGTGGCCATCAACCCTGTCCTCAGGGCCCACTAACAGGCCATGTTTGCAAGATAACTAAAATACATCACAGGTGATATCATTTGCTGCTCAGTGATTGCAGTATTCTAGTCTGCATCTCCCCCAAGGTAATACATAAAACCTGGCCTGTTAGTGGGCCCTGAGGGCAGGGTTGATGACCACTGCTGTAGAACATTTAAGAAAGAGCCAGAGAGGCAACCCGTGTGCTGGGTGAAGAGATCTTTAGTGACAACTAGAGGATTACAGCACAAATTATACAAGGTATACAAAACACAGTGTTGTCCCAAATTGTAACAATGTAAGATCATTACAAATAATCATACAGCAAAATAGACACAAAAATGGCAAAAAAGGTGTCTAGTGGAAGGGTATTGACCAATCTCTTCACCAGTCCGTGCACTTTGGGGTTTGCCCAGCACACTTGGGCTGCCTGTCTGACTTGTCTGTGGATGGGTGGTGACTGTTATGGCTTGTCACAGGTTTGCTTTCCATCGGTGCAGAGTTTGGTCCCACCCCTCCCTCTGATTACACTGACGCTGGGTGTCTTTCTTTCCTGGCGCTCTAATGCATTATGTGTGCTGCCAGACTACTGATGCATGATGTCATCCCACCGGAAGCAGGCAGGGCACTGTCCTGGAGGGCTGCTCCTCCTTGTGCACACCAAGCAGGGATGAGGTGTCCCATGTACATTGGTGAGCTTTTTTCTTGCGTCTCAGTGTATTTAAAGGAGGCATGGCTTTACAGTATATTTATGTCCATGCCCTAGTCTGGTCGACCTGTATGGGGTCTCCAGATTTGATTCACCGTGCTAGTATCTCTTTTAAAACCTTTTTGTACATTTTGTCCACAGTAAATTTTTTGCCTGTTGGCTGCTTTATCTGTATTTGCTACAGGAGCCACTGGCTTCATGGGACACCCCTTGTTATATATTGGCAACTAGAGGGGGAGAGAACAAGGAAGCACCACCTAAGTGCATTATTAAAGTCGATTTTTAATGACAAAATGTACAAGTAGCACTCACGAGAGGTAGATTAAATATAGGCTCATCTGTATAGGTTGTTCTGGAGTCTCCTCAGGTCTGCATATGTTTCCTGGTGCATGGTGTGGTATTAGTTGTTCCTCAGCGCGTCCTGTGGCCACAGGAGAAGAGCTGAGACCAGCGTGGAGAGCACGGAAGTGACGTCACAGGTCACGGAGACACATCCAGAGGAGCTATTCGCAGGAAGCAGTGGATGACGATATGCACCGATAGTTATATTGGCTAAGTTTGGCATATTTCTGTTTTGGACCTCCTGATATACCGTATCTCACAAAAGTGAGTACACCCCTCACATTTTTGTAAATTATTTTCATATAAATCTTTTCAAGTGACAACACTGAAAAAAATTACTGTAGTGAGTGTACAACTTGTATAACAGTGTAAATTTGCTGTCCCCTCAAAATAACTCACACATCCATTCATGTCTAAACCGCTGGCAACAGAAGTGAGTACACCCCTAAGTAAAAAAGGTCAAAATTGGGCCCAATTAGCCATTTTCCCTCCCTGTTGTCATGTGACTCGTTAGTTTTACAAGGTCTCAGGTGTAAATGGGGAGCAAGTGTGTTAAGTTTGGTGTTATCGCTCTCACTCAGACTGTGACATACTGAAGCTGAGCATGATCCCCTCCCTTTGGAGACTGGACCGCAGGGAAGTATTCCAGCATGATAATGACCCCAAACACACCAAGATGACCACTGCCTTGCTAAAGAAGCTAAGGGTAAAAGTGATGGACTGGCCAAGCATGTCTCCAGACCTAAACCCTATTGAGCATCCTAAAATGGTAGGTGGAGAAGTGCAAGGTCTCTAACATCCACCAGCTCCGTGATGTCATCATGGAGGAGTGGAAGAGGACTCCATTGGCAACCTGTGAAGCTGTGGTGAACTCCATGCCCAAGAGGGTTAAGGCAGTGCTGGAAAATAATGGTGGCGACACAAAATATTGACACTTTGGGCCCAATTTGAACATATTGGACAATTTCTTTACCAAAATTTGCCAACCATAAGTAAACACATTTTTACCATCAACCTTCGATACATCGCTTTTATAGAACCCTGACTTTTTAAGACACCTTGGCTGTTGCTGTCCCGACACTCCAGAGATTTCTGGCAACTTAGGGAACCCAACCCTCCCCACCCCTTTACCCCCACTCCAATAGTATTTCTTCCTGGCCTCTTTCTGGTGTTATTTTGCCCCATAACCACCCCAAGCTATGGCTAGGGAGAGGCATGTAGTGAATTTTCTGTTAGGAATTATATTGTTCTCATTGAACATAGCTTACACCTTGTCTATTGCTGTCCCAACACTCCAGATATTTCTGACAACTGAGGGCACCCAACAGTCCCCATCCTTTTACCCAACTCTTAGTCTTTCTTTATGGACTTTATCTGGTGTCATTCTGCCCCATAACCACCCAGAGCTATGGCTGAGGAGGGGCATGTAGTGAATTTTCTGTTGGGAATTACACTGTTCTTTTTGAACACAGCTTACCCCTTTGTTGGACTTTCTATCTTTAATTATGCGCTAGCGGAAGCTTACTCAGTTGACTTGACTAGAGACTGTTTGTTTACGTTGAACATGAACTGAAAAAAAACAACTACCAACTATCCCTCCTTGTGTAGAGATGGTTGCTTATTTATGTAGCACTTGTACATTCATATACCTTCTTTGTTAAAATTAATAAAATATTTGAATAAGAAAAATATTTTTTCCCTCCTTCACATTATTATAATTACATTTTTCTCATCCCTTGTGTTCCAGAGTCCATGCAGGATGGATAAAGCCATGCACAGTTGAGAGGCACTAATGCTTTACAAGCTGTACATACCAGTAGTCTCAATCTGGGGGTGGACTGGGACACTGGCGCCCACTAGAAAAAGGAAGAAAGAGGTCCCACTACAAAATCCGCCCATGGCAAAAATTGGTCATGGCTACAAAGCACTGCATTTAGGCATTTTGTTTGTTTGCACAATTTCAGCTGGGGAAACCTGTAAAAGTTGCTCCCTATGTAAAAGTTACCACATAGACTTTACATAAAATGAGGATTATCTTTGAGGCACAGGATCTTTATAGCAACCAAAACTGTTCCAATAAAAGTAAACCTTGTTTCTCGCTATGCATATTGTGTTTGCAGTTCTGGGAATATTTTTCTAAATAGTATTTACTACCTGAAAACTATATAAATGAAATCTGTTAACTGTTTATAGAACATTTTTAGAAAATGAGCACTGAAACTAGCAAAAACTGAAAATAAAGAATCAACTCAGCATATTCACAAACAAAATGCAGCATAAATAAAATACATATTCTTTAAATCTATAAGAAAAAATGAATGAGTCAATATTCTTTTAATCTTTGTATTTTTAGACCATGATATTCTTTGTGGTGAACCTCAGTGCAGTTGGAGATTTATTGTGTGGAGACCTGAAAAAGCCAACGCTAAATGCCAGCTGGACAGGAGAGCTATTGTGCTTTTCAAGATTTCTCCCTTTATGGAGCTCTTAGTTGAGCTTTTACTGCAAAACTATATTCATATACCAAACTATTGTGAATTTGTGTCCAGGGGCTTATCAAAAAGTAACAATAGTTCAAAACCTATGTATACTTATTAAAATAAACAATGTGCTTTCATGGATTCCAAAGATTTAATGGAGTTTAACCCCTTCCCGACCAGCCGCCGCAGTTGTACTGTGGCAGGTTGGCTCCCCTGGGCGAAACAATTTAACTGTACATCGGTTCGTCTTTGTGTGAGTGCCCAGTGGGGGCCCAGGTGATGACCGCCGGGCACCCACAATCGCTCGTGACAGAGTGAGAACTGGGATCTGTGTGTGTACAGATCCCGGTTCTATCAGGGGAGAGGAGACAGATACCAAATATGAACACCGATCTCTCTCTTCCCCTAGTCAGTCCCACCCCCCCCCCCCACAGTTAGAACACACACTAGGGAACACAGTTAACCCCTTGATCGCCCCCTAGTGTTAACCCCTTCCCGGCCAGTGACATTTATACAGTAATCAGTGCATTTTTATAGCACTGATCGCTGTATAATTGTCAATGGTCCCAAAAATGTGTCAAAAGTGTCCAATTTGTCCGCTGCAATATCGCAGTCCCGATAAAAATCGCAGATCACCGCCATTACTAGTTAAAAAAAATAATAATAATAAAAATGCCATGAATCTAGTCCCTATTTTTTAGATGCTATAACTTTTGCGCAAACCAATCAATATACGCTTATTGAGATTTTTTTTTACCAAAAATATGAAGGATACATATCAGTCTAAGCTGAGGAAAACATATATTTTTTTTTTATTTGGGATATTTATTATAGCAAAAATTTGCTAATGCAAATGGAATGCCTGTCAGATCACATATGCGGGAATAGTGGAAGTCAATGGGGCTCGAACCTGAAAAATCCAAACTTCTCACTAAAGGCTTATATGAAAGTTCTTTGCCATAAAAAAGTGTATGGGAACCTGGGTCCTGCCCCAGGGGACATGTATCAATTGTAAAAAATGTTTTTAAAAACAGATGTTTTTTCAGGATTAAAATCTAATAATGCTTAACCACTTAACCCCCGGACCATTTGGCTGCCTAAAGACCAGAGGACTTTTTACAATTTGGCACTGCTTTAACTGGTAATTGCGTGGTCATGCAATGCTGTACCCAAACGAAATTTGCGTCCTTTTGTTCACACAAATAGATTTTTCTTTTAAAGGTATTTGATTGCCTCTGCGATTTTTATTTTTTGCAATATAAATGAAAACAGACCGAAAATAAAAATAAAAAAAATATATTTTCTACTTTTTGTTTTAAGAAAAATCCAATAAACTAAATTTTAGTCCTACATTTAGGCCAAAGTGTATTTAGCCACATGTCTTTGGTAAAGAAAAATGTCAATAAGCGTATATTTATTGGTTTACGCAAAAGTTATAGCATCTACAAACTAGGGTACATTTTCTAGAATTGACATAGCTTTTAGTTTATGACTGTAAAGAAGGAAAAAAGTGCAGCGCTCAAACTATAAATAATAAAAAATCAAGTGATTGCTCAATATAAAGTGCAAACAAATTCCAAAATCAAATATCAAAATGCATTGAAAAAAACAATGTGTAAATAAAACTGCATATTGAAGATATACCATGAAGAATAAGTGAAAAGTGTACTTAGTGAAAAAGTAAAAAATGTATTAATGCAAACACAATTAATATGTGTATATAGTGTCCATATAAATGTCCATATATGTGTGAAACATAAAAAACGTGGCCAAAAACGTAAATGTATCAAAAAGTGAAATAAAATTGTTATGTGTATTAGAAAATAGGGTAGCCACGCCCACACCATTTGCGCATGCGCGATCGCAATTTAAAACTCTCATCGAGGTTTTTTTTCCTCTGCTAGCAGTCTGCTGTTTTTAACACTTTGCCGGTTCGATTATGACTATATGTAGTCTGTTTTTACTGCTTGTTTAAGCTTGATTAAAACCCCCTGTTATAATCGTATCACACAATTTGGAGCATTTTTATTATTTTTAGTGATACACTTTGGACACCTGCCGTGAACAACTGTTCAGTTCCTGGTAGTAGGATATTCCTGGGACACCTGGAGGACACCTAGGAGATCGGCACCTGGATATCCTTGGTGGGATCCATGATCTGACTCGCACTGACTGACCTCCCCTAAAAAGGGGGTCTCCGGGGATCCGGTAAGCCTCCATCTTTCATTGGTGTATAGAGGTGATGGGATCTGCGTGGTCAAACTGAATGAGATAATCCATCAAGTTGCATCACTATTTTCTAATACACATAACAATTTTATTTCACTTTTTGATACATTTATGTTTTTGACCACGTTTTTTATGTTTCACACATATATGGACATTTATATGGACACTATATACACATATTAATTGTGTTTGCATTAATTCATTTTTTACTTTTTCACAAAGTACACTTTTCACTTATTCTTCATGGTATATGTTCAATGAATGTGCGGTTTATTTACACATTGTTTTTTTCAATGTATTTTTATATTTGATTTTGGAATTTGTTTGCACTTTATATTGAGCAATCACTTGATTTTTTTATCATTTATAGTTTGAGCGCTGCACTTTTCTCCTTCTTTACAGTTTTTGTGCCCGGTATCTGGGTTATGGTGTTCAGTTGCTTATATTGAGACCTACTGAGCGCAGATTTCTTTACCTTTCTATATTTAGTTTATGACTGCCTATCTCATTTCTTGAGGTGCTAAAATTGCATGGCAGTACAACCCCCTCCCCTCCCCATATGACCCCATTTTGGAAAGTAGACACCCCAAGGAAATTGCTGAGAGGCATGTTGAGTCCATTGAATATTTAATTTTTTTGACCCAAGTGATTGAATAATGACAAAAAAAAGTCACTAAATAATATATTGCTCAAACATGCCATGGGCATATGTGGAATTACACCCCAAAATACATTCTGCTTCTCCTGACTACGGGTGTAAATTTTTCATTTCACTCCTCACTGCCTATCATAGTTTTGGAGGCCATGGAATTCCCAGATGGCACAAAATCCCCCCAAATGACCCCATTTTGGAAAGTAGACACCCCAAGCTATTTTCTGAGAGTCAGGGTCAGTATTTTTCAGCTCTCATTTGTTTTTGAAAATGAAGAAAGAAAGAAAAATTTTTTTTTTTTTCTTTTTTCAAATTTCAAAACTTTGTGACAAAAAGCGAGCTCTGCAAAATACTCACCATATCTCTCAGCAAATAGCTTAGGGTGTCTACTTTCCAAAATGGGGTCATTTGGGGTTGTTTGTGCCATCTAGGCATTCCATGGCCTCCGAAACTGTGATAGGCAGTCTAAAATTTACACCCTTAGAAAGCCTGAAGGCGTTACTTGGTTTTCGGGTCCCGTACGCGGTTAGGCTCCCAAAAAGTCTCACACATGTGGTATCCCCGTACTCAGAAGAAGCAACAGAATGTATTTTGGGGTGTAATTTCACACATGCCAATGGCATGTTTGAGCAATATATCATTTAGTGACAACTTTGTGCAAAAAAAAAATTATCTTTTTCCCTATCATCTAGGTTCACACTAGGGATGAGCCCGATGTTCGAGTCGAACGTAAATTCGTCTCGAACATCTGGTGTTCACCTGTTCACCGAATAGAGAACAATTTGGAGTGTTTGCGGCAAATTCGAAAGCCACAGGACACCCTTTAAAAGTGTATAGGATAACTCAAAAGTGCTAATTTTAAAGGCTTATATGCATTGTATTGTCATAAAAAGTGTTTGGGGACCCGGGTCCTGCCCCAGGGGACATGTATCAATGCAAAAAAAAGTTTTAAAAACTGCCATTTTTTCGGGAGCAGTGATTTTAATAATGCTTAAAGTGAAACAATAAAAGTGAAATATTCCTTGAAATTTTGTACCTGGGGGTGTCTATAGTATGCCTGTAAAGTGGCGCATGTTTCCTGTGTTTAGAACAGTCCGAGAGTAAAATTACATTTCTAAAGGAAAGAAAAAAAATTAAAAGTACTCGTGGCTATAATGAATTGTCGGTCCCGGCAATACACATAAAAGTCATTGAAAAAAACAGCATGGGATTCCCCCACAGGGGAACCCCGAACCAAAATTAAAAAAAAAAATGCGTGGGGGTCCCCCCAAATTCCATACCAGGCCCTTCAGGTCTTACGCTATCCAAAATGAAAACAAAAAAGAAAGTTTTGCCTTTAGTTACACTTTAGCTACAGACTTTACCCCCATTTATCTTTAGATTTTTCCTCCTTACTATTGCCTTTTGTAATGCTCACTAGATAGAGTATTGTTCATTCCAACCCAATAGTCAAGGCAGGATTTAAATACACTTTAAACAAAAATGCATAGAAAGAGACCCATAATTAATTTTACAATGGCTAAGTCCTTGAATGAGCAATGTACTGATTTTAATATGTATTTTTAGAGATAAAGTTAATACTGAAATTTTAAACCTTAAATGGACTATTTACAAATGTATGCAATTCACACTGAGCAGATAATGAAAACATGCATAAGTAGAGGTTACCTGAAATAGTCTTATTATAAAAAAGATTAACACACTGCAGGGACAAAAGACACTGAAATAATATACACTTTCCAAATAAAACCTGCCCAGCCCTAACCACGTCCCAGGGTTCACCTATTTGTCAGTAAGTCTGCCAATCACTAGGGTGACCAAAATGACTGATAGAACCACCATCTCAGATGATCTTATTTCTATGATATGCCACATTGGTTCTTAGATATAACATTTTTATAAAATTGACTAGATTTCAGGATTCTTTATTATGATTTTGAAAAAGAAAGACCATACTATCCCTTTAAAAAACATAATGTGACCATTACTATTACAGACTAGCATATATATTAGCTATAGTTTTTAAAAGCGCACCACCAGGCTAGATTTTGAATAATGAAACCTGCAATAAGAGAGATTATTAGGCTGATATTTAGCTGCAGTCTGGCTCCAGGTCGCAGCCCTAGGGATCGTGACCTGGAGCCAGACTGCAGCTAAATCCATCCCCACCTCTGGGGGCCTCTGGTGAACACCCGCTGGCTCTTAGATTCCACGCCCTGGGAAATCTCATGCTCATGTGTGACAGCTGATTGGAAGAAGGCACACACCCCCACTCCACACAGGATGAACAAAAATACTTTCAGAGCTTTGCTGTGACAAGACAATTCAGGCTGCTTTTATCGCCCGTCTCAGAGAAATTCAGAAGTCAGAAGCTATCATGCTGATAACAGAGGAACGAAACAGCAGAAAGATATGGGACTCAGGGCTTTGGAGAGAAATAAGTAAACACTACACAGATATGTGCCTAGGTCACATTTCATGTATCGGGTTTAAGATACTAAGATTATGAGTGAACACTTTGTGTGTTCAGTTTATTATCGTTAAGCATTATTGATTAGGAATCGTCTTGTAACTTGCATAGATATTAGGCTGGGTAATTTCTGGTAAAACAGAATCTAATTAACCAGAGAGCCTGCAGATTTTACATAATGTCAGTAACAAAAATGGATGAGTTGTAAATTTAATGTATAGGGTGATACACTTACTCCCTGGAAATCAATAACTGTGAGGCTTTGCCATTGTTTCTTATTTTTCACTATTGATGAGCCGACCGAACGTTCGCGCGAATATTCGAACCCTATTCTTTACAATGGACGCGAACGTTCGAAATCAAAAGTGCTAATTATAACGGCCAATATGCATGTTAATGTCATAAAACAGGTTTGGGGACCCGGATCCTGCCCCAGGGGACATGTATCAATGCAAAAAGAAGTTTTAAAAACTGTCTTTTTTTCGGGAGCAGTAATTTTAATGATGCATAAAGTGAAAAAAAAAAAAGTGAAATATTCCTTTAAATATGGTACCTGGGGGTGTCTAAAGTATGCCTGTGAAGTGGCATGTGTTTCCCGTGTTTAGAACTGTCCCTGCAAAAAATGACATTTGTGAAGAAAAAAAAGAAGCCATTTAAAACTAGATGAGAACAACTGGGCCTTACGGCAGATAGGGGCTGCCTTAGATGACAACAACAGGGCCTTATGAAAGATAGGGAGGCTCAGGTGGTTGTGTGCTGTACTAACACAGCAGACACACACACGCTAGCTAGCTCCTGTAAATGCCTGGCTACCTTAGATGAGAACAACTGGGCCTTACGGCAGATAGGGAGGCTCAGGTGGTTTTATGTGTGCTGTACTAACACAGCAGACACACACGCTAGCTCCTGTAAATGCCTGGCTGGCTGCCTTAGATCACAACAGGCCAGAACTAGTATAAAGGTGATACTGCAATGCTGTACTAACAGCACGCACACACCAGACTAATCCCCAGAATCACAGCAGATAAAGTTAGACTCAGCAGCAGATAATGTCACCACTCAGCACAGCAGAATGTATGAGACAGCACAGCACTGCATATACTGTCAGCAGCAGTGCAATCAGCAGAATGAATATATATTCAAATGATCAGTATTCAGTAATGATAATGAATCAGCATCAGCATCAGCAGTCTGCCTATATCACAGTCACAGCCGATACACAAGTGCACTAGGCCGCCACAGCGGCGGCCTTTTATAGAGTGGGGCGTGTACTAAAGCCCCTGAGCTTTAATTGGCTACAGGCATCCTGCCTGTAGCCAATTATGGCTCTCCTCGCTGCCGGCGCTGTGATTGGCCAAGCATGCGGGGTCACAGTGCATGCTTGGCCAATCATCAGCCAGCAATGCACTGCGACTGGCGCAATGCATTGTGGGCCGCTCGCATCACACGAATTTGATGCGAACGGCCCAAATAGTTCTGGGCTCGCCGAACGGGCGAATGCCCGATGTTCGACTCGAACGTGGGTTCGAATCGAACACCGGGCCCATCCCTATTTTTCACTATTGCCTGATTTTTTAAATTTTTGTCACAAACATTTTCCATCTTCCTCTATATCCTGTATTCCAATTTTTTAGGGTTTGCAGAGTTAAAATGCAAACAAGTTATTAGCAATCTGGGAGTGGCCAGGCTGTAGACATGACTAGATGTGTATCTCACAAGCTCCGTATCTATCACATTCTACATTTATCCTAAACCTGCTTTTCTGGCCATCTCTCACTAATACCATCTCAGGGGACTCCAAGGATCCTAGAGAAAGTCTGGACATGTTGACCTAGTTCCCTGGGGTCATCTTGGATTAGGCAGCTCTGACCATGTCTACCAGCACACAGCCTTCACAATTGTTGAACTAAGAGGACTTTTGGTTCTCTGAAGCAGATATCATTCATAGTGGCTATCACTAAATGTAAGAAGTCAATTATCAGGGTGTGGCCGCGGCATTCACGTGTGAGGATGTGCTTTAAGTGAGCTCCGTGTGACCCGCTCTATACACCGCACATACAGCAGCCTTCCAGGGGGGAACTTGACATAAAAATATGCCCCCCAACCGCAAGCCCTCCCCACTAGGGATGGGCCCGGTGCTCGATGCGAACCCACGTTCGCATCGAGCACCGGGCGTTCGCTCGCTCGGCGAGCCCAGAACTATTTTGGCCGCTCGCATCACGTTCGTGTGATGCGAGCGGCCCCGCAATGCATTGCGGCCGGCGCGGCCGACGCAGTGCATTGCTGGCTGATGATTGGCCAAGCATGCACTGTGACCCCGCATGCTTGGCCAATCACAGCCCCGGAAACTCGAAGAGCCATAATTGGCTACAGGCAGGACGCCTGTAGCCAATTACAGCTCAGGGGCTGTAGTACACGCCCCCCCCCTATAAAAGGCCGCCACGCCGTCTGCGCCGGTCACATGCTGTTCCGGCGCAGATTGAGCAGGCTGATTCTGTGACACTCTGCTCGATTTAGTTAGGTAGAGAGATTCACTTACAGAAATTGAGTTAGATAGATTCAGTTACAAAGATTGATTGAGAAAGAGGGGCTTGTAGTGTGTTCGTGGCAGGCAGGCAGAGCTCCTATATTTTGTTACCAGAAGCACCTATAGGACTTGTAGTGTGTTCGTGGCAGGCAGGCAGAGCTCCTATATTTTGTTACCAGAAGCACCTATAGGACTTGTAGTGTGTTCGTGGCAGGCAGGCAGAGCTCCTATATTTTGTTACCAGAAGCACCTATAGGACTTGTAGTGTGTTCGTGGCAGGCAGGCAGAGCTCCTATATTTTGTTACCAGAAGCACCTATAGGACTTGTAGTGTGTTCGTGGCAGGCAGGCAGAGCTCCTATATTTTGTTCCCAGAAGCACCTATAGGACTTGTAGTGTGTTCGTGGCAGGCAGGCAGAGCTCCTATATTTTGTTCCCAGAAGAACCTATAGGACTTGAAGTGTGTTAGTCCCATCACACACACAGAGCTATATTTTCTTCCCAGAAGCACCTATAGGACTTGAAGTGTGTTAGTCCCATCACACACACAGAGCTATATTTTGTTCCCAGAGGCACCTATAGGACTTGAAGTGTGTTAGTCCCATTACACACACAGAGCTATATTTTCTTCCCAGAAGCACCTATAGGACTTGAAGTGTGTTAGTCCCATCACACACACAGAGCTATATTTTGTTCCCAGAGGCACCTATAGGACTTGAAGTGTGTTAGTCCCATCACACACACAGAGCTATATTTTCTTCCCAGAAGCACCTATAGGACTTGAAGTGTGTTAGTCCCATCACACACACAGAGCTATATTTTGTTCCCAGAGGCACCTATAGGACTTGAAGTGTGTTAGTCCCATTACACACACAGAGCTATATTTTCTTCCCAGAAGCACCTATAGGACTTGAAGTGTGTTAGTCCCATCACACACACAGAGCTATATTTTGTTCCCAGAGGCACCTATAGGACTTGAAGTGTGTTAGTCCCATTACACACACAGAGCTATATTTTCTTCCCAGAAGCACCTATAGGACTTGAAGTGTGTTAGTCCCATCACACACACAGAGCTATATTTTGTTCCCAGAGGCACCTATAGGACTTGAAGTGTGTTAGTCCCATCACACACACAGAGCTATATTTTCTTCCCAGAAGCACCTATAGGACTTGAAGTGTGTTAGTCCCATCACACACACAGAGCTATATTTTGTTCCCAGAGGCACCTATAGGACTTGAAGTGTGTTAGTCCCATTACACACACAGAGCTATATTTTCTTCCCAGAAGCACCTATAGGACTTGAAGTGTGTTAGTCCCATCACACACACAGAGCTATATTTTGTTCCCAGAGGCACCTATAGGACTTGAAGTGTGTTAGTCCCATTACACACACAGAGCTATATTTTCTTCCCAGAAGCACCTATAGGACTTGAAGTGTGTTAGTCCCATCACACACACAGAGCTATATTTTCTTCCCAGAAGCACCTATAGGACTTGAAGTGTGTTAGTCCCATCACACACACAGAGCTATATTTTCTTCCCAGAAGCACCTATAGGACTTGAAGTGTGTTAGTCCCATCACACACACAGAGCTATATTTTGTTCCCAGAAGCACCTATAGGACTTGAAGTGTGTTAGTCCCATTACACACACAGAGCTATATTTTCTTCCCAGAAGCACCTATAGGACTTGAAGTGTGTTAGTCCCATTACACACACAGAGCTATATTTTCTTCCCAGAAGCACCTATAGGACTTGAAGTGTGTTAGTCCCATTACACACACAGAGCTATATTTTCTTCCCAGAAGCACCTATAGGACTTGAAGTGTGTTAGTCCCATCACACACACAGAGCTATATTTTGTTCCCAGAAGCACCTATAGGACTTGAAGTGTGTTAGTCCCATCACACACACAGAGCTATATTTTCTTCCCAGAAGCACCTATAGGACTTGAAGTGTGTTAGTCCCATCACACACACAGAGCTATATTTTCTTCCCAGAAGCACCTATAGGACTTGAAGTGTGTTAGTCCCATTACACACACAGAGCTATATTTTCTTCCCAGAAGCACCTATAGGACTTGAAGTGTGTTAGTCCCATCACACACACAGAGCTATATTTTGTTCCCAGAAGCACCTATAGGACTTGAAGTGTGTTAGTCCCATTACACACACAGAGCTATATTTTGTTCCCAGAAGCACCTATAGGACTTGAAGTGTGTTAGTCCCATCACACACACAGAGCTATATTTTGTTCCCAGAAGCACCTATAGGACTTGAAGTGTGTTAGTCCCATCACACACACAGAGCTATATTTTGTTCCCAGAAGCACCTATAGGACTTGAAGTGTGTTAGTCCCATCACACACACAGAGCTATATTTTGTTCCCAGAAGCACCTATAGGACTTGAAGTGTGTTAGTCCCATTACACACACAGAGCTATATTTTCTTCCCAGAAGCACCTATAGGACTTGAAGTGTGTTAGTCCCATCACACACACAGAGCTATATTTTGTTCCCAGAAGCACCTATAGGACTTGAAGTGTGTTAGTCCCATCACACACACAGAGCTATATTTTCTTCCCAGAAGCACCTATAGGACTTGAAGTGTGTTAGTCCCATCACACACACAGAGCTATATTTTGTTCCCAGAAGCACCTATAGGACTTGAAGTGTGTTAGTCCCATTACACACACAGAGCTATATTTTCTTCCCAGAAGCACCTATAGGACTTGAAGTGTGTTAGTCCCATCACACACACAGAGCTATATTTTGTTCCCAGAAGCACCTATAGGACTTGAAGTGTGTTAGTCCCATCACACACACAGAGCTATATTTTGTTCCCAGAAGCACCTATAGGACTTGAAGTGTGTTAGTCCCATCACACACACAGAGCTATATTTTGTTCCCAGAAGAACCTATAGGACTTGAAGTGTGTTAGTCCCATCACACACACAGAGCTATATTTTGTTCCCAGAAGCACCTATAGGACTTGAAGTGTGTTAGTCCCATCACACACACAGAGCTATATTTTGTTCCCAGAAGCACCTATAGGACTTGAAGTATGTTAGTCCCATCACACACACAGAGCTATATTTTGTTCCCAGAAGAACCTATAGGACTTGAAGTGTGTTAGTCCCATCACACACACAGAGCTATATTTTGTTCCCAGAAGCACCTATAGGACTTGAAGTGTGTTAGTCCCATCACACACACAGAGCTATATTTTCTTCCCAGAAGCACCTATAGGACTTGAAGTGTGTTAGTCCCATCACACACACAGAGCTATATTTTGTTCCCAGAAGCACCTATAGGACTTGAAGTGTGTTAGTCCCATTACACACACAGAGCTATATTTTCTTCCCAGAAGCACCTATAGGACTTGAAGTGTGTTAGTCCCATCACACACACACAGCTATATTTTCTTCCCAGAAGCACCTATAGGACTTCTAGTGTGTTAGTGGCATCACACAGAGCTCCTCTATTTTCTTTGCAGAAGCACCCACAGGACTTCTAGTGTGTTAGTGGCATCACACAGAGCTCCTCTATTTTCTTTGCAGAAGCACCCACAGGACTTCTAGTGTGTTAGTGGCATCACACAGAGCTCCTATATATTCTTCTCAGCAGCACCCACAGGACTTCTAGTGTGTTAGTGGCATCACACAGAGCTCCTCTATTTTCTTTGCAGAAGCACCCACAGGACTTCTAGTGTGTTAGTGGCATCACACAGAGCTCCTCTATTTTCTTTGCAGAAGCACCCACAGGACTTCTAGTGTGTTAGTGGCATCACACAGAGCTCCTCTATTTTCTTTGCAGAAGCACCCACAGGACTTCTAGTGTGTTAGTGGCATCACACAGAGCTCCTCTATTTTCTTTGCAGAAGCACCCACAGGACTTCTAGTGTGTTAGTGGCATCACACAGAGCTCCTCTATTTTCTTTGCAGAAGCACCCATAGGACTTCTAGTGTGTTAGTGGCATCACACAGAGCTCCTATATATTCTTCTCAGCAGCACCCACAGGACTTCTAGTGTGTTAGTGGCATCACACAGAGCTCCTCTATTTTCTTTGCAGAAGCACCCACAGGACTTCTAGTGTGTTAGTGGCATCACACAGAGCTCCTCTATTTTCTTTGCAGAAGCACCCATAGGACTTCTAGTGTGTTAGTGGCATCACACAGAGCTCCTATATATTCTTCTCAGCAGCACCCACAGGACTTCTAGTGTGTTAGTGGCATCACACAGAGCTCCTCTATTTTCTTTGCAGAAGCACCCACAGGACTTCTAGTGTGTTAGTGGCATCACACAGAGCTCCTCTATTTTCTTTGCAGAAGCACCCACAGGACTTCTAGTGTGTTAGTGGCATCACACAGAGCTCCTCTATTTTCTTTGCAGAAGCACCCACAGGACTTCTAGTGTGTTAGTGGCATCACACAGAGCTCCTCTATTTTCTTTGCAGAAGCACCCATAGGACTTCTATTGTGTTAGTGGCATCACACAGAGCTCCTATATATTCTTCTCAGCAGCACCCACAGGACTTCTAGTGTGTTAGTGGCATCACACAGAGCTCCTCTATTTTCTTTGCAGAAGCACCCACAGGACTTCTAGTGTGTTAGTGGCATCACACAGAGCTCCTCTATTTTCTTTGCAGAAGCACCCATAGGACTTCTAGTGTGTTAGTGGCATCACACAGAGCTCCTATATATTCTTCTCAGCAGCACCCACAGGACTTCTAGTGTGTTAGTGGCATCACACAGAGCTCCTCTATTTTCTTTGCAGAAGCACCCACAGGACTTCTAGTGTGTTAGTGGCATCACACAGAGCTCCTCTATTTTCTTTGCATAAGCACCCACAGGACTTCTAGTGTGTTAGTGGCATCACACAGAGCTCCTCTATTTTCTTTGCAGAAGCACCCATAGGACTTCTAGTGTGTTAGTGGCATCACACAGAGCTCCTATATTTTCTTCTCAGCAGCACCCACAGGACTACCGACTACAATGGCTGGAAGACCGCCAAGGGGAGGCAGAGCGTGCAGAGCCAAGAACACAGGGCAGGCAGGCTCTGTTTCTAGTGGACGTGGCCGTGGACGTGGACGTGGTCGTGCATCGTCATCAGCACGTGGCCATGGGACACGCGCGTCTTTGTTTTCGGCAGCTGGACATGTGGAGCCGCATCATGCTGAAGGCTTGGTAGAATGGATGACCAAGCCCTCCTCATCCTCCTCATCCTCTCTCACCCAGGCTCAGGGTACTGACAGAGCATCATCAGCCACCCCTTCCCTAGACCCACCATGTCCTCCTGAGGAGTCCCCCGAACTCTTTGAGCACAGTGTTGGGTACATGCTCCAGGAGGATGCCCAACGATTCGAAGGCTCGGATGACGATACCCAGCTTGAGGAATCTGGCAGTACTGTTCCACCAGCTGCAGCTTACTGCCAGGTTTGCTCTAGTGGTGAAGAGGGAGGGGATGATGAGGTCACTGACTCCACGTGGGTGCCTCAAGGGAGAGAGGATGAGGAGGAGGACGAGGAGGAGGAGGATGCGGCGTCACATGTCCAACGAGGCAGGATGCCCCCTGGAGGCCAGGTAGAGGCCAGCACAGCAACTGTACAACACCGCAGAGCTCCGCCTGTGCAGGGCGCTGCCTCTGCACGTTATCAGAAAAGTTCTTTGGTGTGGGCCTTTTTTGAGACGAGTGCAGCAGATCGCACCACTGCTATTTGCAATATTTGTCTCAAGCGTATCTCGCGTGGCCAAAACATCAGCCGCTTGGGCACGACAAGCATGACCAGACATATGGCGACCTGCCATGCAGCTCGTTGGCAGGCACACATAAAAGACCCACACCAAAGAACTAAGCGGACCTCTCCTTGCTCCTCCTCAGCTGGGATCTCCATCCCCACTACACCTTCAGTCCTCTCTGAAAGCTGCTCTGAGAGGACTGAAGGTGTAGAATTCGGTGTGTCACAACCAAGTACTTGCAGTACACCGACGTCCGATTGCAGCAGGCAAATTTCCCTGCCCCAGCTGCTGGACCGTAGAAAGAAGTACACTCCCAGCCATCCACATGCCCAGCGGTTGAATGCTAGCCTTGCTAAATTGCTAGCACTTCAACTGCTGCCTTTTCAGTTGGTAGACTCGGCCCCCTTCCGTGAGTTTGTTCAATGTGCGGTTCCTCAGTGGCAGGTTCCCAAACGCCACTTTTTCTCGCGGAAGGCGATTCCGTCTCTCTACCGGCATGTGGAGGGCAATGTCCATGCCTCGCTGGACAGGGCGGTCAGCGGTAAGGTGCATATTACCGCTGACTCATGGTCCAGCAGGCATGGACAGGGACGGTACCTTTCTTTCACGGCCCATTGGGTCACTCTATTGGCAGCTGGGAGGGATGCAGGACAAGGTGCAGTAGTGTTGGAGGTTGTTCCGCCACCACGCCTCCAAAACGCGACTACTGCTACTGGTTGTGACACACCTCTCTCCTCCACCCCCTCCTCTTCTTCTTCCTCCAGTGCTCTGTCCTTGGAACCAGCGGTGCTCCGTAGGCGTACAAGGGGCTACGCAAGTACGCAGGCAAAAAGATGCCATGCCGTGCTTGCGCTGGTGTGTTTGGGGGACAGGAGCCACACTGGGCCAGAGGTTCTGGCAGCTCTGCAGGGGCAGGCCGAGAGGTGGTTGACGCCACGTCAGCTTAAGCCAGGAATGGTCGTTTCTGACAATGGCACCAACCTCCTCTCCGCCCTGCGACAGGGGCAGCTCACCCATGTGCCCTGCATGGCTCACGTCCTCAACCTGGTGGTGCAGCGGTTCTTGGGCAGGTTCCCAGGCTTACAGGATGTCCTGAGGCAGGCCAGGAAAGTCTGTGTGCATTTCCGCCGATCTTATAATGCCAGTGCTCGGCTGACTGAGCTGCAAAAGGAGCTGAACCTGCCCAAGAACCGCCTAATATCTGACATGCCCACCAGGTGGAACTCAACGTTGGCCATGCTGCAGCGACTGCACACACAGCAGAGGGCCATCAATGAGTACCTTTGCGACTACGGCACCAGGACAGGGTCAGGGGAGCTTGGTTTTTTTTCCCCACGTCAGTGGAGCATGATCAGGGATGCATGCACTGTCCTCTCACCATTTGAGGAGGCCACGAGGATGGTGAGCAGTGACAGTGCATGCATCAGTGACACTGTCCCTCTTGTCCACCTGTTGGAGCATACGCTGCGTGGGATAATGGACAGGGCACTTGAGGCAGAACAGAGGCAGGAAGAGGAGGACTTCCTTGCCTCTCAAGGCCCACTTTATCCGGACAGTGTTCCTTCTGTCCCACCCATCACACAGGAAGAGGATGAGGAGGAGGAGGAGGAGGAGGAGGAGGATTGTGTGAGCATGGAGGTGGAGCCTGGCACTCAGCATCAGCAGCAGCAGTCTTTTAGGGATGATGTACAGTCCCAACAAGCCAGTGGACTTGTACGTGGCTGGGAGGAGGTGGCTGGCGATCATGTCATCCTCAGTGACCCAGAAGACTCCGGACCGAATGCCTCAGCTAACCTACGCTGCATGGCCTCCCTGATCCTGCAAAGCCTGCGGAAGGATCCTCGTGTTCTTCGGATCAAGGAGAGGGACCATTACTGGCTGGCCACTCTCCTTGATCCGCGGTACAAGGGTAAGGTTGCGGACCTTATCTTGCCGTCGCAGAGGGAGCAGAGGATGAGACATCTCAGGGAGGCCTTGCAGAAAGGTCTGTGCAACGCGTTCCCAGAAACTGGGAGGCTACAAACTCCTGGTCCTGGGCGACGAGTTGCTGAGGCTTCGGTCAGTGGCAGAAGGAGCGGTGGGGAAGGTGGACGTCTGACCGATGCGTTCAGACAATTTTTTAGTCCGCAGCCCCAAGGTATGATCGGTTCCAGCAACCATCGCCAGCGTCTGATATACATGGTGCAGGAATACCTTGGGGCAAGGTCAGACTTGGACACCTTTCCCACCGAAAATCCTCTGGCTTACTGGGTCCTGAGGATGGATCACTGGCCAGAGCTTGCACAGTATGCAATTGAGCTACTGGCCTGTCCTGCCTCCAGCGTTCTTTCCGAACGCACATTCAGTGCTGCTGGAGGATTTGTGACTGATCATAGGGTGCGCCTGTCCACCGCCTCGGTTGATCGACTGACATTCATCAAAATGAATCAGTCTTGGATCACCACCAGCTACCAGGCACCTGAGGCGGATATAACCGAATAATTTTTAATGTCACATCCCTTCAAGACTGCCTATGCTGATGCTGAGTGACTGTCCTCTTATGTTCACTGACTATCCTCTTCCTCCTCCTCAATGATCCATGCCACCACACCAGTGCCTAAGGCACAATTTTTCAGCCCCTGTTTAACAGGGGCGTGTACTTCCAATTTTTTAAAAAAATGCTTCGCAACACGTGTGACTGCTGTGCTCCAAGTACAGTCTCTGTGAGGGGTTGCAGTGTTGTGGCACCAGCACCAGTGCCTAAGGCACAATTTTTTCAGCCCCTGTTTAACAGGGGCGGGTACTTACAATTTTTTAAAAAAATGCTTCGCAACACGTGTGACTGCTGTGCTCCAAGTACAGTATCTGTGAGGGCAGGGTTGCAGTGTTGTGGCACCAGCACCAGTGCCTAAGGCACAATTTTTCTGCCCCTGTTTAACAGGGGCGGGTACTTACAATTTTTTAAAAAAATGCTTCGCAACACGTGTGACTGCTGTGCTCCAAGTACAGTATCTGTGAGGGCCGGGTTGCAGTGTTGTGGCACCAGCACCAGTGCCTAAGGCACAATTTTTCTGCCCCTGTTTAACAGGGGCGGGTACTTACAATTTTTTAAAAAAATGCTTCGCAACACGTGTGACTGCTGTGCTCCAAGTACAGTATCTGTGAGGGCCGGGTTGCAGTGTTGTGGCACCAGCACCAGTGCCTAAGGCACAATTTTTCAGCCCCTGTTTAACAGGGGCGGGTACTTACAATTTTTTAAAAACATGCTTCGCAACACGTGTGACTGCTGTGCTCCAAGTACAGTATCTGTGAGGGCCGGGTTGCAGTGTTGTGGCACCAGCACCAGTGCCTAAGGCACAATTTTTCAGCCCCTGTTTAACAGGGGCGGGTAATTACAAATCTTGATCTAATAGTTCACAGCAGGGCCCATTCCTGCGCCCACCAAGAGTAACTATGAGGGCCTGCAGTCTTGTGGCAACACCGTCCACCACCACCGCCAAAGGCCCAATTTTTCTGCCCTGTTCATCAGGTGCTTGCAATTACAAATCTTGATCTAATAACTCACAACAGGGCCCATTCCTGCGCCCACCAAGAGTAACTGTGAGGGCCTACAGTCTTGTGGCAACACCGTCCACCACCACCGCCAAAGGCCCAATTTTTCTGCCCTGTTCATCAGGTGCTTGCAATTACAAATCTTGATCTAATAACTCACAGCAGGGCCCATTCCTGCGCCCACCAAGAGTAACTGTGAGAGCTTACAGTCTTGTGGCAACACCGTCCACCACCACCACCACCCCCAATTTTTCTGCCCTGTTCAACAGGTGCATGCAATTACAAATCTTGATCTATTAACTCATAGCAGGGCCCATTCCTGTGCCCACCAGTCTTGTGGCTACACCAACATCTAATAGGGCAAATTTCTGCAGAGTATATACGCCAGGCCCCTACTTTCAAACATCCAACTTACAAACGACTCCTACTTGCAAATGGAAAGAGAAAACAGGAAGTGAGAGGAAATCTACCCCTAGGAAGGGAAATTCTATCCTGTTAGATTTAATTTGGGAAAAAGGTATCTCCTCTCTACTGATACTTTATCACCAATCCTTGTTTCAATTAAAACCCCACTTTTCCAAAAACATTTGTCATTGGGACGGAAAGTGAGGTGACATGTTCTGAACAGATGTGCAAAGACAGCAAATGTTACAGGGGTGATAACCCCTCCCTATGTTCTCCAAAAAGCTTAAAAATAGATTTTTTTGGGATGGAGCTACACTTCATAATGTACCTGTTCAGATTCTACTTAAGAACAAACCTAAAGCCGCAAGTGGTTTTAAATGGCTTCTTTTTTTCCTTTACAAATGTAATTTTGTGCAAGGACAGTTCTAAACACGGGAAACACATGCCACTTCACAGGCATACTTTAGACACCCCCCAGGTACCATATTTAAAGGAAAATTTCACTTTTTTTTTTTCACTTTATGCATCATTAAAATGACTGCTCCCGAAAAAACGTTAGTTTTTAAAAGTTCTTTTTGCATTGATATATGTCCCCTGGGGCAGGACCCGGGTCCCCAAACCTGTTTTATGACATTAACATGCATATTGGCCGTTGTAATTAGCACTTTTGATTTCGAACGTTCGCGTCCATTATAACGTATAGGATTCGAAAATTCGCGCGAACTTTCGGTCCGTTCGAAGGTTCTGGTTCGAACCGAACCCGGGGGTGTTCGGCTCATCCCTACTCCCCACCATCACAGCGGACCTCTCGGAGACGTTCTGGCTCGCTACAAAACACGGGAGAAATCAGCCTGTTTCTCCAGAAAAAAGGGCTGGACGTCTGGAACACCCCGGCCTCCAAGATGTCGGCGACGGTGCAGCCACAGCTCAGGCTGCCTCACAGGTACAACGCAAACAGCCACCACACTCCCCACAGAACTCAGAGCATGGTTCTCCCTGCTCTGGGAGTCCCTCGCCCACATCTTACAGTTCTGGGGAGGGCTGGGACATGGAGGTATATATAAAAGCACTGCCTACCAAAAATGACATAGAATCCTATATCAACCGGCTGGAAAGATCATACAAGCAAGAAATAACTGACCGCCGCAGGGACATAGGTAACCGCATTGGGGACATTGAACACACAGTGGAGAACTCAGTCACAAAAATCTTTGAACACGAGGAGATTCTACAAGAACACACTATATAAATACAATAACTGTTGTATGGGTTGGATGACCAAGAAAACAGAAGAAGACTCAACAATATCAGGGTCTGTGGTCTGCCAGAAACGGTGGAAACTAAAGACCTAGCTTTTGCAGTCACAGCCATATTTAACAAACTCCTGACTAAACCCACAGACTCCCCGATTGAAATCGATCTTGTCCACAGATCACTGGGACCCCGCAACTCAAATCCAGTCTATCCGAGAGATGTCATTTGCAGAATACATTTCTTTAACATCAAAGCTGATATCATGGAAGCTGCATGCTCACAGGACATCATTCTCTTTAATGACACTTCAGTCATGTTGCTGGCTGACTTGTCCAGACAGGCCCTGCTGATGAGAAAAGCACTTAGGCCTGTCACAGACACCTTGCAAGCTAAAAAATCTAATACAGATGGGGATTTATCTTTCAGCTTCTTACAATAGCAAGACTGCGATTTTTCGCACCCTTGGAGACTTGGCTAACTTTTTGGGAACTTTTGAATTGCCTCAAATCCACATCCCAGATTGGCCCCTGGTCTGCCTCTTTCTTCTGTCTGGACAACTTTCACAAAAGAAGAAACGCTCCCGCTCCAACGCATCCAAATCACCAGCAGGATGAACTCCTCCAACCTCCCACCAGCCGGTGGGACATGTTTTTCTTTTTTTCCTGCCCTCAGGAGCCCTGACTATGTCTGGCAACCCCTTGTTGGTTGTCTGACCTAAATTGGACAGGGTCCCCTGGGATCTGCCGAGTGTGCTGCCGAGACAACCGTTACGTCTCTTTTTGCATTTTTACTAGTTTAAAACTGTTTATTTTAACCATATGCTTTACCCTATAGCGGTTTAATATTGGGTGTTTCTGCGGGTGGCTGGGCGGGGGGCCATCATCTGGGGCCACTCGGGTTGCCCTGAAGGAGTTTTGTGACCCTGGGGGTCTCCACCGGTTTCCCTGCTGTCATACCTAGACTGTTTATGTTACTTTTAGGCCAGGGCGTATAGCCCTGTGTATGTGCTGCCACATTCCCCACCTTAGGGTTTGCAGAGTCTTCACTGACTCTGTCTTTAATATTTACCTTAGATTTGCTTCTGACTAGTGACCATGGTTGTTTACCCCCCTTGGTCACTACAGGGCACTGTTCCCCTATGAATATGGGTACAGTCCCCAGAACTCCAACATTTATCTCCCTAACCAGTATCAACTCACCTTCCTCTCCTCTGTGACCGCATACCTGGAAACATTTGGGACCCTCAACTTGATCTTAGGTGGGGACCTAAATGTCCCGCTTGTACCGAGATTGGACTCCTCCACCGGTAAGTCACACATTTCACCATCCACATTAACGAAAATATGCTCCATTTTCACCAACCTGTCCTTGGTAGATATTTGGAGAATACTCAACTCTACGGGTAGAGACTACACATTTTTCTCCTCAACGCATGGGTCCTATAGCAGAATAGACTACATCTTGTTGTCACAATCACTACTAGACTTTGACCCCTCCTGTAATATTGGGCTCAGGCTTTGGTCAGATCATGCCCCTATACACCTCACCTTAGGCAGACTTCCCAGACCCACACACAGATGCACTTGGGGAATGAATGACAACTTATTATCTGACCTGGTGTGCAGGACAGTGGTCTCCGATTCGAATAGAGACTTCACACACACTCATGTTGATGACGAGACCTCTGCCATGAACAAATGGTAGATGCTGAAATGCATACTGCGAGGCATCTTTATTCAGCACGGCTCTAGACTAAAGAAAGCCAGAGTAGAAGACATTAAACGCCTATTTGCCCTCATTGCTTCCCTTGAAGCGACAAACAAACACACGTTAGAACCTACAACCCTAGCAGAACTCTCCAATGTACGTCGAGATCTCCTCCACCTCCTAACAGAGCACTCCCTAGCTGCCCGTGATATGAATGTTCAGGCCAACAAATGTGGCAACCACCTAGCACAACTTCTCCACCCATGGCAACGCAGACAAAATATCTCCCATATACTTGCACATCCCAACCGTAAGCTTCACAAGAACTTGGAGATTTTCTCTGAATTCCGGGATTACTATTCCTCTTTGTATAACCTGACACCACCCCCCCCCCCCCCCGAACATGAACATAGATCTTCTCTTCTCTTGTATTCCCGGGGAGGGGCCGCCATGCTAAGGGCCGTTCTCAAAGGCCACAGTCAATCTAGGGGTAAAATACAGCAAACATACAGTTTATAACTTTGCATAGGCATGGGGTAGGGGACAGCCTGGTTATGAAGGTTGACCATGGCTGTCCTACTAGCCTTATTACAACAGATATATATGAATACAGGAATATTGCGATATTAAACTCTGCATTTTAGTTAAAATTGTAATAGTTATTCATTATGATTAATATTGGAATCAAAAGAAAAGAAGTGAATCAGTGGGTCTCACCAGAATGAGCGTGTTGGTCCCACAAGATGGAGATAGGGATGGCCAGAAACACGTTACTCCACACCTCCAGCGCACATACCTTATGCCCAATACTTAAAACTACGTCCCAACTGCACAGAGGACGAGGATTTCTACACTCAGGCCTCTGCCCTACTATTAAGAGGCTATACTCAAACTCATCTCAGAAAAGCCTATAATAAAACCCTGGCACGCACTAGATCCTCGCTCCTATATGGCCCTACTCGCATCAAACAGCCAAAAACAGTAAAAATAATAACCATTAATAACCACCTTTTTACTTTCTCCCCTTCCCCTTTCCCCCCTCCCTCTTCTCTCCTTTCCCCCTCCCCTCCTCTTCTCTCCTTCCCCCTCCCCCAAACCCCTCCTCTTTTTCAAACCCCCATTCCCCTCCCTCACCCAACCCCACCCAAATTCCCCCTCCCCTCCCTCACCCCCTCTTCCCACCTTTTCTTTTTTCTCTTGTGTTTCCCTGCACTACACACCTTTATAGATGACTGTCAAAGGATATACCATACTATCTGTAAACCTTATAAATGTAAAATTCAGTGGTCCTAGCTGCTTCCCCTGTCCGCCGTGGGGGGGGGGGGGGGGGGGAATTGCCTTCGGGTGCCTCTGTTAATGCTACCACACTACCACAGTCTCCCCTCTCTCTAGGTAAGCAGTGCCTATGTATTCCTCTCAGAACTCACATCAATTGTATATGATATTAAAGAAAATAACCTTCATGTTTTGAAATATATATCAATGTCATAAATAATGGTTTAAACATGAAATTATGATTATGATTCATCATATTCGACACCCCACTTCAACACTGGGAGTCACCTTCATTTCATTTGTTGTATTATTGTTTGTAGCAGCATAAAAGGCTGTAATTATCAACTGTATCTAACGACTTTGTCAATGTAGTTTTGTCCCACAATGTTTTTATATTCTATATACTATTAAACTTTTTTTATATAAAACTATACATATGCTTGTCTTCATCCTTGAGGTACTGAGATAGTCCAAACTTTTCTCCCTTTTTCCAGGGACACTTCTGAGGTGACCCCAGGCACCTTTTTCTATGATATATGGATGATGGTAACCGCCCCTATCCCAGAAAAAACAAAACAATTGAGGCAATATCCTATTGATAAAGCACTTAAATAGGGTGGATAATACACCTATAAAATCCCCCCCCCCCCTCCATCGCCTCCTCGAACCGTCTACAGACTGTTATATATTTTTTATTTGCCCCTAAAGAATAATACTCTCTGCATCTGTTACTAATCATTGAATCAAGTGATTTACTATTAGCATCGATGTTCTAGGTACAGCATGGACGCGTTTTATGTCCACCATTCAGGCTAGCTGCCTTACAGGTCAAAAATATGAAGACGAATCTAAAGTTTTTCTAGATAGAATGTTTAATCTTCTTAACCACTTCAGCCCCGGACCATTTGGCAGCCAAAGGACCAGAGGTCTTTTTTCAATTTCGCACTGCACTACTTTAACTGGTAATTGCGCGGTCATGCAATTTTGTAACCAAACGAAATTTGCGTCCTTTTCTTCCCACAAATAGAGCTTTCTTTTGATGGTATTTGATTGCCTCTGTGATTTTTATTTTTTGCGATATAAACGGAAAAAGAGCGAAAATTTTGAAAAAAAAAGAGATTTTCTACTTTTTGTTATAAAAAAAATCTAATAAACTCAATTTTAGTCAAACATTTGGGCCAAAATGTATTCAGCCACATGTCTTTAGTAAAAAAAATGCCAATAAGCGTGTATTTATTGGTTTGCGCAAAAGTTATAGCGTCTACAAACTAGAGTACATTTTCTGGAATTTACACCGCTTTTAATTTATGACTGCCTATTTCATTTCTTGAGGTGCTAAAATGGCAGGGAAGTACAAAACCCCCCCAAATGACCCCATTTTGGAAAGTAGACACCCCAAGCTATTTGCTGAGAGGCATGTTGAGCCCATTGAATATTTTTTTTTTTAGTCCCAAGTGATTGAATAAAGACAAAAATAAAAAAGATTTTTTTTTTTTTCAAAAAGTTGTCACTAAATGATATATTGCTCACACATGCCATAGTTATATGTGGAATTGCACCCCAAAATACATTTTGCTGCTTCTCCTGAGTATGGGGATACCACATGTGTGGGACTTTTTGGGAGCCTAGCCGCGTACGGGGCCCCGAAACCCAAGCACCGCCTTCAGGATTTCTAAGGGTGCAAATTTTTGATTTCACTCCTCACTACCTATCACCGTTTCGAAGGCCATAAAATGCCAAAATAGCACAAAACCCCCCCAAATGACCCCATTTTGGAAAGTAGACACCCCAAGCTATTTGTTGAGAGGCATGGTGAGTATTTTACAGCTCTCATTTGTTTTTGAAAATGAAGAAAGTAAAGAAAAAAAAATTTTTTTTTCTTTTTTTCAATTTTCAAAACTTTGTGACAAAAAGCGAGATCTGCAAAATACTCACAATACCTCTCAGCAAATAGCTTGGGGTGTCTACTTTCCAAAATGGGGTCATTTTGGGGGGTTTTATGCCATCTGGGCATTCCATGGCCTCCGAAACTGTGATTGGCAGTGAGAAGTGAAATAAAAAAATTACACCCTTAGAAAGCCTGAAGGCGGTGATTGGTTTTTGGGGTTCCGTACGCAGCTAGGCTCCCAAAAAGTCCCACACATGTGGTATCCCCGTACTCAGGAGAAGCAACAGAATTTATTTTGGGGTGTATTTCCACATATGCCCATGACATGTTTGAGCAATATATCATTTAGTGACAACTTTTTGTAAAAAAAAAATATATATATTTTTTTTTTTTTTTCATTATTCAATCTCTTGGGACAAAAAAAAAAAATATTTAATGGGCTCAACATTGCTCTCATCAAATAGCTTGGGGTGTCTACTTTCCAAAATGGGGTCATTTGGGGGGGGTTTGAACTGTCCTGGCATTTTATGCACAACATTTAGAAGCCTATGTCACACGTCACCCACTCTTCTAACCACTTGAAGATAAAGCCCTTTCTGACACTTTTTGTTTACATGAAAACATATTTTTTTTTTTGCAAGAAAATTACGTTGAACCCCCAAACACTATATATAATGTTAAAGCAAAGGCCCTACAGATTAAAATGGTGGGTGTTGCATTTTTTTTTTCCACACAGTATTTGCGCAGCGATTTTTCAAACGCATTTTTTGTGGAAAAAATACACTTTTTTTTATTTTAATGCACTAAAACACACTATATTGCTCAAATTTTTGATGAAATAAAAAATATGATCTTAGGCCGAGTACATGGATACCAAACACGACATGCTTTAAAATTGCGCACAAACACGCAGTGGCGACAAACTACATACATTTTTAAAAGCCTTTAAAAGCCTTTACACGATACCACATTAGATTCACGGAGGAGGTCTACTGCTAAAATTACTGCTCTCGATCTGACCTTCGCGGTGATACCTCACATGCATGGTGCAATTGCTGTTTACATATGACGCCAGACCAACGCTTGTGTACGCCTTTGCGCAAGAGAAGGGGGGGGCAGGGGTGCTTTTTTTTTTCTTTTTTGGTTTTTTTTTTATTTATTTAGCTTTTTTATTTTATTTTTAAACTGTTCCTTCCATTTTTTTTCTTTGTTATGATTTTTATTGTTATCTCAGGGAATGTAAATATCCCCTATGATAGCAATAGGCAGTGACAGGTACTCTTTTTTTGAAAAAATTGGGGTCTATTAGACCCTAGATCTTTCCTCTGCCCTCAAAGCATCTGACCACACCAAGATTGGTGTGATAAAATGCTTTCCCAATTTCCCAATGGCGCGGTTTATATCCGGGAGGGGGGACATTCCCTCCCACTGCTTGTAAAAGCAGTCTAGAGGCTAATTACCCGCTAGAATTGCTTTTACATGAAAGCCGATCACTGGCTGAAAAGAATGATACCAAGATGATACCTAAACCTGCAGGCATCATTCTGGTATAACCATTCAAAGTCCAGCAACATACTGGACATATATTGTAATCTTTTTTTTTTCATGCAGCCTCTTGGCTGAACGAAAAAAAGAGATTGATTGGTGGGTGTGCCCACCATTAGAATACCTCCCTTCATCCACCCACTTCTAATGATGGGCATACATGCACCATTTATATATGCCGATGCATGGGGGCATCCTCCCGCAAAAGTTATGCCGTGTACACACGGTCGGAATTTCGACCGTATGTACGTGGCATTAGGAGCCAATCGCTCCCCCCCCCCCCCGCTGCCCCCATGCTTCGGCATATATGCTCTTTTTTTTAACTGTGGTGGTGAAATCACCTCCTACAGCGTTGGAGTCGCGGCTTTATGTATCGTGGGAGCAAACGCTGTTGCTGTCAAGATAAATAAATCCGCGTTGCAACTGAATGGCGCACCTGAAAACAAAAAAATGCTTAACACTAAAACACAGTAAACAAAATTACATACCTGAAAAGCAAGCATGATAAAACATAATAAAACATTGCAGAATAGAATGGAGTAAAAAAAGAGCAACAATAGAGAGAGAGAGAGAGAACAATAAAACGACAACTATTTTATTTTTTTTTTTATTTTTTTGAGATTCACAGGTAAAAAAGCTCCTGACTGAAGCGACTGAATCAAAACGCTACCACAAAAAAAATGTTAGCGATCGCAGGGATCAGGCCTGACTGCGAACGCTGCAGTTATGTGTCCTTAGTGTTTTGTAAGTGACAGTGATCGATCGATACTGCACTTGGGTGGGCTGGGCTGGGCGGAGGGGGAAAACGCAGGTGCTAGCAGGTATCTGGGCTGATCCCGCTAACAATGCGTTTTTTTTGGAACCCTAAACTGCTGGGACGCTAGTATAGATCTGATCAGATCAGATATTGATCTGTTCAGATACTGTGCCACTAAGGGAGGTGTATGCTTTGCGCGTGGGTGTTTGCGGTACTGGCACTAACCTGGGGCGACGCAGACCTTATTAGACCCTAAAACCTAATTGATATCACCCGCCGGGCGATCAGGGGGTTAAACCGTTATTGGGTAATAAATGGCGGGTGCCCTGACAGTATAAAAAACAAGCTAACTAACCAGCGTCACCCGTAACAGTAATACAAAAAAAAACTGGTTACCTAGCGACACTAATGCAGCGATCAGAAAAACGATCGCTTAGTGACACTGGCAAAAGGGGGTGAAAGGGTTAACTAGGGGCAATCAGGGGGTTAAAACCTTTATTAGGTAATATATGGGGGTACCTGACGCTATATAAAAACCTGACGGGGAACCTAAATAACTAACTGGCTGACCAGCGTCACCAGTGACATTTATACAGTGATCACTGGTGAAAGGGTTAACTCTAGGGGCAATCAGGGGGTTAAAACCTTTATTTAGGTTGTAATATGGGGGTACCTGACCTATAAACCTATTTATGAACCTATATAAACATGGCGGTAAAAAAAAAAAAAAAAAAACTGGTTACCTAGCGACACTAATGCAGCGATCAGAAAAACGATCGCTTAGTGACACTGGCAAAAGGGGGTGAAAGGGTTAACTAGGGGCAATCAGGGGGTTAAAACCTTTATTAGGTAATATATGGGGGTACCTGACGCTATATAAAAACCTGACGGGGAACCTAAATAACGAAATAACTAACTGGCTAACCAGCGTCACCAGTGACATTTATACAGTGATCACTGGTGAAAGGGTTAACTCTAGGGGCAATCAGGGGGTTAAAACCTTTATTTAGGTTGTAATATGGGGGTACCTGACCTATAAACCTATTTATGAACCTATATAAACATGGCGGTTAAAAAAAAAAAAAAAATGGTTACCTAGCGACACTAATGCAGCGATCAGAAAACCGATCGCTTAGTGACACTGGCAAAAGGGGGTGAAGGGGTTAACTAGGGGCAATCAGGGGGTTAAACCTTTATTAGGGGGGGGTAGGGGGCTACCTTGGACCTAAAACTAACTGCCCTGACAGTTATTACAGTCACACTGACACTAAATGCAGTGATCAGTAAATAAATGATCACTGCAATTAGTGACACTGTGACTGGGGGGGGGGAGGGGGTGATCTGGGGGGTGATCAGGGGGGTGACAGGGGGGTGGAATATGTGCCTAACTGTACTGGTGTCAGTGTACTGTTGTGCACTAACCTTTACATGTTCACCGCTCGGCGTCTCCGGTCACATAGACCGGCGCACCGAGCGTGACATCACTTCCGCCTTCCTGTCTATACAATAGACAGGAAGGGGAAGCTTTTCATTGGCCAGGAGCGATCGCGAGGGGGTGGCCAGAAACCACTGGCCGTCCCCTCGTCCCGGATCGCTCCTGACACGATCCCGACTGTCCCCGCCGGCGGAGGGGGGTCCGATCGGACCCCCCAACCGCCGGAAGAATGTCACGTACAGGTACGTGATTCTGCCTGTACGTGCCATTCTGTTGACGTATATATACATGGGGCGGTCGGGAAGTGGTTAAGAAAAAATCCCATCTACACTGGCATCTCCAATATTTTGAGCAATATATTAAAGAAGAAGTCTGCCCACTGGGGCTACGTGTTCAAATTTTCTCTACGATCAAAGATCCATCCCCAGAATTCAAGAAACACTGGGAAAACACACTTACAAAATGCAGTTTGGAATTGATGACTCAGTTAACCTTGCAATACAATGCCGACATGACGGCATTAGATGGCGAGATTGAACACCTTAATTTACAATTTAAAAAAATAAAAATTCCCCGCCAAATGGAAAGAAGTGAAGGGACATCTGGAAGAACTAAATAAAGACATAACTAAAAAACAAGGAAAATTAATTAAGGACAAACTAGATTTTTCCAAAGGATATGCCTATAGATGGAATTGCATAACGTGTACCACAAGATATTTCTAATCTAACTGAATATGACTCCTCTGTTTTTTCTTTTTCTTCAGATACCCACTTGGTTCACTAATGCGCACCTACCCAAAACCTCACATAAGAGATCACTCACAGGTGCAGGGCACCCCCTGAAGGACCCCAAAAAGAGTAAAAAACACAGTAAAGCACACAAAGCACAAAACCAAACAAATGCCATTTCTCTGGGAAATCAAACCCAGAATAGTGGCACCCAAAACCTCATTTTACACGGTGCTATCTCCAAAATCTTTAAACCCACTAACAGATCCCTGATTGACAATCTGGATTTTTTAGTGCCAACCATGCCAGAGCCCACCAAACAAAGCAACTTGGACACATTTGTACTCAAAACCCTGTTACCAAACACCCCTCTAAACTCACTTTATTAGAAAAGGATGTTCAGTCTCACCTGAACATCATTGATCTCACACCCATCACTTTAACACCAGAAGAGGAAACAGTCCTTCAACTGGGTCTAGGGTTCTGCCCATCAGAACCTACTGTATTAACATATTCAATACAATTAAAGATCTATATCTTTTTGCCTGGAATATAACCTTTAGATTCATCTTTGATAAAGATAGACAACAACTGAACTTGGCCGAAAGGACCAAACACTTCTCAATGCAAGAATTTAGGGCCCTGCCTGATCTTATGCTTCTATACGAGGAAGGCTCTGAGAATGAGGACTTATCGGTCTCATCTCAAGATCCTCCTCTACCTACATCTTAAACTGTTCCTGTCCCTTCTCCTATAGTAGATACAGAAGACAAACAACAAAAAAAGTTTAAACTCAAGTGACGAAAATTCCCTGATCTAATGACCTGCCCAGTAATATGGTCCTTTCTACTTGAATCAGACAAAACACTTAAGAAGCAAAAATGGTCAGATATACCTCCAAATTTAAATAAAAAACAGACACAGGCTCTAATTAAACTACAAAAACGCCCAGATACAATCATCAAATGATCTGATAAAGGTGGGAATATAGTACTGATGACACATCGTCAGTACCAAAAAATGTGCCTTGATGTTCTAGGTAATTCCACCTGGTATAGACCGATTAATGATACACTAATACAGCAGTATATCCGGGAATTTCGAGAACTTTACATAGGAGCCTTCTGGGAGGGCCTGATTGACAAATATACCCTAGATTTCATCAATACAAAAACTCCATGTATGCCTACCTTCTATACACTTCCTAAAACCCATAAAAATCGAGATTGTCCACCAGGAAGACCGATAGTCTCAGGAATAGGCTCCCTAACAGAAAATGCCAGCAAATTCATAGATACATTCTTAATGCCCCATGTCCTTAGTCTACCCTCATATATTCAAAATACAACAGATTTACTTAAAGGGGAGGGCCAGCAGGGAAAAAAAAATTAAAAGTCAGCAGCTACAAACACTGTGGCTGCTGACTTTTAATAAGCAGACTTACCTGTCCAGGGTGCCTGTGATGTCAGCCGCCCGAAACCGATCGTCCCTCGGGTCTTGGTTCCCGGCGCCGCCATTCCACCTAAGGGAAACAGGCAGCGCAGCCTTGCTGGCTTCACTGCCCGTTTCCTACTGCGCATGCGCGAGTCGCGCAGCGCTTTGTGAATGGGGAACGCGATGTGTTGTGGGACACATAGTTCCCATAACACACCGCGCCCCATTCACTAGAAGACGGCGCTAGGAGCAGAAGACAGAACAGCTCTGCGGAACAAGAAGAAGCAGATTAGGACGATCTGCCTAGCAACAGCCATTTCTGGTAAGTAAAAAAAAATAATTTTTTATTTTTTATTTTAAATTTTTATTAACATTTTTATGAAGTTTTTTTTTTCAGGGTGGCCCTCCACTTTAAACACACTGAGGGAGTCCAGATCCCTCCGGACACCCTGCTCATGGCTATCGATATCAAGGCACTGTACTCGAGTATCCCCCACGTCCGAACGGCTGGCACTTTCCTAATAGAGAAGGACAAAAATACCTGGCCTTTAAACCTCTTTATTTTGAAATTGCTGGAATTTATATTTACCAAAAACTATTTTACTTACATGGATCAGCTTTACTTACAAACACAGGGTGGGGCTATGGTCACATCCTGTGCACCTGCATATGCCAACTTATCCCTAGGAGGATAGGAAAGGACAGTCTTTGCTGATAAGACACTCCAACCTTTTCTAGATTAGGTTCTCTGCTTGCATAGATTTATTGATGATCTATTTATAATTTGGACAGGAACCGAAAGAACCCTAATAAAATTTGTTGAATCACTCAACAACAATCATTTCAATCTTCACTTTACCATTAGCTACGATCACAGCAAAATTCAATCTAAAGATGAAAGGGAGCGGTACTTTAAGTGTGCCTCGGTGGGGTTGAAATAACAATCTATACCACAATTTTTAAAACAATGTAGAAAAACTTTATTTACCATCCATGGATGGAAACCTTAAGAACAAATTACAGTCTGAAATAAAGTACAGTTTACTGTTTCTTTTGGTCCAGGTGTGCAGATCTTGGTAGAGAGTGTCAAAAGTGTTGCCTATGCCTTTCGCAGGCACCCCACTTCGTCAGTAAAGTAGCACAAAGGTCATATAAATATTAAAAATGTAAAAATAACCCAGAGATATATTACCAACAACATTATGAAACAATATTTAGTGAACATTGACATTACATATACAACATATTTACTTATACCATGGAAGCATTGTGGCATTAAGGGGCATTTGTAGTTGCCCGCCAGTAAAATCCCAATACATCGGCCTAGAGCTTTAACAAGGAACATGTCGTTACATAGCATTCTGTCTGATGTTCAGCTGTGTCTCACAGATGCAAGATTAAACAAAGGGATAGAGTAGATTAAATATCTACCTAAAATAGCAAGTTTATTTCTCTTGAGTAATAAAATTCATCCATAATTTACCTTCAGATGTGCGGTTGGTGTGTTGGTCCAAGAGGAGTGAAAAGCCTGGTAAGCCCTTGCGGGTGACCTCCCGAGCCTCGCCAGAGAGCGGGGCAGACCTCTATGTGTGAATGATGATATTATAAATATTTGAGTTCAGGCTGTACTAATAAAGATGCTTAAAGAAGGAGAAACAAAGTGGACGAGGAGGGGAGAAGGAAAGAAAGGGAAGGGAAGCAGAGGGAAGGGTGAAGGAAAAGGGGGAAAGGGGATAGGGAAAATGGGAAAGATTGGTGGGGAAGGAAGGGAAAGGGTAAACTAGGGGGGAAGGGGAAGAAGGAGGAAAAGAGAGGGGGAAGGAGAGAAGATAGAAAGAAGGGAAAGGGTAAGAAGGGGGAAAAAAAGGGGGGATGAGAGAGGGGAAGGGGAAGGGGGAGGAAGGGATAGGGAAAGGGTGAGGGGGAAAGGGAAAGATAGAGAGAGGAGAAAAGAGGAAGAGAGTGAAAAAAGAAGGGGAACCAGGGAGAGGAAGGAGGGAGAGAAGGAAAAGGAGGGAGGAATTGAAAAAAGAGAGAAAGGGGAAAAAAATTGAAAGAAGGGGGAAGGGGGGATGGGGCAGGGTGAAGAGGGGGTAGTGGAAGGAGGGGGAAAGAGCGGGGGGAGGGAGGAGAAGGGGAATTCCTGGAGGAAGGAGAGGAGAGGGAAGGTGGTAGAAGAGGGGAAAAAAGGGGGGAGAGAAGGAATGAGAAGGGGGTAAAATGGAAAACCCGAAATGAAAAATCGGTTCAAAACCGCTCTTACCTAGTTTATAGTAAAGAGATGCACGTATTGGTGTTTGGTGTAGATATGGGTTGTCAATACATTCACGGTTATACTCAATGACAAGTGATATACGGCTAAACACTATGTCCCCGAAGTTCCAGGCTGGACTGAACAAAGTATTGTGCACCAGAGCTTTAGTGAGGTTAGGTGCAGGGGCCCAGAAAAACACCTAAATAGACAGAGGGAAGAAGGGAAAAAGGGGGGGATTCCCTTCTTAGAGTGGAATGAAGATAAAAGCTACAATTCAATGTATAATAGAGGGAGGAAATGCTCATCTGCCCACTGACAGACCGTTGGGGAACACGCACTAGGATTCCTGCGCATGTGTCCCTGAGATCCATTCCCTGGTTCTGCCGAGTTCCAGGTAGCGTGGGAGGCGGTCCCCAGTCCCTCAGCTGTGAATAGCAGCTGTAGGGGAATGGGTGCTGGACAGCGGAGAGGGGGTGGATTCTGAACAGCGTGGCACTGGAAATGACGCACAGATGGTGTGCGTCATAGGCACTGTGTTCCAACCAGGCTGGCCTACAGGAACCGGAAGTAAGGCCACACAGATGTCGCCCCAGATCAATGTTCCTAGATAGAAGGCCGCTTGTGGAACGCCTCTGTGGGATCCCAGTAGTGAAAAGAAGAAGGGATATCTCAGGGATATCACACAGGTGCCGCTGTGGAGATGGATAGAACCACAAAGGGGCTCAGAGTCCCACAGGAAGTGGGCAGACACGGGCAGGGCTGAGGATCCTCCAAAACGAGCACCATACCGCTGTTAACATCTGAAAAGAAAGTATAAAAAAGCATATATAATTATTGTAGAGAGACAATTAGAATAATTTAATTGCAAATATGGTAGAAGAAATGTATTCTATATCCCCTCTCTCTACTGACCTCTAACTACCTTAATTATATATACCTATCAGGGGAAGTTTTTCTTACTCCGACACATCACTTGAATAGATCTCTGTTTAAAAAAAAACACAAGTCAACAACTGCCTGGCAATAGACTGCTAAAAAACCAGCTGTAACCATCATTACTCAATTCTAAATGTCTAATCTGTACTCTTCCTTTCTATCTGATCCCACTATGTTTCCCCTCCCCTTTTTACTTTCTCTCCCTCCCCCTTCCCTCCCCCCTTCTTCTCTCCTTTCCTCCCCCCTAAACCCCCCCTCCTCTCTCTCGCCCTCTCTTCCCACCTTTTCTTTTTTCTCTTGTGTTTCCCTGCACTACACACCTTATAGATGATTGTCAGAAGATATACCATAATATCTGTAAACTATATAAATTTTAAATTCAGTGGTCTAATAGAGCGACCCAGCTAATTTGTTGGGCTGAATCGCAGGCTAATTACCCACCCTGCCTTCTGCTCTCCCCAGACGCTGGGAAGGCGTTTTAACAGGGTGGATAGGACGTATCTCCGAACGGTATTGGCCAGACTGTGTTTAGGCCCTAACATGCTTTTGTGGATATCTTCGCTTTATATCTCCCGGAAGCCAAGGTTAAGGTGACCAGGGTGTTATCGGACTCGTTCCCCATTCGCAACGGGACACGGCAGGGGTGCCCTTTGTCCCTCCTCATTTTTGCCATAAATCTCGAACCACTGCTCAACAAAATACGCCTTAACGATGCCATTAAAGGTTTTACGGTGGGGCAGACAGAGCATAAGCCATCAGCCTATGCGGATGATGTCTTATTCTATGTCTCGGACCCCTTGATTTTCCTCACTAACATTATGGGTGAACTAGGACTTTAATCTGCTTTCTAACTTTAAGATAATGTCATGGATCTGCAGTAATGTTGATGTCTGTCTGCTTACCTCTCCATGTGATCAGCTAAAGAGACTGGCTGCCTTTCACCTGGCTGCTTAAGTAATCTTCCCTCAAGCATGGCTCCACCCCAGCCTCTATCTAGGAACACTCTATTAACCTGTGCACTGCAAGCCAGCCTCAATGATCAATAATGTGTGTTTGGCTTCCTGCATGCTCCTTGCAGTGTGTCCTGCGTCTGATCCTGTTCATCGACCATGGCTTGTTCTTGACTGTCCTTGTCTGCTTCATATCCTGACGTGTATTTAAGCACACCATGGTGTGCTCTCTGTCAGCGTCCCCCTCTCTCCACCACCGCTATGATGCTAGTAGGCTTGATCCCTCTGTACTCCAGGATGGTGAGTTATATGTATGCCGTTCGGCCATGCTACATTACCTTGCGTATGCATTTATATTGTTTAACTGAGGCACTCATTCTTATATATGGCCCTATACTATACAGGTCAATTATGGCACCATCCTTCAACATTGAGGTTTCCCTTATGTGATTATCAATCGGGTTTTTCATCATTCTGATCCCGTGTAACCCGGGAACCTATATACAAACAATTAAAGCGCTGGTGCGTGTATTTAACTGAGGTATCCCCTCACTTTCCTCATATAGGTGAGTCCATACCTTAACCCACTTTGAGGGTAACTTACTTATGGTGCATATCTGTCTTGTTTGTACTGATAGGTGCTAAATAAACTTTATGTTTGGTTACCAACTAGGATCTCACCTGGGGTATTCGACGCTCAACCCTACTTTATCCATCTTCAGCATTTTCCTGGTTGGTGGGGAGACACAGGGACTGTTTCCCTATATACTTTTTTGAACCAATAAAGAATTGTAGTAATGCTCCTTCCTTTATATTTAATTGGCAGTTTAATATGATATTCTACACGTCCCCACTGAGTGTTTTGGACAATTGGCCTGTACCTTTGCTGCGTACTGTCTGGTGGTGGTGACGCAGGTTTGATGGCCACATGCGGCAATTATTGACTAGATTTATTGTCTTATGTACAAAGAGAACATGTTATCTAGGAAGTATTAACTATATGCATATACTTACTGTGTCTTTTAAATCTTATATCTGTTTGTCAGTCACTGCAACTTCAGGCTCCAGATGAAGCGTTAAATGAAAACGCGAAACATGTAGAGCTTCCGTCAAAGTTCATCGATATCGCACTGCATCCTTGCCTTTACAACGGATACCTCATCAATTTTGGACAAAATCCGTCTTCATTGCTGATCTTTGTTCCGTGGTATCCCTTAGGCTAACTATTTTAGGCTGCACATGCGATTTTGTATTATACCAATATCTTTCTTGACTTAAATGTATATGTTTTTAAATGTACACGGTTTTTTTATGTATGTTGTTTTCCTTTAATAAATTTTGATATTATAATACAGTCTACAGTGCCTAAAAAGTCCACAAGTCCCCCCCCCCCCTCCTTTTTTCTATATCCTGACCTTTGGCGTGTTCTTTGACTATCCCAATCTGCTTGTTCCCCCGACCTCTGGCTTATCTCCTGACTATCCCTTGTTGTCCCAGTCTGCTGCCTCCTCTCTATTCTCCAGTAGTCTACCGTGAGTGTGAGCTGGGAGACCTGGGGGGCCGTGACCTGGAGCCAGCCTGCAGCAAAATCTATCTCCACCATCAGGGGCCTCTGGTAAACACCTGCTGGCTTTTAGATTCCACATCCTGGAGAATCTCATGCTCTAGCTCCCAGTGTGATCTATGATGGTGCCTGCTTTCCTGAACCACCCAGAGCTCCATTCGCAGCAGTCAACCATAGGGTCCACTATCTTAGCAGTGCACTCCTGATCCCAACGGTGTGCATCTGTCACCTGGCCTCAGGTGACCTTACAGATAATATTATAACAAGTCAGAGATTCTACCATTTAACATGCCTTTGGGATTGTGAAACAGCTGCAAGCCTCATTCTCCTTTACCTGGTACCAGACCTCTTTAAAATATTTGTCTATCTATTTACTTAGAAAGAAAAGGGGGAATACTGCGCTGTGCAAATAAATGTATAAGTAACCTAGCCGCCAACACTGCTATAGACAAAACAGCTTGAATGGTAGACAGAAAAAAGTGTAGCGCTTGGGTTGCGAAAATCAAACACGTGTATACCCAATGAAGGTATAAGTGTTAACAATATAACTCAAATACATGAAAAAAGTGAATATGGAATATACCGTACAAAAACTAAATTCATTGAAAAAAGTCTTTAAAGTGATTAGTCCTTCACACTCTCCCAAGTTTGTAATGTGACATAAAATTCAAATGTATAAAGTGATGAAAACTGTGAAAATCCAGCCTCTGGTATGACACTTAGGGGACAGATAGATGACACCACCACCGTAGTAAAGGGAGGAGGCTTACCATACAACAATGACCTGGCGGGGCTTACACCATCCAACATCTGGGTCAACCCCAGATGATGACTGTGTAAGTCGAAACATGTTGGGTGAGCCCTCTTGCAGACATCGCTATTGATTGATGTACGCTATAAACGGTCGACCTAAATGTGAGTATTCATTTTTATTCCTATAATTTTAATAAATGTTTTTTTTTTTAAACTGTATCACGCTATGCAAGTTTTTTATTTGCATGGCATTGATACATGAGTTCCATATTCCCGCCTGATGATTGGATATCCTGTGGTAACCACCGGTGAATAGATGATCTGAAGCCCCCCCCTTTCCGAGGCGATCTGATCTTCATTGGGTTCAGTGCAACCAACACGCCTTGTTTGACTTGGGTGGCGTAAGCCCCGCCAGGTCATTGTTGCCTGGTAAGCCTCCTCCCTTTACTACGGTGGTGGTGTCATCTATCTAAGTGTCATACCAGAGGCTGGATTTTCACAGTTTTCATCACTTTATACATTTGAATTTTATGTCACATTACACACTTGGGAGAGTGTGAAGGACTAATCACTTTAAAGACTTTTTTCAATGAATTTAGTTTTTGTATGGTTATATTCACGGTATATTCCATATTCACTTTTTTCATGTATTTGCGTTATATTGTTAACACTTATATCTTCATTGGGTATCTATTTACTTGCCTGGTGTTCCCAGTTGTACACCTGTAATTATGCTCCCTTGCTTTCTACTATCAGAGTGGACTTATAAAACTGGGACCGCACTGCCTTTTTCTGGATGGGTCGAGTCAGTGTCCTATAGATGAACGTGTTGCCCCGTATTCTTTTCTATTTACAAATGGCGGCCATTTCATTGCCCAGGTCTTTCTTCTCAACCCTAAACAGTTTGTTTTTGAAATACATCTGTAATGGGAAAAGTCCTCGTCTGGCCCTTCGCACAAGACAACGCCCTAAAAGAGGGGGAGGTATGGGTGTACCGGTCATTCGTAAATATTATGAAGCAATAGCTCTGCAACAGATCTTGGACTGGTACCACAATGAATTCCTAGCAGGCCATAATCTATCTCATACCCCATGGATCCCCGAGACTGCCAGGGATTATCTGAGCTCACCTCTCCTACGGCTATCAATGCCTTAGCAGTCTGGGATGCCTTAAACAAGCAGGGACAGCTTACCCCTATGATTTCTCCCTTTGGCGGGGCTTCCCCTGGTTCATTCTGGGGGAACATCCCTCCTTTTTCAGGACTTGGTTGGCCCATGGAGAGACGAGATGTGGCAGATTAATACCAGATCAGGGTTTATTGCCACTGGCTACTCTGAGAACACAATATGGATCTTTTCCTATGGATTATTGGCACTATAGACAGCTCCAACATTTTGTTCGCAGCCAACCCCAGAACATTTGCTCCCCTACCACAGCATCCCCCTTTGAGCGGCTCTGTAAGTCTACCTCTGAGATTCCTCATGCTATATCTGTATTGTATGAGATGCTGAAGTCGTTGGAGAACAGCGGAAAGCCTATCTACATAAGGGAGTGGGACACGAAAATGCAGGAAAATAATTTTAAGATACTCACCCGGTGGTATAGGGTTCCCTCTAAGCTTGCTAGGCTTTACCATCTGTACCTGACACTTGCTGGAGGGAATGTGGCCTCAGGGACTCATTCCCCCACATTTGGTGGGAGTGCCCTAAGATACAACCCTACTGGCAAGATATACGATCCCAAATCAGGGGTATTCTGAACATTGAGATTCCCGACTCCCCATTGGAGTCACTGCTGCACGTCCCCGCCATTCCGCTCAGCCATTACTGTAAGTCTGTATTGCCTTATTTACTTAATGCGGCCAGACGGTTAATTACAATGTACTGGAAGAGACCACAAATTCCTACTCTAGCTGAATGGATCCTCTTAGTGAATAATATAATGGCTACAGAGGAGTGGATGGCAACGTGTAAAGATCACGTTTGACAAGTTCTATAGTATATGGGCCACTTGGATATACTACACTGGCAAGGCCACACCGGGCTCTCAGGGGACTCCACCGATTGCAACCCCTCTCCCTAATGGGACTGGGAATGTGGTGGATGGGAATCCTTAGCCGAACCAGATTAGCCACTGTACCCGCGTACCAGGCATCGACTTTATTATGCCATGGAGTGCTGCTTTATTATGTTTTGTTTATTTTGTCTCTCTTCTCCTTATCCCTCTCTAGTTTCTCATCCATGTTATGGGGTCTAAGTCACCTTTAGCCTCACGCAGAGCTGGGTTATTTGAGGTGACCCATTCATGTTTACGTTCATCAGATAAAGTATGAATACGATGCTCTATTTGCCTCACCCCCCCCCCATTTTTCTAGTCATTATATTGAGTACCACAAATTACACTAACGTGGACCTGTTTGTATGCTTTTATTCTTTTCTATGGCTTTTTGTTTTATGTCCTTTTGTATGTTATTTGATGCAAAAATGTAAAATAAAGATTACATAAAAAAATTTAAAATTCCCTTAACACTGAAATCAAAGCAGTATCCATCGACAGAGGCCTGATTAGACATGACCTTTACAAATTCTGTGACCACCAGACTGTGCTGGAAGATGGAATTTCTCAGGTAGAGGACACTGCCTGGACATGTAACCCCTCATGCGACAGGATAAACAGCTCCAGGATAGGACCATCGATACTAAAATAGGTTGTGCAAGAACAACCTTTGTATACTAGGCATTCCAGAAAAGTCCAAAGATCAGCAGACCACTATTTTTGAGCAAAACATGCTTAAGTCTATCTTGTCTCATGGAACATGCTTGCTACATAAACCATTGAAAAATCGAATTGGATTCCTACTAAACCTCTGATCCTGGGGGCGCCCCTTTGACCATTCATACTTTGGTTTCCAAATTATAGGGACCAAGATATGTCCTGTCAATGACACAGCAACAACATGAACTTCAATGTGTAGGTAGGATGCTGTGTCCTGCCCTGCAGAGTTTGTCCTTCTATTTTAGGCCATCCATTTTATGAGTGGTTGTTTTGTCTTCCCAATATACAGGTCCATGTATATCTCACCACAGTGGACTTCATATATCTGGTTACTTCACCTTCTTTATCATATCTTTGCTTTAGAAAAATATATGGTGTTCATATAATAAATAATCAATTTTTCTCACATCCCCATCTCTTCTTTCGTCCTCTCTTTTGCCTATGTATAAACTTTACACATTTCCTTATAACCTATTTTATTACTTACAAGCAAAATGTCCCTTACAAAATTGTCCTCCACAATACATACAATATCCAGCCATATTTATCTACGGTAGAATTTATATTTAAATAAAATGTGAGTGCCCAACACATAAAGAAAGAGACAAACTCTTTCATGAACCCTAGTCAGTACTTCCACAAAAATAATGTATTAAAAGTAATACTAAAGTCTCTTTTTTTCATTTAAAATGGCAAACATTTTATACTTACCTGCTCTGTGCAGTGGTTTTGCACAAAGCAGCCCATATCCTCCTCTTCTCAGGTCCCTCGCCGGCACTCCTGGTCCCTTCCTCCTGGAGATTGACCCCACAGCAAGCAGCTTGCTATGGGGCACTCGAGCAGCTGCTCTGTGTGTCCATTCAGACATGGAGCCACAGCCTGGCCCTACCCCCTTTCTCTCCTCATTAGCTCACTAACTGATTGACAGCAGCAGGATGGTGCCATGCTGCTGTCTCAGCCAATAAAGAGGGAGAGTCCTGCACAGCTGAGTCTCTCGTGCAACACCGCTGGATCTAGATGGGGCTCCGGTAAGTATTGGGGGCTGCTGCACACAGAAGGTTTTTCATCTTAATGCATAGAATACATTAAGATAAAAAACCTTCTGCCTCTACAACCACTTTAATGTAAGAATTTTCTACTAGCTTTCAAAACTGCTTTTCAGTATAGTACTGTACAGATTACTTGTTAATGTCATTGTCTGATTTTTTCTAGGAATGCGTGATATGTATTTATTCTTTGGGAAAAGGGAAAAAACTGAATTTGTTTTAGGAAAGTTTAGTTGAATATTCATTTGTCCCACTGACAGCTGAGCTTTTGTAAGGTAACAAGAAGTGCATGTGAAATGTGTCTATATTTTGAGACAGACAGAGTGGGGATAGCTTAATGACGTGGGTTAAGCCAGTGTTTACTTTAGCTGTACAATTTAATATTTCAAAAGACGTTTAGGAAATTTAAAGCAGCAGTTTATGATCTGTACCCCTTCAGGAAACTGAACATGCTGTGACATTTGGCTGAAGTAACTAAAAGTTTACTTGTTTAATGTTGTCAAGTCTTAGAGTCTCTAAGTATCTTTTAAAGTTTCATACAGATCCATCATTCTAAGATCACTACTCAGCGATACTGGTGGTCTCTGGAAAAAGTCAATATTCAATGCAGATGGCATTAAGTATTGAGATGAACTATGGGCCTCTTTAATATTTCAGTAAACGCCTACATGAAAGGGACGTACATTCATAAAAAAAAACTTCAAAAGGAATTGTATGCAACTACCTCACCCATTGAGTAGGGCAGAGTAGTAATGGAGGTCAACATTAGGAAACTTTCTAAGTAGCAGACCGGAACAAAATATTGAAAAAAGTAAGAGGATTTAATAGGCAACTATTCTAGTCAAATTCTACCTACAAAAACATAAACTTACTTTTTATTTCTGTGTTTCCACATCATTCATTATGAAATGTGTGTGATTATTACTAGTGTAATTTACATCTGGCTTTCAGCCATACTATTTAGAAAGTATGCTATAAACTTTTGGTAAGATGTGCATTATTAATGGTACTGTCATACCTGTGTAAATGGTGTGGTACAAATGTTTAAAATACTGCATGTATCAGTATGCATATATGCTCATGGCATATAAAACACAACCACATAAAGGTATGTATAAAAAGGTATAGTTTACACAACTGATATAATAAACATGCCCCGTCTTTCTTAAAGTAGCACAATAGGCAAAACTTTTCTTCCTATTTTGGATAGTGTAAAGGAGGGTTATAACCCCAGTAAAGTTTATCTTTGCCTTCTTTGTCCCATTGGGGAGATTTCCCTTCACTTCCTGTCCCTTAGCAACAGCAAGTGAGAGGAAATCCCTGCAAAATAAGGAAATCTATTGGGAACCCCCAGGTCACCAGCACTAGTGTCCCCATTGGAAGATTTTCCCTCCTTTACTTTTCTGGGGACAACCCAACATTTTAGGTGTTCTAATACCTCTGCGCTCTATCCAAAACTGAAAAAATAAAGTTTGGCTTTAGTTATACTTTAAAATAACATAAGGAGCAGGGCTATAAGGATAGAGATCAAAAGGTACACGTAGAAAAGGGTTAAAGGGTATGTAATCCTTGACTGTTGGTAAATTGAAAATGTTGTGCAATATCTGTCTGATAAGTGAAAAAAGTAGTATTGATCTTGCCAGAAATCTTGTGAGCTGACAACTTCCTGTGCTCATTTCTTGTGCTGGATGTTATGTTACATTTCTCTCAACTATTTCTGAGGACTACATGACCACACCCTCTATGTTAAAGAGAAGAGGAAATGGACAGAGTCTTATCCCATTTCTGTTACCCTGTAGGGTGAATGCTGCCATCTTAGCACTGAAAGTGTGTAAAAAAAGGGAAAAAGATGGATAAAAAACAAAATTAATGCAGCCACCAGACCTAAAGACTGGTAAGCTGCAATATCTAACAATTTTGTTTTTGCATTTGGTTACACACATTTTTTATTTTTAGGAAAATATTGATGCATCTAAGTGTGTGTGGTCACCTGACTCCCTTAGCAGGCTTCAGTGGTATTGGAGGTGATCCAGTCAATATTTTCAAATCGCATTCAATATGGCATCCTGTGTGGCCAGGCGATTTACTTCTTTAGCTCCAACGTCACTGTGAAGTATATCGAAAAAAGTCTGTGACTTGTATAAAACACCTGTGTTTTGACGTTATACTTTTTATGAGTATTTATCTCCTTTCCTTTTTGCCTACAATACCCTAAAGTTTCACAGTAATTAGTATATAATTCATGTACAAATGTCACAGGGAGTACAATTAGAACAGTGAAACATTTACAAATGGACCTGTACAAAGGGAACGTTCAGCTCAGTTGCAAGAAAAAGAAAGTTTTAATTGAGCAGAACAGTTCACAATATGTTATGGCTGTCAAAAAGAACAAGTGTGAATGAGCTGTGAGGTCAGGCTAATAAAACATATGGAACACATTTAAACTCTGCAGGATATTATCCTGATTTTATGTATCTAAATTTCTTCACATTGTCTAAAATGTAGTAACTGGTTACCACAGATCTTTTCATGTTCCTTATAGAAAAAATATACGTACTGTACTCATAGATTGGAAATGAACAATCTTTCATACGTATTAACAAGTTTTTAATTAATCATAAATATCAGCTAGATGATACCATATAAAACTGTGAAACATGAGCAGAGGATGGTAAGAAAAGATTTAAAAACAATTACTGCTTTTCATTATTTTATCAATAATCATGGTTAAGCAGAATCTGTCAAAAAATATCATGTAAAAGCACATAAAAATCAAATATGTGATGGTATGCTTATTTGTGTTTTTTTATCCCATTATACATTATTTTATTCTCTTTCAATGTACCTTTGAACTTGTTAAAAAAAATGACCAATCCAGTAAGAGTCAGTTCCTTAGCACAGCCTGTACCTCTACGCACATCATATCCTTCTCATCTTTTGTGAGTACCTAGTTACATTCTGTGCTGCCCCAGCATCTCCGTAGCTCCCTTCACTTACCTACACAGTCTTTTATTTAGCTGCTGAGGAAGAAAAACGAAAGAGTGTTACTTGAAAGACAGCTCTGAGTCTGCTAGGAATGGCTGGACCAAGCAGCAGTCTCATAGCTTTTGGGATCCTACACAAGCAAGACTTTTGCTGGTAAATAACATGCAAAAATATGTCAAACGCACACAAAAAAAAAATCTAACGGTAATGTTAAAATAAATGGTTTGGAAGGTATATAAGAGAGCACCTGTAAACTTGGTCAGTTCAGTGCATGAGTTCTGTGCAAAGGCTCAACAATCCATGGGGTCATCAGTTATGAATCCACTCTAAAGAATGATACACTTGAGTTATAAAAATAGGAGCAGAATGCCTGCGCTCCTTAAAAAAACAAACAAACCCCTTTCCAGGGAAGATCAGAATTTGGTTCATTACAACAGGGGTCTCCAAACAAAGGGACAGTGTACATTCCTTCAGACATTGGGGGGCGGACTGTGGCCACTGGGAGTAGAAAATTACCCAGGCTTGGTGGTCCTAGCAAAGAAATTACATAGTGCCTGTGGTCAGTAGGAGGAGAAATTGTGCCCCATCATTGGTGTCAATGGCAGGAATAGTACCCCATCATTGGTATTAGAAGGAGACATTGTGCCCCATTCTTGTGTCAGTGGGAGGAATCATCCCCTACTGTTGGTGTCAATGGAAGGAATAATACCTCATGTCAGTAAGAGGAATAATGCCACAACAAGGGCCAGATAGAGGCAAGCAAAGGGCCATATCTGGCCCGCGGTTTGGAGACCACTGCATTGCAAGACAGAGAAGAAAGCCAGGAGCTGACACTTTACAAGCCTCTGATGCTGGATGTTTTCCATCTATCTGTGAAAACTCACCTATAACCTCACTCAGTACTATGTGTGGTTTCCTCTCATGCATTGACTGGAGCATCAAGCTGTACACACCCGACTGCAATATATGCCTTTTCAGACAAGCAGATTTATCATTACAACTCCCCAAAGCATACACAATTAAGCTAGTTTATCTTTGGGCTGCAGCACTGATTAGTGTAGTCTTGTGTAGTCCCACTGTCAGAATTTCAAAGACACAATGGAGAGGATATCCCCATCCACCTCGATGGGGACATCGGTCTAGTTTTGTTGTTTTAGCTGTCTTGCTGAATGAAAAAACTGAGCCATGTATGGCCAGTTTTAGGCTTCTGACATGCCGGATTTGGTTTCAAATTTCTTCTGCCACTGTATTTTTCTAAATAGTTACTTAAAAGCTCCCAGGGAGAGTATTGCTGTGTCGCCAGCATTACAGTTCACTTTAACATCTATATAAGCCATTAAAATATTTTCATTACATAGATAAAGTTGCACACACATGGCATTAGAAATTTGCTTTACCACATTGTTGACTATACCTATACTATACATTATAACTATACATTGTTAACCTATAAAAAAGCTAAAAGATATCCCTATGCAGGTTCCAACCAAAAATCCTAGGGTCCTATAATTAAACTCTTACAACTGCTTTATAACTTCCTGCTGCACAACGACTCCATTGCTTTAACAAAAAAAATCAATGGGTGGTGTTGCGCTCCCAGGTGTATGAACGTATAGATGTTGAGAATGTCACTTATAAATACTGTGCAAAATGAGCAACTCATAAATATAAATAGACACAATGTCACATAAATACTGTAGAGACACTAGTAAAGAGTGAAAAAATTGTGACAAAAACTGCAATGATGTGCAAAGTAAAGTGACTGATGTGCGTCCACTGCTAGACTATTCAATAAAGCAGTAGTGTGCAAATATAGAATTATAAAGGGACTGTAGTGCAATGATTGCTAAAACATCCCATAGAGATAATATAAGTGATGATCTGGATGATAACAAAATATTAATGGATTAAAAAAAACACACAATCAAAAATAATAATAATGATAATAATAATAGTTCATAAGTAAAGTGGTGCAAAATGGTGCAGCTGGAATTCTGGTCTGGGGTTTCCAGCAAGATAAAAGTGCAGAGTGCAGATCTGGAAGTGCTGAATATCTTGAATACTGTGGCACTGTGGTTAGGGTGCTGTGGGTCTTCGGTGCTAATGTCACCCATAGGTGTACTAACTTCTTACCTTACTGCTGTAAGGTAAGCAGCATATGTAGAAAACAGGGAGATGGGTGGTCACTCCAGGGGGAAATATGGGTCTCCAATTCGTTCTTCCTCAGACCTTCCATAAGTGTATGAAGCCTATGTGGTGATAGCTCTGGATGCCTCCTCACAGGATAAAACCAGGTACCGCTCAGCATACAGCTGATCCCTGATGAAGTCACGTGACGGTGATGGCACGCGTTGGATACACGGACACCGGAAGTGACGTCCTGGCCGCGAGCTCGCCGCATATTACATACATTACACTGTATGGTTGTTTTAATGTGAGTACTTTACTTTAAGTTTAGAAATAAAACGCTTTTACCGAAAAACTACACAATAGAAGTTCCTTATTTCCTCCCTATACCACCATGGCTGCTGTATGCTGAGCGGTGCCTGGTTTTATCCGGTGTGTTTCTAACTGTGGAGGGTGATCACAGGGAGCAGAGATTAGTGACACTGTCACTAGGCACAATGGGGAGATGCTTGTTTACATTAGCATCTCCCCGTTCTTCCTCCCCGTGAGACGATCACGGGTATCCCCGCAGTGATCGAGTCCACACGACCCGCAACCCAACTCACGGAGCTTGCCGCGGGCGCGTGCGTCTGCAGGCCGCCTCTTAAAGGGCAACGTACAGGTACTCGATTCTGCCTGTACGTGCCCTTCTGCGCAGTATATCTGCGTGAGGCAGTCGGCAAGCAGTTAAAATGAAGATATATGCAATGACATATCTCCTGAATCCTGTCTGTGGCAACAGTGTGACCACTTGCTGTCTTGGCAGAATAGACAGGCAATTTACAGTGATTGTAAACAATCACCTTGTAAAACAACCCATTCAATTTAACATAGAAATGTAAGGCAAAACATTTGTGTATAGTTAAAAGAAAACATTATAAATACCCTTTTCCCTTTTTTTATAAAATGTTCCCTCTGTTCTCAGCTGCAGAAGAGCTGGGGGGAGGAGAAGCAACAGTACACTGAGCTTCCCAGTAAATGGCTGTGCGGCGGGGTGAGTAAGGACAAGTCTGATCATTGGAGGAGAGTACACTGAGTTCCCAGCATAGATAGAGAACTGACCACAGTGTACTCTCCTGCTTAGTGTGGTCAGTTTTTAATAGGAAAGCAAGAGGACTAGCAGGAACATCAGGGATTTCACAAAAACGAAGCACTACAAAGAGAACAGAATACTTTCTCATACAAATACATGGTACAGCAAGCACATATCAGGAATATTAAGTGTTGGGTTAAGAAACACTTTAACTCTTCGATATGACACAAAAGTTGAATTAAATGTAGTTTTACATCAGATAAGTGCAATGCATGTTTTTCCAATCTTTTGAAGAGTAAGAAGGCAATGATTTATCTAAACCCTTTCTTTGCAGTGCAAAGTAAGACTATCTGTACAGCAGGGTGTGGCAGGTAGTGTCTAACTAGTGACTTAACCAACTAGCACTAAACAGGAGGTCAACATATCAAGGGCACATAATAAACAGGCTACTGTGGCAGCACATTCCCAGCCTGGCATTGATGGTCCATAAGTCCATGAAGATTAGTGATCTTTCCAGGTGGCTGCCCGTCCATTATCAATGCGTCCACCCCCCTAATCTACACATCTACATGTGGGGCCCCGGATGCATGGATTCTAATCAGGGTTTATTTTTAGTTTAAGCATGTGATTAGAGCCGGTGATAATAATAGGGGATTTTAACTACCCAGAAATTGACTGGAGTAATGGCACTGCTGGGACAGTTAAAGGGCAAAAATGTATAAACCTATTACAGGACAATTTTATGGTCCAGTTTATTGAGGCCCCAACTAGGAATGATGCTCTGCTGGATCTGGTAATCTTAAACCATGCAGAACTTATTACTAATGTTCATATAAAGGAACACCTGGGTAGCAGTGATCATAACATGATTTCATTTGATGTTAGCTGTAAGCAAGAAATACATACAACTTCAAGAGAGCAAATTTTCCAAGGATGAGGGCTGCTCTCCAGGACTTGGACTGGGAGGGAATATTGGCATCAATGAGCACAGAACAGAAATGGGAATTCTTCAAAAAGACTGTTTGGGACCTCACTGCAAAGTATATTCCCATGGGTAATACGTTTAAAAGGCTTAAAATAAAACCTATGTGGCTCACGGTCAAAGTTAAAAAAGCTATAAAAAATAAGAAAAGAGCTTTTAAAAAATATAAAAATGAAGGAACACTAGTGTTGTTTAAATGGAGAGTTTAATAAAAGACCACATAGACGAGTTCTTGCTGGAAAAAAAACATTTTAAGCAACAGACAGCATGGGTTCATGAAAGACAGAAGTTGTCAGACAAACCTGATTTCTTTTTATGAAGAGGTAAGTAAAACCTTGGACAGAGGCGTGGCTGTGGACGTGGTATACTAGGATATTGCAAAAGCGTTCGATACAGTTCCCCACATGGCTCATGTGTAAGGTAAGGTCTACATGCTTGGAAATATCAGTTTGTAAATGGATAGAAAACTGGCTAAATTACATAATTCAGAGAGTAGTGGTTAATGATTCTTACTCTGAATGGTCTAAGGTTATCAGTGGTGTACCCCAATGATATTGGGTCTGGGATCAAAAGTAACATTTCTGTCTTTGCAGATGACACCAAGCTATGCAGTGGAATAACGTCCTTACAGGAGGTCTCCAATTTACAAGCCAACATCAATGCTCTGTCTAATTGGGCGACTATGTGACAGATGAGGTTTAATGTTGATAAATGTAAAGGTATGCACTTGGGGGCTAAGAATATGCATGCATCATACATGCTAGGGGGAGTACAACTGGGGGAATCCGTAGTGGAGAAGGATCTGGGGGTTTTGGTAGATATTAAGCTCAATAATAGCATGCAATGTCAAGCTGCGGTTTCCAAAGCAAGCAAAGTCCTTTCTTGTATTAAGAGAGGTATGGAATCCAGAGAGAGAGATATCATTTTGCCCCTGCTCAAATCGTTAGTAAAACCTCATCTGGAATATGCAGTTCAGTTTTGGGCACCAGTTCTCAAAAAGGATATCGGGGAACTGGAGAAAGTGCAGAGAAGTGCAACCAAACTGATAAGAGGCATGGAGGAGCTCACCTATGAGGAAAGATTAGAGGAACTGAATTTATTCGCTCTTGAGAAGAGGAGAATAAGGGTGGATATGATCAACATGTACAAATATATAAGGGGTCCATATAGTGAACTTGGTGTTGAGTTATTCACTTTACGGTCAACACAGAGGACAAGGGGGCACTCTTTACGTCTAGAGGAAAAGAGATTTCATCTCCAAATACGGAAAGGTTTCTTCACAGTAAGAGCTGTGAAAATGTGGAATAGACTCCCTCCAGAGGTAGTTCTGGCTAACTCAGTAGATTGCTTTAAGAAAGGCCTGGATACTTTCCTAAATGTACATAATATAACTGGGTACTAACATTTATAGGTGAAGTTGATCCAGGGAAAATCTGATTGCCTCTAGGGGGATCAGGGAGGGATTTTTTTTCCCCTGCTGTCGCAGATTGGAGCATGCTCTTCTGGGGTTTTTATTTGCCTTCCTCTGGATTAACTGTGGGTATAGAATTGGGTATATTGGATTGTACAATATTTTTTATTTATTATTTCTTTTTTTATGGTTGAACTGGATGGACTTGTGTCTTTTTTCGGCCTAGCTAACTATGTAACTATGTAGCCAGAGGCTCTAATAGGCTTCAAAAAAGGGTGAGCTCAGGGCGTAGAGCATTGCGCCCCGAGCACACCCAGTTGTGTGACAACAGCGAATGAATATTCACTATTGTCACACTGGTTCTCCTCCCAGCCAATCAGGAAGCCGGTCTTAGACCCGTTTCCTGATTGGCCGAAAGGAGAAGTGTTCCAATTGGCCGAGGAGGAGGGAGTAGACGCACAGCAGAAGCCGCCTCCCATCGCCCTGGAGGGAAGCTCTGCCTGCGCCATAGATGCTGTAAGAAAAATTTACCACCAGCCACCACTGATCTATCCTCTGAACCTGAAAGTCACAAAAGTCACATACTGTCAAATACTGTAAGTTCCTAAAAGAAGGTCACTTATGGGTGGAAGTATGATAGTCTCTATCCTTAGGAGCCTCTGGACAAACCTGAAGTTGCCGCTGGTCCTGTGAGAAACTCTGTAGCATCTAAATAAGTAAACAGTGATTTAAAGTCGCTAGTTACACAGTCCATGAACCAATGACATGAGCATTGCCATACAGGATCTAAGTATTAGTAGATTTCTGGTTACCTGTTGAAGGTTCAGTCCTGTTGCTTTCAGTAGTAACTTGAGATGTAGTCTCTCTAATGCTGATAAAAGATGATATACTGATGTAAACTTAATAACTCATGGGAAGTCTGATTGCCAGAGTTAATTTAATAGTATTGTCTGTTTGATCTCTGCTTTTTACTGGAGTGAGGAGCACGAATATTGACCCAACCTATCATTCCAACCACTGAACTGTTCATGTATTTTGTGCATCCTACAGGTGTTTCTTCCCAGCAAAAAAATGAATTTTGCATCATTATCATGTGGTTAGATGAGGCCAATGGAATCAATGACACATGATGTGTAGTGATTTCCGTTCTTGGAGTGGTGACAATGAATCGTTATGGGGGCCCACAGGCAGTTGGGGCACAGGAGTAATCCCCCCAGGAAAGCTGGAAGAGTCCATTTCCTTCTGATTTGCGTGGTCTACCTTGTTTGGCCATGGGCTGGGAAGGTAGAGGGTCTGCGGTGTCTGTGCCCCCTGGGAGTGGTTGCCCTAGGGCTGCTCTGAGTAACACTTGGGTGTGGGCCCCCGCTGTGTGAAAAGGCACATGGTCACAGTCACCAAATTGCTTTCCTTTTGCACTGGCTAAGCAGACCATTGGAAACCTTAGTGCCTGTCAGGAGCCTTGCACCCCGGGGCATCAGGGTAGAGGTTTCTGTGTGAAATATTTTTTCAGTGAAAGCAATTCTTCCTGTTGTATCTACCTTGCCAGTGTGCAGGACAAGACTTCACCCTTTACATTAAACATGTTGAAAAACTCTGAAGTGCCAAATAAATGACTGGTTTGATTGTTTAAAAAAAGCATTCACCCTAACAGCCTTTTTTGCTTGCTCTTAAGGAAACACTTTAAACACACAAATCTTAGTGCTCATTTTGTGTTGTAGCTCACTATACTTAGAAATGATCAGTGGAAGTTCTTGGCTTTCCCCTCCATGATCTGACTTGGGTACTGCCTGCCAAAAGTGCTCTGTGGATGCACAGCATCTGAAGCAAATGGCATGGATCCTTAGAAATCATTCTTCAAATGTCTTTCCCTTGAACATATGGCAATTTCTGAGAGGATGTGTTTTGTTGTGGATAAGAAAGTAGGAGTTTGGGTCATTTTGCCTTCCTAGCCCATTGTTAGTTGTGGGTGTAACTCTTGTTTTTCTAACACATACATTGTTTTTACAGTCTCTGTCTTTAGGTGTGAGGTTTTCTTTTCCTCTAGTTGAGGGGATAGAGATGCTCAGATTGAAAAATTTAGAAGATTTGCTTGTTCTTAGCTATGATTACGTCTTTGATGAACTTGTTTCCCCTTTTCTTTGGATATTTGTAAGACAATTTTGCTATGAATAGGTTTATACCAAGATTTTAGCAATAGTGACAAAATCACTTTTATGCAGGCAGGAAGTGGCATCACCGAGATGCAGAGAGGATGAAAAAATGGTGTAAACAGTATTTTATTAAAAAAATGTATTAAAACAATTGTTTATGTTGCACATGCTTGAGAAAAACGGATGTCATCCATTTAGGGTTTGCATCTGCTTTAGGATAAATCTTATGTTAACAAAAAAATACTTGTAAACACATCAGCATTTATAGTTAACAATACATCCATTAAAATAATAATAATTAATCCTGTGATGGTATATGGCAGTGTTTCTCAACTCCAGTCCTCAAGGCGCCCCAACAGGTCATGTTTTCAGGATTTCCCTCAGATGAAACAGCTGTGGTAATTACTAAGGCAGTGAAACTGATCAAATCACCTGCGCAAAATAAGGGGAAGCCTGAAAACATGACCTGACCATGACCTTGAGGACTGGAGTTGAGAAACACTGGTATATGGTACCAACTAGGATCGCTGCTTATCTCTCAGGGGCTTCTCCGGTCTTTTTCCGAGGATGCGGTCAGGAGGGGACTGCTTTCCATATATGGTGGCAATGCCACAACGTGAAACATTTCTGGATCAGAATCCTAAATTTAGATTTCGATCAGAATCAAATAAATGAACGGCTATACACAATACTTACTGATAAACTCAAGCTGTTCAAGAAAACCTGGTGCCCCTGGATTTGATATCTATTGGGAGACACCCAGGCTCACTTGGTATAAATAGCAGCCTGGGTTGGAGGAGTTTGCACATCCTTTCTTCTCTTCTTTTTCTTTACTTTGTAGTCCTTTTCGGTCTGTCCCCTTTTTTTCTGGGAGTTGTGGTCCCCATACTGATTGTGTGGGATGTTGACTTTTTTCAGGTTGCACAGTTATCCCCTCCAATTGAAGTAGGACGGGAGCCATGAATTATGGCAGCGGACGAGACTATGCCTTGTGAATTTGGCTAATGGGATAGATGTCTCCTGTAAAGTGGCTAACTTTACCTTAGGCTCATTTAAGTTGCCAAGTACCATGGTGGTAAGATTTTGTTATCTATACATATGAAGCTAGGCTCACCGCAACCATGGACTTCAGGGTCCTGATTTCCTTACATAGGCGATGTTACTTATCTTTATTTTTGTAAGTCTATGTAGATGTATGGCTTGGTATTACCCCCAATGTTATCTTATAATGTAATTTATCTCTCTCTAAAATCGTTTTCAATAAAATTATTGGAAACAAAAAGAATAATAATTATATCTGTAATAGGCATTTTTGCAATACAATGTTATCCAAAAATATGTTTTGTTATTTTCATTTGTTCTGAAATAAATGTACTTGTTTTTGCATATCAGTAACAAATATTCGCTCAAATGCATAAAGCAAATAAAATGAAAAAAAAATAAGTCAATTACAACATGCCTTGCATGCTTTTGTATAATTTATTAAGTATTTATGTGCCTCTTTTTTCCTGTAAGATCAGGCATATCTAAAAGGTTGCATTCTTTAGTTAGTTCTGAGAAGCTTAGATACACCTGTTTTATTTCTGTTTTGTACAGCTTCAACGAAAGACGGATGACAGGTGAGAGGAAGTTCAAGGTCAAGAGAAAAGCAAAACTCAGATTAACAGCAACCAGGAATTCTTCCAGTGACTGAATGATTCATATAACTGCAAGAGCCTATTTATAAAATATTAGAAAAGAAAAACAGGGACAAACCAGAGTAGTTACCCATAATGACCAAGCTGATTGCTTGTTTCATCTCCTTTTTATTTTTTTATTTTCATTATTTAGGTTTCTGCTACCAGCCTTTTCAAGGCAAAAAATGTTATTTCCTTTGTGTGTCACATGCTAAATGTGTCCAAAAGCTTGGATTATTTAACTGAGGAAACATTGGGGAAGGGGAAACATGACAGATTTTCATTCAAGTAAATCGGAAATCTCAGTATGAAATTTCTCTATTGAGCAGAGGATCCCAGGATGGAAATCAGTGGAAATGCTTTAATTGTGTCAGGTATTTGGAAGAAGTCCTCTTCTTGGGATCTTAACCAAAGATGGATTACCTTCCTGACAATGCTTAGGCCAGAACCCCAATGTTTGTCCTAGAAACAAGCAAAGTTTGCAATAAAGACGGCTAAATCAGAATTAAAACTAGGCTAATCTGCAAACTGCAAATGTTTTGATTCTTCCCAATATGAACAGACACACTTATTCTGACCCTACAGATCATCCTCTTAATTATCAACAGCCTACACTTAAGTTATGAAAAATGAAACAATAATTCAAAGCGGTGGGAGTTATCGGTAAAGAATGATATAGAAAAAAACTATAAGGTGTACGTTTAATAAACTGTGATGAGCCGAGATCATGATGATCTCAGCTTATCTCAGAGCATTGCCGGTTTAATATACTGAGATGAGTACTGGAGAACTTATTCTTCTCTTCTCATCTCAGTACACAAAACGGCTGCATTGACTGCAATAGAAACGGCCTGTTTAATATACAGTGATACCACTTTATCACTGTGCTTCTCTTTTGAGTTCTCCTTTCTGGCTTCTCAAGCCCAGAGGTGGAGTTAGCAGCAAAAAAGAGGAGATCTCTGGCAGTGAATAGCTTCTTCCTTCATCCATCTGCCTGCATGGTCAAAAGTTAAAGTAAAAACTTTCTACAGCAGTGGAAAATACAACAGCATGTTAAAATTTCATTAACTATACAATTACACACACATTATATATATATATATATATATATTTATTTATTTTTGTTATATCTGTGTGTGTATATATTTTCATCTGTGTATATATATATATATATATATATATATACACAGATGAAAATATATACACACACACAGATATAAAAAATATATATATATATATATATATATATATATATATATATATATATATATATATATATATGTATGTATATATATATGTGTGTGTGTGTACACCCATGCAAAGGCAGTGTTGTGGCTACAGATAAATATGCACATGTGTTATGCTTATGTATTAATCATTTTTTGTTATGGGGTGTCTGTTTATTGGGTAGGGGGAATATATCTTTATTATTAAGTTAATATGTGCAGTGTATGTGGAGTGCTTCGTGTTTCACTTTGGGGTTCTGATACTGAAATCTCCCGAGCTATTGCGAGATTACAGAAACAGAAGCCGTTTAGGGATTCTCAAAGCATTTCTAGATCACTTCTATTCTCAGTGAGAGAAGCGATCTACACTGTATATTAAACTGCCACAAGGGGGAGAACAGATATCTCAGAGAAGAGCCGAGAACTCCTGAGATCTGAAATATCTCAATATATTAAACGGACACCTAAAAAACTAATTTTACTCAACCACCTTTGAGAAAATGTATAAGTGAATTATAGGAAGAAATCTATCATCAACTCACTGGATTTCATTTAAATAAACACTTTATTTTATATATCAAATATTAATTTTAAAGGTACCACAATAACCATACACCTACAAACATACCTAAAAACATGCAGCCACCTTACATACATATATACGTAAATAGTATCCAATGTAAACTGTATCTGTTATGTATATACACCAACAAATAGTAAGGCATCAAAGCTGGATATAGAGTACATGAAAATGTATAAAAGGTGTATATAAGGTAATTGGGGAAAATTAAACCACACCAAAAAAATCTATTAAAATGCTGACCGACTAAACTGTTGGTCTATGAATGGCTGAACTGTTGGTCTAAATTTTTCCCCTACTTTCCTGTGGTGTATTATTGATTGTACTTTACGGTGTTGGTTGAGGTACGTCATATCTTCAGGTTACAATAGCTCCCTAGTGGTGCTTTCTTTTCCTAATCTGATTTAATAGGTTTATTCTTGGCTTGGTTGTGAAGAATTCCATATTTACCTTTGTCCTTTTCTATTCATTCAGCCCTCATTCAGGTGTTGACTATTCCGCATGTCACATCTGTTGGATCTCTCAGTGGTTGCTGCCCCCCTCATTCCAACTTCTGAAGGCAGCAGTACAACCTCATTTTCCAAGGTTATCTACAATTACTTTGTCCCTAAATGGACTTCAAGAAAATGATTTTACAATAATTACAAAAATCTTTTTTTTCCTGCCTATAAAAGAAGACTGTAAATTCATTATTTTCTTGGTAGTCTCAGAGCCACACACCACTCTGTCCAGTAGAAATCCTTCCTGAAGCTCTTTTTTAAACGGAGACTTTAGGGGATGACAATCTCCCTCTTCCTTTTCACTGGTTCATCCTGCTTACCTCCATGTCATTTTTGGATACCTTAGTGACGTGGAGGTCAGTAGGAGGAACCAGCGAGAGCTTCAGGTGAGCAAGGTCCCTGTCAGCGTCAGAAGAGAATTTCTCCTGAACGGAGCAAATTCTGCAGAGTAGGTAGTGGGAAATGAAAGTATTTACATACTTCATTTATAAAAATTTCTATTTTGCATGCCTTCATTTTAAGATTTAATTTTGTCTCATATGACTGCAAACACTGCTAATGTTGTTAATGAAAACAAAGTCAGATGTTCCTGATTTTTACACCTACCACAGTTAGCAGATTTTCTTTTCAACTGCAGTTTATGAAGAATCATATTACCTGTCTAACAAAGGGCCTATTCACACTTTAATGCTACGGTACATTATTGTTTTTTTATTTGCTCAATAGCTTATGTTGTGTTAAGGTGAAATGAAATGAAAAAGAAATGGGCTTGCCAATGCTCCAGAATGGACAAAAAAAATGGACACACATTTTTCAACCACAACACACAGTATTGCGTTACCGCATGGTATGGTGCACTTCATACGTGTGTTGGAGTTAACACACACAAATTTAATCAAAAAACACACACACAATCTGCTTAATGGAAATGTGCATGTTGCAGCAACTCACAACTCTGGAGAAGTGTAAATGAATAATGAATATTAACACAATGATGTTTCACCAAGAATTTTTGAAATAATGAATAACTGAGCAGTATTAGATCATTGTTGGATTCTAATATTCACAACCTCCATATCCATAAGCTACTGTAACGCTATCAATGACTGCAAAATAAATCTACTTATTTCATATTAATATTGTTCCGAATTGTTGTATAGTTACCATTTATCAATATAATAAAAGTTTTAGTCCTAAAATGACCCTAAAACATACAAAATATGTGTATAATGAAAGCATATAACAAATGCAATAACAGATGAGACATTAACAAGCAGTGTATAAACACCTTCCGCAACTCCATCCAGGCAGCTAAAAATAAATGGAAAGAGGCTTAAAGAACATGAAGAAAAGATTAAGTGGAATACCACAAAGAAAGACTTGGTTTTATGCATACACTGGATATGTATTGCTGACATATGCTCATTAATAAGTCTTGTTTATCCAAGTCACCATGGTACTTGGAGACAACACAATCGAAAGCAGCCTTCCGCTGTATTACTGTTAATGATGAATGGCTATATCTTTTGTAACATTAAAAGATATATTATTTACAGTAGCTACTGCTAACCTTTTTTTTATAACTCATGCTTTCCTGAAGCCATTGTCTTTTACCTTTAAACTCTACTGGTGGATTTTACAGTAAAACGTGTTGTTGCCCATAACAATCATAGTTAGATTTTTTAGCTTGCAATACAACAATTTTTACTTGGTGTGCTAATTATTTATAGCATCTTATATTTATTCTTTATATACCTGGTAGAAACTACCAAAAATCTAGGTAATAAAAAGTATTACAATCTTTGGGCTCTTTAGACTCAGGAGAATACAGTAGAGATGAGAAGACTTTGTATAATCTATGCCACAGACAAATTGCCAATTTTATGCCTACTATACAGTTATTTGCTCAAATTGCAGAATTGGCTAAATATGGCTTTTATAAATCATGCTGTAACTTGATTCTTTTATGCAAACACCTACCTATGCTTCTGCATTTATTCCTGCTCTTGCTGATGAAATCTGTCTCGCTCTAGCCAACTTTTTCACACCTGTATCTGAGAGTGTGATAGAAATTGGCCAGCCACATGATAGTTTTCTTCAGCAAGAAGTAAATGCTGAGAAAAAAGATGTAGGCAGATGTTTTCTTACAAAAATATATGAGTATAAACCCTCAGATGGTACCGCTAGGTACAAAGTGGCCATCAGCAAGATACTTTTGCATCAGCTAAGCGTGAACCTTTATTTTCTGGTCAAAGCAGGCTTAATACTGCTTGATGAAATGTGTCACTGCTAATGGTATCTAAAAATAGCCTCTTTTTACAAATACTGTATAATTCAAATAATAGTGGATGTGGGTGCTGCTGCTGTCTTTGGATCAAGATAATTGTAAAAGGGTACACAGGGTACATTGTCATAGTACAATTTCACAATTGAGTCTGTCTGTGAAAATTGTGCTGTTCCGCACATGCAGCTTCAAGGCAGCCCCCAAATGTCATATCACCCACCAAGCCACATGAAAAGGGCCCCCTCCCTTCTGTACTTTTTTTCTGGTATTGGCACAGGTCCTCTATGGCAGCACCCAGGTTCTCATGCCTTTCTTTGACAAGAGCTTGTCTAGTAGCCCTAGGTCCAAGACTAACTGTCAAGATTTTATCCTCATATAGGTGTACGTTTATTAAACTGAGAAGTGTTTTCTCAGTTCAGTTCTTTGCAGTTCTCAGAGGAAAATGATCTCCTCTGCAGCCGGTTTATGAAGCTGAGAACTTCAGTTCTCAGAGGGAGAACAGAGGAGAAGTGTTTCCTCTGAAAACGGCTGAGATCAGTGTAAAAGTAGGCGGGCTGCCTGTAATCTTGTGAGATATTGTGAGTACGCTGCAGCCAAGTTCAAAGAGTGAAACTAAAGTTTAAAAGAACATGTAATTACATGTTTTCAGACACGTGATAACTAAATAAATATATATATATATATATATATATATATATATTGTTAATATTCATTTTTAACCCACTGGTGCTGATATTAGGAAGAAAGAAGACTTCTTCCTCTAATCACACCAGGTTTTCTCCCAGATTCTCCACCTCTGAGCTGGTGAATCTGGAAGGGAGATATTTCAGTGTAACAGCTGTGAAATCTTCAGATCTCACTTTTATAAACTGGCCGTTTGTGACAGAACAGTCCTGTACTGTGATGAGAAGCGGAAAACATGTTCTCTGCTCCTTACCTCAGCTACATAAACTGGTACACCCGAGAGATCAGCCGTGATCCTGAGGATCACAGCTGATCTGTTTTATAAATGGACACCATACTTCAATATAATTCAGTGCAAAGTTTTAAGTATTTGAATTTTAATGTGAATCAAACCTGAATGGATTCTTTGATCACCTTTCATTCAAATATGTATGTTATACAGTATATATGGCTATATTGTAACCAATTCTTTAAAGTTTAACAAAACCCCAATTTATTTTTTGTTTTAAGTAGAGTGGAGAAGCGTTAGAACTCCAATCAGGTTTTTATTGCTGCTATTTCACCATTGGAGAGGTCCACTCTCTGGCCACTATCATTGTAGCTGAAAGGGTAAGAAAATTTTAAAGATTGGGTTGTCACCTGAACATGAATAGAGGAGAAATCTGTTAATGGGGACACGTGTTCCAGTGCAAATTGTAAGAGGGGATACTTCCTGTTGTTCCTACAGGACAAGTGAAGGGAAATTTCCACAATGAGACTCAGATTGCAAGGTGTTTTAGTAATTTCCGACTTTATCCAAAATGTACTACATGCTGTGTTTCCTTGCTTGCTACAACCATGTACATTAATCTATACAATTGGGGAATCGCGCTAGTTATTAATATAAACCAAAAACAATTGAACAAATCAATTGTTGGAAAAATGTACAAATGAATGTGATAAATATGTGAATAAAAAAATTATAATGCAACAAAAATGTGAAATGTCCACAATAAATTGATGTGTTAAAAGCACCACTGAAACTCAATACTGTCCATCATCCATCACCTGCTTGTGAATCCACCATCAGCTGTAGAGAACTCTTATCAGCTCCACTGGGCCCCTTGTTATAGCGGGTCTGGAAGGACCTGTGGCTTAACACCCAGCTGGGGCCTTTTTCTAGTCTCAATGATGTTTCACACTGAATTGTAGCTCAGCTGAGCGATCCTCACAGGTGATGCTGGGTGGGACTGAAGCTTCTGGTCACATGCCCTTTTGCTCTGTTCTGTTTTTCTTTCCTCCTGTGTGCATAGGGTCTGCTACAAGCTCAAGATTCTGTCCAGGTAAAACTGGGCCACCGCTGGGTGTGCTGGGGGGCCCTTCTCTGTATGGGGGCCCCTGGAGAACCTCTGAGAGAAGTGTCAGTGGTGGATGTGAGTACCTGAGGTCAGATAGGAGGAGAGAGTAGAGCAACAAGAGAGATGAGTGTCAGGTCACCTGAGACCAGGTGACAGGTGCACTCAGTAAGAATAGGAAGTGCACCACTAGGTAGTGGACCTTAGGACTGACTGCTGCGGATTGTACCCAGGGAGATTCAGGACACAGGTCTACTGGATCACTAACACAGATCCCAGTGGGAACTAGAGCATAGATTCCCCAGGGCGCGGAGTCTAAGAGCCAGCAGGTGTTCGCCAGAGCCTCTAGTGGTGAGGATGGACTTCGCTGCAGTCTGGCTCCAGGTCGCGACCCCCAGGGTCTCACAGCTCACGCTCACAGTAGACTACAGGAGAAGGAAGCAGCAGGCTGGAATGACAAGGATAGTAAGGGGATAAGGCAGAGGTCAGGGTAAACAGGAACAACAGAGTACGCGCCAAAGGTTCAGGGTCACAGGCAGACAGGGATGGTCGGGGACATGCCAAAGGGTCAAGGTCACAAGCAGACAGGAATCGTTGAGAACACGCCAAGGTCGGTAACGGAGACAAACATAAAGCAGGAACCTGGAAGCCAAACACACCACGGATACACAATGGTTGATCAGCACCACTGGCTTGCAGAGCACAGGTTAATATAGGGTTCCCTGATAGGGCCTGGGGTGGAGCCATGCTTAGAGGAGAGGTTATAAAACCCACCAGGTGAGAGTGGCTGGCCTCTTAGTTGGAACACATGAGGAGAGGTAAGCAAACAGGGAAAGATTACTGCATAACCATGACAGTACCCCCCCCCCCTCTTATGAGGCCTCCCCCTCCCCCACCCGGGTCCAGGCTTAAAGGGACACTCCAGATGGAACCTTCTCAACAGATGAGGAGCAAGGACCTCAGATGCAGTGATCCAAGACCTCTCCTCAGGACCAAACCCTTTCCAATGTACGAGGTATTGAAGAATGCCTTTACGGAGTCGGGAATCCAAAACTTGACTAACCTCGTATTTTAGATTATCCTCGGAGACCGGAACCGAGGTAGGGAGAGGACGAGAGGACTTGTAGAGGACTAAAGGCTTTTTAGGAATGGTTAAGGGCATAGAAGCAGTAGGGTGAGGCCAGGTTACAGAAGGTCCTGAACAAGAAGCAGAAAGCTCACTGGGCATGGGCTGGACTGGCATAACTAGTGCGGAGGTGGCATAACTAGTGCCGACTGAATAGTATTGTCAGGTGTAGTGACCATCTCAATCGCATCAGTCCGACTATTGCAGGACACATCCCAGAGATCACTATAGACAGCGGGACGAGCAGAAGCTACTGGGATGATGGCAACAGGAGGTTTCTCTTTTGGGGTAACCTTGAGTAGGCAGGAAGAGGAACAGGAGGAACCCCAAGCCAGGATCTGTTCAGCAGTCCAGTCAACGTGTGGAGAATGGAGCCATAACCAAGGAAGACCTAATATGATAGGAGATGAAGCCTTAGGTAAGACAAGGAAGGATATCCACTCCTGAGGGAGTGTCCCTACTGACATCTTAACAGAAAGGGTCTGGAAGCGGATAGGGCCCCCTGGGAGAACAGTGCCATCAATCGCCAAGACCACCAATGGCGTTGTAAGGGGCAAAAGGGTAAGTCTCATGGAGGATGCAGTTTCCCAATCCATGAAATTGGCAGCGGCTCCGGAATCCAGATGTGCTGAGACCGAACGAGAGGAAGTGCCGACATGAAGCAACACAGAAAGGAGAAGACGAGAAGGTGAAGGTGATATTTCAGGGTCTAATACTCCACCTTCCAGATGTATTAGCCCTGAGCGTTTTTCCGGACGAAGAGAACAAGTGTCACGGAAATGACCTTTGGCCCCACAATAGAGGCATAGGCCCAGAGTTCTGCGCCTAGCGCGTTCTTCGGGAGATAACTTGGTCCAGCCCAACTGCATAGGTTCCTCAGCAGGCAGGGGGTGCTCATCAGATTGAAGAGAAGGGACTGGGAGCTCAGGCTGACTAAAGAACGGAGAGTGCTGGAGTCTTTTTTCAGGGGCACTCTCCTGAAAGCGAATATCGATCTGGTTACACAAGGTGATGACACTGTCCAGATCAACAGGAAGGGATCTTCCTGCTAATTCATCCTTCACTCTATCAGAGGCCATGTAAAAAGGTTGCAACTCGGGCCTCATTATTCCAGCTCAATTCAGCTGTGAGGATACGGAACTGAAGAGCATACTGTCCCACAGAAGCGGACTCTTGACGGAGACGTAAAAGAGCGCTAGCCGCTGAGGAGACACGACCCGGTTCCTCGAAGATATTCCGAAAAAGTTTCAAGAAATCAGACAGGCTAGAAACCACTGGGTCATTCAGTTCCCACAGAGGGGCAGCCCAAGCTAGCACCTTGCCTGACAGGAGGGATATAATATATGTGACTTTCGCCCGATCAGACAGGAAGTTTTGGGGCTGAAGTTCAAAACGAATTGTGCACTGGCTAAGGAACCCCCTGCAAGCCTTGGAGTCCCCAGAGAAATGGGCCGGAGCTGGTAGTTGTAATGAATGTGTGGCTGTGATAGGTGCAGCAGCAGATATCGGTTGAGGCTGTTGAACCGGGGGGTCCTAATGAGGCCTGAACCTGTTCAAAACGGGATGCCAAATCCAGAAGGCATCGCATCACCTGGGTCTAATGCGATTCTTGGGTCTCAAGTCTGCGAACTAAGCCCTGCAATGGATCATCTGCGGGTAGCAGCACATCAGCTGGGTCCATGGCTGATCAAACTGTCAGGTCACCTGAGACCAGGTGACAGGTGCACTCAGTAGGAATAGGAAGTGCACCGCTAGGTAGTGGACCTTAGGACTGACTGCTGCGGATTGTACCCAGGGAGATTCAGGACACAGGTCTACTGGATCACTAACACAGATCCCAGTGGGAACTAGAGCATAGATTCCCCAGGGCGCGGAGTCTAAGAGCCAGCAGGTGTTCGCCAGAGCCTCTAGTGGTGAGGATGGACTTCGCTGCAGCCTGGCTCCAGGTCGCGACCCCCAGGGTCTCACAGCTCACGCTCACAGTAGACTACAGGAGAAGGAAGCAGCAGGCTGGAATGACAAGGATAGTAAGGGGATAAGGCAGAGGTCAGGGTAAACAGGAACAACAGAGTACGCACCAAAGGTTCAGGGTCACAGGCAGACAGGGATGGTCGGGGACATGCCAAAGGGTCAAGATCACAAGCAGACAGGAATCGTTGAGAACACGCCAAGGTCGGTAACGGAGACAAACATAAAGCAGGAACCAGGAAGCCAAACACACCACGGATACACAATGGTTGATCAGCACCACTGGCTTGCAGAGCACAGGTTAATATAGGGTTCCCTGATAGGGCCTGGGGTGGAGCCATGCTTAGAGGAGAGGTTATAAAACCCACCAGGTGAGAGTGGCTGGCCTCTTAGTTGGACCACATGAGGAGAGGTAAGCAAACAGGGAAAGATTACTGCATAACCATGACAATGAGCTCATCATTGTGCTACTTCTCCTTTCACTGTTCAGTCACAGAGTCAGGGAGTGGAGGAGATATGTAAATTAAACTGCAGTAGAGAAAAAGTCGATCCCATCCCATCAGGCAGAACTGTGCTATGTGACAGAGTTGAGTAAACCTCAGGACAGAAATGCAAATCAATTGACATGTACAACAGCTCTCGTGCATTTCATCTGTGTATTTAGAGGTTCGCCTAGAGGCCTGCTTTAATTTTCCTGCGTGACTGTCACTGAGGTAAACCTCATCCTAGTAAGTAAACCACTAAACTTAATTAAAAAAAAAAGTACAGTAAATTTAAAAGGGGAAAACAGTACTGCCACTGAAAAAAAAAAAAAGCTAATAAATTTGTCTGCTGCTAAAATAAAATTGTAGCCACTTTGCCAGAATTCAGCTTTGCCACGTACTACCAAAGTAATATGTATAGTCAATGTTAGTGTTAATGGCTCATTTTAGCTACTAAAACTTTAATAGAAAGAAAAACTTTGCATTCTAAATATGTGAACCAAACATTTTCCTTTGAATAGACCAAAAAATAATTGTTATATTCCTTTCAGTCTCTTGTTAAATGTACAATTTTCAACTTATGGCCAATATTTCGTTCCAATGGCTTGGTTCTCATTCAATTCTCCATTAAAAATGTTTATTGAAACAAATCTAGATAATATCTCTTAAATTGCAATACTATTAAAAGTTGGATTTAAAACATTGGTAACAACTATTCTTTATAATAGGTTTTCAAGATCTCTTGAGGGTGTTCAGCATTAATTTGTATGTTGTTAAAGAGTGTTAGTTAAAATGTCCTTTGTTTCCCATTCTGGTAATCACAGTGAGACAGCAGTGAAATTGTTTTCTACAGAGTTGTTATATTGTAGCTATGCAGATAGGCTCAGTGTTACTTTTATTAAACAAATCATCTCATCAATTTACTGTACTTTTTTTCATCTTAAAATCGTAATGACTTTTATTTATATTCAAAGAAAATTATAAAGCCAAAACGGTTTCAGAAGTTATCTAAGTAAAAATATTCTAAACAAATAAAGGGACTTTAGTTGGCCATACACTTACATTCTGTAAGACCCAACATAGAACTGAAGGACTGTCACTTTCCGAATGATCTCTAGGGCTATGATTTCAAACCTTGATATGACTAACCTGAGTACAGAACGTATAGTATTTACAAATATGCTTGAAAGTCAACAACAAAGATCCTACATTATCAAGCATTTCTGTTGATGCTTGGATAAGTTGCATTATTAACAAAAAATGGAAATGGATTGTGGGTCAGAATTCTAAACTTTGTCCCTGTGGGGCTCGTTTAGGTTACAGTATTTTTGATTAAAGATGTTTTTGGTGAAAGACTGGAAAGAAAAGAAAGCAAACATCTATGTTATATTGGAATCCCACCTGGCAAATCAAATGCACCAGGACTGAGACCAGAAGCTTCCTGCTCAGAAGTGACCTTTGATGCAATAGGCTATTCACCAATAGGCTCTATAATACTTTATCACATAAAAAAAGCCAAGTACAAATATTACTTTGTTATTCTTGATCAGAGTTACAAGTATAACAGAGGGGTTGATTTACTAAAACTGGAGGGTGCGAAATCTGGTGCAGCTCTACATAGAAACCAATCAGCTTCCAGATTTTTTTTATCTGTCAAAGGTTAATTGAACAAGCTGAAGTTAATAGCTGATTGGCTACCATGCACAGCTACACCAGATTTTGCACTCTCCAGTTTTAGTTAATCAACCCCAATTTTTTTGCTTGGTTTAAACAGTTAGCATCTTAGGCCATATAGATTTTGAAAGAGATATTGAAAAAAAAAATTTCAAAGTAATTCAGTTCCCAATTAATTTCTTAAGTCTGTAAATTATTATATATGTTTCTCAGTAAAATAAAAAACGAAATGTTTTGGGTTCCGGGAAACATACCAATTCAGAAACAACTTAAAAGGTTAAGGCACAGACAAAAACATATTATAAAGGAAGACAATTTCGGGGTTGTGTCAGTCTCAATGTTGGCTCTAACCAGGCATTTTAGTAGACAATTCATATTCTACATACCCATATCATACCCTAGGAACACATAGCTCGGAAATTTACAGTATTATAAAATGTACTTTCCTGGTGAATTTAAGGTTTAGCAATCTTTGAAGTGCTGAATGATGAAAAGACATTGCCTTTGATGCAATTTTCCGTGAGTTAACTGAGAAAATACAACACAGGCAGGTGTATTAATATTTGTGGTTTTGTTTTATTCTCTGCATGGAAACAGATATGTCTTAATTTGTAGATACCTCTACACATTGTTTTTATTATTGTGTAAGACATGGAATAGTAATTACTCTAATGTGAGTGGAGACAGAATGACAAAATACAAATCCCTTCTGTCTGTGTTACTATCCAAAGAAAGAAAGAAAAAAAAAACATTTCCTACTTTTTTTATTAGTCATTTCCGAGGGCTCCCATAGGTACCACTTAGAACTTGTGTAGCAGCTTTTTGTACGTAGCTTAGTAAAGAGATTTTTTTCAGAGGATCAGAATGAGAAACAGGAAAAGAAAACATTAAAGAACAGTAGGAAAATAAACTTGAAGATATAGCTATTAGATTTCATTTTTCCTAGACAGCTTTAACAGGATCAACAAATATAAAATTAGATTGTATCACTGGTTTAAAGCACTTTCCACATTACCATTAAATCTCCTCACTGAACAAATAGATATAATTGCTGTAACAGAATGGAGCATGTGCATTAGAACAGAGTGCATTAAACATCTGTGTGGAGGTCTCACTTCAGCAATGAATTCTTGTCTCTGGGCGATCCATTCACTTACCACCATGAGAACCAAAAAGCAAATCTGCAGGTGTTAACTAAAGGGCACATAATACGAGTCATGTTATTACACTTGGCTCACTGTGTATGTCTGTAACGTAAATGGCTGCTGTTTCCAGATCATAAGATCTATCTATAACAGCATACAGTGATTGATTTGTGAAAGGTTGTAAGTACAGGTTTGGAAATCCCTCTTAATAGAGAAATCTCATTACTGGCACTGCTAAGTCCGGAAATATGGGGCACATATCCTAGGCTTCTTGAAAGATACCTTGGGCCTAGAGATTGCAACACTTACAGCTACACTTGCATTAGCAGTTCAGTGGTGTGGCACACAGCTACCCACACACACATCATGTTTCAGAACGTCAGTAACACATTCTAATGTATAAATGAAGGCTCCAGACTGCCACCTGACCTGCCAGATCCATCTTGCAAACCACCAGGTTCCTCGTGGTTACTATCCCTAAACAGTTTGTCTGATTTTATTGGTGGATTATTGTACTGTGTAGATACGGTTAACCAACTCTGCATATATAGACCAAGAACCAAACCGTAAGCAGAGTAGGCTGACAGTTTCCCTATTTTTCTAGTCGTTGGTTCTAAGTGTACTGAGACAAGATAGTTAAACTTTATCTCAGCCTCTCTTACTTCAGTCTTATTGTGTATTATGAGGCTTTGATGTCACATCTTGTTAGAAGTTATTTTACACCACTGCACTGAGGTTATGTACTTTGCATACACTATATTGTCAAAGGTATTAAGTTGCCTGCCTTTACACACACATGAACTTTAATGGCATCCCAGTCTTAGTCCATAGGGTTCAATATTGAGTTGGCCCACCCTTTGCAGCTATAACAGCTTCAACTCTTCTGGGAAGGCTGTCCGCAAGGTTTAGGAATGTGCTTATGGGAATGTTTGACCATTCTTCCAGAAGCACATTTGTGAGGTCAGGCACTTACAACAAAGGTGTTCTATTGGGTTGAAATCAGGACTCTGTGCAGGCCAGTCATGTTCCTTCACCCCAAACTTGCTCATCCGTGTCTTTATGGACCTTGCTTTGTACACTGGTGCGCAGTCATGTTGGAACAGGAAGGGGCCATCCCCAAACTGTTCCCACAAAGTTGGGAGCATGAAATTGTCCAAAATGTCTTGGTATGCTGACGCCTTAAAAGTTCTCTTCACTGGAATTTAGTGGCCAAGCCCAACCCCTGAAAAACAACCCCACACCATAATCCCCCCTCCACCAATTGACTTGGATGGATGGCACAAATACTTTTGGCGATGAGCGAGTTTGGGGTGGAAGAACCTGACTGGCTTGCTCCCAACTTTGGGGATGGCCCCTTCCTGTTCCAACATAACTGCGCACCAGTGCAAAAAGCAAGGTCCATAAAGACATAGATGAACAAGTTTGGGGTGGAGGAACTTGACTGGCCTGCACAGAGTGCTGGCCTCAACCTGATAGAACACCTTTGGGATGAAATAGAGTGGAGACTGCGAACCAGGCCTTCTCATCCACATCAGTGCCTGACCTCACTAATCTGGAAGTATGGTCAAAAATTCCCATAGACACACTCCTAAACCTTGTGGACAGCCTTCCCAAAAGAGTTGAAGCTGTTATAGCTGCAAAGGGTTTGCCAACTCAGTATTGAAACCTGCGGACTAAGAATGGGATGCCATTAAAGTTCATGTGCGTGTAATAAAATCAGACAAACTGTTTAGGGATAGTAACCACGAGGAACCTGGTGGTTTGCAAGATGGATCTGGCAGGTGTCCCAATACCTTTAACAATATAGTGTATGTTGGTTTGCTTCAGTGCCATCCATTTTATATGTGTTGCACTTACCACCAGAGAAGCTGCTGGATGTATTGGGTCCCTATGCAAGGTAGTGATCATAATACATATATAGATAATATGCTCATGTGCTTCAGTGATAAAGCTCGCGATTCTGCCAGAAAAGTCCACATATCTCAAAATGAAGAGAATTATTCATATATCCCAGTGCTCAAGCATATACACACACGATATCCAAATGCGTCTTTGCTGACCACGATTTGGAAAGTTCATATATCTCAAAACATTTCAAAAAGTGATTCAAAACATGCTATGGTGACATCACTCAGGCGCTCCCCTTAGGTAGTGAATGCTCACCTTAGTGCGTGCGACTTAGCGATTAAGCTCAGTCAATGCACGCATGTGAACCACCTCTGGGCTCTGTAATTATACCAGAATCCTGGACTCCTCAGTGTGACCCTCCGCAGTATATGGAAATTAAAAAAACTTGATAGTGCAATAAAGTTTTTAAAACGTTTATTCAAACAAAACAAATCCCCTTCAGGGGTACTCAAACAGAACAGGTGCACCAGTGCAGCACTCTATGATAAGCACAAGCGGGTATATACCGGACTGGTAACGGGATGGTATGAGCCTCCTCCTCAGCAGACAAAGCTGCCTATCTTGCCGTCCTGTCCCCTCCCCAGCGCGTATTCGATACAGGGATTATGTACGTATCTTCTTCAGGGTAAGGTCTGGTATATACCCGCTTGCACTTATCATAGAGTGGTGCACTGGCACACCTGTTCTGTGTGAGTACCCTTGAAGGGGATTTGTTTTGTTTGAATAAACATTTTAAAAACTTTATTGCACTATCAAGTTTTTTAATATCCATATACTGTGGAGGGTCACACCGAGGAGTCCAGGATTCCGGTATCATTAAAGAGCCCAGAGGTGGTTAACATGCGTGTATTGACTGAGCTTTATCACTAAGTCGCACGCTCTAAGGTGAGCGTTCACTACCTAAGGGGAGCACCTGAGTGATGTCACCATAGCATGTTTTGAATCACTTTTTGAATTGTTTTGAGATATATGAACTTTCCACATCATGGTCAGCAGAGACGCATTTGGATATTATGTGTATATGCTTGAGTACTGGGATATATGAATAATTCTCTTCATTTTGAGATATATGGACTTTTCTGGCAGGATCGCCAGCGACACAATTGTTTATCACTGAAGCACATGAGCACTTTTTTTCAGGATCACCCACATATTATATATATATGTATTATGATCACTACCTTGCATAGGATCACTTTGGATTAAGTTGTGTATTTTATATATTTATATCTTTTTACTTATTTAAAGTTATCCAGTATTTTTAATTCATTCTAAATAATTTTTTTTATAATTATTTCACTATTCATTGATTATTTAAGACACATTTATATTTTGATACAAGTCCCAGACTGACACTCTCTCTCTCTCTCTCTCTCTCCCCACAGTCCTCCCAAACTGCTCACTTACCAGCCCTTCCGGCTGACTTTCAGGAAAACTCCTGGATGTGCTGATCTTCTCCTGCTGTCCTTTTCTTGCTCCCGTGCCTCTAGGAAGGATTCCTCTGTGTGTTGTAGAGGGTCCCTCCAGCACCCAAGTCTCAGGCCCGAGGTCAACACCCCCCCCAGACTAGGGGGCACCCTAAAGGGCCACCGACAGCCTCCTCAGCACTCCTTCTCCATCTTCCACCCGACTTCCCCTGCTGGCATGACTCTTATATATTTATGAGGTGGCTTACCCCTGCCAGCCCATTTTGCTGTGGATTGGCTGGGGCCCTGATCAATACTCCAAGCAGCTGATCCTAGACACCACCATCTACGTCTGGAAGCCTCTCCAAGGTTCCATAGAGCAGGGGGAGTCACCAGAGAAGCTGCTTGCTGAGTAATCCAGCCTCCCTGAGTCTGACCCAGATTCGAAATTTTCCTACACTACAACTATATACACTAGTACATTAGAGGGCGCTACATAATGAAGGCTAACCCTCCCTTTCAGAAATTAGTTTGAGCAAGGACACAATGAATAAAACGTACATTTCTTTAGAACAGACAAAGGTATAAATGTGCAAAAATGTTAGCTTAACCACTTCAGCCCCGGACCAATTGTCAGCTTAAGGACCAGAGGTCTTTTTTCAATTTCGCACTGCACTACTTTAACTGGTAATTGCGCGGTCATGCAATTTTGTAACCAAACGAAATTTGCGTCCTTTTCTTCCCACAAATAGAGCTTTCTTTTGATGGTATTTGATTGCCTCTGTGATTTTTATTTTTTTTGCGATATAAACGGAAAAAGAGAGAAAATTTTGAAAAAAAATTCGATTTTCTAATTTTTGTTATAAGAAAAATCTAATAAACTCAATTTTAGTCAAACATTTGGGCCAAAATGTATTCAGCCACATGTCTTTAGTAAAAAAAATGCCAATAAGCGTATATTTATTGGTTTGCGCAAAAGTTATAGCGTCTACAAACTAGAGTACATTTTCTGGAATTTACACCGCTTTTAATTTATGACTGGCTATCTCATTTCTTGAGGTGCTAAAATGGCAGGGAAGTACAAACCCCCCCCCAAATGACCCCATTTTGGAAAGTAGACACCCCAAGCTATTTGCTGAGAGGCATGTTGAGCCCATTTTTAGTCCCAAGTGATTGAATAAAGACCGCGCACGGGGCCCCGAAACCCAATCAACGCCTTCAGGGTTTCTAAGGGTGCAAATTTTTGATTTCACTCCTCACTACCTATCACAGTTTCGAAGGCCATAAAATGCCAAAATAGCACAAAACCCCCCCCAAATGACCCCATTTTGGAAAGTAGACACCCCAAGCTATTTGCTGAGAGGCATGTTGAGTACATGGAATATTTTATATTTTGCCACAAGTTGCGGGAATATTACAAACTTTTTTTTTTTTGCCCAAAGTTGTCACTAAATGATATTTTGGGAGCCTATCCGCATACGGGACCCCGAAAACCAAGCACCGCCTTCAGGATTTCTAAGGGCATACATTTTTGATTTCACTCCTCACTACCTATCACAGTTTTGAAGGCCATAAAATGCCAAGATGGCACAAAACCCCCCCAAATGACCCCATTTTGGAAAGTAGACACCCCAAGCTATTTGCTGAGAGGCATGTTGAGCCCATTGAATATTTTTTTTTTTAGTCCCAAGTGATTGAATAAAGACAAAAAAAATAAATAAAGAAAATGTATTCAAAAAGTTGTCACTAAATGATATATTGCTCACACATGCCATGGTTATATGTGGAATTGCACCCCAAAATACATTTTGCTGCTTCTCCTGAGTATGGGGATACCACATGTGTGGGACTTTTTGGGAGCCTAGCCGCGTACGGGGCCCCGAAACCCAAGCACCTCCTTCAGGATTTCTAAGGGTGCAAATTTTTGATTTCACTCCTCACTACCTATCACAGTTTCAAAGGCCATAAAATGCCAAAATAGCACAAAACCCCCCCAAATGACCCCATTTTGGAAAGTAGACACCCCAAGCTTTTTGCTGAGAGGCATGTTGAGTACATGGAATATTTTATATTTTGCCACAAGTTGCGGGAATATTACAAACTTTTTTTTGCCCAAAGTTGTCACTAAATGATATATTGCCCACACATGCCATGGGCATATGTGGAATTACACCCCAAAATACATTCTGCTGCTTCTCCTGAGTACGGGGATACCACATGTGTGGGACTTTTTGGGAGCCTATCCGCATACGGGACCCCGAAAACCAAGCACCGCTTTCAGGATTTCTAAGGGCATAAATTTTTGATTTCACTCCTCACTACCTATCACTACCTATCACAGTTTTGAAGACCATAAAATGCCAAGATGGCACAAACCCCCCCCCAAATGACCCCATTTTGGAAAGTAGACACCCCAAGCTATTTGCTGAGAGGCATGTTGAGCCCATTGAATATTTTTTTTTTTAGTCCCAAGTGATTGAATAAAGACAAAAAAAATAAATAAAAAAAATGTATTCAAAAAGTTGTCACTAAATGATATATTGCTCACACATGCCATGGTTATATGTGGAATTGCACCCCAAAATACATTTTGCTGCTTCTCCTGAGTATGGGGATACCACATGTGTGGGACTTTTTGGGAGCCTAGCCGCGTACGGGGCCCCGAAACCCAAGCACCGCCTTCAGCATTTCTAAGGGTGCAAATTTTTGATTTCACTCCTCACTACCTATCACAGTTTTGAAGGCCATAAAATGCCAAAATAGCACAAACCCCCCCAAATGACCCCATTTTGGAAAGTAGATACCCCAAGCTTTTTGCTGAGAGGCATGTTGAGTACATGGAATATTTTATATTTTGCCACAAGTTGCGGGAATATTACAAACTTTTTTTTTTTTGCCCAAAGTTGTCACTAAATGATATATTGCCCACACATGCCATGGGCATATGTGGAATTACACCCCAAAATACATTCTGCTGCTTCTCCTGAGTACGGGGATACCACATGTGTGGGACTTTTTGGGAGCCTATCCGCATACGGGACCCCGAAAACCAAGCACCGCTTTCAGGATTTCTAAGGGCATAAATTTTTGATTTCACTCCTCACTACCTATCACTACCTATCACAGTTTTGAAGACCATAAAATGCCAAGATGGCACAAACCCCCCCCCCAAATGACCCCATTTTGGAAAGTAGACACCCCAAGCTATTTGCTGAGAGGCATGTTGAGCCCATTGAATATTTTTTTTTTTTTAGTCCCAAGTGATTGAATAAAGACAAAAAAAAAAATAAAAAAAATGTATTCAAAAAGTTGTCACTAAATGATATATTGCTCACACATGCCATGGTTATATGTGGAATTGCACCCCAAAATACATTTTGCTGCTTCTCCTGAGTATGGGGATACCACATGTGTGGGACTTTTTGGGAGCCTAGCCGCGTACGGGGCCCCGAAACCCAAGCACCTCCTTCAGGATTTCTAAGGGTGCAAATTTTTGATTTCACTCCTCACTACCTATCACAGTTTCAAAGGCCATAAAATGCCAAAATAGCACAAAACCCCCCCAAATGACCCCATTTTGGAAAGTAGACACCCCAAGCTATTTGTTGAGAGGCATGGTGAGTATTTTACAGCTCTCATGTGTTTTTGAAAATGAAGAAAAAAAAATGTTTTTTTTCTTTTTTCAATTTTCAAAACTTTGTGACAAAAAGCGAGATCTGCAAAATACTCACCATACCTCTCAGCAAATAGCTTGGGGTGTCTACTTTCCAAAATGGGGTCATTTGGGGGTGGTTTGTGCCATCTGGGCATTCCATGACCTCCGAAACTGTGATTGGCAGTGAGGAGTGAAATAAAAAAATTACACCCTTAGAAAGCCTGAAGGCGGTGCTTGGATTTTGGGGTCCCGTACGTGGCTAGGCTCCCAAAAAGTCCCACACGTGTGGTATCCCCGTACTCAGGAGAAGCGACAGAATGTATTTTGGGGTGTATTTCCACATATGCCCATGGCATGTTTGAGCAATATATCATTTAGTGACAACTTTTTGTAAAAAAAAAAATATTTTTTTTTTTTTTTCATTATTCAATCTCTTGGGACCAAAAAAAAAAATATTTAATGGGCTCAACATTGCTCTCAGCAAATAGCTTGGGGTGTCTACTTTCCAAAATGGGGTCATTTGGGGGGGGGGGGTTGAATTGTCCTGGCATTTTATGCACAACATTTAGAAGCTTATGTCACACCTCACCCACTCTTCTAACCACTTGAAGATAAAGCCCTTTCTGACACTTTTTGTTTACATGAAAACATATTTTTTTTTTGCAAGAAAATTACGTTGAACCCCCAAACACTATATATATTGTTAAAGCAAAGGCCCTACAGATTAAAATGGTGGGTGTTGCATTTTTTTTTCCACACAGTATTTGCGCAGCGATTTTTCAAACGCATTTTTTTGTGGAAAAAAAATACACTTTTTTTTATTTTAATGCACTTAAACACACTATATTGCTCAAATTTTTGATGAAATAAAAAATATGATCTTAGGCCGAGTACATGGATACCAAACACGACATGCTTTAAAATTGCGCACAAACACGCAGTGGCGACAAACTACATACATTTTTAAAAGCCTTTAAAAGCCTTTACAGGTTACCACATTAGATTCACGGAGGAGGTCTACTGCTAAAATTACTGCCCTCGATCTGACCTTCGCGGTGATACCTCACATGCATGGTGCAATTGCTGTTTACATATGACGCCAGACCAACGCTTGTGTTCGCCTTTGCGCAAGAGAAGGGGGGGCAGGGGTGCTTTTTTTTTTTTTTTGTTTGTTTTTCTTTTTATTTAGCTTCTTTATTTTATTTTGAAACTGTTCCTTCAATTTTTTTTTCTTAGTTATCATTTTTATTGTTATTGCAGGGAATGTAAATATCCCCTATGATAGCAATAGGCAGTGACAGGTATTATTTTTTTGAAAAAATTGGGGTCTATTAGACCCTAGATCTTTCCTCTGCCCTCAAAGCATCTGACCACACCAAGATCGGTGTGATAAAATGCTTTGCCAATTTCCCAATGGTGCGGTGGGTATGCCCACCATTAGAATACCTCCCTTCATCCACCCACTTCTAATGATGGGCATACATGCACCATTTATATATGCCGAAGCATGGGGGCATCCTCCTGCAAAAAAGTTATGCCACGTACACATGGTCGGACTTTTCCACGGGCAAGCCTCCGTCGGAATTTCGACCGTATGTATGTGGCATTAGGAGCAAAATCGCTCCTCCGCCCTCTGCTGCCCCCATGCTTCGGCATATATGCTCTTTTTTTTTAACTGTGGTGGTGAAATCACCTCCTACAGCGTTGGAGTCGCGGCTTTATGTATCGTGGGAGCAAACGCTGTTGCTGTCAAGATAAATAAATCCGCGCTGCAACTGAATGGTGCACCTGAAAACAAAAAAATGGTTAACAATAAAACATACCTGAAAAGCAAGCATGATAAAACATAATAAAACATTGCAGAATAGAATAGAGTAAAAAAGAGCAACAATAGAGAGAGAGAGAGAGAGAGAGAGAGAGGGAACAATAAAACAACAACTATTTTTGTTTTTTTTACTTTATATTTTTTTGGGGGGGGGTTTTTTTTGTACTTTTTTATTTTATTTTTATTTTTAACACTTTTTTTTTTTAAACTATAACTATAATTTTAACTGTAACGGTCGGGTCTCAAAATGCGATGGCATTCTTGAGACCCTGTAACTATAATTTTAACTGCAACGGTCGGGTCTCAAAATGCGATGGCATTCTTGAGACCCTGTGAAAGTGTATCCTAGCCTGTGAAATGCTGTACCCTACGCTAATACCTCACTAGTGAGTGGTAGCGTTCAAAACATTCACCAATGCAGAGACCAGGATTGTCAGGACAGCGTGGACAATAATAACGGGTGTCACGCCTACATCCGCGCTTGCTACAGACACGACATCTTTTTTGGGGGGCTCGTTGGGTAGGGGTACTCTGGAGGGCATAAGGAAAATGCCTCTCATGCAGCCGGCTTACTGCATTTGGTAGGGGATGTTGAGGTGTGGAATCGCCTGGATACAGGAGTTCCATGACAACCGCTCCCTGGAATTCAAGGAAGGGTAACGTCCCGCCTGAAGCTCCGTATAGCACATGAGCATTCAGCAAAGCCAATTGGAACAAATAAATAGACACTTTTTTGTACCAGCGTCTAGCCTTTGAGGTCCACCCCTCCCATATTAAGGTTATACTCGTGGACACAGAGGGGTTTCGTCACAACACCAGCCGCCGTACGAATTTGGACTGTCGTGTCTGCATGAAGGGAGGTAAGAAGGAAAACATTCTTATTATCCCTCCACTTCACAGCGAGCAAATTATTACACTTCAAGCAGGCTCTCTCCCCCAGCCTAAGAGGGGAATCTACAAGCCGCTGGGGAAGGCCCCGGCGATTAGGTCGCACGGTGCCACATGCTCCAATCTGCTGATCAAACAAGTGACTAAACAGTGGCACGCTCGTGTAATAATTGTCCACGTACAAGTGGTACCCCTTTCCGAATAAGGGTGACACCAAGTTCCACACTATCTTGCCAGCGCTCCCTATGTAATCTGGACAGTTCTCCGGCTCTACGTAACTATCTTTTCCCTCATAAACCGAAAAGCTCCACGTATAGCCTGTTGCCCTGTCACAGAGCTTGTAGAGCTTGACCCTGTATCTGGCACGCTTGCTGGGAAGGAACTGTTTGAAAGACAAGCGGCCAGAAAACTTAATCAGGGACTCGTCAACACAGACAACTTGATTGGGCGTAAACAAGGCTGCAAAACATTGGTTGAAGTGGTTTATGAGGGGCCGAATTTTGTAGAGCCGATCAAATTCAGGGTCTCCACGAGGACGACAAAGTTCATTGTCACTGAAGTGCATGAACCGCAAGATCTGTTCGTATCGTGCCCTGGACATGGAGCAAGAGAACACGGGCATTTGGTGGTGCGGTGAGGTGGACCAATAAGACCTCAGAGTCGGGAATTTATGTATGCCCATGTTGAGGGAAAGGCCCAGAAAGGACTTAAATTCGGAAACCGTAATTGGTTTCCAATCTCTGGCAAGGGAAGGCAACTGGGGATTAGCGGCGATGTATTGACCAGCGTATATATTACTTTGGTCCACAATAGATCTATAGAGATCTTCCGTGAAAAACAGCGAATAAAAATCGGATGGCTTAAAATCAGCTGTTTCCACCTGAATACCGGGTTGGCCAGTGAATGGGGGAAGTACGGGTTCTGCAGAAGTGGTGGGCACCCAATCAGGATTGGCGAATTCTGCAGCAAGGACACTTTGTGATCGACGGGCCTGCCTTTGTCTTCTTCTTGGTGGCAGCGGGACACAACTTGTGCTTGCCACCTCACCAGCTTGAACTGCACTTATGGGACTCGCCACGTCACCAAGTGTTACTGCAGTGCTGGTTTTACTACGTCCAGGGTGTACTAGGCCGCTGGTGCTTGCCAGTTCACCAGAAGGAATAGCGGCGCTAGTACTTCTCTGCTCCATACGAGAGACCTGCGGTTCCTGCACCTCAACAACAGCAGAAGATCGGGTACGCCTGACCTTAGCAGGGACCACGACTCTGTCGCCAGAGCTATCTGTCATGGAGCCGCTGTCGTCTACTGGATCGTATTCTGAGCCTGATTCTGACAGATGAGTGACCTCCTCTTCACTATCTGACATACTCAGAAACAAGTAGGCCTGTTCACTAGTGTACTTGCGATTTGCCATTTTGGGCTCTAAATTTAGTAGTACACTAGTGAGATTTACAGGAAAAAAAGCTCCTAGGCTGCTGGCGACTGAATCAAAACGCTACCAAAAAAACTGTTAGCGATCGCAGGGATCAGGCCTGACTCTGCGAACGCTGCAGTTATGTGTGCTTAGTGTTGTAAGTGACAGTGATCGATCGATACTGCACTTGGGTGGGCTGGGCTAGGCTGGGCGGAGGGGGAAAACGCAGGTGCTAGCAGGTATCTGGGCTGATCCCGCTAACAATGCGTTTTTTGGAACCCTAAACTGCTGGGACGCTAGTATAGATCTGATCAGATCAGATATTGATCTGTTCAGATACTATACCACTAAGGGAGGTGTATGCTTTGCGCGTGGGTGTTTGCGGTACTGGCACTAACCTGGGGCGACGCAGACCTTATTTGACCCTAAAACCTAATTGATATCACCCGCCGGGCGATCAGGGGGTTAAACCGATAGTTGGGTAATAAATGGCGGGTGGCCTGACAGTATAAAAAACAAACTAACTAACCAGCGTCACCCGTAACAGTTATACGGTGATCACTGGTGAAAGGGTTAACTAGGGGCAATCAGGGGGTTAAAACCTTTATTAGGTAATATATGGGGGTGCCTGACGCTATATAAAAACCTGACGGGGAACCTAAATAACTAACTGGCTAACCAGCGTCACCAGTGACACTTATACGGTGATCACTGGTGAAAGAGTTAACTCTAGGGGCAATCAAGGGGTTAAAACCTTTATTTAGGTTGTAATATGGGGGTACCTGACCTATAAACCTATTTATAAACCTATATAAACCTGGCGGTTAACCTAAAAAAAAACTGGCTACCTAGCGACACCAGTGACACTAATGCAGCGATCAGAAAAACGATCGCTTAGTGACACTGGCAAAAGGGGGTGAAAGGGTTACCTAGGGGGCAATCAAGGGGTTAAACCTTTATTGGGGGGGTAGGGGGCTACCTTAGACCTAAAGGGGCCTAAAACTAACTGCCCTGACAGTTATTGCAGTCACACTGACACTAAATGCAGTGATCAGTAAAATAAATGATCACTGCAATCAGTGACACTGTGACTGGGGGGGCAGGGGGTGATCTGGGGGGTGATCAGGGGGTGACAGGGGGGTGGAATGTGTGCCTATGTGTGACTGGTGTCAGTGTAGTGTTGGTGCACTAACCTGATGTCTTCTCCACTCGGCGTCCCGGTCAGAAAGACTGACACGAGGAGCGTGACATCACTTCCCCTTGCTGTGTTTACAATTACACAGGAAGGGGAAGCATCTCATTGGCCAGGAGCGATCGCGAGGGGGTGGCCAGAAACCACTGGCCATCCCCTCGTGCCGGATCGCTTCTGAAACCATCCGGACCGTCCCCGCCGGCGGAGGGGGTTCCGATCGGACACCCCAACCGCCGGAAGAATGTCACGTACAGGTACGTGATTTTGCCTGTACGTGCCATTCTGCTGACGTATATATACATGGGGCGGTCGGGAAGTGGTTAAAGTGGTTCTAAAGGCAAAATTAAAAATTACATATATAATATGATGCAGTCTATCACTAGCATTAACAAAGAAGTTTTTGTTTTTTTATCTGGTGATCCTGCTGTTTTTTGTACTATATAAAGAAACATTAAAAAGCACCTGGGGAGTCCTGATAGTTGATACAAGGCTGTATCAACAACACGAGGAGTAAGGGCTCACCAGCAAAGTCCGGAGGTGCTACTCCCTTCAACTCCTGAACACAAAATAATCTAGCACAAAGATTTGGGAAGGACCCCGTAGGAGTTCTCAATGGAGGAAGGGAATAAAGCAACCGCAGTCTCAACCTCAACTAAATAATCTTTATTAAATGGCAAATTCCACAAATTATCACAGATTCACAGACTACACGGAAAGTAAAAGGTTAAGAGACAACGTTGTCACTTAAAAGCACACATACCCCGGGTTCACTCACTCTGTCAATATCAAAATGACAAATAGCAGACATTTGCTACAGTGAAAGGCCAGGTGGGGTGGAACTGCAGAAAACCACAGTGGTGTCAGTCCTTCCCAGGCTATACACAAACAGTTTACCTCACACCATTTACCTATGATCTTATGTGTAGCTGCTGAGATATCACTGATGAAATAATGTAGTATGTCTCCCTTTCCTCTGGGTAAGCTGGCTGCGAGTTCTAATAGCACCAGTGGTCCACAATCAATTTGCTGGATTGCAGGGAATTTTCCAGGTGCCTAGATGTGACCTGATCCCTATAACGTCCCCTCTGAGGTAGAGTGGCACTAGGGAGATGTGCAATGAGTCCCAGTGGGGGATGTCAGTGTGCCGTGCTTACTCACAGTTCCTTGTGGAGGGGAGAGGGAGGGACAGTTCCTCCTTAGTTCAGAGCCAGTCCCAATTTCCCTAAAGGATATCCAGATTATGGTGGAGTGGTCACAGTGGTTTGCGAGGTGCTCACCTCAGGTGGAAGGATCACAGGTCCAGAGAAGCCTCAATCGCTGATGTAGGAATCCTCAGCTCCCGCTGGTGTGGCCTATGATCAAGGGGATATATTTGGCCGGGCTGTGTGATTCCCCATTAATGCTAAACGATCTGGGTGTGGGGATGTCCGTGGGCCAGGGAGGCTCAGCAGCGCAGCTCTTCTCAGTCTCAGCCTGCTAAGGCAGGCAGACGGCTGACAGCATCAGACATGGAAGGATCAAGGGAGATGACAGGTGTCAGAGTGAGCGGGACTGTGTGCGGCTAAAAAAAAAAAAATGTGGTGTGTCCACTAGATGGCGTGGACTTCCTCAGCGTGCTCACGTAAATCCATGCCTTTTAAACATTTGACATGGTTTCCTAATTGGGAATCAGCAAGGGGGCATGTCTCATCCTAGTGCTTAGGTTGTTAACCCCCAGAGGGTTTCCAATTCAGTGTGCTTTGAGCAGGGGCAGCATACCGCTATCTTGTGGGCGGTTAATATAATATAAATTCACAATATCTAAATAAAGTAATTATAACACATTAGCAGTATTGTCACGTACCGGGCCATAGGCTGAGGTGACGAGAGGGCTCCCCTTATGGCTGAGTGCAGAGTACCCCTGGAGTTGGAGACCGAGGGTGCTATGCCCAGATATGTACAGGTTGCCTGCCGATGAAGCTGTCTGCTGGTTTCAGAAGCGGACACCCAGGAGCAGAGAAGGTGGTGACAGCCAATGATTCCCTGGAGGTACTGGCGGATCTTAACAGGTGGAAAAGCAGAGATGTCGTCAGAAGCCAGGCCTGGGGTCAAACAAATGAAGGCAGTCAGAAGCAGAGGCAGGAGGAGTAGTTGTGATCAAGCCGGGGTCAAACATAGGAAGTCAATCTGGAACAGGCAAGAAAAACAAGCAGGGTTCACAGCCAGGAGAGAAGCCAGAGCAGGTCAGGGTAAGCCGGGTTGGTAACAGGTAATCAAACAGGAGCAAGAAACACAGGAACACAGGATACAGAGCTGACGATAATCCAGAGATTTATGAGAGCAATTAGAGTCCTTATATAGGCCAGCAAAACACTGGTAATTAGCATGTTTTGCGTACGCACGATAGCCGACGCTAACGTCTGTTCGCCGGTATGTGCCGATTGCTAATGCGCATATGCCATAATCAATATTGGCATATCTGCCAGTTCTTCTCTGGTTTCTTCCCTGAATTTTATATGAGTTTGGTTGGTCCAGTTCAAATGCTACAGGGTTGATTTCTCTCTTACTCTTTAAAGGTCCAATAAACCTTGGGCCCAATTTCTGAGAGGGACACATGAGTCTGAGTCTGAGGCTGGGGCCACAATATTTTTTAATTAGTTTAAAGTTTAGTTTTTCCACAATCAAGGGAAAAGGATTTGTAGGTAATTCCTCATACATTAATCTATCGCTTAGTTGTTTTTTTATTTATTTTTCATAATATTTTTCAGAGAGCAGAACTACATTCCCTTCTTTGTCACTTTTTTTGATGATTACTTTGGTGCTTCCTTTAGTTCACAAAGGGCTAGGCGTTCTTCCCGACTTAGATCATCATCTTTTTTAGTTCCAGTCTATACAAGACAGGTCCTCTTGGACAAGGTCAAGGAAGACCTCAAGCAACTTGTTTTGCCTAAATAATGGCATTTTGGAGGATCTAATTTGGAGGCCAACTTCTCTTCTCCAGGGATCCTGGGAGGTTGTTAATCGGTGGATCCTCCAGCTCATCTTATTCTCCGTACCATAGGGAGGCCAGGGTTTTGAGGATTACTTGGTCCTGAGTGGTGGTCATATTTGTCTTAGAGTTTTCAGTGTCAGGTGTTTGATGCACTTGTCTAAGGTATACCTTCCTTAGGAATAGACATACGTCTTTGTATACTTCAAAGTCCTTCATTAAGTTTGTGGGAGAGAATGACAGGCCTCTCTTAAAGCGGACCTTTAGTAATTTTTTCAACTTTCCATCTATTAGGTCTTCTGCCCTTGTTGTTCTGCCAGTAAATACCTTGTACAGCCCACTTCCTGTTTCTTGTCTGGTAAAAAGCCTAGGCTTATGACATAATGCACAGCTCTCTCTCTCACTCTTGTGAGGGTTTGCCAGGAAGGGAGAGGGGTTGAGTCATAAGAGGGCCAATGAGAGCTGCAGGGCTGTAGAGCTGGAGGTGTGCCTCTGTGTGTCTGTGTAAATCCAGGAAGTGAACAGGCAGAAGCTATAGCTGCCCACAGTTAAAATGGTTGCAGCCAGAGGGAGGGAGATTTCTGCAGCACATTTGGCAAGTACAGAATCACAGTATATATAAAATATGCAAAGGAGTTGAAGGGAAGCTTAAGAATGGCAAAGATGTTTTTATTACAGATTATGTGTGAAAGGAGGGAGTTTTTGGACTTTAAATGAGGCACAATGAATTTACCTCCATCCCTGATTCAGGTAAATAAGAACGGAATGTGGGACTTTGAATGAGGCAATTGACTTGTGGGGGTAGAGTGGTTAGTAAACATTATTTATTTGTGACAATAGTATGAAACAGTAGCAGCACATGAGAAGTAACTATTGTTGATAAAATGGTATAAATACATACATGAACACATGTCATAAAAACGGCATTTGGCAATAAGATGAATGATATCAATCTTGAGCATGAGTTAATGTAAATATACTACAAGATATTTCCTATTAACAGGCATCGATACACCATATGCAACAGAGCTGCTGTAAAAACAGAGGAAGATACACATACACATTAATAATTACATAGTACTCAATGAATTTTGAATGTATAAAACTGTCTGCTATTTGTCATTTGATATTGACAGCTGCCCGCTGTCACCAGTACAAGTCTGCTGTCTACCAGCTTTCCTGTTTACTGGAGCCTTCTGACGACTACACCTGCCCATCGTGGACACCTGCTCTGCTGCTAGCAAGATTTACAGGCACTTTCTACTCCTACATCTCCTGTTTACACTATCAGGGGCCCCAAGTCAGAGGTGTAAGAGAGGCCTATCTCATCGTATCAGACTCTGCTACCAGACTTACTACCAGTACGTGATAGCCTGGCAGAGCCTGATGGGAACTGAGAGACTAGTTCCCCATTAGGTCTGCTTTACTTTTGATTGACAGTGCACCATGGTGGGCAGATCCATAGCCACTAAACAGTCTGATAAAGGCTTTCCAAACCACCCACTGTCGTGCACTGTAAATGAAAAGAAAAGCAAACCTGATGAGAACTACTCCCCATCAACTAGTTCCCTATCAAGCTTCACCCACCCAGTGACAAGTAATTTCTCAATCTCTGGCCAACAGCTGAATGTGGCGGGGATACAGCTATGTGTGGGAAACTGTCTCATACAAGACAGCTTCTCAGTTCAGACACTGTCCACCCTGAGAACTGGCATAGCTCTGTACACCAGCTCAGAGTTGGCCCTAATTACCACTAGTTTCCTGACCTGCGAACTGGTGGCAGTTCTTTAAGAATGTGCCACTGTAATAGCCACAGATTCTTAAATTGGTGGTAGTAAGTACTACCTAAATTTGCTGCATGGGTCAGTAAAGTTACCAACACTGGTGCTAATGCTTGCCTGAATTAGGCACAGGTAGTTGTTCCTAAGGGAACTACTGCCACAAGAGTGCCATTAGGGCTATATTGGATTTCTCTGTTTTTAAAAACAAAATTAAAGCTTATTTAATCAACATAACTGTTCTCTAGAGATAAAAGAGCACACTGTGTGCAATTTATAAAAACCTTCAGAGTAAGAATTGTTTTGGACAGTCTGTTCTAACCCATAGCCTCTAGTTAGACTATCCCTTTGCTTCTCACATGCTACAAAGGCTAATCCAGTTGCTATGTTACAGTACCGGTTACCTGTCCCAACTCTAAAGCCTCATACACACGATCGGATTGTTGGCCAACAAAACTGTGGACTTTTGTCCGAAGGGCGTTGGCCCAAACTTGTCTTGCATACACATGGCCATACAATTGTTGGCCAACAATTTACGAACGTACTGACGTACTACGTGGTTTTTCAGCTCTTTAGCATCACCCTTTGGGCTCCTTCTGCTAATTTTGTGTTAGTAGAAGTTTGGTGAGTGTTGATTCACGCTTTTCTTTTCTCGCTTTTCATTTCGTGCTTTTCAGTTTGTTTCTGAATGGCCAATCGTCAACCAGACATGTTGCGGAATCGGAGGAGATAACGTGTTATTTATTATTGGCCTTGGAGTTATTGCTTTGATATAATTTTTTTGGTTGAATAATGATTTGATTTGGTATATTTTCTATATTTTTGGATGCATAGAATGCACAAGTTCTATTGGCAGATAGCGTGTCTAAATGTATTTGTTTTTTCTTTTTTTAATGCACAATAAAAAAAATTGTGGAGAATAATACTTGGCTATGTGTTTTACTTCAAATTACAGTTTGGGAGTAGGCAGTTACATTTAAAAAAATACAATGTAAAATTGACAAGGGGCGCCAACATAGTTAAAAAACTATGGGATAATGGTGTTGTGGTAACTTGCCCAAATAATAAAAAAAAAAGCTAAATAATATTATTCTTGATATCACTAGAAAAAAAAGCCTTTGCAAATTTATTTGCAATAACTCCATCAGTATCACCAGTAAAGCAGCTTCATTATTATGCCATTAAAGAAGAAGAGAATGTGCGCTGCCTTTCGAGATTTCATAATTTGCCACGTCACGAATGTTAATTCTCCATTACGAACGCTAGTTTACAAGACCGACCGCTTCTGGCTTGTCCTTGTTTCCGAGCATGTGTGTTTGTACTTTGGACCTTTGTTCGATGGACTTGTGTACACACGCTCGAAATCCGACAACACACATTTGTATGCTGAAAATTAGAAAACCCGTTAGCCCAGATTTGTTCGATGGAGCATACACAAGTTTGGATTTACTGACAACAGCCTGTCATCGAACATTTCCCGTCGGAAAGTCCGATCGTGTGTACGAGGCTTTATTGTAGTAATCTTAGTAACATTCATAAAAGCAGCCTGTTTTGGCTCATTCAATAATGCTGCATAATGAGAAAAGATGTGCAAAGGGTAGTAACCAATAGCAACCAGATTTACAGTAAATTTACTTTAGTCCAGTGCTAAAAACAAAATCTAATTCACTGGAATACTACCTCTTGCACATAGTCATTGCTCTTTGCACTGCCATATTGAATAAGTCTGTAAGTGATTATGTTTGTAACTAACTGTTTTATCTGTGATAGAGACTCATTTGGCACTGATATAATTTACCAAATCACCTCTTTATGTGGTCTTTGGCACATTTACCTAAACAAACTTCAGTGTTTAATCATTTTACAATACTGTAATGTTCAACGCAGCACAGAAAAAACTGACAGTTATTCAGAGAAGCAGACAATTTCAAAATACAGGGAACAAGAAAATAATTGTTTTATTAGGCTGCAGTATAACACAAAGGGCTAGTGGATGGCTGACATTTTATCAAGATAATCTCTGACATCATCGGAAGGCCTGAGTTAAATTATACCTTGCTAATAGTCCAATGGGTATACTTCAGTTCCTTTGTATATTTTCATGAAAAGATCTCAAATTAACTTTTGGAAAGTTAAAATTTATCCAATCAACCTGGATCTGTAATTACTGAAAAGTACAGTTTGCTTTTCTGTCCACAGAAAGTCAATACTCTTTTCTTACTTGGAAAGGGTTGAGCAATTTTAAAAACAGAGAAGAATAAGACAATATATAGGAGAAAAGACATTTAATACATCAAGGTGTTTGTAAAAAAACATTTTCATGATAAAAATAAACTAGATTAAACCTTATGTTGTAACAATATTGGTACCAAGACTATCAGGGCCCTGTGGAAAGTGTTGTTGTTCAAGCACCATGCTCTTGAGGGATCTTGGTGCGTGGTTCTGATACTGCTGATACTGCTTTTAATTTTGGTGTGTGTGTGTGGGGGGGGGGGGGGGAGTAGTAGTTGTATAAAATAAAATGTATGAGTTTATCATCAGTCTGATGCAGCCTTTTGCTCAAAGAACAATCATAGAACAAATAAGGCCTCATATACATAACTCTCCTCTGTTATCTTGTCAGTACATGTACACAGGGTCGTTTACAGTCGTTTATAGGCAGTTGAGTTTAGAGGCATTTTTTGGAATGCAAAAAAAAATGTGTTCAGAGTTTACAGGCATTTTAAGTGCCAAATGCTTCTGAACGCAGCTAAATTCAGCTAAAAGCGGTAACTCGCGTTTAGCTGCATTTGGTATACAGGCGTTTTTCCTTTTTTGGCTATTTAAAAAAAAAAAAAAAAATATATATATGTATATTTTAAACGCTTCTAAATGCAAACGCAGCAAAATACAGCATGTAAACGCGGCATAACTCATGACATGGGTGGGTTCTATTTGTTAAATAAATCAATCTGAAATAAGCAGCTGGCAAACATTGAAAACATTTTGCACATGGCATGATCTTTATTTAACCACCGGGCACTTTCACCCCCTTTCCTGCTCAGGCTAATATTTATCTTTCAGCGCTGTCATACTTTAAATGACAAATTTGCAGTCATGCACCACTGTACCCGTATGACATTTTTATAATTTTTTTGAGACAAATAGAGCTTTTTTTTTTTTTTTTGGTATTTAATTACTGCTGGGTTTTTTATTTTGCAAATGAAAAGACAGAAAATTGTGAAAAAAAAAAAAGTTTTTCTTGATTTCTGCTATAAAAGTTTCTAAATAAGTAATTTTTTCCCTTCACTGATATGTGCTGATGAGGCTGCACTGATGGTCACTGATGAGGAGGCACTGATGAGGCTGCAATGATAGGTGGCACTGATGGGCACTCGAAGGAGGCACTGATGGGCACCGAAAGGTGGCACTGACAGGCATCACTGATGGACCCTGACAGGCAGCACTGATGAGCACTGATTGGCAGCACTGGGGGGCACTAATTGGCTGCACTGGTGGGTACAGCTTGGCAGAATTTGTGGGCACTGTTGGGGGTGCACTGATTATCAGGACACTGATGATCAGTGCCCTGATTATTAGTGTAGATGTTCCCTGTGTGGATTTGCCGGTCATCTCTCCTCTTTTTATGCTCTGTCAGAGTGAGGAGAGGAATGCCGATAACCGGCAAATCCTGTTTACACTGTGATTGGACATAGCTAGCACCCTGGTAAAGAGTATAACATGGGTGGGAAGAGGTTAATAGAAACTCCGAACCTACGTATAAAATTCCAAGAAGCTCTATACTTGGTACACAGCACACATATCAGTTAAGGAACCTGCGTACTTGCCTATGTTATATACAATAGGACATTTGTGCAAAATGTCCAAAAAATTATTGGACATGGGTTAGTAATGAAAAATGGATGATCTCCATCACCTGGGTAATCTCAATTTACTTGAAATGATCTAATGTGGATCTTGGTTTTAAAGTCAATGGCTTGTATAGGATATCTCCTGTCAGACATTACTGAACTACTTTCTCTAACTATGATTAAATCCTCCCTGTTGTTACCCTCCTCTTCTGGACCACTAGCCAAACACTGCCATGAAGAACAGGGAACTCTCCAAACAAGAAAGGGACAATGTTGCTGAGAAGTACAAGTCAGGGTTAGGTTATAAAAAATTATCCAAATCTTTGATGATCCCTAGGAACACCATCAAATCTATCATAACCAAATAGAAAGAACATGGCCCAACAGCAAACCTGCCAAGAGACGGCCACACACCAAAACTCATGGACCAGGCAAGGAGGGCATTAATCAGAGAGGCAGCACAGAGACCTAAGGTAACCCTGGAGGAGCTGCAGAGTTCCACAGCAGAGACTGGAGTACATAGGACGACAATAAGCCGTACGCTCCATAGAGCTGGGCTTTATGGCAGAGTGGCCAGAAGAAAGCAATTACTTTCAGAAAAAAACTAAATGGCACGTTTTGATTTTGCGAAAAGGCATGTGGGAGACTCCCAAAATGTATGGAGTAAAGTGCTCTGGTCTGATGAGACTAAAATTTTACTTTTTGGCCATCAAAGAAAACGCTATGTCTGGCGCAAACCCAACCCATCACATCACCCAAAGAACACCATCATGCTGTGGGGATGTTTTTCAGCAGTCAGGACTGGGAAACTGGTCAGAGTTGAGGGAAAGATGGATGGTGCTAAATACAGGGATATTCTTGAGCAAAACCTGTACCACTCTGTGTGTGATTTGAGGCTAGGACGGAGGTTCACCTCCCAGCAGGACAATGACCCCAAACACACTGCAAAATCAACCCTTGAGTGGTTGAAGGGGAAACATGTAAATGTGTTGGAATGGCCTAGTCAAAGTCCAGATCTCAATCTGTGGTCAGACTTAAAGATTGCTGTTCACAAGCGCAAACCATCAAACTTGAAGGAGCTGGAGCAGTTGTGGAAGGAGGAATGGTCAAAATTCCAAGTGGTAAGATGTGGCATGCTCATAGGGACGTATCCAAAGCAACTAGCCGCAAAAGGTGGCTCTACAAAGTATTGACTTTAGGGGGGTGAATAGTTATGCACATTGACTTTTTCTGTTTTTTTTTTGTCCTATTTGTTGTTTGTTTCACAATAAAAAAAAATAAAAATCTTCAAAGTTGTGGTCATGTTCTGTAAATTAAATGATGCAAATCCTCAAACAATCCATGTTAATTCCAGGTTGTGAGGCAACAAAGCACGAAAAAAGCCAAGGGGGGTGAATACTTTTGCAAGGCACTGTAATTCCAATGATCTTTTAAAAGGGACATATCACATATAAAATTTGCACTTGTGACAAGTTAAAAACTATTCATTCCCAGATGGAACAAATTTTGATAACAATAATGTTACTGAAAAAATCTGGCTTTGTTTAATGTGTTAATTATGACTAAATCACACTGGTTTAGTCATCAGATATGCCTGGCCTGGCCACAGTATGTTCAGATCTACAAGCCCAAGTTTATATCAGCTATGGAAGAGAGGGGGACACTTTGGCACTGTGAGTGCCACATGTCCTTCTCCTTGCTTTGTACCCAACTGCCTAATCCCCACAGGCCAGGAGCCTGTGTTTTCTTTGAATTTAGGTTTCCTGCTTTGGGCAATTTCTGTAGCAATGAAGTGAACTGGTAATTAGTCCTTTGGGCTACCTAGCTAATTTACAGATCCAATCTGATCCACCGGCAATGTAAATTAATATTTCATACAACACTGTAACCATGTGAAATTTGTATAATATTCTTCACACAAATAGAGCTTTCTTTTGGTGGTATTTAATCACTGCTGGGAAGACTGAAAATGTTTAAAAAAAAATAAATGTCTTAGTTTCTGTCAGTAAATTTTGTAAATAAGTATTTTTTCTCCTTCACTGATGGGCACTAATAGGCTGTACTGATGGGCACTGATGAGGTGGCACTTATGGGCACTGATTAGGTGGCACTGATGAGGAGGCACTAATATTCTGCACTTATGGGCACTGATAGGTGGCACTGATGAGTGGCACTGGTGGGCATTGATAGGTGGCACTAATATTCTGCACTTATGGGCACTGATAGGTGGCACTGATGAGTGGCACTGGTGGGCATTGATAGGTGGCACTGCTGGGCACTGATAGGTGGCACAGACGGGCCATGATAGCCGACACTGGTGGGAACTGATAGGCGGCATGCATAAGCAGCACTGATGGGCACTGATGGGTGGCACTAATGAGCACTGCTGGGCATTAATGGGTGGCACTGATGGGAATTAATGGGCTTTACTGATGGGCATCACTGATAGGTGGCACTGAAAGTCAGCACTGACTGGCATCACTAATGGGAACTGATTTCTGTCTGTGGTGGGCACTGATTGTTGGCACTGGTGGGCATTGATTGTTGGCACTGGTTAGCATGGGTTGCTGGCACTAGTGGCGCTCTAATGTAATCAGGGCACTGATCATCTGTGCCCTGATTACTTCTCTCACTGTCCCCTGCGGGGAAATGCAGCTGATCGTCTCTCCTCGTCACACACTCTGTCAGTGTGAGGTGAGAGCTGATTACTGGCACTTCCTTGTTTATATGTGACCAGCTGTGATTGGACACAGCCGATCACATGATTAAAGAGCCACGTCAGCGGCTCTTTACAGAGATCGGGGCCGCGCCATGTCCTAGCAACACGCTGCGACGGCGATTGCCGCACTGCGTGCCGGAGCAGCCGTTCGGGTGTGCCGTCATATGACATCCACCCAGAACAAGAGCCACACCATCCCGCCGTCATTGACGGTGGGCGGGTGGCAAGTGGTTAATCCCAGTATAAACAAACACTTTTCTGTGATGTCTAATTGCAATGCTGTTGAACTACACAACATTGCAATTAGACATTAGAGTAAAGTGCTTGTTTATACTGGGAATTTTTTTTTACTTCATTTTACTTCATTAACCTGTAGCTGACCGCCCACTGTCAAATGACGGCGGAGCGGTGCAGCTCTTGTGGCGGGTCGCCGTGATATGACGCCGCTCGCTTTTTGTCCACTAGGGGGCGTGCGCGTGCCCGCCGCGACGCTGGGGACCTGATTGCCCGTTAACTGAGCAGGACGTGGATCTGTGTGTGTAAACACACAGATCCACGTCCTGTCAGAGGAGAGGAGACCGATGGTGTGTCCCTTGTACATAGGGACACCGATCGGTCCCCTCCCCCAGTCAGTCCCCTCCCCCCACAGTTAAAATCACTTACATAGGGAACATATTTACCGCTGCAGTGCCCCCTAGTGTTAACCCCTTCCCTGCCAGTCACATTTATACAGTAATCAATGCATTTTTATAGCACGGATCGCTGTATAAATGTGAATGGTCCCAAAAATGTGTCAAAAGTGTCCGATATGTCCGCCGCAATGTCGCAGTCACGATAAAAAATCGCAAATCGCCACCATTACTAGTAAAAAAAAAATAATAATAAAAATGCTATAAATCTATCCCCTATTTTGTAGACGCTATAACTTTTGCGCAAACCAATCAATAGACGCTTATTGCGATTTTTTTTTACCAAGAATTTGTAGAAGAATACGTATCGGTCTAAACTGAGGAAAAAATTTGTTTAAAAAAATAAAAAAAATTGGATATCTATTATAATAAAAAGTAAAAAATATTATGTTTTTTCAAACTTGTCCCTCTTAATTTGTTTATAGCGCAAGAAATAAAAACCGCAGAGGTGCTCAAATACCACCAAAATAAACTTCTATTTGTGGGAAAAAAATGATAAAAATTTTAATTGGGTACATCCTTGCATGACCGCGCAATTGTCATTCAAAATGTGACAGCGCTGAAAGCTGAAAAATGGCTTGGTCAGGAAGGGGGTGTTCGTACCTGGTAGGCAAGTGGTTAAAAGGAGAAGTTTGTGGTTACTAAAAAAAATTAAACATGCATACTCACCTCTATGCTGTAGCATCAGTGTGATGCTGCAGCTGTCCCACACCAGTAAGTAAAACCTAAGCCCGGGAACTGAGCGGTCGCTTAATTCTCAGTCAGCTTTGAGCAGAGAGTGGTGGCTGTCAGTCACCACTCTCCGCCGTAGCCCCTACAGTGCTCACCGCAGCACCATGCTAGTAAGGGGGCAGCAGCTTAAGTCATGGAAGCTTTAATGAAGAATATTAGTAACAAAAACTAGGCTTAAAAAATCCACCATCATTATTGGAAATTAATAATGTGCTGTACACTATATACAGAAAGTAGATGATTTTACATCTTCATCTATAGTTCCCTTTCTGACAAAATATGTGGGTTGGAATTAACTTCCTTTAACTGGGGGGTTTTCTTAGACACACGTGCATGTGTGGTATGTGAGTGCAGCTGCAGTATCTTAGACAACGTTGTCTTTTTTAACCACAACTGCGGTGGAGGTGATGGTGGATTTTTTAAGCCTAGTTTTTGTTACTTATATTCTCCAATAAAGCATCCATGACTTAAGCTGCTTGGTCCAGAATGTAACATCCTTTGTTGGGGTCCTTACCCCCACCTTTTTAGTGATATTGCTGTTTGGGTTAATAAAACCACACCTAATATCAGGTTAGTCAGCTAACACATGGGACACTGATTCGACAATTTTATATATATCTATCAGTGTATTAATTCTAGTGAGTCGTTAGTAGTAAACCCTTTGCCTCTAGTCAGGGGGCAGTACAGCTGGCTTTGGCTATCAGCATTGAGAGCCGGGGCCAACTGTTAATCAGGCAGCTGGGTAGATCCTGACAGTATGGATGGTATCCTTACAGCGCCTGGAGCGGTTATATGATGTCAGCTGACAGCAGACTTTAGCCCGCTGTTGGCTGAATGGCTGATTCTAGGTCACAGGTAAGAAGAGAAGTCTGGCCAAAAAAATTCTTTGATCATACTTATTTTTAAAAAAATGTTTTACGTGTCTGGAAGAACTAAGATGATTTGTATTATTATTATTATTATTATTATTATACAAGATTTATATAGCACTAACAGTTTGTTCAGTGCTTAACAACATGGGGGCAGACAGTACACTTACAATACAACTCAATACAGGAGGGATCAGAGGGCCCTGCTTGTTAGAGCTTACAATCTAGAAGGGAGGGTCAAGTGCAACAAAAAAGATAATAACTGTAAAGGATGAGCTAATGGAGAAAATGAAAATACAGTTGTTGGGTGTGGATAGGGTAGGCTTCTCTGAGTAGAAGGGTTTTCAGGGATCGTCTAAAAGCTAATAGAGTAGGAGATAATCGCACAGATTTGGGTAAGGCGTTCCATAGGATTGGAGAGGCTCTGGAAAAATCCTGGAGGCGAGCATGGGAGGAGGTGATGAGGGAGCTACAGCAGGAGGTCTTGAGAGGAACGAAGAGAACTAATAGATTGGTATTTAGAGACGAGGCTAGTGATGTAGCTGGGGGCTAAGTTGTGGATGACTTTGTAAGTCGTTTTTAGTATTTTTAATTTAAATTTGTTGGGTGAGCGGAAGCCAGTGGAGCAATTGACAGAGAGGAGAAGCAGACACAGAGAGATTGATAAGGTAGACGAGTCTAGCAGCAGCATTCATGATGGATTGAAGAGGGCATAGACTATGTAGAAGTAAGCCAATGAGAAGGGAGTTGCAGTAGTCGAGGCGAGAGGCAAGAGAATTTGCATAGTAAGATTTGACCATTCAAGGTCATGGTGGAATTTAATATTAAATAATTACAAACAGCAGTATGATATGAAAAGTAATGATGAGTTTTGCAAGGATTAGTTAAGCCAACTTCCTTAAACCCAATTAGGACATCTATAACCTGGACATCTAGGTGTAGTCCTCTTACTTTTGAGGTTCAAATCTTAGTGTGGCATACTGGAACTTGAAACTGGAAGTGAGTATGTCTCCGATGCCACAGCTGTTTTTTTTTTTTGCTACTTATGTGATTTTCAAATTAGTTTTATTAATCATTCTTTTGCCTATATTATACTTGCTGTATCCTTTTTTAACAGGCAACTTTTGCAGATATCTTTCAATTCAGTTTGAAAAAAATAGAGCTTTCAGGTTTTTCCCCTTTTAACCTTCAAAGCTTTGAAAACTTGGCAAGCAGCCATAGCTAATGTTATTTTTACATGCTAGCAATAATGCTGCTGTAATCTCTTGAACAGTTCATGCCTGGTGCTGTGTTAGACTGTATCCTGACATGTCTGCCTTTCAATCATAAAGAAAAAGAGCAGATACATATACATATGTTTGTATCTTGGTGTGTTTTGTAAGGAACAAAAGTTCAATATAAAAATAATTATTGATAATCAATTCATAAACGATATGCCACAAACACATATCTAGCATGACAAAAAATTATGTTTTTTACTGGCTAATATAAGGCATACTTCTAATGCCCCATACACACGGTCGGAAATTCCGACCACAAAATCCGTCAGATTTTTTCCGACAGATTTTGTCCAACACTGGTGTTGCATACACAGGGTCGGACAAAGTTGTCGGAAAATCCGATCATTCTGAACATTCGTTGCGTACGACGGGACTACGTAGAGGCTAGTAGCCAATATCAAGACCAATCTTGTAATATGATCTGAGCATGCGTGGCACTTTGTCCGTCGAAATTCGCTACACATGATCGGAAAAAGTCCGATGTTGTCGGAAAATTTGAGAGCAGGAGCTCGAACTTTTTCCGTCGGAAATTCCGACGGAAAAAGTCAGATGGAGCCCACACACGGTCGGAATTTCCGACAACATGGTCTGATAGGACATTTTCCGTCGGAAAATCCGACCGTGTGTACGGGGCATAAGTGTTAGTTTTATGTGTAAGGTTAAAATGTTGTATGCTCTAATTGCACTACTCAGGAGAAAAATATAAAACACCTAAAATATGCATATGACAATGTTAAAAATATGGATCTAAACACAAAGCTATGTAGTAGAATTAATTTCTTGCAAGATATCTTACATCTTGATCCAATGGCTGATTGGGCAAATACATTTCATATACAGTTTTATGTTTATAAATGTGAAGTTATACACCTAGGAATTAAAACATGCATGCGCCATAAATTTAGAGGGAGTATAGCTTTGTTAATTAATGACAGAGAAGGATCTGGATGTCCTGGTATATTATATACCTAACAGCATGCAATGCTAATTTGCAGGATTATAATTTATCTTAGAAATTTGCTTTCAGGTACCAGTTAATAAAACAGATACTGCGCAAATAAAATAATAAGGCATATAGAGAACCCAGTAGCACACCTAGGGGGTCTTTTTATAAAATCTGACAAAAGTAATAAATATTACCCATATTGTTTGTAATATGTCTGTAATGTCAGTTTCTATTTGCTGCCTTTCTTCAGGTGAATATAACTAGGGATGAGCCGAACACTCCCGGGTTCGGTTCGCACCAGAACCTTCGAACGGACAGAAAGTTTGCGCAAATTTTCGAACCCAATTCGTTACAATGGACGCGAACGTTCAAAATCAAAATTGCTAATTACAACGGCCAATATGCATGTTAATGTCATAAAACAGGTTTGGGGACCCGGGTCCTGCCCCAGGGGACATATATCAATGCAAAAAGAACTTTTAAAAACTAACGTTTTTTCGGGAGCAGTCATTTTAATGATGCATAAAGTGAAAAAAAAAAAGTGAAATCTTAATTTAAATATGGTACCTGGGGGGTGTCTAAAGTATGCCTGTGAAGTGGCATGTGTTTCCCGTGTTTAGAACTGTCCCTGCACAAAATGACATTTGTAAATGAAAAAAAGAAGCCATTTAAAACCACTTGCGGCTTTAATGTCATGTCTTTTCCTGGCCATATGGCTGAAAATCCTTGCGAAAAATGGCATGGCTACCACATCACCCCCCCCCCCCCCACCCCAGCCCCTTTGGGTCTTGTATGGATATTAAGGGGGACCCCGCACCCAAAATAAAACCCTATACCTGCAACCCTATATACTCTGAACAGCAGTATACAGGCGGTGCAAACAAGACACGGACTGTAGGTTTGTTCTTAAGTAGAATCTGAACAGGTACATTATGAAGTGTAGCTCCATCCCCAAAAAATCTATTTTTAAGCTTTTTGGAGAACATAGGGAGGGGTTATCCCCCCTGTAACATTTGCTGTCTTTGCACATCTGTTCAGAACATTTCACCTCACTTTCCATCCCAATGACAAATGTTTTTGGAAAAGTGGGGTTTTAATTGAAACAAGGATTGGTGATAAAGCATCAGTAGAGAGGAGATACCTTTTTCCCAAATTAAATCTAACAGGATCGAATTTCCCTTCCTAGGGGTAGATTTCCTCTCACTTCCTGTTTTCTCTTTCCGTTTGCAAGTAGGAGTCGTTTGTAAGTTGGATGTTTGAAAGTAGGGGCCTGCCGTATATACTCTGCAGAAATTTTCCCCATTAGATGTTGGTGTAGCCACAAGACTGTAAGCCCTCACAATTACTCTTGGTGGGTACAGGAATGGGCCCTGCTGTGAGTTATTAGATCAAGATTTGTAATTGCATGCACCTGTTGAACAGGGCAGAAAAATTGGGCCTTTGGTGGTCGTGGTGGTGGACGGTGTTGCCACAAGACTGTAAGCCCTCACAGTTACTCTTGGTGGGCGCAGGAATGGGCCCTGCTGTGAGTTATTAGATCAAGATTTGTAATTGCATGCACCTGTTGAACAGGGCAGAAAAATTGGGCCTTTGGTGGTGGTGGTGGACGGTGTTGCCACAAGACTGTAAGCCCTCACAGTTACTCTTGGTGGGCGCAGGAATGGGCCCTGCTGTGAGTTATTAGATCAAGATTTGTAATTGCATGCACCTGTTGAACAGGGCAGAAAAATTGGGCCTTTGGTGGTGATGATGGTGGTGGACGGTGTTGCCACAAGACTGTAAGCCCTCACAGTTACTCTTGGTGGGCACAGGAATGGACCCTGCTGTGAGTTATTAGATCAAGATTTGTAATTGCATGCACCTGTTGAACAGGGCAGAAAAATTGGGCCTTTGGTGGTGGTGGTGGACGGTGTTGCCACAAGACTGTAAGCCCTCACAGTTACTCTTGGTGGGCGCAGGAATGGGCCCTGCTGTGAGTTATTAGATCAAGATTTGTAATTGCATGCACCTGTTGAACAGGGTAGAAAAATTGGGCCTTTGGTGGTGGTGGTGGACGGTGTTGCCACAAGACTGTAAGCCCTCACAGTTACTCTTGGTGGGCGCAGGAATGGGCCCTGCTGTGAGTTATTAGATCAAGATTTGTAATTGCATGCACCTGTTGAACAGGGCAGAAAAATTGGGCCTTTGGTGGTGGACGGTGTTGCCACAGGACTGTAAAGCCCCATACACACGGTCGGATTTTCCGATGGATTCTGTCCTATCAGACAATGTTGTCGGAAATTCCGACCGTGTGTAGGCACCATCGGACAGTTTCCATCGGATTGTCCGACGGACAAAGTCCTATCTCCTGCTGGATAGATTTTTTGACAACAAAGTCCGATCACACCAAATCCGATCGTGTGTAGCGAATTCCGACGGACAAAGTGCTACGCATGCTCAGATCACATTACAAGACCAAAGCTATTGGCTACTAGCCTCTACGTAGTCCCGTCGTAGGCAACAAACGTCACCACATTCAGAATGATCGGATTTTCCGACAACTTTGTCCGACCGTGTGTACGCAAAACCAACATCGGACAAAGTACGACAGACATGATCCGACGGACCTGGTCCTCGGATAATCCGAGCGTGTGTATGGGGCTTAAGCCCTCACAGTTACTCTTGGTGGGCGCAGGAATGGACCCTGCTGTGAGTTATTAGATCAAGATTTGTAATTGCATGCACCTGTTGAACAGGGCAGAAAAATTGGGCCTTTGGTGGTGATGATGGTGGTGGACGGTGTTGCCACAAGACTGTAAGCCCTCACAGTTGCTCTTGGTGGGCACAGGAATGGACCCTGCTGTGAGTTATTAGATCAAGATTTGTAATTGCATGCACCTGCTGAACAGGGCTGAAAAATTGTGCCTTAGGCACTGGTGCTGGTGCCACAACACTGCAACCCCTCACAGATACTGTACTTGGAGCACAGCAGTCAGACATGTTGCAAAGCATTGCTTAAAAAATTGTAATTACACGCCCCTGTTAAACAGGGGCTGAAAAATTGTGCCTTAGGCATTGGTGCTGGTGCCACAACACTGCAACCCCTCACAGATACTGTACTCTGAGCACAGCAATGAGACCTGTTGCAAAGCATTGACTAAAAATTGTAATTACACGCCCCAACAGGGGCTGAAAAATTGTGCCTTAGGCACTGGTGCTGGTGCCACAACACTGCAACCCCTCACAGATACTGTACTTGGAGCACAGCAGTCAGACGTGTTGCGAAGCATTGCTTAAAAAATTGTAATTACACGCCCCAACAGGGGCTGAAAAATTGTGCCTTAGGCAACGGTGCTGGTGCCACAACACTGCAATCCCTCACAGATACTGTACTTGGAGAACAGCAGTCACACCTGTTGCGAAGCATTTTTTTAAAAAATTGTAATTACACGCCCCTGTTATACAGGGGCTGAAAAATTGTGCCTTAGGCACTGGTGTGGTGGCACCCAGAAACAAAAATGTTCTTCCAAGCTATCAAGGAATAGATCATTGAGGAGGAGGAAGAGGATAGTCAGTGAACATAACAGGACAGTCACTCAGCATCAGCATAGGCAGTCTTGAAGGGATGTGACATTATAAATTATTCAGTTATATCCGCTTCAGGTGCCTGGTAGCTGGTGGTGATCCAAGACTGATTCATTTTTATGAAGGTCAGTCGATCAACCGAGTCGGTGGACAGGCGCACCCTGTGATCAGTGACAAATCCTCCAGCAGCACTGAATGTGCGTTCGGAAAGAACGCTGGATGCAGGACAGGCCAGTAGCTCAATTGCATACTGTGCAAGCTCTGGCCAGTGATCCATCCTCAAGACCCGGTAAGCCAGAGGATTTTCGGTGGGAAAGGTGTCCAAGTCTGACCTTGCCCCTAGGTATTCCTGCACCATGTATATCAGACGCTGGCAATGGTTGCTGGAACCAATCATACCTTGGGGCTGCGGACTAAAAAATTGTCTGAACGCATCGGTCAGACATCCACCTTCCCCACCGCTCCTTCTGCTACTGACCGAAGCCTCAGCAACTCGTCGTCCAGGACCAGGAGTTTGTAACCTCCCAGTTTCTGGGAACGCGTTGCACAGACCTTTCTGCAAGGCCTCTCTGAGATGTCTCATCCTCTGCTCCCTCTGCGACGGCAAGATAAGGTCCGCAACCTTACCCTTGTACCGTGGATCAAGGAGAGTGGCCAGCCGGTAATGGTCCCTCTCCTTGATCCGAAGAATACGAGGATCCTTCCGCAGGCTTTGCAGGATCAGGGAGGCCATGCAACGTAGGTTAGCTGAGGCATTCGTCCGGAGTCTTCTGGGTCACTGAGGACGACATGATCGCCAGCCACCTCCTCCCAGCCACGTACAAGTCCACTGGTTTGTTGGGACTGTACATCATCCCTAAAAGACTGCTGCTGCTGATGCTGATGCTGAGTGCCAGGCTCCACCTCCATGCTCACACAATCCTCCTCCTCCTCCTCCTCCTCCTCATCCTCTTCCTGTGTGATGGGTGGGACAGAAGGAACACTGTCTGGATAAAGGGGGCCTTGAGAGGCAAGGAAGTCCTCCTCTTCCTGCCTCTGTTCTGCCTCAAGTGCCCTGTCCATTATCCCACGCAGCGTATGCTCCAACAGGTGGACAAGAGGTACAGTGTCACTGATGCATGCACTGTCACTGCTCACCATCCTCGTGGCCTCCTCAAATGGTGAGAGGACAGTGCATGCATCCCTGATCATGGTCCACTGGCATGGGGAAAAAAAGCCAAGCTCCCCTGACCCTGTCCTGGTGCCGTAGTCGCAAAGGTACTCATTGATGGCCCTCTGCTGCGTGTGCAGTCGCTGCAGCATGGCCAACGTTGAGTTCCACCTGGTGGGCATGTCACATATTAGGCAGTTCTTGGGCAGGTTCAGCTCCTTTTGCAGCTCAGTCAGCCAAGCACTGGCATTATAAGATCGGCGGAAATGCACACAGACTTTCCTGGCCTGCCTCAGGACATCCTGTAAGCCTGGGTACCTGCCCCAGTGTGGCTCCTGTCCCCCAAACACACCAGCGCAAGCACGGCATGGCATCTTTTTGCCTGCGTACTCGCGTATCCCCTTGTACGCCTACGGAGCACCGCTGGTTCCGAGGACAGAGCACTCGAAGAGGACATGGAGGAAGAAGAAGAGGAGGGGATGGAGGAGAGAGGTGTGTCACAACCAGTAGTAGCATTTTGGAGGCGTGGTGGCGGAACAACCTCCAACACTACTGCACCTTGTCCTGCATCCCTCCCAGCTGCCAATAGAGTGACCCAATGGGCCGTGAAAGAAAGATAACGTCCCTGTCCATGCCTGCTGGACCATGAGTCAGCGGTAATATGCACCTTACCGCTGACCGCCCTGTCCAGCGAGGCATGGACATTGCCTTCCACATGCCGGTAGAGAGACGGAATCGCCTTCCGTGAGAAAAAGTGGCGTTTGGGAACCTGCCACTGAGGAACCGCACATTGAACAAACTCACGGAAGGGGGCCGAGTCTACCAACTGAAAAGGCAGCAGTTGAAGTGCTAGCAATTTAGCCAAGCTAGCATTCAACCGCTGGGCATGTGGATGGCTGGAAGTATACTTCTTTCGACGGTCCAGCAGCTGGGGCAGGGAAATTTGCCTGCTACAATCGGACGTCGGTGTACTGCAAGTACTTGGTTGTGACACACCTAATTCTACACCTTCAGTTCTCTCAGAGCAGCTTTCAGAGAGGACTGAAGATATAGTGGGGATGGAGATCCCAGCTGATGAGGAGCAAGGAGAGGTCCGCTTTGTTCTTTGGTGTGGGTCTTTTATGTGTGCTTGCCAACGAGCTGCATGGCAGGTCGACATATGTCTGCTCATGCTTGTGGTGCCCAAGCGGCTGATGTTTTGGCCACGCGAGATACGCTTGAGACAAATATTGCAAATAGCAGGGGTGTGATCTGATGCACTCGTCTCAAAAAAGGCCCACACCAAAGAACTTTTGTGATAACGTGCAGAGGCAGCGCCCTGCACAGGCGGAGCTCTGCGGTGTGATAAAGTTGGTGTGCTGGCCTCTAGCTGGCCTCCAGGGGGCATCCTGCCTCGTTGGACATGTGACGCCGCATCCTCCTCATCCTCTCTCCCTTCAGGCACCCACGTGGAGTCAGTGACCTCATCATCCCCTCCCTCTTCACCACTAGAGCAAACCTGGCAGTAAGCTGCAGCTGGTGGAACAGTACTGCCAGATTGCTGTCCTTCAGCATCCCCTCTCTCTGCGCGCACACTACTGCCTTCCTCAAGCTGGGTATCATCATCCGAGCCTTTGAATCGTTGGGCATCCTCCTGGAGCATGTACCCAACACTATGCTCAAACAGTTCGGGGGACTCCTCAGGAGGACATGGTGGGTCTAGGGAAGGGGTGGTTGATGATGCCATTGAGTACGCGTTGGCAGCTGCTCTGCCAGTCATCTGAGCCTGGGTGAGAGAGGATGAGGAGGATGAGGAGGGCTTGGTCATCCATTCTACCAAGCCTTCGGCATGATGCGGCTCAACATGTCCAGCTGCCGAAAACAAAGACAAGCGTGTCCCATGGCCACGTGCTGATGATGATGCACGACCACGTCCACGACCAGCACTGTTGTCTCTAGAAACAGAGCCTGCTTGCCCTGTGTTCTTGCCTCTGCACGCTCTGCCTCTCCTTGGCGGTCTTCCAGCCATTGTAGTCGGTAGTGTATATAGTATAAAAAATAGAGCTCCTATGTGTGCTCACAACACACTGTAGGTCCTATGGGTGCTGACACTAACACACTATAGGTACTATGTGTGCTGCTGACAAGAAAATATAGGAGCTCTGTTTGCTGCCACTAACACACTATAAGTCCTATGGGTGCTGACACAAACACACTATAGGTACTATGTGTGCTGCTGACAAGGAAATATAGGACCTATGTGTGCTGCCACAAACACACTATAAGTCCTATGGGTGCTGACACAAACACACTATAGGTACTATGTGTGCTGCTGACAAGGAAATATAGGACCTATGTGTGCTGCCACAAACACACTATAAGTCCTATGGGTGCTGACACAAACACACTATAGGTACTATGTGTGCTGCTGAAAAGGAAATATAGGACCTATGTGTGCTGCCACAAACACACTATAAGTCCTATGGGTGCTGACACAAACACACTATAGGTACTATGTGTGCTGCTGACAAGGAAATATAGGACCTATGTGTGCTGCCACAAACACACTATAAGTCCTATGGGTGCTGACACAAACACACTATAGGTACTATGTGTGCTGCTGACAAGAAAATATAGGACCTATGTGTGCTGCCACAAACACACTATAAGTCCTATGGGTGCTGACACAAACACACTATAGGTACTATATGTGCTGCTGAAAAGGAAATATAGGACCTATGTGTGCTGCCACAAACACACTATAAGTCCTATGGGTGCTGACACAAACACACTATAGGTACTATGTGTGCTGCTGACAAGGAAATATAGGACCTGTGTGTGCTGCCACAAACACACTATAAGTCCTATGGGTGCTGACACAAACACACTATAGGTACTATGTGTGCTGCTGAAAAGGAAATATAGGACCTATGTGTGCTGCCACAAACACACTATAAGTCCTATGGGTGCTGACACAAACACACTATAGGTACTATGTGTGCTGCTGACAAGAAAATATAGGTCCTATGTGTGCTGCCACAAACACACTATAAGTCCTATGGGTGCTGACACAAACACACTATAGGTACTAGATGTGTGCTGCTGACAAGAAAATATAGGTCCTATGTGTGCTGCCAAAAACACACTATAAGTCCTATGTGTCCTGACACAAACAAACACACTATAGCTACTATATGTGTGCTGCTGACAAGAAAATATAGGACCTATGTGTGCTGCCACAAAGACACTATAAGTCCTATGGGTGCTGAGTGACACAAACACACTATAGGTACTATATGTGTGCTGCTGACAAGAAAATATAGGACCTATGTGTGCTGCCATAAACACACTATAAGTCCTATGGGTGCTGAGTGACACAAACACACTATAGGTACTATATGTGTGCTGCTGACAAGAAAATATAGGTCCTATGTGTGCTGCCACAAACACAATATGGCTCCTATAAATCCCTGCCTGGGATGGGACAGAAGGTTGGGACAGAAGTTGGGGTGCAATGCTGTTCTAACAGCACTGCGGTTGGTGCTACTGCTATGCTGTACTAACAGCACGCACACACCAGACTAATCCCCAGCAGCAGCTAATATCACACACACTGTGCAATCAGCAGCAATGAATGATCAGTATTCAGTAATGATGAATGACTCAGGTAGCAATGGTTTAGCAAAGAAATAGCAATCAAGCAAAGACGCAAATCAGCAGACTGCTCTCCCTAAAGCCGGAACACATGTGACCGGGGCCGACGGCGTGGCGGCCTTTTAAATGGTGGGGCGTGTACTAAAGCCCTTGAGCTTTAATTGGCTACAGGCGTCCTGCCTGTAGCCAATTATTGCTCTCCTAGTTTCCGGCGCTGTGATTGGCCAAGCATGCGGGGTCACAGTGCATGCTTGGCCAATCATCAGCCAGCAATGCACTGCGCCGGCCGCAATGCATTGCGGGCCGCTCGCATCACACGAATGTGATTCGAACGGCCCAAATAGTTCTGGGCTCGCCGAGCGAGCGAACGCCCGGTGCTAGATTCGAACGTGGGTTCGAATCGAGCACCGGGCCCATCCCTAAATATAACATCCCTTTATCATTGATCCTAAGAGATAATAGCTATAGGAACATTGAACCTAAAAAGTTAAAGATTATTCACCAATATAGGAAATAGTTGAACACTATAGGCAAATAACATTTGACCAAAAGGGGAGAAAACTCCTCCCAAACTTTTTATAGGCAAGAGGAGGGGTCTACTCACAGGATAACACCGAAACTGGGAGTGGGCTACCTTTACATAAATTATGAGACAGGCCTGCAGAGAATTAAATTATAGTAATATGGTCCTCTAAACAGCTGTGAATTGACAATACACAAGCACAAATGGCAATTCTGACAGTTACAAATGGGCAATCATATGCAGTGAGTGGGCAAGGAACAGTCAATTGTTACAATACAGGCAATAATGAAAATATGCAGGCTCCAAATGGGCAATGTGATAAAATATATGTAAGCAACAGATAGTCAATTGTTACAGTACATGTCCAAACAGGAAATTTGAGAGTGAGAATATGTGGGCAACAAATAGGTTGATGTTACAAAACACAGGAAACAAATGGGCAATCGGGACAATAACGTAATATTTTACCTAACTTCAAAGAAGGAATAGACTTCCCAGACCCTCTTTTCTACCATGCTGCTGCATAGTTAACTGAAATTGCCATTAGCAATCCAAATTGTGGGTCTCAATTGTACATGAACGTACACAATTTTCCTCTGTGGGTGCACCTTGGGAAGGCTACTCTAGTAAATAACATCCTATGTTTGACCCCATATTAAACGTATTTGCCAAATTTTTGTGAAAATGGGAGAGCCCAGCATATCCGTCACCAATGTCTCCTATGATAGGTTACTCTAATTTCATAACCAGACAAGGTGACAGAGCTGATGAAATCTGGATACATTAGAACATATACTGCATGAAACATTTTATCTCCAATTCTTGTTGGCAAATCCCCATCAATTGCAACTAGAACCTGAATTGCGACATTTGGGTTTCTGGAGAGAAAGCCAACTCTGACATTTCTTAGACTTGTTACGAGAATGCAGAGAGTACCAGAGTAATCTGATGCAGTTTAAAGAGCTATGCTATGAACAAAGCACCATAACAAGTACACTATCTAGATCATACCAAATGCTTTTATCTAAACATCAACTCAGATCACTTTCCCATTCAAAAAATGGTCCCAATTTCTAATGGTGATTTATTAACTCACCAACATTACCTTGATAATAACTCAGCAGCATGCCTACCTCACCCTAAATGAATCCCCAAATCTAGATATAGGAAATAATTTCTGATTCACCACCAAAAGCCTGCATTCTATACAATTGGAAGAAACCTAGCCCACCCTCCATTGCCCAATGGTACTTCAAGATAAATGACAATGCAAATAAAAGTTATGACCACCTCACCTAAAAACAGATCCGGTATAGGAACAGTGCGCTGTCAATCACAATACCGGGAGGCAGGACATCAGCGCTCAGTGTTCTGATATACAATACCTGACCCCGCGGGAGATCCTCGCTGTATCATACGAGTGATTTCTAATTATAATCCCCTCCCTGCACTGTTGATGGTCCCTGACAAGCTTCTTTGGTAGGACAGACATGCAGCACTGGTGTGGTCCCTGATATTTGGCTCTGGTGGTCCCTGACATTTGGCTCTGGTGGTGGTCCCTGACATTTGGCTCTGGTGGTGGTCCCTGACATTTGGCTCTGGTGGTCCCTGACATTCGGCTCAGGTGGTCCCTGACATTCGGCACTGGTGATGGTCCCTGACATTCGGCACTGGTGGTGGTCCCTGACATTTGGCTCTGGTAGTACCTGCCATTTGGCTCTGGTGGTCCCTAACATCCAGCTCAGTCCCTAATTGTAATTACACACCCCTGTTAAACAGGGCAGAAAAATTGTGCCTCAGGCACTGGTGGTGGTGCCCTGAAACCTTCTTAAAAGCTATCAACATGAACATTGAGGAGGAATAGGATAGTCACTCAGCAGAATAGGATAGTCACTCAGCATAGGCAGTCTTCAAGGGATCTTACATTCATAGAAAAATTTATCGGTTACATCAGCATCAGGTCCTTGGTAGCTGGTGATCCAAGACTGATTCATTTTTTTGAAGGTGAGCCGATCAACTGAGTCTGTGGACAGGCGCACTCTGTGATCGGTTACAAAGCCTCTAGCAGCACTAAATGTGCGTTCAGAAAGAACGCTGGATGCAGGACAGGCCAGTAGCTCAATTGCATATTGTGCAAGCTCTGGCCAGTGATCCATCCTCAAGACCCAGTAACCCAGTGGATTTTCGGGTGGAAAGGTCTCCAAGTCTGATCTTACTCCTAGGTATTCCTGTACCATGTAAATCAGATGTTGGCGATGGTTGCTGGAACCGATCAGACCTTGGGGCTGTGGACTAATGAATTGTCTGAATGCATCGGTCAGACGGCCACCTTCTCCACCGCTCCTTCTGTGACTGACCGAAGCCTCAGCAACACGTTGTCCAGGAGGACCAGGTAATTGTAACCTCCCAGGCTCTGGAAACGCATTGCACAAACCTTTCTGCAAGGCCTCCCAAAGATGTTTCATCCTCTGCTCCCTCTGCGAAGGCTGGATAAGTTCTGCAACCTTACCCTTGCAACGTGGATCAAGAAGGGTTGCCAGCCGGTAATGATTCCTCTCCTTGATACCATGAATCCGAGGGTCCTTTCGCTGGCTTTGCAGGATCAGGGAGGCCATGCAGCGAAGGTTTGCTGAGGCATTCGTTCCAAAGTCACTAAGGATGACATAATCCACAGCCACCTCCTCCCAGCCACGTACAAGTCCATGGGTTATTGGGGACTGGAAACGATCCCTTGAAGACTGCTGCTGATGCTGAGTGCCAGGCTCCACCTCCATGCTGACACAATCCTCATCCTCCTCCTCTTCCTGTATGATCGGCGGGCCCGCAGGAATACTGTCTGGATAAAGGGGGCCTTGAGAGGTAAGGAAGTCCTCCTCTTCCTCCCTCTGTTCTCACTCAAGTGCACTGTCCATTATTCCACGAAGCATGCACTCCAACAGGAAGACAAGAGGGACAGTATCACTGATGCATGCACTGTCACTGCTCACCATCCTCATGGCCTCCTCAAATGGTGACAGGACAGTGCATGCATCCTTGATCAGTAGCCACTGGCGTGGCGAAAAAAAAACAGGCTTCCCTGACCCTGTCCTGGTGCCATACTCACACAGGTACTTTCCTGCCCAGATCCCGTGGTTGCTAGTGTAAAGAAAAAAAAATGCAAAAACGCAAATCGCGGCAAAATCGCGGTAAAAACACAGTAAATGGGTTTTTGATGCGGGTCCAATGACTTCTATTACATGCAAAACTCTTCATTTTGCATGAAAAAAAGTCCCCGACCCTTTCCAAAAACGCAGAGGCACAAAAATGCATTGATGTGAACATGTTCCATAGGAACCCATGTTAAAAAATTTCCCTGCATTTCTGCAAAATGCATGAAAAAACGCATTAGTGTGAATCAAGCCTTATATAGTGTGGGGCGTGGACTTAACTCCCTGAGCCATAATTGGCCAAAGGCCAATCTAGGTCTAAGGCCCCTTTCACACTTGTGCGACTTCAAAGTCGTGCGATCTTACCGCGATTTTGCCGCGGTTCGCGGGCGCAATTTTTGCCACGATTTTGCTGCGATTTCGCCGCGATTTCAAGGAATGCCTGTGTAAATGCCATCAAAATCAGACCAAAGTAGTGCAGGGACTACTTTGAAGTCTGAATGACTTGAAGTCGTACTAATATGAATGGCTGTCATTGGAAATCATGGGGAACAACTTGTCATGCTACTTTGCAGTCCCAAATCGCGGGACAAGTCGTATAAGTGTGAAAGGGGCCTAACTCATGTTCGACCCGAACATAAAGCTCATCCCTACATCCTAATGCTGCTAATGTCCTGAAGCCTCTTTAAAGCTTGTCCCTGTCCACAAAAACTACAGCGATAACAGGCTGCATGTGTTCTTTTTCACGTGGCATAGTTTCTAATTGTTACTGGCTGCAATCATTTTTTTTTTTCCACAAGCTTTCTTTAAATGGTGACAACTGTGAAATATGTCTGTGAAATGTTCATCAGCAGAGCAGTGGATAGTTTTCTTTGGTAGAGCACATAACAGGGTAATTCACATGCAACAGATTGCCGGAGACACAGTCAGAGCATTGTAACCTCATAAAGAACCTTTAAATTAGTATCACCAGCTGTTATTTTCAAGAAAGCTAGCTATTAAAATAAAAATAGGCTTTCAAAGTGATATCATCATGTTAAAACTTAAATGAGATTTTATTAGTTGGGTTTACCTACTTTAACAAATGATGGCCTGAGTTGTTTAAATTGCAGTACCAAGGCACATTTTTCACAGATCTATAAACCCAACAATTCTTTTAACCACTTCCCGACTGGCTGTATGACGTATGATGTACGTCGGCAGAATGGCACAAACAGGCAAAAGGGCGTACAGGTACGTCCCTTTAAGATTGCCGCCGCGCCATCGTGTGCGCGCCGCCACCAGTCGGGACCCCAGTGAGTCCGGTCGTGGGTCCCACGGACTCGATTGCCGCGGGGATACCCGCGATCGTCTCATGGGAAGGCTGAATGGGGAGATGTGGAAGTAAACAGCATTTCCCCGTTCTGCCTAGCAACTAGTGACACTGATCTCTGCTCCCTGTGATTGGAGCAGAGATCAGTGTTCACTAAAACACAGCCACGCCCCCACAGTTAGTAACACACCCCTAGGAACACTTAACCCCTACACTGCCACCCCCTGGTTAACCCCTTCACTGCCAGTGTCATTTACACAGGAATCAGTTCATTTAAATAGCACTGATTGCTGTATAATTGACAATGGTCCCAAAAATGTGTCAAAAATGTCCGATGTATCCGCCATCATGTCGCAGTCACAATAAAAAATCGCTGATCACCGCCATTAGAAATAAAAAAAAATTATTAATAAAAATGGCATAAAACTATCCCCTATTTTGTAAACGCTATAACTTGTGCGCAAACCAATCAATAATCCCTTATTGCGATTTTTTTACCAAAAATATGTAGAAGAATATGTATCGGCCTAAACTTAGGAAAAAAATGTTTTTTTATATATTTTTGGGGCATATTTATTATTATATTAAAAGTAAAAAAATAATGTGTTTTTTTCAAAATTTCAGCTCGTTCAAGAAGTCAGAACTATCACCACTGAGTTTTTAATTTTTTATTATATAAAGAAAGAAAAGACCAAAAAAAAAATATTTCCCTTAGTTTTCATCAAATGCTGCCACTGTGCCCATCAATTGCAGCCACTGTGCCCATTAATTGTAGCCACTGTGCCAATCAAATGCTGCCACTGTGCCCATCAAATGCAGCCACTGTGCCATCAAATGCAGCCACTGTGCCCATAAAATGCTGCCACTGTGCCCATAAAATGCTGCCACTGTGCCCATCAAATGCTGTCACTGTGCCAATCCAATGCTGCCACTGTGCCATCAAATTCTGCCGCTGTGTCCATAGAATGCTGCCACTGTGCCATCAAATGCCACCATTGTTACCCCCCCTGCCTGCTCGCCATCTGCCCGGCACTTACCCTGTCTCGTGGGGCAGCGGGTGAAGTGAGCGGTGTCCTCCATGCGTCTCCTCTTGTCTTCTCCTCCCGTCCTCTCCTCCTGATAGGCGTCCAATCACAGCACCTGTCATTTCAGCCAATCAGGTGACGGGTAACAGACTCGAGCACCTGATTGGCGGAGAGGTGGTTCAGTGTTAGGAAAGCAAATGTTTATTCGCTGTTCTAACACACCTGGGTGAACTTTTTGACGCCTATTAGAGCGAAAAAGGTCACCTTTTTTGACGCCTATTAGAGCATATGGCTCTAATCAGGTGCTTCAAAAACACCCCCGCTGCTGTAATTCATGGGCCCAGCAAGGAGCCAGGCACCGGAATAGAGGGTGGCAGCCGCGACCATGGGTAGATTCAAGCTATGCATGAATCTATCCATTGGTCATAGAGGGGGTGGCTGGAGAGAGGGAGTGGCACCCGTGCACCCTTATGGACGGGCCACCACTGGTTGTAACACTTTTCTTTCTCACAGAATCCACTTTCACCACTTCAAGAGTTGGGGGCCCCTAAAGCTGTAGCGCTTCCCCCGGAGGAGCAGCATGATTATTTGTGCCTGGGTCTCCCACTGATTAATCCACAGCCAGTTACACTGTATTTTCACACAGCAAGGTGCACACACTCTCCTGCTCATTGTCTCCAATAACCAGTCTATTGGATGTGTTTTTTTGTATTTTATTTGGAGAACTTGGATAGGAGAAGGGAATTAGTAGAAGACTTTAAATTTTAACTATTCACAAGTGAGGACAACTTCTGTGTAGCAGACTGTCAGTAGCACTATGCAGGAGGCTGTGATGAATTAAGCAAGTCCCTTTGTAGCAGAAGGAATTTTGTGGACTTTGCTTATTCAAGACACTAGCCAGTGTCCTCTTTAGCTTACACCCAGTATGCTGACTTTTAGCACCAAGAGGGGAATCTCAGCAAAAACCCTTTCGGGGGTCTGTACTCACAAGACCCTGGCTGCAGGTCACCTTCCTTCGTGATACCAGACAGGATCTGTGGACATCCTCCCTCAGTCAGCTTGCAAGAGAGTCATGGGTTGCTGCTTCAGTGTTTCAGGCCCTCAGGTCACCCACCTGAGGCCGCATGCCACCCTGTGCTGGGTAGAGGCAGCAGCACCCTCCCCACCTGGACCTCTTTCTTTCAAGAGGGAGACTGGACCATGAGTCCATGTGATCTTCAGATCTAAATAGAGGTATCCAGCATGCCTTAGGGCACATCCCCCTCTAATTGGCCAGGGCTGTACAGACATCCATACTCTCATCTGCCAGGTTTCCACCCACTGTCCAATATAGTCCATAGCTATTGGATCAGTGTGAAACATCAAGACAGCATGAGCAATAGACATGTGCACAACAAAAAAATGTGTTTAATTTCGTTTCGTTTTTTTCGTTTCCGTTGATTCGTAACGATTAGTACATTCATAAGTCGTCGGTGTTCGTATTCGTAACGATTCGTAAGTCGTTGGTGTTCGTATTCGTAAAGATTCGTACATTCGTAAGAGTTATTTTTCGTTGATTCGTTTTTTCGTTCGTTTAATTTTCGTTTATTCGTTTATTCGAAATTCGGACGCATTCGTATTTATTCGTACATTCGTAACATTCGTAGATTCGTAATCGGAGCATAATTCATAATTTTATGTAATGCGTATGCTATTATTACATTTTAATAATTTACGAATCGAAAAAAAAAAGTTACGAATCGAAAAAAAAAGTTACGAATGTACAAATTTTTTCGTTCAATCTATTCGAAGCACGTTAAGCAGCACCATTGTAAGGGACACGGAAAATGACCAATTCAACAAAAAAAAAAAAGTTACGAATGTACGAATTTTTTCGTTCATTTTCGTTGTTCCTTTGTTCGTTTTTCGGATTTTCTTCATTCGTACATTCGTTGTTTCTAATTAGTTTTTTTCGGATTTTCGTTTTTTTTCGGATTCGTTCGATTCGAACGATTCATTAATCGGATTCGTACCATTCGAACGATTCGTTATTCGGATTTGTTCGATTCAAACGATTCGTTCATTCGTACGAAAACGAACGAACGAAAAAAACGAAAAAAAAAAAAAAAACGAAACGAATTGCACATGTCTAATTAGCAATCACCAGAGCACACTGTGCAGACCTCACCAAACAATCACTGTTCTCTGTTAAGCATAAATGTGCCTAGCTGTCTCCCTGTTAAGCAGAGAAACCAAAAACGATATGCACCCACTCTAGCACCTAACTAGGATGGCGCTACAAAGCAATATTAAACCCAAATTCAAAAATGTAATATATTGCTGCTTACCCACATTCATTTTCTTAAATTTTTTTCCCTTTTTTTCACCAGGTGATCTGGCCAGTAACAAACGTAGGGTTTCACCACTTTGGAAGGTGGAACAACTAAGACACCTCTGGAAAGCAACATTGTTAATCTAGGGCTGGGCTATGCAATTAGCGGACCTCCAGCTGTTGCAAAACTACAAGTCCCATCATGCCTTTGCCTTTGCCTCTGGGTGTAATGCTTGTGGCTGTCAGAGTCTTGCTATGCCTCATGGGTCCGCTAATTGCATATCCCTGATCTAGGGGAAAGGATAATGTTAGATGGACTATCATATATAGATGAACTTGACCAATAAATTAAAACTTAATTCTAGCCAAAGCTTTTTAAGCAGAAACAATTTTCTATTTCATCTTAGGATAAAGGTTTTACATAAATAAATAAAAGTTGATCATTGTAAGCATCCTGTCAGTAGTAAATGTTTTGTCTTAACTCTTAACTATCTTCCACTTTTGCTTGGTCTGTTAAAGGAAGTAGAAAAATAAGAGACTACTGGTTGGATCAACAGGTGAAATTAAAGGTAAAAAAAAGCCAAAGAAAGGGAAAATGAATGCAGCCACTACATGTAAGAATTGGTAAGCTGCATTATAATAAAATTCTGTTTGGGGGTTTAATACTGCTTTAATAATTTTGCATCTTGATAGCTGGTATTGGAGGCTGATTATTTATTGAATTCACAAGGCATTACATGTTTCTTGCATACAAAAGTAATGCAAAAGTCCTGATTCTGTGAAAATGTAAAGTGGAAGAAGAAGGGAGAACAAACCTAAGGTATTGTTTACATGGGGGGAACTTAAAGTGGTGTTGCCACCAAAAAAAAAAATTGGCTTAAAAATCATAAAAAATTTTTTAAAAAAATTATTGGAAAAAAAACATTTTTTTACTCACCTCTAAATGCCTGTTGCTAGGTGGTCCCTGCCCGGCACTTACCCTGTCTCGTGGGGCAGCGGGTGAAGTGAGCGGTGTCCTCCATGCGTCTCCTCTTGTCTTCTCCTCCCGTCCTCTCCTCCTGATAGGCGTCCAATCACAGCACCTGTCATTTCAGCCAATCAGGTGACGGGTAACAGACTCGAGCACCTGATTGGCGGAGAGGTGGTTCAGTGTTAGGAAAGCAAATGTTTATTCGCTGTTCTAACACACCTGGGTGAACTTTTTGACGCCTATTAGAGCGAAAAAGGTCACCTTTTTTGACGCCTATTAGAGCATATGGCTCTAATCAGGTGCTTCAAAAACACCCCCGCTGCTGTAATTCATGGGCCCAGCAAGGAGCCAGGCACCGGAATAGAGGGTGGCAGCCGCGACCATGGGTAGATTCAAGCTATGCATGAATCTATCCATTGGTCATAGAGGGGGTGGCTGGAGAGAGGGAGTGGCACCCGTGCACCCTTATGGACGGGCCACCACTGGTTGTAACACTTTTCTTTCTCACAGAATCCACTTTCACCACTTCAAGAGTTGGGGGCCCCTAAAGCTGTAGCGCTTCCCCCGGAGGAGCAGCATGATTATTTGTGCCTGGGTCTCCCACTGATTAATCCACAGCCAGTTACACTGTATTTTCACACAGCAAGGTGCACACACTCTCCTGCTCATTGTCTCCAATAACCAGTCTATTGGATGTGTTTTTTTGTATTTTATTTGGAGAACTTGGATAGGAGAAGGGAATTAGTAGAAGACTTTAAATTTTAACTATTCACAAGTGAGGACAACTTCTGTGTAGCAGACTGTCAGTAGCACTATGCAGGAGGCTGTGATGAATTAAGCAAGTCCCTTAGTAGCAGAAGGAATTTTGTGGACTTTGCTTATTCAAGACACTAGCCAGTGTCCCCTTTAGCTTACACCCAGTATGCTGACTTTTAGCACCAAGAGGGGAATCTCAGCAAAAACCCTTTCGGGGGTCTGTACTCACAAGGCCCTGGCTGCAGGTCACCTTCCTTTGTGATACCAGACGGGATCTGTGGACATCCTCCCTCAGTCAGCTTGCAAGAGAGTCATGGGTTGCTGCTTCAGTGTTTCAGGCCCTCAGGTCACCCACCTGAGGCCGCATGCCACCCTGTTCTGGGTAGAGGCAGCAGCACCCTCCCCACCTGGACCTCTTTCTTTCAAGAGGGAGACTGGACCATGAGTCCATGTGATCTTCAGATCTAAATAGAGGTATCCAGCATGCCTTAGGGCACATCCCCCTCTAATTGGCCAGGGCTGTACAGACATCCATACTCTCATCTGCCAGGTTTCCACCCACTGTCCAATATAGTCCATAGCTATTGGATCAGTGTGAAACATCAAGACAGCATGAGCAATAGACATGTGCACAACAAAAAAATGTGTTTAATTTCGTTTCGTTTTTTTCGTTTCCGTTGATTCGTAACGATTCGTACATTCATAAGTCGTCGGTGTTCGTATTCGTAACGATTCGTAAGTCGTTGGTGTTCGTATTCGTAACGATTCGTACATTTGTAAGAGTTATTTTTCGTTGATTCGTTTTTTCGTTCGTTTAATTTTCGTTTATTCGTTTATTCGAAATTCGGACGCATTCGTATTTATTCGTACATTCGTAACATTCGTAGATTCGTAATCGGAGCATAATTCATAATTTTATGTAATGCGTATGCTATTATTACATTTTAATAATTTACGAATCGAAAAAAAAAAGTTACGAATCGAAAAAAAAAAAGTTACGAATGTACGAATTTTTTCGTTCAATCTATTCGAAGCACGTTAAGCAGCACCATTGTAAGGGACACGGAAAATGACCAATTCAACAAAAAAAAAAGTTACGAATGTACGAATTTTTTCGTTCATTTTCTTTGTTCCTTTGTTCGTTTTTCGGATTTTCTTCATTCGTACATTCGTTGTTTCTAATTAGTTTTTTTTCGGATTTTCGTTTTTTTTCGGATTCGTTCGATTCGAACGATTCATTAATCGGATTCGTACCATTCGTTATTCGGATTTGTTCGATTCAAACGATTCGTTCATTCGTACGAAAACGAACGAACGAAAAAAACAAAACTAATTGCACATGTCTAATGAGCAATCACCAGAGCACACTGTGCAGACCTCACCAAACAATCACTGTTCTCTGTTAAGCATAAATGTGCCTAGCTGTCTCCCTGTTAAGCAGAGAAACCAAAAACGATATGCACCCACTCTAGCACCTAACTAGGATGGCGCTACAAAGCAATATTAAACCCAAATTCAAAAATGTAATATATTGCTGCTTACCCACATTCATTTTCTTAAATTTTTTTCCCTTTTTTTCACCAGGTGATCTGGCCAGTAACAAACGTAGGGTTTCACCACTTTGGAAGGTGGAACAACTAAGACACCTCTGGAAAGCAACATTGTTAATCTAGAGCTGGGCTATGCAATTAGCGGACCTCCAGCTGTTGCAAAACTACAAGTCCCATCATGCCTTTGCCTTTGCCTCTGGGTGTAATGCTTGTGGCTGTCAGAGTCTTGCTATGCCTCATGGGTCCGCTAATTGCATATCCCTGATCTAGGGGAAAGGATAATGTTAGATGGACTATCATATATAGATGAACTTGACCAATAAATTAAAACTTAATTCTAGCCAAAGCTTTTTAAGCAGAAACAATTTTCTATTTCATCTTAGGATAAAGGTTTTACATAAATAAATAAAAGTTGATCATTGTAAGCATCCTGTCAGTAGTAAATGTTTTGTCTTAACTATCTTCCACTTTTGCTTGGTCTGTTAAAGGAAGTAGAAAAATAAGAGACTACTGGTTGGATCAACAGGTGAAATTAAAGGTAAAAAAAAGCCAAAGAAAGGGAAAATGAATGCAGCCACTACATGTAAGAATTGGTAAGCTGCATTATAATAAAATTCTGTTTGGGGGTTTAATACTGCTTTAATAATTTTGCATCTTGATAGCTGGTATTGGAGGCTGATTATTTATTGAATTCACAAGGCATTACATGTTTCTTGCATACAAAAGTAATGCAAAAGTCCTGATTCTGTGAAAATGTAAAGTGGAAGAAGAAGGGAGAACAAACCTAAGGTCTTGTTTACATGGGGGGAACTTAAAGTGGTGTTGCCACCAAAAAAAAAAATTGGCTTAAAAATCATAAAAAAATTTTTAAAAAAATTATTGGAAAAAAAACATTTTTTTACTCACCTCTAAATGCCTGTTGCTAGGTGGTCCCTCGTAGTCTGCCACCTTCAGTGCCCAGGCACTGACATCACTTCCCCTCGGCACCGCACAGTCATCTGAGACCTGTCACGTGTCCCAGATGACTGAGCGTCGAATCACGGCGCACGGCGCCGCACGCGCATGCGCGGTGGGTGCCTAGCTGTGAAGCCACAGCCAGGTGCTCACATTAAGAATGCCGTCGCCGCGAGCGGAGCGGGGAACGAGGCATCGCTGGACTGTATTGCTGCAGTATTTGTAGCTGCTGACTTTTAAAAAAAAAATTTGTGGGCCCTCCTCTTTAAGCATACATCCATATGAGGGCCATGCATGCTTGCACTGGGATTCACAGTTCTGTGCATCCCCATGCAGACAGTCCTATTTATGTCAATTAGGATTCAGCGTCTGCAGGGACACAGCTGCTGCTCAACATTTGATATTTGTGCAGGTCCCAAAATGCACAGTGTCTGCTTTCAGGGACTCACACGGCTGTCAAATTGGGAGCAGCGTCTGTGTCCATGTAGCTGTGGTGTCCCAATTGACATGAAACGGACTGTCTGCACGGGGATGCATAGAACACCTGTGCATTCCCGGATTGGCAAACATGACCCCTGCACGGGGTTATGCTTAAGTACGTCCAGGTCAACAAGGCCTGAAACTAACAGGGAACATTTCTAAAGCCAAGAATATTAAGCTGTAAGAGCTACAACTGCTGGCAAATGGGCAAAGTGTTTATAAACTTCATAAAGTCACCAACAAACTTTGTTCGGCGAACATCAGAACAAACGGGTCATTTGACCATTTGTTCGCCCCCCGAACTGACCACAATGCATTTTGGCACTGAACAGTGCATTGCAGGCCCTAATTGGCTGAAGTAGTGAAAGCTTCAACCAATCAGAGCACAGAGCACTGTCAGAGTCATGATTGAACACTGTCATCATGACTTTATCCAATCATGGCTCATTCCCGCTCCACAGTATAAAAGTATTCTTTCAATGGCAGCCATTTTCAGTGTGACTTCGGCATGGAGAGAGATAGAACAGGGCTCTGTTCAGTGCTATTAGTTAGACCCCTTTTACACTGGAGCGCTTTGCAGGTGATACAGCGCTAAAAATAGTGCCTGCAAAACGCCCTGAAAGAGCCGCTGCTGTTTCTCCCACACTGGAGCGGTGCGCTGGCAGAACGCTAAAAAAAGTCCTGCTAGCAGCATCTTTGGAGCTGTGAAGGAGTGGTGTATACACCGCTCCTGCCCATTGAAATCAATGGGGAAGTGCAGCTATACCGCCGGCACAGCACTGCTGCAGCAGCGCTTTGCAGTGGTTTTAACCCTTTCTCGGCCGCTATCGGGGGGTAAAAGGGCCCCGCTAGCGGCCGAATAGCGCCGCGAAAATTGACGGTAAAGCACCTCTAGAAATAGCAGCATTTTACTGACAATGGACCCACCACTGCAGTGTGAAAGGGGCCTTAGTTAGTGTGCTATACTTCTATACTTGCATAGTTATGTGTGCGTTACTGCCAGTTTAACGCAATATAGTTTTGTGCATTACTGACAGTTTAATGCCATATAGTTCTGTGTGCGGTACTTCCAGTTTAACGCCATAAAGTTCTGTGTGCATTACTGCCAGTTTAACGCCATATAGTTTTGTAATTTACTGACAGTTTAATGCCATTTACTTCTGCGTGTGTTACTGACAGTTTAATGCCATATAGTTCTGTGTGTGTTACTGCCAGTTTAACGCCATATAGTTTTGTGTGCGGTACTGCCAGTTTAACGCCATATAGTTCTGTGTGCATTACTGCCAGTTTAACGCCATATAGTTTTGTGACTTACTGCCAGTTTAACGCCATATAGTTCTGTGCATCACTGTACGTTATATTGCAGTATATAGTAGTGTATCCGTGGAGTGTGTCTATGTAGTGTGAGTACTCAAATCAAAGTGCACCAAACACATCTTTACATTGATTAAAGTGAATCTACGTACAGATTTCAACAACTTCTTCTTTCCATTTGCTTATAGGCACCGCCCCCTCCCTCCCAATAATGTCTGGGAGCAAGGGAACAACAAGGAGAGGCAGACGTTCCCTTGGCACTGTAAGGAGGCCAGCAACAAATGTGTTCACAGGCAAAGGTGGACATGGTGGTCAGTCCTCACGCATAGAATGCATTAAGGTGAAAAAACTTTTACCTTTACAACCCCTTTAAGTCTTTTTGGGATGTGGAATCTCTGCAGGACTTCGAGGCTGCCTAGCTTTGAGGGTGTTCAATCATTTCATCTGGAAGAATGTTTTTGGTATAGGTTTGATGGGCGCAATTAGAATTAGAATTAAAATAATATGGTTGCATAAGTGTGCACACCCTTGAACTAATACTTTTGATTTTGATTTTCTTACAGCACTCAGTCATTTTGGGCATGAGTCTATCAGCATGGCACATCTTGACTTGGCAATACTTGCCCACTGTTCTTTGCAAAAACACTCTAAATCTGTCAGATTGTGAGGGCATCTTCTGTGCACAGCCCTCTTCAGATCACCCCACCGATTTTCAATGATATTCAGGTGTTGGCTCTGGCTGGGCCATTCTAAAACTTTAATCTTCTTCTGAAGCCATTCCTTTAGTGATTTGGATGTATGCTTTGGGTCGTTGTCATGCTGAAAGATGAAGTTTCTCTTCATGTTCAGCTTTCTAGCAGAAGCCTGAAGGTTTTGTGCCAATGTGGATTGGTATTTGTAACTAACTGTTCATAATTCCTTCTACCTTGACTAAGGCCCCTGTTCCAGCTGAAGAAAAACCACCCCAAAGCATGATGCTGCCACCACCATGCTGTGGGTATGGTGTTCTTTTGTTGATGTGCAGTGTTGTTTTTGTGCTAACATATAAACTTTTGGAATTATGGCCAAAATTTCAACATTGGTTTTATTAGATCATAACACATTTTCCCACATGTTTTTGGGAGACTTCAGATGTATTTCTGCAAATGTAGCTGGGCTTGGATGTTTTTCTTCATAAGAAAAAGCTTCTATCTTGCCACTTTACCCCATAGCCCAGACATATGAAGAATACGGGAAATTGTTGTCACATGTACCACACACCCAGTACTTTCCAGATAATCCTGCAGCCCCTTTAATGTTGCTGTAGGCCTCTTGGCAGTCTCCCTGACAGGTTTTCATCAAATTGTGAGGGACGTCCAGTTCTTGGTAATGTGCTGTTCTTGGAACTGTTGTGCCATATTTTCTCCACTTGATTACTGTCTTCATTGTGTTCCATGGTATGTCTAATGCATTGGAAATTCTTTTGTACCCTTCTCCTGACTGATACCTTTTAACAATGAGACCCTTCTGATGCTATGGAAGCTCTCTGTGGACCATAGCTTTTGCTGTAGGATGCAATTAAGAAAATGTCAGGAAAGACCTACTAGAACAACTGAACTTCCCCAGTTATAAGAGGGTAAGCACACTTATGCAACCACATTATTTTAGTTTAGCTTCCCCACAACATGACGGTGCCACCACCATGTTTGACGGCGGGGGTGGTGTGTTCGGGATGATGTGCAGTGTTAGTTTTCCGCCGCATATAGCGTTTTGCTTTTAGGCCAAAAAGTTCAAATTTGGTCTCATCTGACCAGAGCACCTTCTTCCACATGTTTGCTGTGTCTCCCACATGGCTTCTCGCAGACCGCAAATGGGACTTCTTACGGCTTTCTTTCAATAATGGCTTTCTTTTTGTCACTCATATACATTAAGGCCAGATTTGTGGAGTGCACAAAAAATAGTTGCCCTGTGGACAGATTCTTCCACCTGAGCTGTGGATCTCTGCTGCTTCTCCAGAGTTACCATGGGCCTCTTGGCTTCTTCTCTGATGAATGCTCTCCTTGCCCGGCCTGTCAGTTTAGGCGGACGGTCATGTCTTGGTAGGTTTGCAGTTGTGCCATACTCTTTCTATTTTCGGATGCTGGATTTAACAGTGCTCCATGAGATGTTCAAAGCTTGGGATATTTTTTCATAACCCTGCTTTAAACTTTTCCACAACTTTATCCCTGACCTGTCTGGTGTGTTCCTTGGCCTTCATGATGCTGTTTGTTTACTAAGGTTCTCTAACAAACCTCTGAGGGCTTCACAGAACAGATGTATTTATACTAAGATTAAATTACACACAGGTGGACTCTATTTACGAATTAGGTTACTTCTGAAGGCAATTGGTTCCACTAGATTTTAGTTAGAAGTATCAGAGTAAAGGGGGCTGAATACAAATGCACGCCACACTTTTTTAGATATTTATTTGTAAAAAAAATTGAAAAACATTTAACATTTTCCCTCCACTTCACAATTATGTGCCACACATAATCACATAAAATCCCACTAAAATACATTTATGTTTTTGGTTGTAACATGACAAAATGTGGAAAATGTCAAGGGGTATGAATACTTTTTCAAGACACTGTATATATATATATATATATATATATATATATATATATATAAAAATATATAATATATTTATATATATACACACACACACACACACACACACACACATACATACATACATACATATATATATATATATATATATATATATATATATATATATACACACACATACACACATTGTATATACAGTATACTGTGTGTGTGCTTCCGGATCTTCCTACCTTCCCCAAATAACATGTAAAATCAAGCAACAAAACAAAAGATCTTTGCAGAAATTACATTACATAATCCTGAAGTACTATCTCTGACTCCGTATGTGCTGTAGTTTGTCCTACAGCATGCCCTACCTCTTCATTTAAGAACTGCAGCCAGAGAAACTTTACAAATGCACAAGTGACAACACTAATAATACATATTGAACAAGGACCCACAAAACAGACCCCACTATGTGACATTAAAAACAGTGATCATACATTTTATCAACTTTTGAAGAACTTAATAAATCGAGTATTAGACATATTTATGAAGTCGGGTTCCAGGACTTTGAACATGACTCAAAGCATAGCTGTTGCCTAGAACAACCAACCTTTTTTTACAGCGCAGAACCTAATTAGTTGCTGTAGGAAAACGCACCAGATATTATCTAGTTTTCTCGGAAAGTGAACCTCCATGTACCTTTACAATTATACATGAATATAGATTCCTGACCTATCACAATATACAGCAATGGCATATATATATATTTTTTTTTTCGAACAAGCTTTACCTTTTATTATTAAAGCTGGATTCTGAGCCCAAAATCCTTCACTTATATATATTTCTCAATATACAAAAAGGAATTAAACCCAGTTTGTGTGCATCAAACTAATTTGCAAACCCAGTTATTACTTTGTAGCATTGACCTCATCACTGTGCGGCACATAGTCTGTGCAGAGAGCAGAGCTGTGGGAGGGATCCAGCAGGTCCATCCATTACAGGCTGCCTGTAGAACACTAGAGGAGGTAGCATACAAGACCAGTCACCCTGCACAAGGGATTGGTCTTAATACAGAAAGCTCCTGCACAACATTAAAATTTTAACACTGGATTACTGCACATAACTGGAATAAATACATGAATCACACCAAGATATAAGTGATACACATGCCTTTTGTGTTTACACAATATTTGCTTATTCCAGAGTAGTCCTTGAGCTCAAGTCAAGCAACATACCTCTCAAATTGGGCTATGAGAAATAAATTAAAATGAATATACAAAAATTCCCAAAACTTTGTCGGAAGCTGCAATTCTCCTGTATAACACCAACACAGTAAGAATATATTAACAGAAAAATAGAATCGCGCTAAACCTTTAAATCATAAATGATGATTAATCAATATGTAGTCCACCAGTGCTCAAAATTATATATATATAAAATATATATATATATATATATATATATATAATAATTGATTATATAAATTATAAATGAATATAAAGTCCACCAGTGTTCGAAAAATTAATTAAACCAATAAAGTCCATCAATGTACATAAATATAAAATCCACCAGTGCTCAAAACTTAATCGACGAAGTCCATCCGTATTGTGCGATGGCAGCTCCAAACACTATTAGAAAAATCGTGCTGAATCCACCACCAAAATTAGAAGAAATCACTTCTTACCAGATGACCGCGATCCCCCGTTACAGAGGATCAAGGAAAGCATGTAGTATAAAGCACAGCTTGATTTCAATACGCAGCGAGCACACTCAAAGCTCTTCGGACCGTCTCATTAACCATTCAGACCGATGAGTGGATACACATAGTACATATAAAATATAAATGCTCCAAGTAGTGTAAAACCATGCTACTTACTGAATACCTTGGAATGTCTACATTCTAAATCGAAAGTAGACATTCCAAGGTATTCAGTAAGTAGCATGGTTTTACACTATTTGGAGCATTTATATTTTATGTGTACTACGTGTATCCACTCATCTTTCAAATTTAGAATATGAGAATGAGGGAAACTTGAGTACAGTGAGCTGTGGCAAAAAATCTATTTGTCCAAATGACCATTGACACATGGATTTAAAGTGAATGGAAATCACAAATTTTTACTTGTCACCAGAGCAGGAATAGAGGGGAATCGTCCAACGGGGTCACATTGGGGTGACAGTGATTTAAAAGAGGATTTACCTCACTTTTGAGAGATTTGCTCTCACTATCTGCTGTGTCTACTGAACAGGAAGTAAAGGTAAATGTCCCTAATGGGACACAAATGACAAGAAAAAATAAATACTTACATGGGTTTTAACCCTCTAAAACGAAAAACTAAACATTTTTTGGCTTTAACTATATATTAAAGCTCAACACTTTGTTGATATAAAAGGCACAATGTAATTCAGCTCTGTAATCATTAATATATATTTTTTTAATACAAGCAGTGTAAGTACCTGCATTTGATTTGGTATTGGCCTCTTAAAGTCCAATAAGCCAACTAGTATAATAGCTGACAGGAAGGTAGAGTGACAGAGAGATTAACACATCACTCTGCTGCGTCCCTTTTAATTGTTGTTTAATAGAAAACTAGGAAGACATTTGAATGATGCAGGCCATCAGACTAAGGACATTTAGTGGCATAAAAATACTGAAGGGGAAAATCTGTGCATTGAAAGTGAATATTGCGGCAAAGGTTAGTTTTTACATTTATCTTTTAATAAAATGTATTCATTGTATCCTGTTATTGGCTGTGGGGACTTTTAAGTTTTGGGTGCTCAAAGTACATCATTCACTTGTTAATTAACTTGTTGATGACACACCAAAATTTAAGTAAGAGTACTGATGCCTCTTATATTTCTTAACTGTGCATTAAAGTGGTTGTGAACCTCAGTCATGGAATCTGAACAAAGTATATATATACACTCTGTTTATGTATCTCTCTCCAAAGCTCTATGTGTTGTTTCTCTCTGGTGCTTCATTCCTCTGTTATCAGCACGTCTCACTTCTGAGACATTTTCCCAACACATGAGATACATTTGTGATGGGGGAGGGAGCTCAGCATACAGCTTGTCTATTCATAACAAAGCTCTGTATCCTTCCTTCTTTCATGTTTGCTGTATGGAGGGGGTGTGCTTTTTCCTCCAATCAGCTCTCACACACTGTAACTGAAGCTCTCCACCACCTCCTCTGTAATACAAGTAGAGAAGGATTTTAAAAGGATTCTGCCCGTTTGAAGGGGTTTAGGGAAGAGAAGACTTCAGGTAAACAGGTAATACCTATGTAGGAGGTTTTGTTTCATCTCTGTGTATCACCTGAGGCCAGTCACTTCACTGAGAATATGGGAAGGTTTACAAACACTTTAAAGCAGAGCAAGAGAATGTCACCAGCACACCAAGGATCTCCAGAGTGGATCCAAAGCTTTAATCAGCGAACACATCGTTACAGCAGATTGCAAGATTTCAGAGCCACTCAAGACCACTTCATCAAGCATGTGATGATGAAGGGGTCCTGCATGACTCTGAAACGTTGCAATCTGCTAAAACAATGTGATCGCTGATTAAAGCTTTGGACCCAATCAGGAGATCCTTGGTGTGCTGGTGATATTGTAAAGAATGAGTGTAACCACTAATGCCTGCCCCTAGGTACACCCCTCTGCGCTGATTGGATATATTTCTTCTCAATAAGTTGGATAAATAAAATAAATAAATAAATATAGCAATATATAAGAATATATAAAAAATATAAATATATAAAATTAGTATAAATATTAAACACCACAGTCGGTAATAGCAGCCGCTTAAAATGTGCAAAGTATGAAAATATGGCAATTTTATAAAAACAGTTCTTCCTATATAAAGTCTCTATAATATTGCAGCAGCGCTTATGTCCTTATTCGCACCGAGGACTATACGATAAATCACAGATGAAAGAAGATGAGTGAATATTTCAATCGCTACTGTAAAAGTTCTTTCCGTGCAAAATAATCAGTATCCACCGAGAATTCCACCAGGTATTCACCACGTGCGATATAAATTCCCTGCATGGGGATGCACTCACCAGACCCAAGTTAAAAATACGCCCATCAAATAGGTTTATCCAGCATCAGCGTTTCTCCACTCCTTATCTCCTTATGCAGCAGACATAGCAGGAACATACACCAATTCCCCTCATATAAAAAGAAGGTTGCATATAGTGTGATACTGTATAAAAGATTTTATTGGGTATAAAACTTCCCCCCCTTAGTACATAAATGAGAACCCTGCATCAATAAAAATCAAGCGTTGTATTAGTACTGTGCCTGTTAAGGTGCTTTAGCCCCGCCGGAACTGGTGTTATCACTCGGCTGTATAGAACAGCGCTCAGCTTCCTGCTGCCTAGTCCCTGGAGCGCACGTTTGAGGCGCAGAACGTCACTTCCGGTCGTCAGTCACTGCCCTGACGTTTCGTCACATCCGGACTTCTTCTGAGGGCGTGACCATCCGACCGGAAGTCAAATAATGGAAATGCTTTCGGACACAAATACCTATAAGAAACTGGAGAGAGATCCGACTTCCCCTTACAGAGATGATCTGGAGGTACTAATCAACATGGGCACGAGCAAAGGAGTACTAACAAGTAAGGAAAGTAAATACTTGTTACCTTCCAGTAACAGAGTACCCACCTTGTACACCCTGCTGAAGATACATAAGGACTCACAGAATCCTCCAGCTAGGCCGATAGTGAACAGTATAGACTCAGTTTCAGCAAGGCTTGGTCAATACCTCGATAAATTCCTACAGAAAAGTGTACAAAGCACAAGATCCTATTTAAGAGACACTAAAAGTTTTTTGAATTACCTCCAAAAAGTGGACATAATGAGCAAATCGCAAATACTCTTGGTAACAGCAGATGTGTCGTCATTATACTCCATCATCCAACATGATGATGCGCTTTTGGCCCTGAATTGGGCATTATGCAAAAGAGACGACATTGCGCATAACCAGAAAGTGTTTTTAAGTCACAACTATTTTTGGTTCAACAGCGATTTTTATTCTCAGGAACGCGGCGTAGCCATGGGGGAAAAATTTGCCCCAAGCATCGCAAACCTTTTCATGGCAGAATGGGAGGACAAGACGATTTTTAATAATCAACCAACTCAGCTCATTTTTTATAAACGTTTTATCGACGACCTCTTTTTTATCTGGGCAGGCACAGAAGGTGACTTAGACGTTTTTATGAAGTTTTTAAACATTAACAATCAGAACATCAGATTGACCTCAGAATGGAGCGAAAAAGAGATTCACTTCCTGGATGTAAAGATATATATTAAGGAGGATAAGTTGGAAACACTGGTGTTCTTTAAGAAAACCGATAGGAACAGCTATCTCCCCACAACCAGCTCCCATCACCCACAATGGTTAAGAAATATACCGAAAGGACAATTTATGAGGGTACGGCGAAACTGCTCGGAGGAAGTGAACTATCAAAGCAAGCAAATATCCTGGCAGAAAGATTTGTGGCCCGGGGATACCAGATACCAGAAATACTCAGCAAAGTCATAGAGGAGATAGGAAACATACCAAGAGCCAGATGTTTGGAGGACAAAATCAAAGAGGTACCAACAAATGGCACCAAAACGACAAACAGTAAAGAATGGGGATTCATTTCTGGTTTTCATGCCCAGTACCGTCAAGTTGAAACAATTTTTAAGGAACATTGGCACGTTTTATTATTAGACAAAAAATTGAAGACAGAAATACCACCCGCACCACAATTCATCTACAGAAAGTCAACGAGTTTCGGTGATAAAATAGTGCGCAAAATAGTAGATCCACCAAAACGTCCCCCAACATTTTGGAATCAAAATTGATTTTTTGCATGTAGAAGATGTAAGGCCTGTAGAGAAGTGACACACCCATGCAGAGCACTAGAATCCTTCTCTTCACCAGCCAATAAACAGGAATTTTCGATTAAACAATTCATTACCTGCAATAGCACACATGTCGTTTATGCATTAAAGTGCCCATGTGGGTTATTGTACATAGGTCGGACCAAACGGAAATTACGCATCAGAATTGCGGAGCACATCCATAATATTCAGATAGGGTACAAGGACCATAATGTATCTCTACATTTTAAATTGAAGCATAATATGGATGCAACAGGCTTATTGTTTTGGGGGATTGAGCAAATCAAACCACATTGGAGGGGCACCAACATGGTTCGGGAGCTGTCTAAACATGAAACGCAATGGATTTTTGCTACAGGCGTATTAGTGCCTAAGGGCCTAAACGTGGAAATGGACATCAATTGTTTTATTAGTGACACCTAATTAGACCATAATAAAACTAGGTTGCCCCTCCCCCATATTATCCGACATTTCTGTAATAGATATTATGTACTTATATAAATTTTATACGTGTATATTTATTTTATGCGTGTATATTTATTATATATATAATATTTTAGCATATTGACTATTGATAATTATTTTAAATATCTTTTTAATATTTTTAATAGTATTTTTATCTTTGGATTTTTCTAATGACAAAAAAAAAAAAAAAAAAAATTTATAGATATTTTATCTCGGATTCCTTCACCTGGAGTCCGATTGTTTGCGCATCCTTTTTAGTGCTATATTATATATCTTTATCCCCTTTTATACCTTTTTTTAGTTCTTTTTTAGTTCTATAGTATATACATCTTAACTATATAAAATCATTTTAAAGATTCACTTCATAATGAATCTATTAATGAATTTTTATCATTTTATCTATCTTATTGACCTTTTATCAATAGATTTATATATTTATTGAGAACATTTTATATACAGAATAAAACTATACGCATAAGACCACCTATAGTTTATTCTATAAGGTGCAGGATGTATAGGGAAAATACTGTGTAATTACTGGTGCATCTAAGAAGCACGAATTGCATTTCTCCATCTAACAAGTATAGTTATAAAATATACAATAGGTTAATAAAGATATAGATCAACATGATGAACAAAATATAATTATGCAAATGAATCATGATTGCCATTTACGATATACGGGCCACCATACACAGTGAGGTAACCGATCTGACCGATCACCGCGTATATATTTGTAATTAAAAACACAATGCGGGGACATATGGAGACACCAGCAATTAATGATGGAGAAATAGAATATGTGGATCTGAGATATAATATGGCAATATTGAATGATAGAAATGTTTTGTAAAACTGTCCTCCTGATAAGGTGCAGGATTAGATAGTATGCATTCTAGTTTCAATATGTAATGTTCTGCTGACAATTGGTATATTCAAATTAGGCCAGCTATATGATGGGTGGAAGGACACAGCTGGCCGGTGGGCGCTGATTGCTCCAGACACACATCAATTACAGCTCTCCAATAGCTGGCTTCCGGTCGGATGGTCACGCCCTCAGAAGAAGTCCGGATGTGACGAAACGTCAGGGCATTGACCGACGACCGGAAGTGACGTTCTGCGCCTCAAACGTGCGCTCCAGGGACTAGGCAGCAGGAAGCTGAGCGCTGTTCTATACAGCCGAGTGATAACACCAGTTTCGGCGGGGCTAAACCACCTTAACAGGCACAGTACTAATACAACGCTTGATTTTTATTGATGCAGGGTACGCATTTATGTACTAAGGGGGGGAAGTTTTATATCCAATAAAATCTTTTATACAGTATCACACTATATGCAACCTTCTTTTTATATGAGGGGAATTGGTGTATGTTCCTGCTATGTCTGCTGCATAAGGAGATAAGGAGTGGAGAAACGCTGATGCTGGATAAACCTATTTGATGGGCGTATTTTTAACTTGGGTCTGGTGAGTGCATCCCCATGCGGGGAATTTATATCGCATGTGGTGAATACCTGGTGGAATTCTCGGTGGATACTGATTATTTTGCACGGAAAGAACTTTTACAGTAGCGATTGAAATATTCACTCATCTTCTTTCATCTGTGATTTACCGTATAGTCCTCGGTGCGAATAAGGACATAAGCGCTGCTGCAATATTATAGAGACTTTATATAGGAAGGACTGTTTTTATAAAATTGCCATATTTTCATATTTCGTGCTGGTGATATTATCTTGCTCTGACTTGACAGGGTTCTAGCCGGTGTTTGCTTTAGCACCCACCTATATGCACAGCCATTTCTACAGGAACATGTGCATTGGGAATAGTGCATTACAACCACTTTAAGGGACGCCAGGGAAATATTCTGAAACCTTTGTGCTATGCTGCTACCATCAAGTGATTAGACACTGGCACACAAGAGCCATAAGAACAGTCCAGTATAATCCCTCTCACTTTAAGCAAACTTCAGTTTGTTGCTAGTATCCTTAGAAGAAAGAATGTCTTCTTTCTGCTAAGAGAGAAGCAAAACAAAGCATTCTCTTTTGTTTGTTTTTTCCGATTTCTTATCTGTCAGCAAGATTTTTCAGCAGCTACAGGGTCATTGAGGCTCCTATTTGTGGAGCTAATATCTGGGCTGCCTACTTCTCAGTTAAAGTGGTTCTAAAGGTTCAAGGTTTTTTATCTTCATGCATTGTATGCATGAAGGTAAAAAACCTTCTCTGTGAAGCAGCCCCCTCAGCCCCCCCTCTCCTTAATACTTACCTGATCCCCCTCTCGATCCAGCGATGTGCACAAGTGACTTGGTCCTCCAGGGACTCTGCCTCCTCATTGGCTGAGACAGCAGCAGGAGCCATTGGCGATCAGGAGAGAAAGGGGGTGGGGCTGAGCCATGGCTCTGTGTGTAAATGGACACGCTGAGCCTCAGCTCTGGAGAGTCCCCATTGAAAGCTGCTTGTTCTGGGGGCACTCAGCAGGAGAGAGGGGCCAAGAGTACTGGTGAGGGACCCAAGAGGAGGAGAATCGAGGCTGCTTTGTGCAAAACCACTGCACAGAGCAGGTAAGTATGACATGTTCATTATTATTTTATTTTTTTAAAGAGTCTTTAATATCACTTTGACTCTAGTAGACTGTACTATTTAGAAGATGTGAGACCAGTCTGTAATGTTGCCCTCGGGGCATTAGACTCTATGTTAAGGACTCACCCTGACATATGGTGCAATGCATTGAGTTAGCCACAGAGTTCTCTACAGGTCCAGTGCTATGGTACATGCCTGGTGGAAGTCCCTGAAGACTCCTTAGGGAGTATGCCCATTTGGGGGGGGGGGGGGGGCTCTGGGATTAGACAGCTGGATAGTGCATGTCCCAAACATCCTACCCATCTTCCTAGGGGAACTGCAGGATGAACATTGCAGTAGGTGAAGATCATTTTCTTCTCTAGGGGCCTGGATGTGCTGTGGATACCTAGGGGTTAAAATGTGGAGTTCCAGCTGCTCGCTTGCTAGTACGCCAGTGGCCGTAGAGATCCAGTTCTGTTTTTGAATTTGGTGCCATTTTTCTCTTTATAGATTTTCAGCAGTCCCCCAAACAGAGTCTGCACAGCCTGCTTCTGGTTATGCACACTGTTCATGTGCACTCCATATTAGGACACCGTTCTTATCAAGCAACATCACAGCAATCCTCTGGTATTTTCCTGAGCCTCTTGCTGCTTAAAGTGATGAGTCACATAAAGGTTAACCATTGTTGTCTGCAGTGCCTAGATCGTCCCATATACCGGACCATCAAGACCAAACTTGACCTGATCTGGTGGTTCTCCATTTCAGCACTGCAATAGGGGGAAATCCTTCCTCTGGATAATCTGTAAGGGTCTTACAATGGATGCCAGCTGGTCATGCTGGAAAAGAGTCATAGGTACCCTCTTGTTCAGGGGACTTGGTCATCAGAGAAAGCTCAGCACCTAGTTAATATTCTGGAGCTCAGGGCAAATCAGTTGTCTATTCAGTGACCCGATCAGGATTCAGTTGGCCAATGCCATGGCAATTGCCTATATCAACCATCAAAGGGACACCAGAAATCATTTAGCCAAAAGAAAAGAAGACTTAATTCTGGACTGGGTAGAAATTTGAGTTCTGGTGCTGACTACTATGCATGTTTCTAACCATGGAAAATTTGCAGGCAGACATCCTCAGGCAGGCATTAAAGTTTAGATTCTGGGGAATGGTCTCCTCACCTAGAGGTGTTTCAAGCAGGTGGAGGACACCATAAATGTACCTCCTAGCTTCCAAATTTCACAACAAACTGCACATGTCTGTCACTAAATTCAAGACTCATCCAGCCTTTGCAGTGGATGCTCCTGTGACTGTATGGGATCAGTTCAATCTGATCAATACCTTTTACCCTTTGAAGCTCCTTTATGGCTTACTCTGCAGGATCAATATACAGCGCATTCCGGTGATCCTTATTGCACCAAACTGTCTTAGGAGGATGTGGTACTGGGACATAGTCAAACTCATGACAGACTCTCTGCTGGCCCTCCTTAATCAAACAGATCTTTTATCCCAGGGTCCAGTCCACTATCCTGTTTCTTGGTCACTGGTGTTAATGGCTGTTGAAACCCAGATCCTAAGTGACAGAACCCTATTGTATTCAGTTATCACTACACTTCTGAAGGCTATAAAATAGACTTCTTGGAAGATCTACCATCATACCAGGAAATCATACTTTGTTTGCTGTGAGGCAAGAAAATGCCATTCAAGAAAGTACTCTATGGGACCAATCTTGTCTTTCTGCCAGTCTGTTCTGTATCAATGTTTGGCCTTGAGTGCTGTTAAAAGTGAAATATTGAACTTAGCAGTTCTTTTCAGAGATTACTTGCCTCTCACTCCTTTGTGAAGGTCTTCAAGGGTGCCAGTCCCATTATTCCTCCTGTATGCCCCTAGCTACTCCATAGGATTTTGACCTACTCCTTTTGGTCCTTCAGAGACTGCTCTTGAGCGTGTTAGAGATATTGCTCATCTACCTGCATTCACAGGGTTGAGCCATCACATTTGCACTGCAATTTTCAGAGTTGATGGCTTTGACCTGTAAAGAACCCTTTTTGTGTTATTATTGTTTCCATTATTTGGATGTGGTGCATGCTGTTCAAGGTTATCTCTCAGGTGAAGCCCCTTTTCCACGGTCCAACTCCCTTTTTTTTTCTGTATTGCTACAATATTGGAAGTCTCTATGAGGCTGAATATGTTGAGAAACATACTTACCAACACCTTTACTCCATCCCCAGGACACTCACTCCCACCCATGGCCCACACTTGATATGCCCTTATTCCAGGCAGTCCCACCAGATCATGGTCACTCTCTGAGCAGTCCTTTAATTATCCAGTAGTCCATCTGCGACTGTGATCCCTTCAACTAATATCATTTTTTGAGTTACTGCACATGCTCAGTAACTCAAATAAGGGTGATCCCTGTACTTGAGTAACGAATGATCATGGATAAGAATACACCATCAGAGGACAGATATTTGTGACTGTCCCAGCAAATCCAAGGCAGTTGGCATCTGTGTGGGTATTTTCACTCAAATTGTGTAAATAATCATTTCAATCATCTAATAATGTGAAATGCATTAAATCACTGTTCACTTTGAATGCCAATAAATTGCACATAAACCCTGACTACTAGATTGAAAGGACTATAACGGTACCAATGAGGTAAAAATATCAAAAGTATTTATTTATTCATGTTAAAATTAGTAAAGACATGAAAATATACACATACACCACAGACATAAACATCAAAAGGCAATATGATGCTCTTCTTAGTGTTGATTCTTATCAGCCCTGCTGCAGTAGGGGATGAGAGACTTGCTTTAGCTTTGAGGCAGTTGGTTTCACGGGACATAGCCCACTTCTTCAGGAAAAATGTATTGCAATATTGTAAATATCAATTCCAATCTCAATCTATAAATTAGTACAATGGCTCAATAGTTTGTTGACACACACCTCAAAGTTGTATACTATACTATCCGCGTCAGGAGCCTGGGGCTTAGAAATCCTCTCTCCAACCTCGCGTCTTCTGCATAGCTGACAGGACGGGCTATGCAGCTGCTGATTGGTAGATATATCATATAGAAATCATGGGACACACACCACTGTATATGAGATAGGGCAAAAAGATAATTTGGTGAGGGGCCCCTTTAGTTACAAGCTACACCCCTACTCCCCAGCTTAAAAAGACATAGCTACTGAAGTCACTTATAATGCCTGTGATTACTAGCAGTAGCTGGGAAAAATATCCACCCTCCTTAGCATGCCCTCGCATACAGAGTAAAAATATCCCAACTTGGGATGTGTGTGTACATATCACCAAGTGAAGCACTTACCCAAAAATCTCTGATGATCAATGCACCTGCCATATATAGGATGAAATATATTATGGAGGATATGGTGCAAGATAGTGGGGCCTTATGCCAGTGTAAACAAACTCCTCAGCTCCCTCACATAATTGGGACATCTATATATAGGGCAGGGAGACTGGGTGGCATGCAAAACTGGTATATGTAGTTCTGCAACAGCTGGAGGTCCGCTAATTGCATATCCCTGCTCTAGATGGACAAGATCAAAAATGATCTCATATACAGTGGTGTGTGTGTGTCCTTATTTCTGTTTTTTTTTTTTTTTTCATATTAGTTACCAGGATTTCCATATGATATATCTTTTCAGATATTCACATTTAATGATACTAGGAGCTTGATCTCCTTAAAGAGCTGTCTGTGGACTATCCCATGTGACCAGAAGGTGGCAGCGGATGATTGTATGAAGGCCATGTACTATGACTCCATTTATATGTTTTTGTATACAACTTTGAGGTATGCGGCAACAAACGATTGAGCCATTATACTCATTGATAGATTGAGATTGGAATTGATATTTATAATATTTCCTATTTTAGTGTTTGACTACCGTTTTCCTGAAGAAGCGGGCTATGTCCCAAGTAAGTCTCTAATCCCCTACTGCAGCAGGGCGGATGAGAATCAACACTAAGAAGAGCATCATATTGCCTCTTGATGTTTATGTTTGTGGTATATGTGTACATTTTCATGTCTTTATTAATTTTAACTTGTATAAATAAATACTTTTGATATTTTTTACTTCATTGGTACCGTAATAGTCCTTCCAATCTAGTAGTTATAGTTTTTGTGCAATTTATCTTTCAGGATGAGGTACCGGACATTTATTGTCCAATCATTGAGGGTTCTCCTATGAGTCCCTCCTCCCATTATTCCTTTTCCTAGTGTAACAGGGAATTTACTTCTATGTTGCATGTTAAAAGGAAGTTTAGGAACAGACGTACCATAAAAAGTTAATATATTAATGGAGAGAGGACCTGGGATATACAGTTTCTGGAACTAGACAAACTTATGACCATATACAAGTCTTCAAGTTACTGTTTTATAATGTAACCAACTGAATACTAATGCCCCTTACAAGCGGTCGGACATTCCAACCACAAAATCTGTCAGATTTTTTGCGACGGATTTCGGCGGAAACTTGTGTTGCACACACACGGTCGGACAAAGTTGTTGGAAAATCTGATCGTTCCAAACGAGGTGACGTACAACACGTACGACGGGACTACTTAGAGGCCAGTAGCCAATAGATTTTGTCTCCGAATTTCTTATGAGCATGCGTGGCACTTTGTGGGTCGGAATTCTCTACACACAATCGGAAAAAGTCAGATCGGATTTTGTTGTCGGAAAATTTTAGATCGTACAAATTTTTTCCGACGGAAAAAGCCCGCTAGAGCCCACACACGATCGGATTTTCCGACAACATAATCCGATCGAACTTTTTCCATCGGAATATCCGACCGCATGTATGGGGCATAAGACTTCTAAAAGGAATAGTATTATATCCAATCACTAAAAGTTGAAATAGTATAAAGTGCATCACTTTGTTTTTCTAAGCCTCTACTGTACGACTTCTCAATATATCTTTTTACAAAAAAAAATTAAATGAAAAGCCACCAGGGGGAAGCATTGACACATACAAGAAATCACTAGACAGCTTTTAGATTGTGTGTAGTGTGATTTTTTAGTGTTCAGCATTCCAGAGGGAATGACAATATGGCAGGCTTTCATAATTATATAGCTAGGCTAAAAAAAGACCCATCCCGATAAAGTGATCACCCTATTGTTGGCAACACAAGTTCATTTTATTAAACAAAATGCTGGCACTAAAGAAGGAGGTTATATACAGTGTTAAAACGTATACATTTAGAGAACCTGCTTGGATAAGCATTTTCAAAATGAATTTTTCAAATGATCAATACAAAGTGACAACTGGTTCATACCTATGAGTATTTACATTTAAACGCTGGCACACTTTTAAGAGTGGGGCCGTTTGCACTTCAGTGCTGGTGGTGCAGTGCCTTCAACAGCACAGTGTCATATTCCTGCGTGCAGTATCTTATATGCAGTGAAATGGTACCCTCTTAGGGTCAGTGATTTGGAAAGTCTGAGAACCAGAAATAGCCATGCTGTTAGAATTTTCAGAAGGAAATCAGCAATGGCAGCAACATATTTTCCTCAGTGCAGTTTGTTTTACCTCTCTTTATTTTGCATTAACTTCAGAGTCCTGCAAATGAAACTCCACTAAGTTATTAAAACTCAAGTTCAACCATTATTCATACCTCCAGTGGCGGCTGGTGTTTTTTTTTTTCTGTGTAGGGGGGGCATTAAATAATACACCCGCCGACCCCCCGTCAGATTGGACAGAGGACCCCCCCAGTCGGCCGGCTGGGTCGCAGGGGTCGTGGACAAAGCCTGTTAGAGACCCCCCATTGGAATTCATGGTCCAGTGCCCTGTTTGTAGATCAGGGGGCCGGACGCATGGATAGGGGAGGTGGTGCCCGTGCACCCCTAATCAGTGCTGGGACAAGGCCATTTGGTGCCCAGGGCAAAGATGGCAAACTGCCCCCCCCCCCCTTTTTTAAGAAATAATCAATGTCGTTTCAGAACAAGAATATACTTAACCGGTTCCCGACCGGCTCCTGTACTTATACGTTGGCAGATTGGCACGGCTGGGCAAAGTAAAGTACCCGCAATCGCATCACGGAGCTCAAGAATGGGGAGATGCTGATGTAAACTGCATCTCCCTGTTCTGCCTAATGACAGCACACTGATCGTCTGCTCCCCATCATGAGGAGCAGCGATCAGTGTGGTGTCACACACAGCAACTCCCCCAGACAGTTAGAAACACGCCCCTAGGAAACACTTAACCCCTCCCCGCCCCCTAGTGGTTAACCCCTTCACTGCCAGTGACATTTGTACAGTAATCAATGCAATTTTATAGCATTGATCGCTGTATTAATGCCAATGGTCCCAAAAATGTGTTAAAATTGTCCGACATGTCCGCCATAATGTCGCAGTCACGATAAAAATTGCTGATCGCCGCCATTATTAGTAAAAAAAAATGCCATAAAACTATCCCCTATTTTGTAAACGCTATAACTTTTGCGCAAACCAATCAATAAACGTTTATTACGATTTTATTTTTACCAAAAATATGTAGAAGAATACGTATAAAATACGCCTAAACTGAGGAATCAAAATGTGTTTTTATATATTTTTGGGGGATATTTATTTTAGCAAAAAGTAAAAAATAATGCGTTTTTTTCAAAGTTGTCGCTCTTTTTTTGTTTATAGCACAAAAAATAAAAACCGCAGAGGTGATCAAATACCACCAAAAGAAAGCTCTATTTGTGGGGAAAAATTTTCAATGTTAAGGGGCACTCTGATGGGCACAACAAAATGTGTCCATCAGTGTGCCCCTTAAAAAAATATGCCCATCAGTGTGCACATTAAAAATATACCCATCAGTGTGCACCTTAAAATAAAATTTGTCCATCAGAGTGCCCCTTAACATAAAAAAAAGGTGCCCATCAGCGTGACCTTTGACAAAATATGACCAGCAGTGTGCATATAAAAATATGTATATGCCCACTAGTGATCACTAGTTGGCCCACATACCTTGAATGCAGGAGGGCACGCCGCACAACTGAAATACGGAAGGGGCGGATAGCAGAAGCTGCGTGATATGGAGAGCCTGAGCCAGGACCCAGGAACCGCGAGTAGCGGGGAGCGCATGTGACGGCATGCCCCTACTCGCGGCCCGTGAGTGCGAGCTCGTCTTCTCTCAACTTATCTCCGAGACCTGCGGTGAGGAGCAGGGGGCGGGCGCACGCACGAAGCATCACTGGTTGCTGGGGAAACCCATGGTCCCAGTAAACTAGTGACGGCGAAGGACAGGACCCTTCACTGCGCCCCCCCCCACCCCCAATAAATTGTACCGCCCAGGGCATCCGTCCCTTCCGCCCCCCCATTGTACTGGCTCTGCCCCTAATGGATGGGCTGCCACTCCATACCTGCCAATTGTCACTCATTTGAAGGGACTGGCCCTCCTTTGGAACTAAATCCCTCTGTCCCTCTTCAGTTGTCCCTCTTTTTTGACAGCTGTATAGGCCTCTATAATGAATGCAATATTTTCTGTAACTACCAAAAGTGTTACACTATATTAAAACTTTCACACAGACCTTTTTATTATGACATTATTGTTTCAAAAAGCCAATATAAAGGGATGAAAAGGCACTTGTGAAGCACAAGCTAAAGTTTGACATGATGGTAACCAAGCGGTGTGTGAATGGGCCCAGCATGATAATTAGATGTTTACCATAAGCATTAGTAACTTTGCAGGTAAATGGAAGCTGTTAAAAATACTAAGTGTAAATGTACCATGATGACATCCAGTAAACTATTTCTGTTATTGCAAAGGTGTGATTCCCAACTTCTGTTCTTAAAACATACTAATACCTGTAGCAATCAAATAAACAGAAGAGAATAAATTACACCACCATTTTCAATACTCACAGCCCATAATTTACTATCACCTAGCAAAGTTATATTATAGGGAATAGATAGATTTTATTTATAGGTTTTCTTTCTTTATTATTTTGCACAAGTGGAACCCTATGCATCATAGTATATCTCTGAAAAATCAGACAGCAGCTACCACGCAAAAAAAAAAAAAGGATCCAAAATATTTAAAGTTGGGATGCCCCTTCTACTCAACCTGCATGATTTTTGGTCTGTTTTATTAAATTCTTTATTTTTTAAATTCATAAGTTGTTCTTTTGCATTATTATGTGTATGATATCTCCATTTTGCAGTATGCTTCCATGAAAAATTATTTCCAGAGTAAATATTTTAATAAGAGACTTCAGCAACTCCTGATTCCTCTCTGTCTCCAACTAAAACTTCACTTTACAGAGGCAGCCAAAAGCATTCAGGCGGTGCTGGAATTTTATTTCAAATATGTAAGACGTTACAAAATTCCAAAAACTATGATAGCTTCCCTTGAAACATGGATTCATGTCTCTGCCTAGATCAATGTTGCAGTTTGTCTCCATAAATAACTTGATATTAGCAAATAATTTTCCTATTTTAAGAAATGTTTGCTTTTGCATTTATTTAATCAAGGTATTGTGTGTGCTGCTGTCAGTATCAAAAATGATGGCAGGTCTCTGCAATCCAGCAACTGACTTTGGGATTAGCAGGTCTCTGAATTTATCATTATCTGAGAAATATCTGTTCATCTTTAGTCACCTTGACTCGGGCCACCAGGGGCATATAGAGGGTCCTTGAAGGCCAGGGCACCCCTGCTTACACTGATTATAGTGTAGCACCCTCTAGTTAGGTAGGTGCTAGATTGAGGATATTTTGTTGGCAGAGTAGGTACATTTATTAAGGCCTAGCTGGTTGCTAGGCCTGTTTGTTTTCATTCTAGGCTGGGAGTGGCTCAGGGTAGCAGCTGGTGACTTGTAGAAAGTGCTAGAAGGAGAGGAGCGAAAGAGAGGTGGGGCTGCCTGTGGTATCTTAAGGAGCCTTGACCAATCCCCAACTTGGGTTGGTAGGGGGCAGGACTCCTTAAGTACCTGGGGTCAGCCCAGCTGTAAAGGAGTTGTCAGGTGGAGGAACTGGAGTGAGAGAGTGTGGAGGCTGTCGGGCTCACAGGGAGCTAACATGGCTTGTTTAAGGATTTGCATCATTTAATTTACAGAACATGCCCACAACTTTGAATATGTTTTTATTTTTATTGTGAAGCAAACAACACAGAGTGGTACAGGTTTTGCTCAAGAATATCTCTGTATTTAGCACAATCCATCTTTCCCTGAACTCTTACCAGTTTCCCAGTCCATACTGCTGAAAAACATCCCCACAGCATGATGCTGCCATCACCATGTTTCACTATGGGGATGGTGTTCTTTGGGTGATGTGATGTGTTGGGCTTGTGCCAGACATAGCATTTTCTTTGATGGTCAAAAAGTAAAATTTTAGTCTCATCAGACTAGAGCACCTTCCTCCATACATTTTGGGAGTCTCCCACATGCCTTTTCGCAAACTCAAAACATGCCATTTAGTTTTTTGCTGAAAGTAATGCCTTTCTTCTGGCCACTCTGCCATAAAGCCCAACTCTATGGAGCATACGGCTTATTGTCATCCTATGTACAGATACTCCAGTCTCTGCTGTGGAGCTCTGCAGCTCCTCCAGGGTTACCTTAGGTCTCTGTGCTGCCTCTCTGATTTATGCCCTCCTTGCTCGGTCCGTGAGTTTTGGTGCACGGCCATCTCTTGGCAGGTTTGCTGCTGTGCCATGCTCTTTCTATTTGGTTATGATAGATTTCATGGTGCTCCTAGGGATCATCAATTATTTGGATATTTTTTTATAACCTAACCCTGACTTCTACTTCTCAACAACATTGTCCCTTACGTGTTTGGAGAGTTCCTTGGTCTTCATGGCAGTGTTTGGTTAGTGGTGCCTCTTGCTTAGGTGTTGTAGCCTTTGGGGCCTTTCAAAAAAGGTGTGTATATGTAATGTCAGATCATGTGACACTTAGGTTGCACACAGGTGGACATTATTTCACTAATTATGTGACTTCTGAAGGTAATTGGTTGCATCAGAGCTGTTTAAGGGCTTCATAACAAAGGGAGCGAATACTGCCAATTATCAGTTTTTTTATTTCTGAAAAATTGTTTTATGTATATATTTTTCTAATTTTACTTCACCAACTTAGACTATTGTGTTCTGATCTATCACATATAATTCAGATGAAAAAAAAAAACATTGAACTAAAGGCTGTAATGTAACAAAATAGGTAAAAAGCCAAGGGGGTGAATACTTTTGCAAGGCACTGTACATTCAGAAACCCCTACGGGGGCATGGCTACAATAACATAATAAAAAGTGGATATTTATTATTCCTTCAATCATCTCTTCTTCTACCCTGTCCATTCTCTTTGCTGTCTTCCCTGTGTTTGGTCTCCTTCCCCTATCGTGATATGTTCCCTTAGTACAGAGCCATTAGGGCTATACCCTTTTGCTCACAGTGTGCAGTGGAGGTAAAAACGGAATCTAAGGCCCCTTTCACACTGAAGCATTTTTTTCAGGCGCTACATCGCTAAAAATAGCGCCTGTATAGCGCCTTCAAAAAGCGTGTCCTTTTTCGGAGGGCTTTCACACTGGAGCGGTGCGCTAGCAGGACGGTAAAAAAAAAAGTCCTGCTAGCAGCATCTTTGGAGCGGTGAAGGAGCGGTATATTCACCGCTCCTACCCATTGAAATCAATGGGGCAGTGCGGCTATACCGCCGGCGGGTGCTTTGCAGGCGGTTTTTAACCCTTTTGACCGCCCCGCTAGCGGCCGAATACCGCTGCTAAAACGACGGTAAAGCAGCGCTAAATATAGCTCTGCTTTACCGACGACGCCCGCACCCCCCTAGTGTGAAAGGGGCCTAAGTAATTCTCTAATTCACTCATTTAATCTACATAACATAGTTTTAAGGAAATAATGGAGCTGTGGAAATGGATGTACAAGATAAAAAAAAAAATGTTTCAGAAAATGTAGATGTATATTTGTCAGGTGCTGGATGATACCAGCAATTACTGAAATTGAGACCTGGGGCACTTAGTAGAAGAGCAAGGACATGTGCCTTAGGTTCCAGGATCATGCAACACCCCTAGCCACTCTGACAGCATTTGCCTGTACAGTCTCAGTATAACCTTCACTAATGTACCTAAACAATCAATTCAATTCCTATGAACCCAGCTAATTTCTTGCACTACTTAGATGTTTGTAAGTCTAAAGATGATAGTGAATCAGATTTTGTGACCAGTATTAATCTTCCGTCTCAGTCTGAAGTGGTCACAGTAGTAATTGTAAAATAACAAGTGTAATGATTATATTATGATTAATTTAGCTAATCCAAAGGTATTACTTGGCACAAAAGGTTGTCCTCTACATGGGCAGGTCTGGGTATAGATTAACAGGGCGATATGGGCTTAACACTCAGTAGCCTGCTTCTTTCATACCAAGCTTTTTGTAATTTTTGAGGGAGGAAATAAAGTGGGTACTTTACAGAGAAGTACACTTTAGTGTACTGTAATGCCGTGAACACACGACCGGACTTTGACGGACTGAATTCCGTCAGACTTCAGTCGAATCAGACTTGTCTACACACAATCACACCAAAGTCCGATGGATTCGACCGTGATGATGTACGACCAGACTAGAATACGGAAGCTCATAGCCAATACCTGTCCTATCGTCGGTTTTCGTCTGTCGGACTAGCATACAGACGAACAGATTTTTCGACCGGACTCGAGTCCGTCGGAAAGATTTGAAAAATGTTCTAAATCTAAAGTCCTTCTGATTTTTCGACAGCAAAGGTCTGATGAAGCCCACACACGGTCGAATTGTCTGACGGATTCATTCCGTCGGACCTTTGCTGTCAAAAAGTCTGGCCGTGTGTACACGGCATAAGGCTTCATGTACACTAGCCTATATTCAACATGGCCGCAGGAAAATGCAAAACATGGCAAAAAAAACGTGTAGCGATTTTTCTGCCACTGGTGGTCAAAACGTTCCTTTCCTGAATACGATTCTTTTGCGTTCTGGAAAGGGAGATTGAAGCTCATCTAAAACACGGCAAGCGGAGACTGCGAGCCAGGCCTTCTCGTCCTCATCAGTGCCTGACCTCACAAATGCGTTTCTGGAAGAATGGTCAAACATTCCCATAGACACACTCCTAAACCTTGTGGACAGCCTTCCCAGAAGAGTTGAAGCTGTTATAGCTGCAAAGGGTAGGCCAACTCAATATTGAACTCTATGGACTAAGACTGGGATGCAAATAAAGTTCATATGCGTGTAAAGGCAGGCGTCCTAACCCTTTTGGTAATATAGTGTATGTGTACATGGACACATAGGCTTTTATGGAGTTGAGTTTAGGAGGTTTGGCAAAAGAAAGCCAAGAGCTCCTAAAGTCAAGTTTAGGAGCTGCCAATGTAGGCTAGAGTACATGAAGCCTAAGGTGGAGGATGTGATACAAGATGTAATACAATGTAGAATGGAGTAGAATCTAACCCCCCCCCCCCCCAAAAAAAAAAAAAAACAGAGGTATCAATTCAAATGACTTGGGGGGAAAAAAATCTGCTAGTAGCCCTATGCATTATACACAAGGTATACAGAAAATCCACAACTCCATATACTAATATGCTAATATTTCCCAGCTAAGAAAAGCTTTTACTCAATATATATTGTTTTGAGAGATTTACCTGGATGAAACACTCTTGACATAATGTGGGCTGGCTGCATATTTCAGCATATATTTAAATGGCCTACCCTTGCTCATGTAAAGTACCTCTTAATCAAAAATTTCAGTAAAGGTGTGCAAGCAAATTGTGACTTATCTAACTGATTACACATAAGGTAATAATTAAAGAACTTGCTTGTTTCAAAGAGCACAAAGAGAACGCTATGTGTACTACCAGTGAGTGGGTCCCTTAGTGACTATGAGCTAGTCAAAGCAGACACTGAATAGCACAGCATTACCTCATGCCTTGAAAAAGGCAGGAGAAAATGAACTGGCAGACACTTCCTCTTTATTTATTTAATTTTCATGGGGTGATTTCTCCCTCCAGCTGAGGGTAACATGAGTGCAAAATGATGAAAAAGGGTTTTATGCAAGATGTCTGGACAAAACGTGAGTTCAAATACAAAGTCCATGGTTTCAGCCTGGGAGATCTAACGGATTCAGAATACAGACAAGTTGAGCAATCTAAGCCTTTTCAGGGTTCTGGAAGGAAATTATTGTTTTGCATCCAAGCAGAAAAAAGGCATTCTCATAGAGTGGCAAAGAAAAAATTGGAAAGAGGATGACAAACCTTCTGCACACAGAAGCTTGAACGATAAGAATGAGGAGAAATGTTCTTAAAAGCAAAAACATTAGCATAGGAGAAAATGGCTTTATGTTCAGACTTTCATTTTATTAGGCAAAGTTTTGTAATCAACGAGGAGAAATTCAGTTGCTAGGTAAAGTACTACGTGTGTGTAAACTACGTCAGTATGTGTGTAAATGTATAGCTATATGGGTATGAATGTAAAATATAAACATTTGGTAATCTGCTATTTGAAGGCTCAGGTTTATGTTCATGGTAGTGATGGATATGAATGCAAAATGTAAATAAACATTTGCTATTCTGCTATTTGAAGACTTTGAAGGTTTATGCTTAACGATCGGGAGTTGTGTGCCCACATACATTAAATGAAAATAAAGCTGCAGCCCATTTTAGAGTAGCAAAACTGTCCAAATGCCTTAATTACTGTGCTCTACATTGCCAAATTTCTTATTGTTCAATTTGAAAAGCTATTGCTTAAATATGGTCACTCTGCTTATTATGTCCATCTTTTATCTACTGTAAATAAATTACATTGTGTCCATGTCCTGCAAGCAACTCCCTTTGCTCGGTCACAAAGCTGACAGTGTTGGTTAAGCATCATACATGCTGCCAGAAGACAGATTTCACAAACCTTAATTCTTCTAGCTTACTATGTCAATTTGTGTTAAGTGTCAGGGTTGACTTTAGACACTTTGGGGATTCCCTGTATTTTCGATCTGCAGAAGCAATATACTTTCTATAGTTTCTACCATAGCATTATAACTTACAGAACATATGCCAGAAGACAGTTCACATTAGGGATCTTCTCATACAGTATACCACATGCACTAGACTTGGGTTGCAAACTGTCATTAGCAGAACATTCCTGTTTATAATTCAGATTAGCGCATACACCAGTTTTTAACCAGCAGTTCAAAAGATGAACAAATACATCAAACATTAATGTTTGATGTATTTGTTCATGCAGTTAGTGCAGTTAGTTTGTGCGGGAATCTCATACACACATTATTTTGGAGTCATAGGAGGTACTTTCACTCACCCCCGGTTCGGTTTGCGGCAGAACATGCGAACAGACCAAAAACTTGTGCGACCACGCGAACCTCGTCTATGTGACTCGAACGATCTAAATCAAAAGTGCTAATTTTAAAGGCTAATATGCAAGTTATTGTCATAAAAAGTGGTTGGGGACCCGGGTCCTGCCCCAGGGGACATGTATCAATACAAAAAAAAGTTTTAAAAACCTGCCTGTAAAGTGGTGCATTTTTCCCGAAATGACATTTCTAAAGGAAAAAAAAGTAATTTAAAACTGCTTGCGGCTATAATGTAATGTTGCCCCCCCCCCCCCCCCAGCACATTACCAGGCCATTTGGGTCTGGTATGGATATTAATAAATAAATAAAAAAGGCGTAGGGCCCCCAGGCCCTATATACTCTGAATAGCAGCATACAGGCGGTCCCCAGGTTACAAACAAGATACGGACTGTAGGTTTGTTGTTAAGTTGAATCTGTTTTTAATTTGGAACAGGTACATTTTTTAAGTGAAGCTCCAGCCCAAAAATCTAGTTTTAAGCTTTTTGGATAATATAGGGCAGGGTTATAAGCCCTGTAACATTTGTTTTGCTGTCTGTGCCCCTGTTCATAAGATTTCACCTCACTTTCTGTCCCAATGACAATTGGATTTAGAAAATGTTGGGTTATTAGGGAAACAAGGATTGGTGATAAAGCATCAGTGGAGACACATTTTTCCCATATTAACTCTTACAGGAGAGAATTTCCCTTCCTAGGGGTAGATTTCCTCTCACTTCCTGCTGTCTCCCTTTGTTTGTAAGTCTGATGTTTGAAAATAGGGGACCGCCTGTATATACTATACGGCCTGCCCTATACACTCGGCGGAAAATTGGGCCTTAGGTGTTGGTGGTATCAGAACACTGTAAGCCCTCACAGTTACTCTTGGTGGGTGCTGGAACGGGCCCTGCTGTGAAATATTATATCAAGAATTGTAATTACATGTCCCTGTTAAACAGGGGCAGAAAAACTGGGCCTTAGGCGGTGGTGGTGGTGGCACAACACTGTAAAGCCTCAAAGATACTTTTGTTGAGCACAGGAACAGGCCCTGCTGTGAAATATTAGATCAAAAATTGTAATTACAATACAGTGCAGCCGTAGTGCAGTTGCTACTACTTTTCTGGTGGTGTACACAATACACAATACAGTGTAGTGCGATGTTGCAAAACAAATTATACATCATGTCCAGAAGGCCACCAAGGAGAGTCTGACGCTCACAGGCCACTAAAAGAGGGCAAGCAGGCTCTGTGTCTACAATCAATAGTACTGGTCATGGACATGGTGCATCCTCTGCCGGTGGCCGTGGGGCACAATTGTCCTTTTTTTCTGCTGCTGGCCGTGTTATTGAGCCAGAACATGCAAAAGAGTTGGTGGATTAGATAACAAAGCTGTCCTCATCCTCCTCATCCTCTGTCGTCCAGGCTCAGAGTAGTTTTCCCTCCTATGCAGCTGCCAAAGCGGCCTATTCCACCGGCTCCTTGTCCACAGTTACTCCTTCCGTAGCCCCATCATAATGCACGGAGGAGTCCCCCGAACTATTCGACCACCATGTCGGGTACATGCTGCTGGAGGATGCGCAGTGATTTGAAGGCTCCGATATTGGTTCCCAGGTTGAGGAAGGGAGTACCGTGAGCCTAGAAAGAGGGGGTGCTCAAGAAGGACAAGAAACTGGCAGTCATGTTCCCCTAGCTGCAGCATAGTGCCAAGTTTGCTCCAGTGACAAGGAGGGAGGGGATGATGAGGTCACTGACTATACTTGGGTGCCTGATAGAATAGAGGAGGAAGAGGAGGCACAACTCCAACGAGGCAGGATGTCCTCTAGGGGACAGCTTAAGGGCAGCCACCCTACTGCATCACACCGCAGACCTCCGCAGGTGCAGGGCGCTGCTGACTCCCCGCTGATTTAGAAAAGTTCCTTGGTGTGGGCCTTTTTGGACACGTGTGCAGCAGATCGCACCATTGCTGTTTGCAACCTATGTCTGAAGCGGATCAAGCGTGGCCACAACAGCAGCCGCTTGGGCACCACATGCTTAACCAGACATATGACGACCTCTCATGCAGTCTTTTTCCTGTATACTATATTTGAGATTTAATATGTCTCAGATGGGTTAAATGAGAGTTCTTTGACCATGAGTGAAAGCTTTAACACAATAACAACATTTATTGGTGAGTAGTTGAAAGTCTATCTAAGGCTGCGTACACACGAGCGAACTTTCCCACGGGATTGTCCACCGGACTAGAGTCCGCCGGACATTCCGACCGTGTGTGGGCTCCGACGGACTTTTTCCTCCCAGAAGTTCCGGCGGACTAAGTTTTAAGTTTAGACTCGGCAGTCCGGCGGACAATCCCGCCATCTGTGTGCTAGTCTGCGGGACTTTTGAAATGAACGATCTTGCCTCACACACGGAGGAAAGTCCGTTCATTTAGAACGTGACTCCAGGTAGACGGGACTAGCAAAGGCAGTGAATGCCGCCGCGCTAGCCCAGTCACCTGGTATGGATTTAAAGGGGAATCCCTATGCCAAAAAAACAGCGTGGGGGTCCCCCCCGAATCCATCTCAGACCCTTATCCGAGCACGCAGCCCGGCCAGTCAGGAAAGGGGGTGGGGACGAGCGAGCGCCCACCCCCTCCTGAGCCATACCATGTTGATGAGGACAAGGGCCTCTTCCCGACAACCCTGGCCGTTGGTTGCCAGGGTCTGCGGGCGGGTGGCTTATCGGAATCTGGGAGCCCCCTTTAATAAGGGGGCCCCCAGATACCGGCCCCCACCCTATGTGAATGAGTATGGGGTACAATGTACCCCTACCCATTCACCTAAGGAAAAAAGTGTAAATAAAAAAAAAAACGACACAATTTAAAATATTTTATTGCGCAGCTCCGGAGGTCTTCTTCCGTCTTGGAGGGTCTTCTCGCCGGACTCCTCCGCTATCTTCTGCTCTTTTACTAGCTCTTTCACTAGCGGAGGAGCCTGGCTTTCTTCGTCACCGCCGCCGTCGTCGTCTGGGGGTCTTGTTCCAACTTCGGGGGTCTTCGGGGGTCTCTTCTGTTCTTGCCGGTGGGGGGGCTTCTGTTGCTGTCGCCGACACGGCCTTCTGCTTCTGCTTATTGTTCTTCTTTCTTCATCCGATGTTGACACAACGCTCTCTCTGGCCGCAATGGCAGAGACACGCTGTAATGTGACTTATATAGGGACAAGGGGCGGGTCACATGCTCATGTCACGTGGTGACCTCACCCCCATATGATGTCACAGTCCCGGAGGATGCTGGGACTGTGACATCATATGGGGGCGGGGTCACCATATGACATGAGCATGTGACCGCCCCCTTGTCCCTATATAAGTCACATCACAGCGTGCCTCTGCCAGTACGGCCAGAGAGAGCGTCGTGTCAACGTTGGATGAAGAAAGAAGAGCAAGAAGCAGAAGGCGGCGGCGACGACAGCGACGGCAACAGAAGCCCTGGCCAACGGCAAGAAGAACAGAAGAGACCCCCGAAGACCCCCGAAGTCGGAACAAGACCCCCAGATGGCGGCGGTGACGAAGAAGAAAGCCGGCGAGAAGACCCCCCAAGACGGAAGAAGACCCGCGAAGCTGTGCAATAAAATATTTTAAAAAATTGTGTCATTTTTTTTTTTTTACACTTTTTTCCTTAGGTGAATGGGTAGGGGTACACCGTACCCCATACTCATTCACATAGGGTGGGGGGCTGGTATCTGGGGGCCTCCTTATTAAAGGGGCTCACGGATTCCGATAAGCCCCCCGCCCTCAGACCCCGACAACCAATGGCCAGGGTTGTCAGGAAGAGGCCCTTGTCCTCATCAACATGGGGACAAGGTGCTTTGGGGTGGGGCTGCCGCAGGGCCCCCCTTTCCCCAGGGCACCCCCCATGTTGAGGGCACGCGTTCTGGTGTGGCTCAGGAGGGGGGGCTCGCTCGTCCCCACACCCTTTCCTGACCAGCCGCGCTGCGTGCTCGGATAAGGGTCTGATATGGATTTGGGGGAACCCCCACGTCGTTTTTTCGGCGTAGGGATTCATCTTTAAATCCATACCATGTGACAGGGCTAGCGCTGCGCCATTCACTGCCTTTGCTAGTCCTGTCTACCTGGAGTTACGTTCTAAATGAACGGACTTTCCTCTGTGTGTGGGCAAGTCCGTTCATTTCAAAAGTCCCGCAGACTTTGGCCAAAACTCCGGCGGATTGTACGTCGGAAAAGTCCGGGCGTGTGTGGGCAAGTCCACACGTTCAGAAAGTCCGGCGGACCTCCGCTGGAAAGTCCGGCGGACCTCCGCTGGAAAGGCCGGCGGCTTGTCCTGGAAAGTCCGAGCGTGTGTACGCCGCATAATACACAACCATCTATCTATAGTCTACACCAAGGAAAACATTTTTAGGTTAAAATAAGAGGATTACATGAAGGACTACAGAGTATATTCCTGAAAACATTAATCTGCAAACATATTTAGTTTGCAGATTAATTCTTCACTAATTATTATTTCTTCACTAAACTCATGTCGGATCTCCTTGCCAGATGCTCCACCTTCTGAATTACTCATTGACAGAATACACAAGCTTCCCAAACCCCCAAATCTGCCAGACAATGTCTCACGTGACACAATTGCCCGAATCCATTTTTACCACACCAAAGAAAAACTTCTTTGGACCACCAGGAACCCTGCGGCACTTCCCAATCAATATGCTGGCTTATACTTTTTCGCTGACCTTTCACAATACATAATGAGCAAGCGCAAGAATTTGTCCGCCATAACCAAACCATTACACAACCACATCATTACGTACAAGTGGGGGCACCTGGTTAAACTAATTGTCACCAAAGATGGGAAGGACCATCACATTCGCTCCCTCAAAGAGGGATTTACCATCGTGCTTCAATGGAATATCTTGGAGCCACTGCCTCAAATCTGCAACCAGAACCCTCACCGCAAACACGACAATGAAATCTGGAATGCATCTGACCAACCGGACGAGATGATTATCTAAAAAAGCCCTCCTGGACAATACCCTCTACTTCAGCCCTGATGGCCACCCTGAACATGGGCCTTTGCTGACAACAACCATCAAGTAAAAGTAGCGGTTCTCACTGACTGCCCATTACTCCTAAACTCTGTGAACCTTTCCTCGCACTGGGATTCTCTAACTGCACTGAGACCCCGCTTGCCTGTTGCCCTCTTAACCTACTCCTCAAGGTCGCCTCGAGAGACCCTAAAGTCCATTGCTGCACACAGAAATGCCCTTTGAATGAATGAATGAATGAATGATTTGTATAGCGCTGCAACTGCGAACTGAATCGCCTTGAGGCGCTTGATCCGACCTGCGTTGATTCCTTCTTAGAAGAGGTAGGTCTTGAGTTTTTTCCTGAAGGCCCAATGGTCTTTTTCCAAGCGGATGTTCGTAGGTAGAGCGTTCCATAGCCGTGGTCCTTGGAGTGCAAATCTTCGTTCTCCCCTTGACTTGTACCGGGATTTGGGGACGAGGAGGAGGTTTTGGTTGTTAGATCGGAGGTTGCGATTGGGGGTGTAGTGTTGTATTTTTTCGCATAAGTATTGAGGAGCATCTCCTTGAGCGCATTTGTGGGTCAAGCAGAGGGTCTTGAATGTGATCCGATTCTTTACGGTTAGCCAATGGAGGGTCCTCAGGGATGGGGAGATGGATTCCCATGTTTTTTTTCCTGTGACTAGTCTTGCTGCCGTGTTTTGAACGACTTGTAGTCGTGCAATCTGGAATTTAGGTAGTCCTATGTAGAGGGAGTTTGCGTAGTCGAGTCGAGAGTTGATGATTGTTCCTACCACTATGGCTTTGTCCTTTTCTGGAATGAAGGGGATGAGTCTACGTAGCAGGCGTAGAAGGTGATAGGATCCGCTGACTACTGATCCTATTTGTGCATTCATTGACATTTCTGAATCGAAGATGACTCCGAGACTTTTGGCTTTTATGCTTAGGGGGATGGTCTGTCCAAGGATGGTGGGCGGAGTCCATGGTATCGTAGATTCAGTTTTCCGGTTTGCATTTAGGAGAAGGAGTTCTGTTTTGGTTCCGTTAAGTTTGAGTGAGCTTGTGGACATCCAGTCGTCTATCGATGTGCATTTTTCCAATTCCTGATATTGGTCTTTTTGTCGGGGGATCCGAAGGTAGAGTTGAGTATCATCTGCGTATGAATGGAAGCATAGGTCTGATTTGCTGATGATTTTTAGGAGTGGACGAATGTAAATGTTGAAGAGCACGGGTGATAAAGGTGATCCTTGAGGGACTCCATAGGAGACTGCACGGGATTCAGAGGTGAAGGCTCCAAGTTTCACTGTCTGTGACCGATTTCCTAAGAAGGAAGTGAACCATAGTAAGTCTGAATCTGTGACTCCTGCTACTTCTTTGAGGCGGGTGAGTAGAGTGTTGTGATCCAATGTGTCAAATGCTGCACTAAGGTCCAGGAGTACCAGGAGACATGATTCTCCATCATCTGCTGCTTCCAAGGCATCATCCCATATTTTGAGGAGTGCTGTTTCTGTGCCATGGCCTGGGCGGAAGCCTGATTGCAGAGGGTCCAGGAGATTGTGTGTGTCCAGATGGAGTTGTAGCTGTTGTACCACTGCTTTCTCCATAATCTTGGAGATGGTGCTCAGGCTAGTTATCGGTCTTCGGTGGTTGAGGTTTCTTGGATCCAAGTTGGGTTTCTTTAGGAGGGGTTTGACTATGCCTTGCTTGAGGGAGTTCGGAACCATTCCTTCTTTGAATGACTGATTAATGAGTAGCGTTATAGTGGGTGCCAGGATGTCAGAGCATTCTTTCAGAAGTTTTGTGGGGATGATATCGTTGGGTGAAGTGCTGTCTCGGAGGCTTCTGATGATGTTTCTTGTGGTCTCTATGGCGATCGGGGTCAGCGAAAACTTTGGTGGTTGTGCGATGTTTGAATCGGCTTCCTCTTTTTGGATGCAGTTGGTTGTATTTTTCTGTTGGATATTTTCCCGAATGCTGACGATTTTGTCGATAAAAAAATCCGATAACTCATTGCAAAATTCTTGAGTTTCGTTGGTAGGGGGCTCTAGGCAGGTAGGGTTCATATTCTGGGCGACTAGTTTGAATAGTTCACGAGGGCGGTTTAGGGCTTTTGTGATGGTGTTTGAGAAGTGTTCTTTTTTTGCTTTGAAGATAGCTTTGTGATATTTCATTGTGAGAGTATTGTAGTTTGTGTGGTTTTCTTTAGAAGAGTTTCTTCTCCAGGCTCTTTCAGCTCTTCTGCGTTCCTGCTTCAGTAGAGTAAGAGTTCCATTAAACCATCCAGAGTTCTTATTGCGGATGAGTGTTCTGCGTTTTGGAGCGATTGCGTCTGCTGTTTGTAGTAACGCTTTGTTTAGGGAGTTGAGTGTTTTTTCCGTCGAGTGGTTTAAATTTAGAGTTGTTATTTTGTTGGATAGTGTAGTTTTGAAGAGATCCGAGTGTAGTTTCTTCTGAGATCTGGTCCAGTATGTCGTTGAGTGGTTCGGTTTCTGGATGGTGTTGTTGGTGGTGATTTCGAATTTGATGGCGTGATGGTCAGTCCATGGTAGCGGCGAGTTGTTGAGTATGTTGATGCTGATATTTTGTTCGAAGATGAGGTCCAGAGTGTGTCCTGAACCATGCGTTGGAGCATTTATCAGTTGTTGAAGACCTAGTTCTTCCAGTTGGTTTATGCAGGCAGAGGCGATGGGGTCTTTGGTGTTGTTTGCCCAGAGATTGAAATCTCCAAGTACCAGAACGTTTTTGGTTTTCAGGGTGTGCATTGAAATAAATTCGGTGAAGGGTATCAGGAGATTTGTCTTTGGTCCTGGTGGTCTGTGGCATAGCAGTATATGAATGCTGTCTTGGGGTGTTGTTTGCAGCTGTAAAGAAAGTGTCTCCATAAAAGGTACTGGGTGCTGTAGCGTGGGTTTGCCGAGCGTAAGGTGAGATTTCAAGATCACTGCTAGGCCTCCTTCTTTTTTTCCTATTCTATGCTCCGTTAGGATCCTGTATTTTTCAGGGACCAATTCGGTTAGGATGGTGTTGCAGTCGGGTGTTAGCCAGCTTTCTGTGATGAAGAGACAATCCAAGTTGTTTTGGGTGATGAAGTCGTGGACTTCTTGTCTGTGCTTGACTGCCGATCTGGTGTTAATCAAGGCGCATGTTAAGTGTTGCGGCTGAGTTGGGGTCTTCCTTTGATTGGTGGTTGATTGAGGGTTGATCTTTAGTAATTGCTCTTTTTGTAGTATTTTTTGAATGGGCGTTGGCAATGTTGAGGTGATGTTTCTTAGCCTGCGAAGGGTTTCCGCTGAGTATTTGTAGATGCACATGCTGAGAGAGCAAAAAAATAGAAGTATGATGATGGTGATATTGATTTGGCGACGATGTGGTTGCTGAGGAGATGATGGTCCTGCGAGATGTGGCGACGATGTGGTTGCTGAGGAGATGATGGTCCTGCGCGATGTGACTGACGATGATCCTTCAAGATGCGGCTGTTGATATGGCGACGATGTGGATGCTGAGGAGATGATGGTCCTGCGGGATGTGGCTGATGAAGGTCCTGAAGATGTAGTTGCTGAGGAGATGATGGTCCTGCGAGATGTGGCTGATGAGGGTCCTGCGAGATGTAGTTGCTGAGGAGATGATGGTCCTGCGAGATGTGACTGACGAGGGTCCTGCGAGATGTGACGACGGTGTGAATGCTAAGGAGATGATGGTCCTGCGAGATGTGGCGACGATGTGGTTGCTGAGGAGATGATGGTCCTGCGAGATGTGGCTGACGGTGGTCCTCCGAGATGCGGCTGTCAGTGTGGCGACGATGTGGAAGCTGAGGAGATGATGGTCCTGCGAGATGTGGCTGTTGATGTAGCGACGGTGTGGTGGCTGCGGTGAGGATGGTCCTGCGAGATGTAGTTGCTGAGGAGATGATGATCCTGCGAGATGTGACTGACGAAGGTCCTGCGAGATGTGGCGACGGTGTGGTTCCTGAGGAGATGATGTTCCTGCGAGATATGGCGACGATGTGGTTGCTGAGGGGATGATGGTCCTGCGAGATGTGGCGACGATGTGGTTGCTGAGGAGATGATGGTCCTGCGAGATGTGGCTGACGATGGTCCTCCGAGCTGCGGCTGTTGATGTGGCGACGATGTGGATGCTGAGTAAATGATGGTCCTGCGAGATGTGGCTGTCGATGTAGCGACGGTGTGGTGGCTGCGGTGAGGATGGTCCTGCGAGATGTAGTTGCTGAGGAGATGATGGTCCTGCGAGATGTGACTGACGAAGGTCCTGCGAGATGTGGCGACGGTGTGGATCCTGAAGAGATGATGTTCCTGCGAGATGTGGCGACGATGTGGTTGCTGAGGGGATGATGGTCCTGCAAGATTTGACTGACGATGATCCTCCAAAATGCGGCTGTTGATGTGGCGACGATGTGGATGCTGATGAGATGATGGTCCTGCAATATGTGGCTGACAACGGTCTTGTAAGATATGGCTGTTGACGTGGCGATGCGGAGATGATGATCCTGAGAGATGTGGTTGACGACGGTCCTGTGAGATGTGGTTGTTGATGTGGCGACGGTGCAATTGTTGAGAGATGATGGTCCTGCGGAATGTAGCTGGCGAAGGCCCGGCGAGATGTTTAAAGCGGTTCTACACCCATTTCATTTAGTAAATCTCTTTGCCTTCCAAATCAGGCAAAGAGTACTAAATGAAATGTTTTTTTTTTTTTTTTTTTTTTTACTTACCTTGTAATTGAAGACTTCCGGTCTTCTCCCTCTGCGGCGGCGGGCGGGGTCTTGCGTCGATCGTCGTCACGCCGCACTGTCTCCTGGGATCTGGTGTCATTGATCCCAGGAGTCAGTGCGGGCATCTTCCGAAATCTCGCGAGATTTCGGCCACATCTTCCGAAATCTCCCGAGATTTCGGCCGCATCTGCCGAAATCTCGTGAGATCTCGGCAGATGAGCCGTTACTGCGCACGCGCGAGTAACGGCAGTGCATGGTGGGCCATCTAAAGTCCCTGTGGGTGTTTCACATGCCCACAGGCAAGATGGCCCCCAGCACTAAAGAAGAAGACGAGGAACTTCATCGGACGAAAACCGGCGGCGATCGAGATGGAAGATGGAACAGGTGAGTCCCCTAATAAAGGTAAGCACACTTTATATTACATCCTTAAAAAAAAAAATTTTTTTCAGAGTGCAGAACCGCTTTAAGATCACATCCTTCAATATCAAAGGGCTGAAAAGCCCAAACAAGAGACACTCTATATGGTCGGAAGCCATCAAGTTACAATGTTACATCTTGTGTCTTCAAGGGATGAGCTTCGAGTTCGAGTCAAACTCATGTTCGACTTGAACATTGCCTGTTCGCTTGTTCACCGAACAGCAAACAATTTGGGGTGTTCGCTGCAATTTCGAAAAGCCGCGGGCACCCTGTAAAAGTCTATGGGAGAAATCTCAAGTGCTAATTTTAAAAGCCTATATGCAAGTTATTGTGATAAAAAGTGTTTGGGGACCTTGGTCCTGCCCCAGGGGACATGTATCAATGCAAAACATTTTTTTTAAAACGGCAGTTTTTTCAGGAGCAGTGATTTTAATAATGCTTAAAGTGAAACAATAAAAGTGTAATATTCCTTTAAATTTTGTACCTGGGGGGTGTGTATAGTATGCATGTAAAGGGGCGCATGTTTCCCGTGCTTAGAACTGTCCCTACCCAAAGTGTAATTTTTGCAGGAAAAAATGCTATTTAAAATCACTCGCGGCTATAATGAATTGCCGACTCCCGTAATACAGAGAACAGTCATTGATTAAAAAAAAAAAAAAAGTGTGGGGGTCCCCCCAAATTCAATTACCAGGCCCTTCAGGTCTGGTATGGATATTAAGGGGAACCCCGGGTAAAATTTAAAAAAAAAATGACGTGGGGTTCCCCCTAAATATCCCTACCAGACCCTTCAGGTCTGGCATGGATTTTAAGGGGAACTCCACGCCAAATAAAAAAAAAATGGCGTGGGGGTCCCCCTCAAAATCCATACCAGACCCTTATCCGAGCACGCAACCTGGCAGGCCGCAGGAAAAGAGGGGGGACGAGAGAGCACCCCCCCCCCTCCTGAACCATACCAAGCCACATGCCCTCAACATTGGGAGGATGCTTTGGGGGTCTGTGACCCCTCAAAGTACCATGTACCCAGGGGTCAAGTCCTGGGGAAAAAAGTGTGGGAACTCCCACCCAAGATCCACTCTCCCACCAAAAAAAAATGATACGCTCATATGCACAAATGCTTCAAAAGTGGTATTTTTCATCCAATTTTCGCATTGTGTGTATGAAGCTTAAATGTTAGTACATAAAAAAAAAACAATCCTCAATAAATACGGTAATTCTCTGAATAATCAGCATTCATTCATGTTCTGATCTTTATTGGGGAATTTTATTTTGTATATAGAGTGTTTATGTGGTGAGTTTACACTTTTCATTGAACAGAGTTTGGATAACACAGGGTTAAACGGAAAGGTCTAAATGAACTGCACATTATCTGGACAGAATGCTTGGGGAGATAGTGATGTGTTCCTGCTTAGATGTATGTATGTTAGCTTGGGGGGCTGCAAACTCTGCAGAGCTCCAACACACACTCGCTGCTATTCCAACCCTTCACATATTTCCACATAAACTTCCGTCCTGGCATTAAACTCTGCGTCCAACATTCCCATAGACACACTCCTAAACCTTGTGGACAGCCTTCCCAGAAGAGTTAGAGCTGTTATAGCTGCAAAGGGTGGACCAACTCAATAGTGAACCCTACGGACTAAGACTGGGATGCCATTAAAGGTAATGTGCGTGTAAAGGCCAGTGTCCTAATACTTTTGGTAATATAGTGTATATAATAATAATGATAAATACACCCAGAAGTAGGATATATGGGCATTTTAACTAGGAGTCAGACATGAAGCTATATAAAGGGTGGAAGGGAGATATAAATCTTTTATATTAAACTAGTACTAAAAGCTGAGATGGATATGATCATTTTAAATATAATGCATAATACTGGTAAACGTATTACAATTGTAATGCCTTATATTACCTCCAATCTATCAACCTCCACCTACTCTGGGTTCAGATGCTGATCTTCCCGGGACAGAGTCTTTAAAGAGATTTCGTTTTTAAAACAACAAACATGTTATATTTACCTCTGCGTAATGGTTTTGCACAGAGCAGCCCTGATTCTCCTCTTCCGTGGTCAACCACTGATGCTTCTGGCTCCTCCTGCCTTCAGAGTGACCCAATAGCAAGTTGCAAAGTATAGTATAGAGTGCCCCTATAGCAAGGAAAAAAAACTTCTTCTGCCTTTAGAACCACTCACTTCCTGCCCAGGACTACATGCCCCATGTACCATGTCTCACATTCACAAGTTCTCAGGCACTTACTGACATGTATGGATGATGTACTGAGCTGTATGTGTGCTACACTGTATTTCCTTATATGTTAACAAATAATGCATTCTGTATGCAGGCCAACTAATCGGCTGACCAACTAATCGATTATGAAAATAGTTGACAACTATTTTCATAATCGATTAGTTGTCGATTATTCGATTAGTTGTTTTGGCCCTAATTGTTTTACCTCCTCAACACCTGCTTTAATTCCTTGGACCCCACACAAGCAAGCCCATTCACTTGAATGGGTCACAATCAATGGGAGTACAGGGGGTATAATTCCTGCCACTGCTGAGAAGCAAAGCATTGCAGCCACAGCATGTACTAATCCTGGCCTGTTTATTGTCCACATGTCTGCCTATTGACTGACGATCCTTTGCCTGTGGTTGGTTGAGGTGGTTATTAATGATATAGAGAGCTCAATTTCAGTGTTTGCTGATGATACAATTATGCAGGAAAATTACTTTGGCACAGGATCTAGCATAATTACAGGAAGATCTTAAAAAATGGGGAGTTAGGCAGCTATATGGCAGATGAGGTTCAATATTGAGAAATTAAAGTTGTTATGCATTTGAGTGTCAATAATACGCATGTAAATTAAACATTAAAGGGGCTCACCTGGAACAATCAGTGATGGAAAATGATCTGGGGGTGCTTGTAGATCAAAGACTTACAATAGAATGCATTACCAAGCCACAGCTAACAAAATACTCTCATTTGTTTAAAAGGGCATTCATTCAAGAAATAAATCAATCTTTTTACCTCTTTACAAAACACTGGTTTGCCCTCATCTGGAATATGTGGTTTCGTTTTGGTCTCCAATACTCAGAAAATATGTTGTTGATTTAGAAAGGGTTCAGCAAAGGGCAACAAAACTAATAAGTGTGATGGAGGACCTCGGCTATGGGTATTGATTAAATAGAATACAGTTCTTCACCAGAGAAGAGGCGCTTAAAGCAGTATTAAACCCAAAAGCAAACATTTATTATAATGCAGTTTACCAGTTCTTAGTTTTCTTTTTTAGGCTTTCTTTCTTTTATTTTCACCAGGTGACCCTGCCAGTAAGTTTGTAGAATAAGCTGCCCTGCTGATGTAGCAGTTAAGACAAACTATTTTACACTGACAGGTGTGCTTACAATGGTCAGCTTTTATTTATTTATTTAATGTACAACCTTTTTTCCCAGGGGACATGTATCAATGCAAAAAAAAGTTTTAAAAACTGATGTTTTTTCGAGAGCAGTGATTTTAATAATGCTTAAAGTGAAACAATAAAAATGAAATATTCCTTTATATATCGGGCCTGGGGGTGTCCTTAGTATGCCTGTAAAGTAGCGCATCATTCCCATGTTTATAACAGTACCACAGCAAAATGAAATTTCTAAAGGAAAAAATGTAATTTAAAATTGCTCGCGACTGTAATGTATTGTCGGATACCGGCAATATAGATAAAAATACAAAAAAAAATGGCGTGGATGTCCCCCCCAAAATCCATACCAGGCCCCTCAGGTCTGGTATGGATATTAAAGGGAACCCCGCACCAAAATGAAACCCCAGGCAGTATATACTCTGAACAGCAGTATATAAACTAAACGGCCTGCCATATATACTCTGAAGAAAAACTGGGCCTTAGGTGTTGGTGGTACCAGAACACTGTAACCCCTCACAGTTACTCTTGTTGGGCGCAGGAACAGGCCCTGCTGTGAAATATTATATCAAAAATTGTAATTACATGCCCCTGTTAAACGGAAGCAGAAAAAATGGGTCTTTGGTTTTGGTGGCGCCAGAACACTGTAACCCCTCACAGTTACTCTTGTTGGGCATAGGAAAGAGCCCTGCCTAACTATTATTTCAAAAATAGTAATTGCATGCCCCTGTTAAACAGGGGCAGAAAAATTTGGGATTGGGTGGTGGTGGTTAGGGATGAGCCGAACACCCCCGGGTTCGGTTCGCACCAGAACCTGCGAATGGACCGAACATTCGCACGAATATTCGAACCCTATTCTTTACAATGGACGCAAACGTTTGAAATCAAAAGTGCTAATTATAACGGCCAATATGCATGTTAATGTAATAAAACAGGTTTGGGGACCCGGGTCCTGCCCCAGGAGACATGTATCAATGCAAAAAGAAGTTTTAAAAACTGACGTTTTTTCGGGAGCAGTCATTTTAATGATGCATAAAGTGAAAAAAAAAGTGAAATATTCCTTTAAATATGGTACCTGGGGGGTGTCTAAAGTATGCCTGTGAAGTGGCATGTGTTTCCCGTGTTTAGAACTGTCCCTGCAAAAAATGACATTTGTAAAGGAAAAAAAGAAGCCATTTAAAAATGCTTGCGGCTTTAATGTCATGTCTTGTCCTGGCAATATGGATGAAAATCTTTGAGAAAAATGGCATGGCTACCCCATCACCCCCCCCCCCCCCCCAGCCCCTTTGGGTCTTGTATGGATATTAAGGTGAACCCCGCACCCAAAATAAAACCCTATACCTACAACCCTATATACTCTGAACAGCAGTATACAGGCGGTGCAAACAGGGACTGTAGGTTTGTTCTTAAGTAGAATCTGAACAGGTACATTTTTAAGTGTAGCTCCATCCAAAAAAATCTATTTTAAGCTTTTTGGAGAACATAGCGAGGGGTTATCACCCCTGTAACATTTTTTTTGCTGTCTGTGCACCCGTTCAGAACATTTCACCTCACTTTCCGTCCCAATGACAAATGTTTTTGGAAAAGTGGGGTTTTTATTGAAACAAGGATTGGTGATAAAGCATCAGTAGAGAGGAGATACCTTTTTCCCAAATTAAATGTAACAGGATAGAATTTCCCTTCCTTGGGGTAGATTTCCTCTCACTTCCTGTTTTCTCCTTCCGTTTGCAAGTAGGAGTCGTTTGTAAGTTGGATGTTTGAAAGTAGGGGCTTGCCGTATATACTCTGCAGAAATTTGCCCCGTTAGATGTTGGTGTTGCCACAACACTGTAAGCCCTCACAGTTACTCTTGGTGGGCACATGAATGGGCCCTGCTGAGAATTATTAGATCAAGATTTATAATTACACGCCCCTGTTAAACAGCGGCGGAAAAATTGGGCCTTTGGTGGTGGTGGTGGTGGACGGTGTTGCCACAAGACTGTAAGCCCTCCCAGTTACTCTTGGTGGGCGCAGGAATGGGCCCTGCTGTGAACTATTAGATCAAGATTTGTAATTACATGCCCCTGTTAAACAGGGGCTGAAAAATTGTGCTTTAGGCACTGGTGCTGGTGCCACAACACTGCAACCCCTCACAGATACTGTACTTGGAGCACAGCAGTCAGACCTGTTGCGAAGCATTGCTTAAAAAATTGTAATTACACGCCCTGTTAAACAGGGGCTGAAAAATTAGGCCTTAGGCAATGGTGCGACAACACTGCAACCCCTCACAGATACTGTACTCTGAGCACAGCAATGAGACCTGTTGCAAAGCATTGCCTAAAAATTGTAATTACACGCCCCTGTTAAACAGGGGCTTTAAAATTAGGCATTAGGCACTGGTGCTGGTGCCACAACACTGCAACCCCTCACAGATACTGTACTTGGAGCACAGCAGTCAGACCTGTTGCGAAGCATCGCTTAAAAAAATTTAATTACACACCCCTGTTAAACAGGGGCTGAAAAAATGGGACTTAGGCACTGGTGCCACAACACTGCAACCCCTCACAGATACTGTACTCTGAGCACAGCAATGAGACCTGTTGCAAAGCATTGCCTAAAAATTGTAATTACACGCCCCTGTTAAACAGGGGCTGAAAAATTGGGCCTTAGGCACTGGTGCTGGTGCCACAACACTGCAACCCCTCACAGATACTGTACTTGGAGCACAGCAGTCAGACCTGTTGCGAAGCATTGCTTAAAAAATTGTAATTACACGCCTCTGTTAAACAGGGGCTGAAAAATTGGGCCTTAGCCACTGGTGGTGGCACCCAGAAACAAAAATGTTCTTCCAAGATATCATCAGGATCATTGAGGAGGAAGAGGATAGTCAGTCAACATAACAGGACAGTCACTCAGCATCAGCATAGGCAGTCTTGAAGGGATGTGACATTATAAATGATTCAGTTATATCAGCTTCAGGTGCCTGGTAGCTGGTGGTGATCCAAGACTGATTCATCTTTATGAAGGTCAGTCGATCAACCGAGTCGGTGGACAGGCGCACCCTGTGATCAGTGACAAAGCCTAGAGCAGCACTGAATGTGCGTTCGGAAAGAACGCTGGATGCAGGACAGGCCAGTAGCTCAATTACATACTGTGCAAGCTCTGGCCAGTGATCCATCCTCAAGACCCAGTAAGCCAGAGGATTTTCGGTGGGAAAGGTGTCCAAGTCTGACCTTGCCCCTAGGTATTCCTGCACCATGTATATCAGACGCTGGCGATGGTTGCTGGAACCGATCATACCTTGGGGCTGCGGACAAAAAATTGTCTGAACGCATCGGTCAGACGTCCACCTTCCCCACCGCTTCTTCTGCTACTGCGTGGGGAAAAAAATCAGAGATCTCCTGACCCTGTCCTGGTGCCATAGTCACACAGGTACTCATTGATGGCCCTCTGCTGCGTGTGCAGTCGCTGCAGCATGGCCAACGTTGAGTTACACTTGGTGGGCATGTCACATATAAGGCGGTTCTTGGGCAGGTTCAACTCATTTTGCAGCTCATCCAGCCGAGCACTGGCATTATATGATCGGCGGAAATGCACACAGACTTTCCTGGCCTGCCTCAGGACATCCTGTAAGCCTGGGTACCTGCCCAAGAACCGCTGCACCACCAGGTTAAGGACGTGAGCCATACAGGGCACATGGGTCAGCTGTCCCTGTCACAGGGCAGAGAGGAGGTTGGTGCCATTATCACAAACCACCATTCCTGGCTTAAGCTGGCGTGGCGTCAATCACCTCTCGGCCTGCCCCTGCAGAGCTGCCAGAACCTCTGCCCCAGTGTGGCTCCTGTCCCCCAAACACACCAGCGCAAGCACGGCATGGCATCTTCTTGCCTGCGTACTTGCGTAGCCCCTTGGACGCCTACGGAGCACCGCTGGTTCTGAGGACAGAGCACTCGAAGAGGCCATGGAGGAAGAAGAAGAGGAGGGGGTGGAGGAGAGAGGTGTGTCACAACCAGTAGTAGGCGTGGTGGCGGAACAACCTCCAACACTACTGCACCTTGTCCTGCATCCTTCCCAGCTGCCAAAAGAGTGACCCAATGGGCCGTGAAAGACAGGTAACGTCCCTGTCCATGCCTGCTGGACCATGAGTCAGCGGTAATATGCACCTTACCGCTGACCGCCCTGTCCAGCGAGGCATGGACATTGCCTTCCACATGCCGGTGGAGAGCCGGAATCGCCTTCCGTGAGAAAAAGTGGCGTTTGGGAACCTGCCACCGAAGAACCGCACATTGAACAAACTCACGGAAGGGGGCCGAGTCTACCAACTGAAAAGGCAGCAGTTGAAGTGCTAGCAATTTAGCTAAGCTAGCATTCAACCGCTGGGCATGTGGATAGCTGGGAGTAAACTTCTTTCGACGGTCCAGCAGCTGGGGCAGGGAAATTTGCTTGGTAGAATCGGACGTCAGTGTACTGCTAACAGAGTGCCTGCAAGTACTTGGCTGTGACACACCTAATTCTACATCTTCATTCCTCTCAGTGCAGCTTTCAGAGAGGACTGAAGGTATAGTGGGGTTGGAGATCCCAGCTGATGAGGAGCAAGGAGAGGTCCGCTTTGTTCTTTGGTGTGGGTCTTTAATGTGCGCTTGCCAACAAGCTGCATGGCAGGTCGACATATGTCTGGTCATGCTTGTGGTGCCCAAGCGGCTGATGTTTTGGCCACGCGAGATGCGCTTGAGACATATGTTGCAAATAGCAGTGGTGCGATCTGATGCACTCGTCTCAAAAAAGGCCCACACCAAAGAACTTTTGTGATAACGTGCAGAGGCAGCGCCCTGCACAGGCGGAGCTCTGCGGTGTGATTCAGTTGGTGTGCTGGCCTCAAGCTGGCCCCCGGAGGGCATTCTGCCTCGTTGGACATGTGCCGCCTCCTCCTCTTCCTCCTCTCTCCCTTCAGGCACCCACGTGGAGTCAGTGACCTCATCATCCCCTCCCTCTTCACCACTGGGGCAAACCTGGCAGTAAGCTGCATCTGGTGGAACATGACTGCCAGATTGCTGTCCTTGAGCATCCCGTCTCTCTGCGCTCACGCTACTGCCTTCCTCTAGCTGGGTATCATCATCCGAGCCTTCAAAACATTGGGCATCGTCCTGGAGCATGTACCCAACACTGTGCTCAAACAGTTCGGGGGACTCCTCAGGAGGACATGGTGGGTCTAGGGAAGCGGTGCCTGATGATGCCATTGAGTACACGTTGACAGCTGCTTTGCCAGTACCCTGAGCCTGGGTGAGAGAGGATGTGGAGGATGAGGAGGGCTTGGTCATCCACTCTACCAAGCCTTCGGCATGATGCAGCTTAACATGTCCAGCTGCCGAAAACAAGGACAAGCGTGTCCCATGGCCACGTGCTGATGACGATGCACCACGTCCACGTCCACGATCAGCACTGTTGTCTCTAGACACAGAGCCTGCTTGCCCTGTGTTCTTGCCTCAGGACTGTCTGTCTCTCCTTGTCGGTCTTCCAGGCATTGTAGTGGGTAGTGTATATTGTGCTGGAGTCACACAGCACACACACTAACTCCTGCAGATGGCTGCCTTAGATGACAGTAACAGGGCCTTACGGCAGATAGAGGCTGAGGTGGTGGCTGCCTTAGATGACAACAATAGGGCCTTACGGCAGATAGAGGCTGAGGTGGTGGCTGCCTTAGATAACAACAACAGGGCCTTATGACAGATAGGGAGGCTCAGGTGGTTTATTGTGTGCTGTACTAACACAGCAGACACACACACGCTAGCTCCTGTAAATGCCTGGCTGCCTTAGATGACAACAACTGGGCCTTACGGCAGATAGAGGCTGCCTTAGATGACAACAACCGGGCCTTATGACAGATAGGGAGGCTCAGGTGGTTTATTGTGTGCTGTACTAACACAGCAGACACACACACGCTAGCTCCTGTAAATGCCTGGCTGCCTTAGATGACAACTGGGCCTTACGGCAGATAGAGGCTGCCTTAGATGACAACAACAGGGCCGTATGACAGATAGGGAGGCTCAGGTGGTTTATTGTGTGCTGTACTAACACAGCAGACACACACACGCTAGCTCCTGTAAATGCCTGGCTGGCTGCCTTAGATCACAACAGGCCAGAAGTATAAAGGTGATACTGCAATGCTGTACTAACAGCACGCACACACCAGACTAATCCCCAGAATCACAGCAGATAAAGTTAGACTCAGCAGCAGATAATGTCACCACTCAGCACAGCAGAATGTATAACACAGCACAGCACTGCAGATACTGTCAGCAGCAGTGCAATCAGCAGAATGAATATAAATTCAAATGATCACTCAGTATGAATCAATTCAGCATCAGCAATGTACAACAGTCTGCCTGTATCACAACAGTCACCAGTACACAGTGCCCTAGGCCGCCACAGCGGCGGCCTTTTATAGAGTGGGGCGTGTACTAAAGCCCCTGAGCTATAATTGGCTACAGGCATCCTGCCTGTAGCCAATTATGGCTCTCCTCACTGCCGGCGCTGTGACTGGCCAAGGATGCGGGGTCACAGTGCATGCTTGGCTAATCATCAGCCAGCAATGCACTGCGACTGGCGCAGTGCATTGCGGGCCGAATGTGATGCGAACGGCCCAAATAGTTCTGGGCTCGCCGAGCGGGGAAACGCTCGATGTTCGATTTGAACGTGGGTTTGAATCGAACACCGGGCCCATCCCTAGTGGTGGTGCCCTAAACCAAAAATATTGTTGGAAGCTAGCATCATCAAGATTGAGGAGGAAAAGGATAGTCAGCATAGGCAGTCTGTAAGGGATCCCAGATCCATAGCTAACTTAATCAGTTACAACAGCATCAGGTGCTTGATAGCTGCTGATCCAAGACAGATTTATTTTTGTGAAGGTGCGCCTATCAATGGAGTCTTTGGACAGGCGCACTATGATCCATTACAAATCCAGCAGCAGAATGTGCATTCAGAAAGCACGCTGGATGAAGGACAGGCCAGTAGCGCAATTGCATATTAAGCAAGTTCTGGCCAGTTGTCCATCCTCAAGACACAGTAACCCAGTGGATGCTCTGATGGAAAGGTCTCCAAGTCTGCTCTTATCCCTAGATATCCCTGCACCATATAATGCAGACGCTGGCGATGGTTGCTTGAACCGATCAGACCTTGGCGCTGAGGACTGAAAAATTGTTTAAAGGCATTGGTCAGCCGGCCACCTTCTCCACCTCTCTTTCTCTGACGGAACGACTCCTCAGCAACACGTTGTCCATCTCCCAGGGTCTGGAAATGCATTACACAAACCTTTCTTCAAGGCATCCTGAAGATGTTTCATCCTCTGCTCCTTTTGCAAAGGCAAGGTGAGTTCTGTAACTTCCCTTGTAACATGGATCAAGAAGGGTTGCCAGCCAGTAATGATCCCTCTCCTTGATACCACGAATCCTAGGGTCCATTCGCAGACTTTGCAGAATCAGGGAGGCCATGCAGCATAAGTTTGCAGAGGCATTCGATTCTGATTCCTCTGGGTCCCTAAGGATCACATTATCCATAACTACCTCCTCCCAGCCACGTATAACTCCTTGGGTTTCTGAGGACTGAAAACGATCCCTTGAAGACTGCTGCTAAGTGTTATCCTTTACATCCATGGTGACACAATCCTCCTCTTCTTCCTGTGTGTTTGGCAGGCCCGCAGGAATGCTAGCTGGATAAAGGGGGCCTTGAGAGGAAAGGAAGTCCTCCTCTTCTTCCCACTGTTCTGCCCCAAGTGCCCTGTCCATGATTCCACGAAGCGTGTGCTCCAGCAGGAAGACTAGAGGGACAGCTTCACTGATGCATGCATTGTTGCTGCTCACCATCCTTGTGGCCTCCTCAAATGGTGACAGGACAGTGTAAGCATCCTTGATCAGTAGCCACTGGCGTGGCAAAAAGAAGCCAAGCACCCCTGACCCTGTCCTGGTGCCATACTTGCACAGGTGCTCATTGATGGCCCTCTGTTGTGTGTGCAGAAGCTGCAGTTTCACCTGGTGAGCATGTCACAAATGAGGCGGTTGGTGGGCAGGTTGCATTCCCTTTGAATGTCAGCCAGCTGAGCACTGGCATTGTATGACTGACGGAAATGACCACAGACTTTTCTGGCCTGCCTCAGGAGATCTTGTAAGCCTGGGTACCTGCTCAAGAACTGTTGCACCACCAAATTCAGGATGTGTGCCAAACATGGAACATGGGTCAAGTGTCCCTGTCGGAGGGCGGAGAGAAGGTTGGTGCCATTTTTGCATATAACCATTCCTGGCTGAAGCTGGTGTGGCGTCAAACACCTCTGAGTCTGCACCTGAAAAGCTGGCAGAATCTCTGCCCCAGTGTGGCTCCTGTCCCCTAGGCAGACCAACTCAAGAACTGCATGGCATCTTTTAGCTTGACTGCTCGCATAGCCTCTTGAACGCTTACATAGCACCGCTGGTTCAGAGGACAACCTGCAGAAGAGGCCATAGAGGAAGAAGAAGAGGAGGGGGTGAAGGCGAGAGCTGTGGCAGAATCACTAGCATTTTGGAGGCATGGTGGCGGAACAAGCTCCAACAACGCTGAACCCTGTCCTGCATCCTTCCCAGCTGCCACCCGAGTTACCCAGTGCGCCGTGAAGGAAAGGTAACATCCCTGCCCATGCCTGCTGGACCATAAGTCAGCGGTAATATGAACATTACTGCTGACCGCCCTGTCCAACAAGGCCAAAACATTGTCTTCCACATGCCGGTAGAGAGCCAGAATGGCCTTCCGTGAAAAGAAATGGTGTTTTGGAACCTGTCACTGAGGTACAGCACATTCAAAAGGGGGCAGAGTATACCAGCTGAAATAGCAGCAGTTGCAGTGATAGCAATTTGGCCAAGCTAGCATTCAGACGCTGAGCATGTGAATGGCTGGGACTGAATTTCTTTTTACGGTTTAGCAACTGGGGTAGAGAAATTTGCCTGCTAAATTCAGATGGTGGTATACTGATAGCAGATTGGGTATAAGTACTTGGGACACCTATTGCTATACCTTCATTCCTCTTAAGCCCCATACACACGGTCGGACAATCCGCGGACCAGGTCCGTCGGACCATGTCCGTCATACTTTGTCCGATGTTGGTTTTGCGTACACACGGTCGGACAAAGTTGTCGGAAAATCCGATCATTCTGAACGTGGTGACGTTTGTTGCCTACGACGGGACTACGTAGAGGCTAGTAGCCAATAGCTTTGGTCTTGTAATGTGATCTGAGCATGCGCAGCACTTTGTCCGGTCGGACAACCGTACACACGATCGGATTTGGTGTGATCGGACCGGGTTGACGGCAAATCTTTCCAGCAGGAGATAAGACTTTGTCCGACGGACAAACCGACGAACACTGTCCGATGGTGCATACACACGGTCTGATTTTTCAACAACCTTGTCCGATCGGACCAAATTGATGAAAAAGTCCGACCGTGTGTATGGGGCTTTAGTGTAGGTTTTTGAGAGGACTGGAGGTATAGTGGGGTTGGAGATCCCAGATGAGGAGCAAGGAGAAGTCCGCCTTTTTCTTTGATGTGGGTCTTTCAAGTGCTGTTGTCAATGGACTGCATGGCAGGTTGTCATATGTCTGGTCAAGCATGTGGTACCCAAGTGGCTGCTTTTCTGGCCAAGCTTGAGGCATAGGTTGCAAACAGCAACAGTGCGATCTGCTGCACATGTGTTGAAAAAGGCCCACACCAAGGAACTTTTAAAAGTCAGCGGGGAGTCAGCAGCGCCCTACATCTGCAGAGCTCTGCGATGTGATGCAATAGGGTGGCTGCTCAAAAGCTGCCCCCTAGGGGACATCCTGCCTCGTTGGAGTTGTGCCTCCTCCTCCTCACTTTCCTCTTCTCTCAGGCACCCAAGTACAGTCAGTGACCTCATCATCCCCTCCCTCCTCGTCACTGAAGCAAACTTGGCAGTATGCTGCAGCTGGGGGAACATAACTGCCAGTTTCTTGTCCTTCTGTGGCACCCACTCTCTCTAGGCTCATGTTACTCCCTTTCTCAACCTGTGAACCAACACCGGAGCCTTCAAAAAGCTGCGCATCCTCCAGCAGCATATAGCCGACACTGTGGTCGAATAATTCTGGGGACTCCTCCGTGCATGATGGTGAGACTAAGGAAAGAGTGACTGTGGACAAGGAGCCAGTGGAATAGGCTGCTTTGGCAGCTGCGTTGGAAGGCAAACTACTCTGAGCCTGGGTGACAGAGAATGAGGAGGATGGGGATGGCTTCGTTATCCACCAACTCTGTATGTTGTGGTTCAATAACAAGGCCAGCAGCAGAAAAAAAGGACAAGTGTGCCCCACGGTCACCTGCAGAGGATGCACCATGTCCACGACCACCACTGTTGACTGTAGACACAGAGGCTGCTTGCCCTCTTTTAGTGGCCTGTGAGCTTCTGCCTCCACTTGGTGACCTTCACTGTATTATATACTGTATACACCGCCTGAAGTGTATTAGAAACTATACACCACGAATACATGTGTGTGTATGTAGTTTGCAACACCACACTACACTGTATTAGTAAAGGACTAGCATCAAATGTAGAGCTTTAAGGACACCACCACTCGCTGGTTCTTCCTTTTAAGAGCTTTGTTTTGAATGTGTTTTTATTAAAAGAAAGCAGAGGTTCCGGGCAGGAGACAGTAGACAAATCCGGGTCACAAGCAAGGTTCAAGAGGGCCAGAGGCAGCAAACGTGTAGTCCAGTAAACAGTCCAGGGGTCAAAGAGCAGGAGAAGGCAGCAAGGTCAAAAAGGCAGATCCGAGGTCAAACAGGCAGTCAATCAATCAGGATACCGGAAACAGGAACAGAGTTCAAGCAGGAAGCTGAAGACAAGCCAGCGCTGGACTGATCTGAACCACTTCCTTAAATAGGACCTGTAAGTGGTCATGTGACGCTGTCACGCACTGGAACGCTCAAGCGTGCGCTAGTGCGCATGCGCGTGCGTCGGAGCGCCGAGCCGCGAATGCGCATGCGCCGGAGCGCTGTCCCGTTGCGCGTGCGCACAGGCACCCGGCGCACCGTGTTAACCTGCCTGTTCTCCTGACAGTCACCTGCAGAGGATGCACCATGTCCACGACCACCACTGTTGACTGTAGACACAGAGGCTGCTTGCCCTCTTTTAGTGGCCTGTGAGCTTCTGCCTCCACTTGGTGACCTTCCGGACATGATGTATTTTTGTTTTGCAACACCACACTACACTGTATTATATACTGTATACACCGCCTGAAGTGTATTAGAAACTATACACCACGAATACATGTGTGTGTATGTATATATATATATATATTATATATATATATATATATATATATATATATATATATATATAGTAAAGGACTAGCATCAAATGTAGAGCTTTAAGGACACCACCACTCGCTGGTTCTTCCTTTTAAGAGCTTTGTTTTCCCATTTTTATTAAAAGCAAGTCCAGCAAACAAACATAGGTTTCCCTTGAAGGGGTTTTCAGCATTCTCTTTTCCATCAACAAAATGACATTAAGCCTAGTTGGCTCTCACTTGCAGCACTGCTGCTCTGGCCTTACACTTCAGGCCCTTGTCTATCTCGTACAGACTGTTTCACTAACCACCTTGGTGCATATAACTAGCAGCCTCTTGCTGCACTGGCCCCCACGTGGAGCCCTCCTGACTCCTGGTACTCAGACTTCCTATCTGCTGGGGTGGAGCCCAGAACCATGGTCAGGTTACTACTAAAAGCCCAGCACACACCTGACCAATCAGTATGCTGGCTGTTCTCAAAATCAGGACCCAGGACTAGGGATTTCATCCCACCTGGATCTCTCAGAAATCCCTGAGCTCCACGTCCCAAACTGGACTTTGCAAAACACTGAGGAAACTGAAAGGCCAGTTTCCTCTTCATGTTACATGTTCCCTAGAGCCCCTCAACCCGTCCGGTTGAGAATTCTGGGTCACAACCTCCTTCTAGACCCTGGCAGGGCAACGCTCTGCCAAAATATATACATATATATACACACACCGACTGAAGTGTATTAGAAACAGTACACCACCGAATGCACTGTAGATATAGGCTACACTGGATGCAGAGTATATATCAGTTTATACTAGACTGTATATACAGTTGTGCTCATAAGTTCACATACCCTGGCAGAATTTATGATTTCTTGATTTCACACCACGTTTTCAGAGTCCTGTATTTCACCTGAAGTTATTTGTGGGTTTTCTTTGCATCCCAAACTATTTTCCTGGCAGTTGTGGCTGAAATTGTAGTTGGTCTACCTGACCGTGGTTTGGTTTCAACAGAACTCCTCATTTTTCACTTCTTGATTAGAGTTTGAACACTGCTGATTGGCATTCTCAATTCCTTGGATATCTTTTTATGTATCCCTTTCCTGTTTTATACAGTTCAACTACATTTTCCCGAAGATCCTTTGATAATTCTTTTGCTTTACCCATGACTCAGAATCCAGACACATCAGTGCAGCACTGGATGAAAGATGCAAGGGTCTGTCAGGAGTCCATAAACTCATTGACCTTTTATACACTAATTACAACAGATCACAGGTGAGGATGGTTACCTTTTTAAAAGCCATTCAAACCCCTTTGTGTTAACTTGTGTGCATGTTATCAGGCCAAAATCACCAGGGTATCTAAACTATTGACCAGGGTCGTTTGGGTAGTTTCTGATGTCATTATGATTTAAAAAGAGTAAACACATTTGATTGATAATTAATGGCTTCAGCCAAACACTAACCATGATTGAAAGAAAAGTTTTTGTGTTATCATTCATATTCTCTGAAAAATGGCCAAGAAATCATAAATTCTGCCAGAGTATGTAAACTTATAAGCACAACTGTATATATTAATACACTGCCTGAAGTGTATTAGAAACAGTACACCACCGAATGCACTGTAGATATAGGCTACACAGAATGCAGATTATATATATATGTATATATATGTGTGTGTGTGTATATATATATATATATATTGTGAGGGGGTTAGCTCAGCAGCAAGTATGTGTGACCCCCTGGATGACAAAATCAGGTACAAGAGACAGCGTTGTAGGTGAAAAAAAAAACAAAGGTGCGGTTTATTTATGCTATATGCAGTGAAAAATATAACAGCAAAACCAAAAAGAAACATGAAAAGAAATCCTGGTCAGCTTGACCACTTACTACACACGTACATTCCCTATCTAACAACTGGGTGCAGCCTTGTCTTGCCCCAGTCCATATCTCTGTTTTAGAAGCTTGCCACACAGGCATTTACTCACCGCACAGGACAGATACCACACTCCCCAGTCTACACAAGCACAGAACTGGTTCCAGGATGGAGCATCTCCATAAGCATGCTGGGGTTTTTTGTATAGGTCTTAATGAGCCCACTTACATATTATATATAATTTTATTTTTTTTTATAAACCGCCTGAAGTGTATTAGAAACAGTACACCTCCAAATGCACTGTAGATATAGTCTACACTGGATGCAGAGTATATATTTATATATAATATATATATCGAATACACTGCCACTAACTGAATAACCTGCCTGCTTAATATAACTCAAGCTATCTCTCTGCCCATGCCAACAACACTACACATTGCCGGTATGTAAGCAGCCTTATATAATGTGGGGCATGGACTTAATCCCCCTGAGCCATGATTGGCCAAAGACACCCTGCCTTTGGCCAATTATGGCTCTCTCAGCAGAGCGCGCTGTGATTGGCCAAAGCATGCAGGTCAGGCGCATGCTTTGGCCAATCATCATACAGCAATGCACTGCAATCTCGAAGTGCATTATGGGGCATTCCGTGGTGCTCAAATTTCCTGCAAACGCCCTATATGTTCGGTTTGTTTTAGAACAAATGAACACCCGATGTTCGAGTCGAACTTAATGTTTGACTCGAACAGCTGGCTCATCCCTATTCTAAAGTAACTCTAAGGTCCCTAAAGAGGACATGTGGCCACAATTTGAGGTTAGAACATTGGAGGTAACTGTAAAAGCAGAAAAAAATGTGGAACTCACCCCCAGAAAGTGGTGCTAACTTAAAGTTTTGACATCTTCAAAAAAAATTAGATGTTTCCTCAGGAAGCAGAATATGCAGGTCTATAATAAATATTAGCTATTAAAAAATCACACACATACATACTTTACATACACAGGTTGAATTAGATGGACCTATGCCTTGTTTACAAACTTACAGTTATAAACTATTTATACACAAATTCACTTGAAAAAAAAAAGCTCTTCCACTTCCTTAGTGGGAAGCCAGGGCTCCACGGGTTGTTTCCAATCCTCATAAAGTATGGTTTTACAAACAGAATGTAATAGGAAGGTCACAGTAGCCAGAGACCTACTGCATAATATGCAATGCCTGGAACAGCAGGCTGATCTCCTAATTGCAGGATAGAATGCACTGCATCCATCTGAGGATCAACGATTTCTTATAAAGCTGATACATTGTGGAATTTTCTAAAAAACAGGCTCTTCAGGAGAAGGCTTTGAAGGCTCTGAACTGGAATCAGAGATAGTAATACGAACCTTAGGCCCACTTATTGGTGAAGGTATAGTAGCGGATTTAGAGACACAATGTACCAGAGTGCACTTAGAACCCTTGTGGGTAAGTTTTGGCATCAATTGTCCATACACCATTGAAAGATCCATGCCAGATAATAAGATATTAAAGGTCTGTGAGGATGTATGTGAGGTCTCATCCTCATGCTGAGGAGCTGCATACATCTCTGGGGATGATGATCCTTTAGTAATAGGGTTTCCAGGAACTTCTGTATGTTCCAGGCATTTATCCCTTTTGGAAAAAACAAAACGTTTCTGCAAAAGAGGAGTATGAACTGAGGTCACCCATGTTCTCTGTGCGTCTTTGTGAAGACATATTGCACCATGTAATAAAGAATAACTAAGCTCAAAGTAAGGCAATGCCTTGATACTCATAAACCTGAGCAGCAATTGAACCTTAAGGTATAAATTAAACAGGAGCCATAACAGGACAATGCTTTTTCTAGGGAGGAGAAGGAACGAGGAGCCCATTATTGCAACACACCCCCTAATGAATTACATCAGTTCTTCAGTCTTAACCTTTACTGCGCTAATTGGTGATTGTGGGAAAACTTAAAAAGTGCATAACTGAGGCAAACAAGAGGTACGTCAGTCCAACTGGAGTTACACAGTATGTGAGTTTTTGGAGACTGGCCACCCCAGAAACTGTATTTGCTCTGGACCTGTAAGGCCCCTTTCACACTGGGGCGGTTTTCAGGCGGTACAGCGCTAAAAATAGCGCCTCTACACCGCCTGAAAAAAAACGGCCCCATTCACTCCAGTGTGAAAGATGGCGGGCTTTCACACTGGAGCGGTGTGCTAGCAGGACGGCAAAAAAAGTCCTGCTAGCAGCATCTTTGGAGCGGTATAGGAGCGGTGTGTTCACCACTCCTATACCGCTCCTTCCCATTGATTTGAATGGGACACCGCTGTGAAACCGCGGGAATACCATCGCAAAGCGCAGCTATGGCGGCACTCTGCGGGGGATATTAACCCTTTTTTCAGCCGCTCGTGGGGGGTAAAACCGCACCGCAAGCGGCCGAAACCCGCGGGCAAAACGACGGTAAAGCAGCGCTAAATATAGCGCTGCTTTACCTTCACCGCGGCTCCCGCCCCAGTGTGAAAGGGGCCTAAGTACTTTGTTTTTGGCACAATACACCAGATTTTTTTGCAGTGCCACAAACAAGTCTGGTGCCCAAAAGTCACATCTCAGGCAAATCACAATGTCTGACAATACATCGGGGTGTGGAAACAGCCACGTAAATGTCAACATGCAGATAGCCTTGTCATTAAGTGAGTCTGGAGAGACTGGGTCACAATAAAGGTTGTGCAATGGCTCTAGACTGGGAAGACCCCTGCAGTTAACTAACACAATACACCGAGGTCTAAAAAGTGCTACAATGCAGAGTTCAGTGAGTGAAGGTCACAAACCATAATAAAAAGGCAAAATACCAGTTAAGTGCAGTTTGGGCTTCCAAAGGTATAATGAGGAAATACCCCTATGCATCAGGTTAAACATTTTATGCACAAAGTGAGACAACAGAGACAGGGTCACATCAGCAACTGTGCCACTGTTTTGTATTCAGAGGAAAATCACTCTCTGGCTGACTAACAGAACACACAAGATCTATAAAGTTCCAAAACGCAGAGCCCAATTGTGAACCCTACACCCTGATAGTGTGTACTAGGCTTTAAGAGGAAGTAAACTCTCCCACTGTGATGCTTCTTTTCATTTAGTCCATTATAATAAGTAATTATCAAACTATAGCCACTGTAATCCAGCCTAAATCGCAAATTACTTACTGTTTAAAGAAACTTTAAAACACTTGTTTCCAGGGGTAAGGCAGCGCCATCTTAAGTACTGTTTTCTGAGTCCACAGTAGAGTGTATTTCTGCCCTTACATTGAGCACTTCCTGTACTGTTAATCAAGCCTCCTTCTCAATCCAACGTTTCTATGGCAACCCTGCTCATAGCTGACTGGTTTTATTTCATAATACTTATTTGTGCCGATTATCTAATGTTTGCCTATTTCAGTCTTATCAGCTTCAGCTGATAAGACTGCAGTAATGCTGTCCGATGCCTTCTTTTCCACTCCATGTGATGTCACATGGTCACATGGGGTGTAGGAGTAAGCTCTGAGTGATTATGCAGTCTCGTGGGAATTCAGTGTTGTGCCGTAGGAAGTCCTGATAATAGATAGACAAGCACACAGAGTGTGCCATAAATCATGGGAGATATGGGCATGCTCAGTGACGTTATTCTAAATAACAAAAAGGATTACAACAATACTATGCAAGTAAGGAGATATCTACAAACAGTGTTCATTAGGGTTTTTTATGCTGATTCACATGGGACAAAGTTGTGGGGGAGAGTTTACAACCACTTTTAGTCCTCAGATTCTGTGTAATACCAGAGGCTGTGCCAAGCAATGGATCAGAAGAGTGCCCTGTGGCTAAATATCACAGTACACTAAGGTCTGGAAAGTACCAAAAAAGTAGAGACCAGTGCCTAAAAGTCTGATTACAGTCTAGCACTGTCCAGTGTTATGTCTTGTGTCCCTCAAATAACGATACAGAAGCATGTCTATTAAACATCATCACAGTACAAAATCTAGTGAATCTAGAAGATTCATGTGAAATAATACAATGCTGGAGTATAGTATTAAGATACTGCAGGATAATATAATAACTCTGGAGTATGTTATAATTCCAGATAATAGTATTACGATACTATAAGATAATACTATGCTGAAGGACAATATTATAATGCTGTACAATAGCACTAAGGTCCTAAAAGATACTGTGGTTCATGTAATAAAACTGGAGAGTGCAAAATCCAGTGCAGCTGTGCATGGTAGCCAATCAGCTTCTAACTTAATTTTGTTCAATTAAGCTTTGACAAAAAGAAACCTGGAAGCGAATTGATTTCTTTGCAGAGCTGCACCAGATTTGGCACTCTCCAGTTTTGGTAAATCAGTCCCACTATAATTTCATGAGATACTATTGTAATTTAGGGGAATTTAAAATGGCAGAGGACAATATTATAATGCTGAAGGGATATTATGCTAGAGGCAAATAGTATAATTCCAGGGTAAATGATAATGTGATGAAGTATTCACAGCATTATAAAATACTATATCATGTTCCGGAGGCTATATCTCAAAGATTCTGGCAAGTATATTGCCTGAAATTAGTTATGATACTGATGGTAGGAGATTAAACTAGGCTGTTGAGAGATTTTCGCTGCCATTTGGTGAGAGTATTATGCTACAAATGTTCAATATTGTACTGCTGATGGTGGCTATAACATCCATATTTTGTTACCATGTATACAACTCACTTACTGCCAATTGACCATGGGATAAGGCCTTCAGGAGCACCAGGTCTTTCTGAACACCACACCAGGGCCGCTGATAGAAATCATGGGGCCCTGTACAGCCTACCTGATGGGGCCCCCTTCAGCCCCACCCCTGGTCCCTTCTTCAGCCCCACCCCTGTCCCCACCCCTAAAGAGGCTAAATTGTTAATTTAAAAATATGCGCCACATGGAGCTGGAAAATTAACTTGGTTTAAATTCCGCTGAATTATTGGGCATGACTTGGGTTGTGGTTAGGGTCTAAGATGACTGTGTGTAGGATGCAGATGAAACTGTGCTGTGTTCAAAACTGCACTGTCCAAGTTGTCACAGTCAAACAGTTCTACATGAAAAAGAAGAAGATGCCATTTATATCAGCTAAGCCCATTTAAAAAAAATTGTTTTTCTAAACTTTTAATGAGAAGTAATATTATGTCTAAGGGCTGGGTCACACCACGCCTGCATCTGAATTGCGAAGGACTGTGCTGTGGATTCCTCTGCAATTCAACCTGCATGCAAAACGCACTGCTTTTGCGATCTGCAATAAAAAGTTGACACCTCACACGCAGGTCGCAAACGTAGTGTGTTTGCCCTGCACCTGCCAGCCCTGGATCCCCATGTAATCTGGTTGCAGTGCGTGTTAAAAAGTAGTGCATACACTCCTTTGGTGCATTGCAATTTTAGCCCATTCAAAATGAATGAGCTTGAAATTGCACTGCACAGACCCACATGTGAATTGCACAGGAACGCACAGTGCATTCCTGTGTGATTCAGCTCCAGGCATGTTATGATCCAGTGATCTAAATTTAGATATAAGTAATAAAAAGTGGGGTTTGCTGACGTTGATGGCATCTCATTTTTCATGTAGCACTTCTGTGAGAAATTGGGCAGTGCAGTTTAAAACCCAATTTCTCACAGTCAGGACAGCTGTGCTACATGAAAAAGAAGACATTAGACTTTACATTGTAGTTAATGTGACTGGGCTAACCTGCAGTCCCCCGAGAATCCAGATTCACTGCTAGCATAATGTAGCTCATGTGTGCACACCAGAAGAATCTGGGAGTAATCATCTTCGAAGCCGGCCACACCCCTTGTCGCCCACTCAAACTACAGTATCTCACAGTCAGGATCCACCTCTCTGCTTCTGAGATGTTTAGCCCAGAGTGAGTGCTCATTGAGAGCAGCTGAGGGAAGAGTGGAGGAGGGGGGAGTTGGAGAAAGACTTTTTTCTACTTTTTCTTTTTTTTTTCAGCAATCTGTTCAGATTGCTCCCCCCCCCCCCCCCGGTGGCTGGGCCTGGTACAACAGGGCCAGTTGTACTGGCTTATCAGCGGCCCTGCACCACACACTCCTGGGTTTCTATAATAAAATTATCAAAATACGGGCTGTAATTATAAAGAGCCCCGTGTCCAAGTTGTAGGAGGGGCTAGTGATTTCTGATGGTTGCCCTGCATATAATGATTAATAAAAAAGTATGATAATTGCACATGTCAAAATCTATACTTGTATGAACTGTATAGGTACTTGAAACCAGAAATGGGAAAGTCCTAGAATTCAAGTCCTAGAATTCAGTAGACTCATTGGGACATAATCCATCTGAACTCCATATTGTTTATTATCTACTGTAGTTCATATAACTGAGCAAAAAGTAAACCACAAGCATACAGATCAGTTTTGTTATTCTTTAAAGCATAAAATTTAATTCCTGCACAATGATTTCTTTCACTTATATCTAAAATGAATGTTATCAGATAGAGCAGATTATTTCACGGTTGAGCTGGGTCTCCAAACAACATTCCAAATGCTTAAGAATATCTAAAAAATTCCTGCACCTATTGTACCTTATAAATATGATATGTCTGATTAGAAATGACAGATACAATAGTAAATAATGTTGTATATAATAGCAGAGCCCTGAAACTGGATATGTATTGAATGAACAGTTTTAATGTATTCGTGCCCCTGAAGGACGACAACATTGTTAGTTTAAGTGAACAGAACAGAAAACAAATATTTCCCTATTGATTTTTGTTAATCATAGGTATTTAATTCCAGGAAGAACACAATTATTCAAAGCAAACGTGTGCGGTACAGACACCCACGGTGACTATACATGTGCCCATTATGGTAACTGATTGAACCGTTCTACAACTATCAAACCAAATAGTGGTAAGTGTAGTGGTGAAAATCACACCCAACAATGACCATTTTAATATTAAGGGGAAGCTATCTCATTGGGAATTTAAGTGTCCCCAAGTAAGTTTATCCCTTCATCTGCATCTTGCATTTTTTAAATAAAACTACCTATTGTTTCACGACATACCCTAATTTAGGCCAGGAGATGTGATTGCTGGGTCTCAATGCAGTGAGAAAATAAAAAAAGTTAAAAAGCTTGAAATATAGTCACATAAAAATGTCCTCTTCCTCCCCCCCCCCCCCCCCCCCCCAGAACATAAGTCTTATACTCAACTGTCAAAACTCCTTCCAGAACCATATTGGATGGCCTATGGGGAGCTGCACATCTGGCACTGCAAATTTTATTTTACCAACCAATCGGCTCCTTCTTCTGCACATGCACAGAAAGGAGAGGCTTTCTATCTTTGTGTGGGCTCTGGAGCGGATAGGGAAAATTATAGGATACATTTACGAAAGTAAAGTTACCCATTAATTGGTTAGACCAACAGCATTTCCCAACAGTTTTCGAGTGTGATGGTCTGCCTGACTATACTATATATAAAAATGATACAGTTGTTAAGTTGTTATAAGTGAGATCTGAATTGCAATGGGAATACATATGGCAATCCTTGGGATTGCTGGAAAACTGGAGGAATCTGTTAATTGTTACAATAACTGTACAGCCAAACTCACTACAACTTTTAAAATTGTCTTGGCTAATATTAAAGTGATACAAAACACACACTGTTTAATTTACATTATCCCTTTCGCTTTCTGTATGTAGAGGATGGCAGTGTAATTATTTTATTTAAAAAAATGAAGTACCTTTATTCTTAATCAATATACAGCTGCCACTATAGGTGTGCACAGCCTATTGCATTAGGATGTGCACCCCAAACCTCAAACACACATGCATGTGTGTGTGTGTATGTATGTATATATATGCACCGGACAATTTATTAGGTACACCTTGCTAATACTGGGTTGGACCCCTCTTTTGCCTTCAATAATGTAATGTAAACAGAAGCAGAGGAAGTGATGTCATCGCTCCTCGTGAAGCCTTTTCAATACGGCTTCTTTCCTATGTGTTCTAGAACAACAGTAGAACACGTAGGTACACAAAACACTCCCACAACCCCCCCCTCCGATCACCCCCCCTGCACCCCCTTGTCACAGTGACACCAATATCAGTTTTTTTTTTTTTTTTTTACTAATTACTGCATTGGTGTCATTTGTGACTGTTATAAGTAGTAGGGAAGTTAGTGGTAGGCCCCTTTAGTTCAAGATACCCCCCTACCCCCCTAATAAAGGTTTAACCCCTTGATCACCCCCCAGTTAACCCCTGTTGCCAGTGTCACTAAGCAATCTTTTTTATGATCGCTGTATTAGTGTCACAGGTGGCGCTAGGTAGCCAGGTAAGTATTTAGGTTCACCGTCAGCTTTTTATAGCGTCAGGTACCCCCTTATACTTTCTAATAAAGGTTTAACCCCCTGATTGCCCGGCGGGTGATATCAGTTAGGTTTTAGGGCCAGATAGGGTCAGGTTAGTGCCAGTACCGCTAACACCCACGCACGCAGTATACACCTCCCTTAGTGGTATAGTATCTGAACGGATCAATATCTGATCTGATCAGATCTATACTAGCGTCCCCAGCAGTTTAGGGTTCCCAAAAACGCAGTGTTAGCGGGATCAGCCCAGATACCTGCTAGCACCTGCGTTTTGCCCCTCCACCCAGCCCAGCCCTGCCCACCCAAGTGCAGATTGTTTGATCACTGTCACTTACAAAACACGACATACATAACTGCAGCATTTGCAGAGTCAGGCCTGATCCCTGCGATCGATAACAGTTTTTTTTTTGGTAGCGTTTGAATCAGTCGCTAACAGTCAGGAGCTTTTTTTATCTATGAGTCTCACTAGTGTACCACTAAATTTAGAGCCCAAAATGGCAAATCGAAGGTACACTAGTGAAGAGGTCTACACGTTTCTGAGCATGACAGATAGTGAAGAGGAAGTCACTCATCTGTCAGATTCAGGCTTAGAATACGATCCTGTAGATCATAGCGGCTCCATGACAGATAGCTCTGATGATGGAGTTGTGGTCCCTGCCAAGGTCAGGCGTACCAGACCCCGATCTTCTTCTGCTGTTGAGGTGCAGGGCTCTCGTATGGAGCAGAGAAGTACTAGTGCCGCTATTCCTTCTGGTGAACTGGCAAGCACCAGCAACCTAGTACACCCTGGTCGTAGTCAAACCAGCACTACAGTAACACGTGGTGACGTGGCGAGTCCCATAAGTGCAGTTCAAGCTGGTGAGGTGGCAAGCACAAGTAGTGTCCTGCTGCCACCAAGAAGAAGACAAACACAGGCCTGTCGAGCCCATAGTGCCCTTCCTGCTGCATTCGCCAATCCTAATTGGGAACCCACCACTTCTGCAGCACCCGTACTTCCCCATTCACTCAACACACAGTCATTAATGTCTAAGCCACTGGCAACAAAAGTGAGTACACCCCTAAGTGAAAATGTCCAAATTGGGCCCAAAGTGTCAATATTTTGCGTGGCCACCATTATTTTCCAGCACTGCCTTAACCCTCTTGGGCATGGAGTTCACCAGAGCTTCACAGGTTGCCACTGGAGTCCTCTTCCACTCCTCCATGACAACATCACAGAGCTGGTGGATGTTAGAGACCTTGCGCACCTCCACCTTCTGTTTGAGGATGCCCCACAGATGCTCAATAGGGTTTAGGTCTGGAGACATGCTTGGCCAGTCCATCACCTTTACCCTCAGCTTCTTTAGCAAGGCATGGTCATCTTGGAGGTGTGTTTGGGGTCGTTATCATGTTAGAATAATGCCCTGCGGCCCAGTCTCTGAGGGGAGGGGATCATGCTCTGCTTCAGTTTGTCACAGTACATGTTGGCATTCATGGCTCCCTCAATGAACTGTAGCTCCCCAGTGTCGGCAGCGCTTATGCAGCCCCAGACCATGACACTCCCACCACCATGCGTGACTGTAGGCAAGACACATTTGTCTTTGTACTCCTCACCTGGTTGATAAATACATATACACACATATATACAGTATATACACACACACACACACACACACATATATATATATATATATATATATATAGTAAATACTAGACATGTGCATTTGTTTTCGTCCGAATGCATTTTCGTCCGAATTTTGGGTATTGGGGAATTTGGGGTATTTTCGTTATCATTTTAACAAAGAATAGGAAAACCGAAAGATCCGACATAAAGCATTTGTTTATTTTAGTTTTCGTTGCAACAGTTCGATATAGATAGGAGATTCGACATGACGCTGACAATAGCGATCTGTGTCCATCGAACCTGTGGTCAAATGTGCCTAACCTTAGCTCTATTAGTCCAAGATTATTCGACATAGAGAGAAAAGATTCGACATAAGGATTCAACGAAGCAGTCGCCGCGAGCAGACATTTATGGTCAAATGCTCTGCCCATAGGCTATAGAAGAATTCTAATGTTGGTTGACTAGTAATAATATTTAATAAATATAATTATTACTAGTGTCATACAACATTAGAATTCTACTATAGCTTGTAGGCAGAACATTCGACCGGAAATGTACGATTGAGGCGTTGTACAGTTTAGCGGCTCCGTCGAATCTTCTTAGAACATTCGACAGACACCATAAGCCTTCAATGACAAATTCGACCTTAATTATTTCGGATTTTCGGACGAATGCATTTTTTAACAAAACAAAAATTTTGAGAGTACGGTAACTAAATAAATACATTTTTCAGATGAAAACAAAATTCCGAAACAAAATATTTCAGTGTGCACATGTCTAATGATATAAGAAGTCCAGAACAGTGTCTGACGGGGTCTCATATCACATAGGACCACTTATGGCATTGGTGACTTTGGTGGGTCATGTTTGTTTTTGGTTTACCTTCAGGGCTCAGAGGGTTTGGTTAGATTAAACTGTTATGCCCCATACACACGGTCGGAAATTCCGACCACAAAATCCGTTGGATTTTTTCCGACGGATATTGTCCGACACTGGTGTTGCATACACACGGTCGGACAAAGTTGTCAGAAAATCCGATCATTCTGAACGTGGTGACGTTCGTTGCGTACGACGGAACTACGTAGAGGCTAGTAGCCAATAGCTTTGGTCTTGTAATTTGATCTGAGCATGCGTGGCACTTTGTCCGTCGGATTTCGCTACACACGATCGGAAAAAGTCTGTTGTCGGAAAATTTGAGAGCAGGAGATAAAACTTTGTCCGTCGGAAAATCCAACGGAAAAAGTCCGATGGAGCCTACACGCGGTCGGAATTTCCGACAACATTGTCTGATAGGACATTTTCAGTCGGAAAATCCGACCGTGTGTACGGGGCATTAGTCTTTTTTTTTTCTTAGTTACGCTATGCCTTCACATATATGTCAATCATTATAATTCTGGTTTACATGGTTCTGTATACACTGTACCGACTGTCAGAATGTCATGGAATGACCAATGCTATGTTCCTTTTTATATTGTATACCGAATGGCATATATTCTGTATTGTGAACAACAAAATACAATTTTCTTCTGATTCAAAAAATATATATTTTATTTAAATTTGGTAACTTTTAATTCATTTTTATCTATATTTTAATTCCTTAATTAATGTTATAGCATGACATTGAGGGTGAAAACAATTGGATGGGGTAAAAAAATGGAAGTGTTATTAATGCCATTTCTAGTCATATGGAGCAAATGATAAAAAAAAAAAAATAACATTTACAGCTACCATAAAAGTCTTCCAATACCCTTTTGTCATTTAAAGGGATAGGATCAAAGCAAGAATATTAATTTAAATCAAACCTATTTGATGAATCGAATGATCAGATCAAATGAGTAATTAGATTATTATATGGTCAGCAGAGTAGCTTCCAATTCATTTTCATGTTAACTACCATGTGCCCTGCCTTCTGACAGAGGCTTTGACGGTGCCTGAACTCTGAGTGGGACAATAATCTGGCTTGTTATCGAAAATCACACTTTTGTAAAGCTGGTCTTTCATGTGTTTAGCTATCTCCAACACATATTACATGTACATCTGTCAGAGGAAATAAGAACATATTCCTAAGCCAAGTGTGAATTTTATCTCAGCTGGAAGCGCTCTCCTGTTTGCCAATTTTAACCCTGGTATTATAAGTCACATGAGGAGGCCAGAACCTGCTGGATTGTCATTAATCATGACAGCTTAACAATAATTCAACGTCGTCATTGCCACAACTATCAGCCTACTCCACAAGGCTCCTTTTATCATTGTGATTCCTGCCCCTAGGCTTGTGTCAATGTGTACAAGCTCCAAGTGAGTGGCTGGCCCTATGTCAGCAGGAATTGATTTCACTTTCTTCCACCACTTGAGGTCCCTGTGCCATAGTTATTAATCACAATCAATGACAGCTCTGGCCAGGGACAAGGAAAAACCAATGAAACTTTACATTCCTGGACGTGGCTTGTATTTTCATTTTTGGGGGATGTAGAAAGATTGGAATTTATGTAATCTTCAATATAATCAAGGTTTAAGTGTGTGTGTTTTTTTTTTGCAAAAAGAAATTAAACCTTCACTCATTTATTAATATGGCAAAGCCTGTTCTATTTAATTAAGTTGGCCTTAATTGTACTAATCCAAAAATGAACGTGAGGATGATCAGAAACAGTTTTTGGTCAGTGCAATCTTGTTATTTATATCGGACACAATTTTAATTATATGTACTTAGAATTCTGGGAACTAAAACATGGCAAAGTATTCTGCCATAGTATTTATCAACATCCCACACATACATATTTAAGACCCATTCATACATAATTCATTATACTACAGCATGCTGGTTATATCAAAGGCTTGACTTTGTAAAGTGCTAAATATTGTCAGCACTATATAACTAATGAGAATAAAATATTATATGCATATAATGCATTAAGGTGAAAAACCTTGAGACTTTACAATCACTTTAAGCTCTGACAAAAAAAAAAACTGGAAGCTGATTGGTTTCTATGCAGAACTACACCAGATTATTTACTAAAACAAACTGACAGACTCTGTTGACAAGTAGACAGATCTCTAGTTAAACAGCTACAGTGGGGATCGAAAGTTTGGGCACCCCAGGTAAAAATGTGTATTAATGTGCATAACGAAGCCAAGGAAAGATGGAAAAATCTCCAAATGGCATCAAATTACAGATTAGACATTCTTATATGTCAAAAAAAGTTAGATTTTATTTCCATCATTTACACTTTCAAAATTACAGAAAACAAAAAAATGGCGTCTGAAAAAGTTTGGGCACCCTGCAGAGTTAATATCTTGCCCCCTTTGGCAAGTATCACAGCTTGTAAACGCTTTTTGTAGCCAGCCAAGAGTCTTTCAATTCTTGTTTGAGGTATCTTTGCCCATTCTTCCTTACAAAAGTCTTCCAGTTCTTTGAGATTTCTGGGCTGTCTGTCACGCACTGCTCTTTTAAGGTCTATCCATAGATTTTCAATAATGTTGAGGTCCAGAGATTGTGAAGGCCATGGCAAAACCTTCAGTTTACGCCTCTTGATGTAATCCCTCGTGGATTTTGATGTGTGTTTACGATCATTATCCATTTGTAGAAGCCATCCTCTCTTTAACTTCAGCTTTTTCACAGATGGCATCAAGTTATCATCCAAAATTTGCGGAAATTTTATTGAATCCATTTTTCCTTCTACTCGTGAAATGTTCCCTGTGCCACTGGCTGCAATACAACCCCAAAGCATGATTGATCCACCCCCATGCTTAACAGTTGGACAGAGGTTCTTTTCATTAAATTCTGTGCCCTTTCTTCTCCAAACGTACCTTTGCTCATTCCGGCCAAAAAGTTCTATTTTAACCTCATCGGTCCACAGAACTTGTTTCCAAAATGCCCCAGGCTTGTCTATATGTTCATTTGCAAAGTTTAAACGCTGATTTTTGTGGTGAGGACGTAGAAGAGGTTTTCTTCTGATGACTCTTCCATGAAGACCATATTTGTACAAGTATCTCTTTATAGTGGAATAGTGTACCACGACTCCAGTGTCTGCCAGATCTTTCTGGAGGGATCGTGCAGTCAAACGTGGGTTTTGAATAGCTTTTCTCACAATCCTGCAAGCTGTTCTGTCTGATATTTTTCTTGGTCTTCCAGATCTTGCTTTAACTTCCATAGTTCCTGATGACTGACATTTCTTAATTACATTCGGAACAGAGGATATTGACATCTGAAAACGCTTTGCTATCTTCTTATAGCCTTCTCCAGCTTTGTGAGCGTCAACTATTATCAGTTTCAGTTTTCTAGACAACTGCTTAGAAGAACCCATGGTGCTGATTGTTGGGGCAAGGTCAGATGAGTCTGGCCATTTAAAACCTTTGAGATTGACATTACCTGGTCTTCCCAGAAGATGATTGAGAACAATCCATGACACTGGCAGGTCTCAGCTTTGCAAAGGGGGCAGTGCATGCTATAAATTCTGCAGGGTGCCCAAACATTTGCAGACGCCATTTTTTTGTTTTCTGTAATTTTGAAAGTGTAAATGATGGAAATAAAATCTAACTTTTTTTTGACATATTATAAGAATGTCTAATCTGTAATTTGATGCCATTTGGAGATTTTTCCATCTTTCCTTGGCTTCGTTATGCACATTAATACACATTTTTACCTGGGGTGCCCAAACTTTCGATTCCCACTGTATACTAACATGTATGATTGTATGACAACCTGCTCATTATATATAGCAAATAGTTATTATAGTGTTACTAAACCCAGGACCCTGCATTCACTATATCTGGTTTCCCACAGAACATGGAAGTGCAATAGTTTTAGTAAATATAAACTGCTAAATACCTTTTCAGCAGTATATAGCAGTCTTGTGACTTCTATCAGTGCATGGATAAAGCTTGTAGGAGGAGTTTTCATACTGCACTTGCTGACCTATCAGGATGCAGGACCCCTGACCCTCTGTCTAGACCTTGCTGATTGGCCCTGTGCTGATCACATGCACTCTCCCAAGAAAAAAAAACTCTCTAGCAATACACACCAAACTGAGTATGTGCAGTCTGACTCCAGTAACTCTGTCTTATTCGGACATGTTTTGGAGACAGTGCAAGAAGGGGAGGATCTGTGCATCAAATCAAACAGCCTTTTTACACAATACAGAGGATTAACCCCTTAGGTTCCATGGTGAGTATAACAAGCATGCTTTACTGCATATACTGTACACACTGATTTTACTGTTGTGGGTTTAGTAATACCTTAATTATTGTAAATGTTATAGTTCTATGACTGTTGGCAAGGTGATTATACAGCCTTTTTCTTTATATAGACAAAAGAAGTACCGTATATACTCGAGTATAAGCCGAGTTTTTCAGCACATTTTTTTGTGCTGAAAGTGCCCCCCGGCTTATACTCGAGTCAAGCACTTTTCTGCAGCAGAGAATGACATTTTTCGACCCGACTTTGGGGGGTTTTGGGGGCTAGGAACCCCAAATTTGGTGTGCAAACCCAGTGGAACCAACACTACAACATATCCAACATATTCCTAGCACCAAGTGGCCCCAAGATACAGGGCCCCAAAGTAGGTCAACTGTGTCCATCTGCAGCAATGTCATTTCAGGACCCTTTGGGTCCAGTGGCTGAAGCTAGGGGGCATCTAGGAACCCTTAACTACCAAGTTTGAAGTTCAGGGGACCTATGGCTGCAAATGGGCACAGTGAGGCTGCAAATGGGCATTGTTGACCCTCTTTTCTACTTACAGCAGCTGTGCATTTCTTACCCTAGGCTTATACTCAAGTCAATAAGTTTTCCCAGTTTTTTGTGGTAAAATTAGGTGCCTCGGCTTATATTCGAGTCGGCCTATACTCGGGTATATACGGTAAATAGAAAAATGTATTTTCCTGACAGTAATTAGAGGTGAACTCCAACAATTCAGCTACGTTGCAGAAACTACAGGCATACAATTTAAAGCAGAGTTCCACCCAAAAGTGGAACTTCTGCTCATTTGTCTCCCCCCTCCAGTGCCACATTTGGCACCTTTCGGGGGGAGGGGTGTGGATACCCGTTCTGTATAGGTATCCTATCCCCACTCCCGGGAGTCCAGGCCGTGGTGCATTAAGTAAGCAGTTCGGCTCCCTCCTCCTCCCTCCTTCTTCCCCCACCTCCGGGCCAGTAGGAGAGCGCAGCGGTGCCTTGCGCATGCACTGTAGGGACCCGGCTTGAAGCCGCAATGCTAAAATGCCGGGTACCCTTACCCGCAATGGCGGCGGCAGCACCCGACAGCTGATGGAAACACCAGCTGCGGTGCCGACATCGCTGGACTCCAGGACAGGTAAGTGTCCTATTATTAAAAGTCAGCAGCTGCAGTATGTTTAGCTGCTGGCTTTTAATTTTTGCAGTGGAGTGCATGTCACCTAGTGGGCTTGTCACTCTTGTCACTTGTCACTCACATGACTCACGTCGTTTTCACGCGGAGAGCATGCTCGTGGATCCCGCAGTCTCAATGTCCGCCGGTGGCCCGCGATCGTGGCACAGAGAGGAAGAATGGGGAGATGCTTATGTAAACAAGGCATTTCCCTGTTCTGCCTAGCAACATGACAGGGATCTACTGCTCCCAGTGATTGGGAGCAGTGATCTCTGTCATGTTTTAGTGAGCCCATCTCCCCTACAGTTCGAACACGCTGAGGAAACACACTTAACCCCGTGATCGCTTATTGCCTAGTGTTTAACCCCTTCACTTTTTTAACCAAAAATATGTAGAAGAATACGTATTGGCCTAAACTGAGAAAGAAATTAGTTTTTTTATATTTTTGGGGATATTTATTATAGCAAAAAGTTAAAAATATAGCTTTTTTTTCAAAATTTATGCTCTTTTTTTTGTTTATAGTGCAGAAAATAAAAATCGCAGAGGTGATCAACTACCACCAAAAGAAATCTCTATTTGTGGGAAAAAAAGGACGTCAATTTTGTTTGGGTACATGACCGCGCAATTGTCAGTTAAGTGACGCAGTGCCGTATTGGAAAAAAAAAGGCCTGGTCAGGAAGGGGGTAAATCCTTTCCGGGGCTGAAGTGGTTAAAGCAGAATGCTCCTCAACAAGTTAACCCATGCCTACTTGCTGGTAACGTACTGTATGTACAATCTTCTAAAGTGCACTTCAAATGCAGGAAAACAACTCGCAACTACAAAAGCCCTCATATTTTTTCCCAATTCCCTATGCTGAACAACTTGGCCTTCATGTACAGTAAATGTGAAGAAAGAAAATGAATAAATGCATTTGGAATAAAAAAAAAAAAAAATCACATACTCAATGTCCGCCGGTGGCCCGCGATCGTGGCACAGAGAGGAAGAATGGGGAGATGCTTATGTAAACAAGGCATTTCCCTTTCTGCCTAGCAACATGACAGCGATCTACTGCTCCCAGTGATTGGGAGCAGTGATCTCTGTCATGTTTTAGTGAGCCCATCTCCCCTACAGTTCGAACACGCTGAGGAAACACACTTAACCCCGTGATCGCTTATTGCCTAGTGTTTAACCCCTTCACTTTTTTAACCAAAAATATGTAGAAGAATACGTATTGGCCTAAACTGAGAAAGAAATTCGTTTTTTTATATATTTTTGGGGATATTTATTATAGCAAAAAGTTAAAAATATAGCTTTTTTTTCAAAATTTATGCTCTTTTTTTTGTTTATAGTGCAGAAAATAAAAATCGCAGAGGTGATCAACTACCACCAAAAGAAATCTCTATTTGTGGGAAAAAAAGGACGTCAATTTTGTTTGGGTACAACATCGCACAACCGCGCAATTGTCAGTTAAAGTGACGCAGTGCCGTATTGCAAAAAAAAAGGCCTGGTCAGGAAGGGGGTAAATCCTTTCCGGGGCTGAAGTGGTTAAAGCAGAATGCTCCTCAACAAGTTAACCCATGCCTACTTGCTGGTAACGTACTGTATGTACAATCTTCTAAAGTGCACTTCAAATGCAGGAAAACAACTCGCAACTACAAAAGCCCTCGTATTTTTTCCCAATTCCCTATGCTGAACAACTTGGCCTTCATGTACAGTAAATGTGAAGAAAGAAAATGAATAAATGCATTTGGAATAAAAAAAAATAAAAAATCACATACTGAATGTATAATTACATGTAGCCATACAGTATTTAAGTGACCAGCTATGTAATATGATTTCACTTTAAAATGTATTTTGGACCGCTTAAGGAATTAAATACTCTGTGCTAGTAGATTACTACTAGTAATCCACACACGCTCACTAAAATAAAAACTGTTCGTAAACAATGTGCTGATGCAGCCATTATTACACAGTACCAATTAGCAGCATGACGTGCACCACAGCAGGAACATTTTCATTAGCTCTATATGAAGAGATCTTAATTTGAAATGTCCATCTTATGAGGGAAACTAGCTGTTCACAGGTATATCTACTTATTTTACCAACATTACTTTTGCTCCAAACTTTAAAAGAATTTCAGATAACAGCATTTTATATTTTGTCCTATAAAATGCATAATACCTATGCATTCTAACACTGACCATGAGGCCAACAGTAAATACCTCAGCATTCTATTTTGTTATATATACAGTATCTCACAAAAGTGAGTACACCCCTCACATTTTTGTAAATATGTTATTCTATCTTTTCATGTGACAACACTGAAGAAATTACACTTTGCTACAATGTAAAGTAGTGAGTGTACAGCTTGTATAACCGTGTAAATTTGCTGTCCCCTCAAAATAACTCAACATACAGCCATTATTGTCTAAACCGCTGGCTACAAAAGTGAAAATGTCCAAATTGGGCCCAAAGTGTCAATGTTTTGTGTGGCCACCATTATTTTCCAGCCTTGCCTTAACCTCCTTGGGCATGGAGTTCACCAGAACTTCACAGGTTGCCACTGGAGTCATCTTCCACTCCTCCATGACGACATCACAGATATGGTGGATGTTAGAGACCTTGCGCTCCTCCACCTTCCATTTGAGGATGCCCCAACGAGGCTCAATAGAGTTTAGGTCTGGAGACATGCTTGGCCAGTCCATCACCTTTACCCTCAGCTTCTTTAGCAAGGCAGTTGTTGTCTTGGAAGTGTGTTTGGGGTCGTTATCATGTTGGAATACTGACCTGCGGCACAGTCTCTGAAGGGAGGGGATCTGCTTCAGTATGTCACAGTACATGTTGGCATTCATGGTTCCCTCAATGATCTGTATCTCCCCAGTGTCGGCAGCACTCATGCAGCCCCAGACCATGACACTCCCACCACCATGCTTGACTGTAGGCAAGAAACACTTGTCTTTGTACTCCTCACCTGGTTGCCACCACACACGCTTGACACCACCTGAACCAAATAAGTTTATCGTGGTCTCATGAGACCACAGGACATGGTTCCAGTAATCCATGTCCTTAGTCTGCTTGTCTTCAGCAAACTTTTTGCAGGCTTTCTTGTGCATTATCTTTAGAAGAGGCTTCCTTCTGGGATGACAGCCATGCAGACTAATTTGATGCAGTGTGCGGTGTATGGTATGAGCACTGACAGGCTGACCCCCCACCCCTTCAACCTCTGCAGCAATGCTGGCAGCACTCATACGTCTATTTCCCAAAGACAACCTCTAGATATGATGCTGAGCACGTGCACTTAACTTCTTTGGTCGACCATGGTGAGGCCTGTTCTGAGTGGAACCTGTCCTGTTATACCACTGTATGGTCTTGGCCACCATACTACAGCTCCATTTCAGGGTCTTGGTAATCTTCCTAAAGCCTAGGCCATCTTTATGTAGAGCAACAATTCTTTTTTTCAGATCCTCAGAGAGTTCTTTGCCATGAGGTGCCATGTTGAACTTCCAGTGACCAGTATGAGAGAATCACCGCTCCAAGGTAATGACTTCTCCCAAAACAGCTGTCTCCACAATCCCACAGGGTGTCGGCTCTGTTTGCAACAGGAACTGAAGTAGAAAAGATGTAGCTGGATAGCCGCACTCCAAATTATTCAACTTTATTTAAAAAATTTAATAAAATCATAGCATCTAGGCTTGTATACAGACTAACTGCACAGCCGCTGACATGTTTCACACCAAACACGGTGCTTAGTCATAGCTAATGAGCAGAATATACATACAAAGCTATATACACACAAGCATTTAAACAAATGAATAAAATATGTGTATAACAAGATAGCAATTAGGGAAGCACCTGTGAACATCCAAAATCTGGAGGTTAACATTTAAATGGATGCAGGGAAAAAACCTTTTTCACCTAAAACACTTAAATAAAGCTGACATGTTGAAAGCATACATAATGGTAATAAATAAATAACATGATGAATCTTATCTTTAGGTGGAGAGGTACAGGTGCAACCTGAAAAAAAAAAAAAATAAAAAAAAACATTTTTCATTTTGTATGTAAAAAATCACACGTATCGGCAGACACACAGAAAAAACAAAGAAACAAACTCTCAATGTGTGTGCATGACGATGCATGGGGCTCATTGAATATCAGAACTGCCAGAGAAAAACACATATATTCCCTAAAAATGACACATCCCAAAAAAAAGCTGCATAATAGAAAGATTGCAAATATCTCATTATTGGATGTGTCTATTTAGGCCTTCTCCTATGATACAATGCATAGATAGGAAAGATAAAAAATACAAATAAATATAGGAATAGACCAAATGAACGATCAAAACCGAATATTCTAACACCAAAGGCAAATTAAATGTGTATATCCTTATACCTACAGGTATGGGGAGCTGATGCAAATACCCAGCTAGTTGATCACACACCTAATATAATATATCAGGTGTGTGATCATCAAACGAATAACAAACATGTTTAATAGGATATTATTAACACATAAAATACTGATATAAATAATCACTGCAGCGAAAAATGCTGCAATATGTGCATACAGCCCTATTCAAGAAAAAGGTCTCAATCGAATAATTAGCCTGTCCTCAATGTAAAGCAATTATAATAAATGGAAAATAGTGAATAAACTCTGGCAGAAACATAATAAAATGAGCCCAGCAGAACCAGATGAAAAAACCTATCAGCACCAGACCGACAACCAGTGAAATGGGAGCCATACATATTAGCTTAGTAAATATGGGCAGTCAATATGTGGAGAATTCACTCATAAAAGAATGAAATGTCCCACTCAAAATTAAGGCCCATAGGCTGCCTCGTATGGAGATGGAATATCCAATAAACCTCCCTCTTGCACAACAGACTAAACCTATCACCCCCTCTTTTAGATAAAGTGACTTTTTCAACCCCCTGAATGCGTAAGCCACTGACATCCTTATCATGGCAAAGATTCCAGTGCCTCGCCACATTAGTGGGGTGGTTTTTGGAAATGTCATAGAGGGGGTCATATAATCTGTCTCTGTCTTCGTGTTGTGCGTCCAACATACTGTATGCGACATTGTTCACACGTAACCACGTAAATAACAAATTTAGTGTTACAGTTAATGAAGGCCATAGCTTTAAAGTCCTTATTCAGAGACCTAGAAAGGATAGTATCGCCTCGTAAAATGTGGGGGCAACATGGAGAGTTATTGCCCCCACATCGAAACGATCCCTTAAACTGTAACCAATTGGGGCGTTGAACGCTGCTCGACCAGTATGAGAGAGTGAGAGCGATAACACCACATTTAACACACCTGCTCCCCATTCAAGCCTGAGACCTTGTAACACTAACGAGTCACATGACCAGGGAGGGAAAATGGCTAATTGGGCCCAATTTGGACATTTTCACTTAGGGGTGTACTCACTTTTGTTGCCAGCGGTTTAGACATTAACAGTTGTGTGTTGAGTTATTTTGAGGGGACAGCAAATTTACACTTTTATACAAGCTGTACACTCACTACTTTACATTGTAGTGTTATTTCATCAGTGTTGTCACATGAAAAGATAGAATAAAATATTTACAAAAATGTGAATGGTGTACTAATTTTTGTATATATGATAGCTTTTTTTCAGCAAGAACACAGGGGGGACACAGTTTCGGCACCTCCAGCACTAAATGTATACAATAGCAAGGGGTGTGTGATGTGCTCGTGGGTCTATTGATGGCTGCTGGGGGATCTATTGTCATTTGTGGGGATCTGTTTTTGTGTGCAGGTCTATTGTTGGTGGAGGATATATTGTTGCTGGGGGGTCTTATGTTGCTGGTAGGGATCTACTGGTCTAGGACTATTGTTGCTGGCTGTTCAGGGGGTCTATTGATACTGGCTATTTGGAGATCTGTTGTTGCTGCTGGGGGATCTAATGTTGCTGGAGTGGATATTTTGTTGCTGGGATGGTATTTTGTTGTGGGTGGTGTGACATTGGGGGATGTCTAGCTCAGTGGTAGATGCCTTTTCAGTAAGTTCACAGCGAACAGGAACTTTAGTTTAAGGGCATGGTAGCCCACTTTTATTAAAAGGAACAAAATAAAGGAAAGTTCATACATGCACTTGGATGCCCACACAGGGGTTCTTCTCCCAAAAACAATAACGAATGAACGAATGAAAAATGCCAAGCTACCTGGCTCTCTCTCTTCAGCAGTACTGCCACTTAGGCTTTACACTTCAGCCCTTTGGCCATATAACAGTACCTCTTTTCAGCTTCCTTGCTGCTCAGGCTACCCCAAAGCATCCTCCCCATGTTGAGGGCATGTGGCCTGGTACGGTTCAGGGGAGGCGCGCTCTCTCGTCCCCCCTCTTTTCCTGCGGCCTGCCAGGTTGCGTGCTCAGATAAGTGTCTGGTATGGATTTTGAGGGGGACCCCTATGCCATTTTAAAAAAAAAATTTGGTGCAGGGTTCCCCTTAATTTCCATATCAGACCCGAAGGGCCTGGCATGGATTTTAGGGGGACCCCCTTGCAGTTTTTTTTTAAATTTTGGTTCAGGGTTCCCCTTAATATTCATACCAGACCCAAAGTGCCTGGTAATGGACAGGGAGGGGGGGGGGGGGGATCCCATGCTCTTTTTTTCAATGAGTTTTATCTATATTGCCGTGACCCGACAATTTATTTTAAATTACAATTTTTCCTTTAGAAATGTTATTTTGCTGTGGTACTGTTCTAAACACTGGAAATGTGCCAATTTACAGGCATACTATAGACACCCCCCAGGCACAATATTTAAAGGAATATTTCATTTTTATTGTTTCACTTTAAGCATTAAAAAAATCACTGCTCCCGAAAAAAATGGCAGTTTTAAAAAAAAAAAAATTGCATTGATACATGTCCCCTGGAGCAGGACCCAGGTGCCCAAAAACTTTTTATGACAATAACTTGCATATTAGCCTTTAAAATGAGCACTTTTGATTATTCATGTTCGTGTCCCATAGACTTTAACAGTGTTTGTGTGTTCTGCCAAATTTTTTGCCTGTTTGGTAAGTTCTGGTGCGGACCGTGTTGTCCCTAGTAAGCATATGTCAGTTAACTTGACATAAGGCTTTTTATGGTACACTGTCTCATGGAAAATGCTTTTTTATAGGCTGACAAATGTAAAAACCTGAAGGACTTTTTTTCTATTCTTTATTTAATGTATTTTTTAAAGTAATATAAGTGCACGGAATAATTTCACTATTAGATAGTTGGTACTGCAGATCCCACTGCAGCTTACAGGTGGCAGTGTTTATCTTCAGGCTGAAGACCTATTTTTTTCAGTGAAGTCTTCAGCCTGCATATGATCATTTGATCTATTCCCAGTTGTTTTCATTGGTATCAGTTGATAACCAACGGGGAGATGCCCCCTTATTTCCTGTTCTAACTTCTGTCAGATGTTAATTTGGATAAATCCCAATGGGGACACAGAGACTCTAATAATTCCCCACTTTGTGCAAAAGTAAAAAATAACATTTTGGTTAGAGTGGAGCTTTAAACCCTGACAAAGGCTATATTGTTGCTTTGATTTTGATGCTTTGTGACCATAATGATTCTAATCAGAAAGGTTTATTTTTTTTTTTATCTTAAATAGCTAAAAATTGCAGAGGCACATTAAAGAGCCCCTGAAATTTTTTTTTTTTTAAGTCAGCAGCTTCAAATACTGCAGCTGCAGACTTTTAATAATCGGACACTTACCTGTCCCAGGGTCCAGCAATGCGGGGGAACGAGCGGGGCTCCCCTCGGCGGTGCCGGCATTCTTACTGTGGGCACCCGGCTGTGGCTGTCCCAGATGACTGACAGGAGGGAGGGAGGGAGGGGAAGTGATGTCACTTAGCCCGGGCACTGAAAGAGGCAGACTACTAGGGGCCCCCTAGCAACAGGCATTTAGAGGTGCGTTAAACAATTATTTTTTTCAAAGTTTATTTTTTTTTGAAATTTTAATCATCTTTTTTTTTGGGGGGGGGGGGGAACACCACTTTAATCTATCTCTGCAACTTAACAGTTAAAGCGGTATTAAACCCAAAACCAAAAATGTATTGCATTGCAACTTACCAGTCATTAGATGTGGTGGCTACATTTCTTTTCTTTGGCTCTGTTTTGACATGGTGATCTGGCCAGAACCACACATCCTGCATTATTATACAGCTCTGGATGAATGAGCACAGGAGACACAGCAACATTGCCAGTCTTGGGGGGAGGGGTAGTGTAAAATGTACTAGCAGATTTAAATTGAAGCCAAAATCCAACTGAGGTTTACATACTGTCCGTTCAAAGTGTGGTTCAGCTGGTCAATTTTTATCTACTTACACTCAAGAGCTATTTTTTGAGGAATACACCTCCCTGTGGCTCCTCAGTCTACAGTTTGACCTGCTATAACTGCTACATCTGCTAGTTAGCCACTAAGGCCCCTTTCACACTGGGGGCGGTGGGTGCGGTCGGCGGTAGAGCGCTGCTATTTTTAGCGGCGCTTTACCATCAATTTTGCGGCGCTATTCGGCTGCTAGCGGTGGTAAAAGCAAAGGGTTAAAACCACCGCAAAGAGCTGCTGCAGCAGCGCTATGCCGGCGGTATAGCCAAGCTGCCCCATTGATTTCAATGGGCAGGAGCAGTGAAGGAGCTGTGTATACACCGCTCCTTCACTGCTTCAAAGATGCTGCTTGCAGGAGTTTTTTTAACGTCCTGCAAGCGCACCACTCCAGTGTGAAAGCACTTGGGCTTTCACACTGGAGAGATAGGAGCGGCGCTTTACAGGCGCTATGCAGGCGCTATTTTTAGCACTATAGCACCTGTAAAGCGCCTCAGTGTGAAAGGGGTCTTAAGGACGCAAGGATTTGGCCCCCTTAATGACCAGGCCATTTTTTTCAATACGGCACTGCATCGCTTTAACTGACAATTGTTCTTTTTTTTTCCCACAAATAGAGCTTTCTTTTGGTGGTATTTGATCAAATCTGAGATTTTTATTTTTTGCACTATAAACAAAAAAATAACAACAATTTAAAAAAATATATATATATTTTTTACTTTTGCTATAATAAATATCCCCAAAAAAATTAAACAAACACATTTCTTCATCAGTTTGGACCAATATGTATTCTACATATTTTTGGTAAAAAAACAATCACAATTAGCGGATATTGATTGGTTTGTGCCAAAGTTATAGCGTATACAAAATAGGGGATAGATTTATGGCATTTTTATTATTTATTTATTTTTTACAAGTAATAGCGGCGATCTGCAATTTTTACTACGACATTGCAGCGGACAAATCATACACTTTTAACACTTTTTTGGGACCAGTAAAATTTATACAACGATCAGAGCTAAAAATAGCCACTGATTACTGTATAAATGTCATTGGCAGTAAAGGAGTTAACACTAGGGGGCTATCAAGGGGTTAAGTGTTCCCTAGGGAGGTGTTTCTAACTGTTGGGGCAGTGTACTGACTGGAGGAGGAGAGAGATCGCTGTTCCTGATCACTAGGAACAGCAGATCTCTCTCTACTCCCTTGTCAGAACGGGGATCTGTTTGTTTACATACACAGATCCTGGTTCTGGCTCTCTGTGCCGAAGGCCACGCGCATCGGCTATACAGTTTACATTAGTATAGGCAGTTCCTCAGGCTCTTGCAAGACTGCAGGAACTCTAAGAAACTAATTGTACCATCTAACACCTTGTCTCCTATACAGGCAGGACTTTACCTGAACTTTTTTTTTTTTTTTACTACAACGCCTGTAGCTAGAGAGTATAATAAAATATGATAGAATCTAGTTCTAGCAACCACTCAGATTTCAGTGTTTGGTAGTCCGATTGAATAAGAAAATTGTGACTGGTTACTATGGGTTTATTGCACTTAGCACGCTTTCATTGCTTTTTGTAGTACTATATAAGCCCACAAATGTGGTAGACTAAACTATTTTTATGCTTCAAAAATATGTGCTTAGTGTAAAAGTAAAATTTTTCAAACCAGAAACCATTACAGCTTTCAGATAGAAATCTAGGTCAGGGTATACACAAGCTATGAGCAGGATATTTCAAATACCTTGGTTTTCTTGTTTGTCAAAAGAGTAACTTAAATCTTCTGCAGTCCTTGCACAAGCTAATGCCAACAAAGTTTTGTACCCCACACAGAGAATCTCCTGAGACCTACGTGACTTACAAGCAGCCAATGAAATGTTCAGCTTGACAAGGATTACATAACTTGCTAGGTGTTAAGCTCTAGCTGCCAGGTGAAATTTATATTGACTTTTTATCGAAAGTCTAAGCTAGGTGCTGCTTTACTTTCATTATGCTGAACCATTGTTTTCCTGGGTTTATTTTGCACTTAAACGCCAATCTAAAATTCCAGAACACTGAAAGAAGCCATTGACATTGTGTATTTAGACAATACTCACTATATTCTGTGTTCTGGAAAATTCTGTATGAGCAAACATGACATTTTAATGAAAAATAAAATGTCCCTTGCACACCATTAAGTGTACTTGCCATGCCAAAAAATCTAGCACTGTAAGAACAGTAAAGAATATATACAATGCAATTACCGTATTTATCGGTGTATAACACGCACATTAATATTAAGAGGGAAGTTTCAGGAAAAATCTTAAATTTTAAATAAAGAACTGTGAAGCAAAATAAGAGTCAGTGCCGATCTGCAGCCTTACCATTGCCATCAATGTAGCCTGATCAATGCCCATCTAAAGCCTCACAAGTGCCATCAATGCAGCCTCATCAGTCCACATCAATGCAGCCTCACCATTGCCATCAATGCAGCAGCCTCACCATTGCCATCAATGCAGCAGCCTCACAAGTGCCTTCAATGCAGCCCCACCATTGCCATTAATGCAGCAGCCTCACCATTGCCATTAATGCAGCAGCCTCACCATTGCCATCAATGCAGCAGCCTCACCATTGCCATCAATGCAGCAGCCTCACCATTGCCCTCAATGCAGCAGCCTCACCATTGCCATCAGTGCAACCTGATCGATGCCCATCTGCAGCCTAGAGGGGACAGGGAGGGGGAGGGATGAGCGCCGACAGATTATATACAGTGAGAATCTCCTATGATAGACAGAACAGTGGTCCAATGGGGGCCCAGGAGACAGGACTTCCTATTACAAAGGCCGCCCCCCTCCCTGTCCCCTCCGAGGCAGCTAAAATGTAAGTATTGGCATATAACACACACCCGATTTGCAGGTTGAAAGGGTGCATGTTATACGCCAATAACATTTTTTAGTCAAATCTGAAAAGCCTGCATTTAACCAGTTGCTGACCGCCCACTGTCATATGACGGCGGGACGGTGCAGCTCTTGTGGCGGGCCGCCGTCATATGACGGCGGCTAAGAAACACTGCCGTGCGCGCGATCGCGGGCGCGCAGCCGTGCTCTCTCGGTGCCGGCGTGTCCCGGAGACACACCGCGTTACCGACAGGGGTGAACAGCCATTGAGCATGGCTGTTCACCATGTGATCAGCCGTGATTACGTCACGGCTGATCACATTGGGAAGTCCCGGCTTTAGACAGCGCATGCGCGCGATCGGGAGCGCGCAGCGCGGTCATGTCGGTGGCGGCGTGTTCCCAGGAACACTGCTCGTCACCGACAATGGTAATCAGTCAATGACTGACGGCTGTTTACCACGTGATCGGCTGTGATCCATTCACAGCCGACCACTAAATGTAAACAAAGACCGGTTACTAGCTGTTACCGGCTATTCTCTCCTCACACACCGTTACCAGTGTGAGGAGAGAACAGCCAGGAGCAGTGAGTTACCGATCTTTGTCTGTACTGTACTGTAGTGCACCAAACACAACAAAGAGAACCTGTCACATCGCCCCCCCCCCCATTACAGCTGTCACCCAACAGTCACCACAAAAGTGTCCACAAAGTGCACCTGTCACCCTTCAGTGTCCACAAAGTGCACCTGTCACCCGTCAGTGTCCACAAAGTGCACCTGTCACCCGTCAGTGTCCACAAAGTGCACCTGTCACCCGTCAGTGCCCACAAAGTGCACCTGTCACCCATCAGTGCCCCTGTCACCCATCAGTGACCATCGGCAGTGACCGCCATCGGTGACCGCCATCAGTGACCGTCATAAGTGACCGCCATCAGTGACCGCCATCAGTGACCCAGATCTGTCACCCATCAGTGCCCACAAAGTGCACCTGTCACCCATCAGTGACCATCGCCAGTGACCGTCATAAGTGACCGCCATCAGTGACCCAGATCTGTCACCTATCAGTGCCCACAAAGTGCACCTGTCACTGTCAGAGACTGCCGTCAGTGGTTCACCTGTCACCCATCAGTGACCATCGCCAGTGACCCATCCGTGACCCTCATCTGTCACCTATCAGTCACCATCAGAGACTGCCATCAGTGACTGTCACCCACCAGTGACCGTTACACATCACCCGTCACCCACCAGTGACCGTCACACGTCACCCGTCACCCACCAGTGAAGTTACATAGTTACATAGTTACATAGTTAGCTAGGCCGAAAAAAGACATCCAGTTCAACCATAAATAAAAGAAAAAAAGAAATAAGAAATAAAAATAAAATATATCGTACAATCCAATAAACCCCATTCTATACCCACAGTTGATCCAGAGGAAGGCAAAAAAAAAAAAAAACAAAAGAGCATGCTCCAATCTGCTACAGCAGGGGAAAAAAAATCCCTTCCTGATCCCCCTAGAGGCAATCGGATTTTCCCTGGATCAACTTTACCTATAAATGTCAGTACCCAGTTATATTATGTACATTTAGGAAAGTATGCAGACCTTTCTTAAAGCAATCTACTGAGTTAGCCAGAACCACCTCTGGAGGGAGTCTATTCCATATTTTCACAGCTCTTACTGTGAAGAAACCTTTCCGTATTTGGAGATGAAATCTCTTTTCCTCTAAACGTAAGGAGTGCCCCCTTGTCCTCTGTGTTGACCGCAAAGTGAATAACTCAACACCAAGTTCACTATATGGACCCCTTATATATTTGTACATGTTGATCATATCCCCCCTTATTCTCCTCTTCTCAAGAGTGAATAAATTCAGTTTCTCTAATCTTTCCTCATAGCTGAGCTCCTCCATGCCTCTTATCAGTTTGGTTGCCCTTCTCTGCACTTTCTCCAGTTCCCCGATATCCTTTTTGAGAACTGGTGCCCAAAACTGAACTGCATATTCCAGATGAGGTCTTACTAATGATTTGTTCAGGGGCAAAATGATATCTCTCTCTCTGGAGTCCATACCTCTCTTAATACAAGAAAGAACTTTGCTTGCTTTGGAAACCGCAGCTTGACATTGCATGCTATTAATGAGCTTATGATCTACCAAAACCCCCAGATCCTTCTCCACTACGGATTCCCCCAGTTGTACTCCCCCTAGCATGTATGATGCATGCATATTCTTAGCCCCCAAGTGCATAACTTTACATTTATCAACATTAAACTTCTGTCACATAGTCGCCCAATTAGACAGAGCATTGAGGTCGGCTTGTAAATTGGAGACCTCCTGTAAGGATGTTATTCCACTGCATAACTTGGTGTCATCTGCAAAGACAGAAATGTTACTTTTGATCCCAGACCCAATATCATTTATAAAGATATTAAAAAGTAAGGGTCCCAGCACTGAACCTTGGGGTACACCACTGATAACCTTAGACCATTCAGAGTAAGAATCATTAACCACTATTCTCTGAATTCTGTCTTTTAGCCAGTTTTCTATCCATTTACAAACCGATATTTCCAAACCTGTAGACCTTACCTTACACATGAGCCGTGTGTGGGGAACTGTATCGAACGCTTTTGCAAAATCCAAGTATACCACGTCCACAGCCACTCCTCTGTCCAAGGTTTTACTTACCTCTTCATAAAAAGAAATCAGGTTTGTCTGACAACTTCTGTCTTTCATGAACCCATGCTGTCTGTTGCTTAAAATGTTTTTTTTTTCCAGCAAGAACTCGTCTATGTGGTCTTTTAATAATCTCTCCAGTATCTTCCCAACTATAGAAGTTAAACTAACAGGTCTATAGTTACTTGGTAAAGACTTTGTTCCCTTTTTAAATATAGGCACCACATTCGCCCTGCGCCAATCCAGTGGTACTATTCCCGTCATTAATGAGTCCCTAAAAATTAAATACAATGGCTTTGAAATTGCAGAGCTCAATTCTTTTAAGATCCGTGGGTGGATGCCATCTGGTCCAGGTGCTTTATCCACCTTTATTCTGTCTAAATATTCACCGTCATTTGTCACCAGTCGCACAGCCCATCAGAAAGCATGTCCAAAAGGTTATGTACAAGTGAGGAGGCGTTCCAGATCCTCGCCATGACTGATGAGAGCACCGGGGAGTTCTCATCAGATTCAAATGCCAATTCTGATCGTTCAAATTCAGCATTTGAACCAATCGAAAGTAGTATATCGGCAAATGAATCGGAGGAAGAATGGATCCCTCCTAAACGAGCACGGCGTTCTGGAAACCAGGCAGCCACCAGCAATTTATGCCAGGATCAAATTCCCAGGCCCAGTACCAGTGCTGCCGCCAGCGAAAGGCCACAAGAAATGCCCAGCCCCAGTACCAGCACTGCCGCATCATCACACCCAAATGCCAGCACAGGAACAAATCCCCCAACTTCCAGCACTGGAGTGCCACGTCCCCCAAGAGCCAGGGCCGCTACATACCTCCCAGATGGTCTTGCCAATCCAACATGGCTGCCTTCCAACTCAGGATCAGCAAGAATCCCCCCTTTCACCGCACAGCCAGGCCAATACCCAAAATTTTTCCCCAATTGATTGTTTTCATTTATTTTTGCCCGACACTTTGCTGCAACTCATCGTGGACCAGACCAATTTAGATGCCCAGCAGTATATTGCCAACAACCCCCAATCATCTTACGCCCGTCCATTTGAGTGGAGAAGCTTGACTCTGGAGGAGTTCAAAGTGTTTATGGGCCTCACCATAAACATGGGGCTTACCAAAAAAAATGAAGGACATGCCTATTGGTCCACCGACCCCATCCACCACATGCCCATTTATTCTTCCGTTATGTCCAGGTCCCGATACAGGATGATAATGCGCTTTTTCCATTTCAGGGACAACAGCCAGTGCCCTCCCCGCAATCATCCAAATCATGACAAATTATATAAAATTCGCCCACTCATTCATTTCTTTTCCCAACGATTTTCAGAACTCTATGTCCCCAAAAAGCACATATGTGTCGATGAGTCCCTGGTACCCTTTTCAGGCCGGCTAGGAATAAAACAATACATTCCTAGCAAAAGGGCCAAATACGGAGTGAAGTTTTATAAGCTTTGCGAGAGAGCCACGGGATATTTGTATGCTTTCCGCATATACGAAGGAAAAGATTCCCAGCTCCAGCCCCCTGAGTGCCCGGCCTACATGGGCACAACTGGTAAAATTGTATGGGACCTGGCATACCCACTGCTGAGGAAAGGTTACCACATATACCTGGATAACTTCTACACCAGCCTGCCCCTTTTCAAACACCTATACCTCGCAGAAACCCTGGCCTGTGGAACCTCCAGAAAGAATAGGAAGGGCTTCCCACAAGCCATAGTAAACAAGAAATTGCGAAGGGGAGAAAGAGCAACCTTGCGATGCAACGAAGTGCTGGCCTTGAGGTGGAAGGATGCCAGGAATGTGTACATGATGTCCACCATCCATGATGACCCTACAGTGGAAGTTCAGAGAAGACAAGGTCCCATCGTAAAGCCAAAATGTGTACAAGATTACAATCTGTACATGGGGGGGTGGATTTCAATGACCAAATGCTTCAGCCCTATTTAGCAATAAGGAGGTCCCGTTTCTGGTACAAGAAGGTAGCACTCTATTTAATTCATTTGGCCATTTATAATGCCTACATAATTCACACCAAATCCACAGAAAGCCCTGCCCACTTCCTAAAATTTATAGAAAACGTTGTCAGGTCCCTCATCTACGATCAAAGACCCCCCCAGAAAACCTTCGCTCTGATGCCGTTAGCCGACTTCACGAACGCCACTTCCCGGACCACATTCCACCATCTGAAGCGGGCCGAAGACGCCAAAAAAGATGTCGAGTATGCAGCAAAAATGGATTTAGAACTGATACCAGCTACCATTGTGTCGACTGTCCCTCCGAACCTGGCCTTTGCATTGGTATATGCTTCAGACTATATCACACATCCCTAAATTATTAGCCCATATTCTTAACCATTTCCCCATTTTCAACATCTGTGCTGACCATTCCCCATGCTTCCTCAAATATCCACTGCCTTCCACGTGAACTGATCCTGGCCTGTTTTTTGACTATGCCTCTGCCAACTGTTTGGACTGCTTCCACGTGAAATGACCCTGGCCTGTTTTATCAACTACGCTTCTGCCTACTGCTTGGACTGCTTACATGTGAACTGACCCTGGCCTGTTTTATCAACTACGCTTCTGCCTACCGCTTGGACTGCTTGAACGTGAACTGACCCTGGCCTGTTTTATGGACTATGCTTTTGCCTACCGCTTGGACTGATCTGTTGCCCTGCTACTGTAGTACACAGGGGTCTCACATGTGAGGGGCTCCAGAAATGTTTTTCCGGATGGAGAAAACAATTTTTTTGTTGTCTTCGGGTTTCTTAATTTCCGGATTAGGGTCTGGAGCCCGGAGGCTTCATAGAGATTTGGGTGGGTCGAAGCCTCTACCCCTGTGGCCCTGTGCATAGGTCTTACCTGATTGCGGCCCTCAGCCTGCTGCTGACTTACTGCCACTATCTCCCTGCCTGCAGCATAAACTGACCACACCTGGACACATTTTCTATGGACAAATGCTTTGGCTGTGCTGATGACATCCTTGTGCTGACTATAGACAATATTCCTACCTGCTGCCTGGATAATTATTATTGTTGCTAAGCACATCCCTGTCTGCTGCCTGCTGTCTGCTGCCTGCTGCCTGCTGCCTGCTGTCTGCTGCCTGCTGCCTGCTGTCTGCTGCCTGGACCAAATCCCTCTTCTGGGGACACTACAAAAACCACAGGTAATACTTTTTTTTTTACCCTTTGCTCAATAGAATTTATTTTGGAGTGTATTTTTTGGCATGTAAATGCTATCTGTTAGAAATATAAGGGCCTTCAAAAATAATAGGTTGTCAGGAAATTAGAAGTGCAATTTATGCTTGTAGAACGCCTGAAGGTGCTACTTCACTGGCAGGCCTCTGTATGTGGCCAGGCTGTGTAAAAGTCTCACACATGTGGTATCGCCATACTCAGGAGGAGTAGAAGAATGTATTTTGGGGTGTCATTTTTGCTATGTACATGCTATGTGTTGGAAATATCTTAAAAATGGACAACTTTGTGGAAAAGAAATGCGTTTTAATTTTTTTTCCACATATTCCAAAAACTTCTGGAACAAAATGAACAGTTCAAAAGACTCATAAGGCCTCATAGATTATACGTTGGGGTGTCTACTTTCCAAAATGGGGTAATTTTGTGGGCGTTTCCATTGTGCTGGGGCTCCAGGGCCTTCAAAACTGTAATAGGTGATTGAGAAATGAGATGTGTAATTTATGCTTGTAGAACCCCGGAAGGTGCTACTTCACTGGCGGGCCTCTGTATGTGGCCAGGCTGTGTAAAAGTCTCACACATGTGGTATCGCCATACTCAGGAGGAGTAGCAGAATGTATTTTGGGGTGTCATTTTTGCTATGTACATGCTATGTGTTGGAAATATCTTAAAAATGGACAACTTTGTGGAAAATAAAATGCGTTTTAATTTTTTTTCCACATATTCCAAAAACGTCTGAAAAAAAATGAACAGTTCAAAAGACTCATAATGCCTCATAGATTATACGTTGGGGTGTCTGCTATCCAAAATGGGGTCATTTTGTGGGTATTTGTACTTTCCTGGCTTGTTAGGGTCTCAAGAAAGGAGATAGGTCTTCAGTACATCAGGTGTGATCAGGTGTGATCAATTTTCAATGATTTGCACCATAGCTTGTAGACTCTATAACTTTCACAAAAACTAAATAATATACACTAATTAGGGTTATTTTTACCAAAGATATGTAGCCATATACATTTTGGCCAAAATTTATGAAGAAATATTACTAATTTGTAAAATTTTATGACAGAAACCAAGAAAAAGGCATTTTTTCACCAAATTTTCAGTCTTTTTTAATTTATAGCACAAAAAAGAAAAAACCCACTAGTGATTAAATACCACCAGAAGAAAGCTCTATTTGTGTGAAAAAAAGGACGCAAATTTCATTTGGGTACAGTGTTGCATGACTGAGTAATTGTCATTCAAAGTGTGAGAGCGCTGAAAGCTGAAAATTGGTCTGGTCAGGAAGGGGGTGAAAGTGCACTGTAGGCAAGTGGTTAAACTGAATGAGGGGATAATATCTACTCTGATAATTTGTTCTGGCATTTACTTTGAGCACATGCTGTCTAAATCCTTATGGTTGCAGATATCTTTATAATCTAAAGCAGTGGTCTCCAAACTGTGGCCCTGGGGCCAAATGCAGCCCTTTGCCTGCCTTTATCCGGCCCTTGGGACACTACGCCTCCCACAGATACAAGACACTATTCTGCCAACTGACCGGTGGCGGTGTGTCCATTAGGGGCACTCGGGCGCCACCCCCTCTCTCAAAGCCACACCCTCTGTGTACTATGGATAGATTCATAGGCCATAGGCTCTAATAGGCTTTATAAAAGGTGCACTGAGAGCGCAAACCATTGTGCTTACATTGCACCCTGGTGTGTTAGCTAAGCAAATTAATATTTGCTTTGCTAACACAAAACCGCCTCTCAGACAATAAGGAGGCCCGGATGTAATACTGGCACCTGATTGGCTGAAGGCAGAGGTCAGTGTGTTGCGTTTAATACAAAATACAATTTTTCTATAAGACTGTCATAGAATAGCAATTAGGTTACTGCAGGTTTGTTTGAGGATGAGTCTCAAATAAGTGCACAGTTGGCAGTTTGATTGTTAAGATAAACAAGTTTTTGGCATGTAAATGCTATCTGTTAGAAATATAAGGGCCTTCAAAAATAATAGGTTGTCAGGAAATTAGAAGTGCAATTTATGCTTGTAGAACGCCTGAAGGTGCTACTTCACTGGCAGGCCTCCATTGTCAACAAACTGGTAAGCAAAAGCCCAAATAAAAGGAGCAGTACAGACTGTTATTGGAGGGATTTCAACATGGATTAACACCATAGCAGGAGGAAAAATCTGTAATCAGCGAACAAGAAGGTGCCTGATCTCCAAAAGCTTTGTTGTCAACGGAGATCACGAACACAGTAACTGGAGATAAGTAACTTTTAAGTGTATTTCTACTGTTACAGACCATAGTTTCTGCTTATTTGCTGGGCATCTTGCTATAGATATCTGTCAGTCTTGATTTGTATTCCTAATATTGTAATAGTTTTGTATGTATGGAATTTTTGTATAGTAAAAGTGCATTTACACACTGTAGAGGTCTGAGTTTCCTTGCTTATACCACAAAGTAACCTTTCTAGATAGACGCAAGCAAAACAATTGTGGCTCGTGCCACGATATATTGCTCTTAAGTTCAACTGAAGCAGACCTATTTTCTGTGGTGTGTTGTGTAGCTAGTACTAGGTAAAAATGCTGCATAAGCTGTTTAGGAAAAGCAAGGCTGCAGGGGGTTCTGGTGGCCAGAAGGAAGTGTAAATTTTACCTATCTGGGACAGAGACAATGAGTGGAAGCCTCTTGCTAAAGAATTTGTAAAGTAGGCTTCTCCCTTAAATATGACTTGGGGTGATAAAGTCTCAGATTGTGGTACTCCCTTCATGCTATCTATAATGAATCACAAAGGAGGGAGAAGGCAGAGGCAGAAGTTAAGGTATTAAAAGACCAGCTAGCAGTTGCTTCGGAGTGTGTTCGTTCAACTGCTAGTCGGGCTGATGATTTGAAAGAGCAGTGTGCAGCCCTCATGACCAAATCAATTAAAGCCTTAAGGAAAAGGAAGGGCCGTAAACCTGTTAGTAAAGCCAGGATATGTGCCATTGTCACATCCCAAAACTGGGATGGTGAGGATGTGCTCTCCTCAAATGATAGTGAGGATGAGGAGGTAGAGTTTGTTGTTTCTGATGACGATTATACAATGGGAAAGAAAAAGTGTGCAAGACCTCTCATTACTAAGCATAGGAAAAAGCAACATGATAGAAAGGAAATGGCAGATGTGGAGGTGCATTATCGCAACCCCAGAGATGTGGAATTTGAAGAAGTATGGGAGTTTACACAAACTGAGCTCCACAAACTGGCAAAACAATACAAACAAAGGTTCGGGGAGCCCCTATTGAGTTGGCTCCTATGCTTGTGGAATGAAGGGGTGGATGGTGTTGTTTTCTCAGGTAAGGAAGCAGTGGCTATGGTCGTTGTGTTTCACTACATTGATGAAATCATGATTTCTGGGACAAAAGAAGATGTAACTGAAACACTGCACCTGTTGATACAGCACATACAGAACAGAGGGTGGGCTATCAACAGAGACAAAGTCCAAGGACCTGCCACAAAGTTAAAATTCCTAGGAATGATGTGGACTGGTTGTGCAAACTATCCATGCACTGTCGCCCCCTACTACCAAAAAGGAGGCACAGAAGTTCATTGGAGTTGTGGGATTCTTGAGATCGTTCATCCCACATCTTGAACGGCTTCTGAGGCCTACAGTATATACAATGTCACCAGGAAAATATTGAGTTCTCATGAGGTTCAGAACAGCGAACCATATTCCTTGCTACTAAAGAAACATTTTGCACCATCAGGGATTAGGACCCGTGAGACAAGGAGTACCATTTCAGCTGGATGTAGTGAAGCAGGATGGTACCATATCTTGGAGTCTGTGGCAGCCAAATGAAAAGAAAGGACTGAGAGCAATACCCATTGGATTTTGGTCCAAACAACTGACAGGAGCACAGAAAAGATACACGCCCCTAGAGAAGTACCTGTTTGGGGCTTACATATCACTTTAATATATTACAGTCCGTTACAGGAAAGGACACAGTCACCATACATACTGCATTGCCAATAGCAGGATGGGTGAGAGATAATGGACTGACCACTAGGGCAGCTGTAGCCCATAACCAGACACTGATGAAATGGAAGTAGTATCTTCAAGAAAGAGGGGGTATTGCAGCTGGGGATGTCAGAGACATTTCAAAACAGTTGGCAGGGCTTGTTACTTTTACCAGTACCCAGCCCGAAGAATAAATTCCTGTGCTGCAGTCATCACCCATTCAAGAGGTTCCACCCTTTGAGTCGCTGTCAGAAGACATGAAGGAGTTAGCATGGTTCACTGATGGTTCAACCATAGTCACCTCGTCTGGGTGTAAATGGACAGCAGCAGCCTACAACCCAAGTACAGACACAGTCCTGCAGGAGACCGGAATTGGAGGGTCCAGTCATTATCCAGAGTTGAAAGCTGCAGTGATGACTCTTCAGGGGAATCCTTCTTCCCATGTCACTATCTATACTGATAGCTGGACGTTTTTTTGACAACTTGGATGCCCACAAAGAAGTCCAATGAATGCATGATTCATGGTGGAAAGGTGGTGTGGGGAGGCAAGGAAGTCTGAGAAAACATCTGAAAGGAAGCTCACTCTTGCACCATAAAAGTGGGGCATGTTTATGCACATGTGCCCCTAGTCACAGACTTTGAGAACTATAACAGAGTTGTAGATGAAATAGCCAAAGTGAAGGCAGTTGTACCAATTGATCCAGTCTTGATGAACTTGGACAAAAAGCAATCTGGACATTTGGGGCAGAAAGCAACATATGAATGGGCACAAAAGGGAGGATTGCCTATATCCATGGACATGATAAAGACTGTAATAGGAAATTGTATAGTGTGTGGAGAAGTGCGACAATGGCCATTGCAAAAGTATTCCACCGGGTCGATTAAGAGGGGTGAGAGGCCTGCAGAGATCTGGCAGATTTACTTCATTGGTCCCCTGCCCCAGGGAAACAATGGACTGAGATATTGTTGCACTGCAGTGGACACCTATTCAGGACTTTTGCTTGTTTATCCTTGCAAATGTGCAGATCAAGCTACAACGCTTCAACTGCTCCAGAAACTTGTTGTTGCTTATGGTTGTCCCAAACAAGTCCAAAGTGATAATGGCTCACACTTCACCGGATCAACAGTACAGCAGTGGGCCAAAGATTCTGGAGTGTACTGTTTCCATGGGCAGGTGGTTTGATAGAAAGATACAATGGGCTATTGAAGGACCGGATACGCAAGCTTATACCCACACATATACTAAGGGAGTGGGATCGGGTCCTCACACAGGCAGTCATGTTGTTAAATTATAGGCCTTTAGCCAAGAGCACACCATATGAGAGGATGGTTGGGGCTGATTCCAGATTCCACAGCTGGAGTGCAGAGTTCAATATTTACATAAGGCTCCTGAAAGAACAGGGCTTAACAGGTATCATGTTACTGATTCCCATGACATAGAAACAAAGAGTGATGTATCTGAAGCTGAAGCCTCTGTAGGAATGAATCTGGTAGGAAGGTTTGACGTTATATTTGCATTGGCAGATGAGCTTCAGGATAGTGGCTGGGACTCTGATTGGTTAGTGCATACTTCCCAGCAAGAGTGGAAAGTGAGGCTACATAACATCAAACCTTCTGAAATAAACAGTAGTGATCTTCTAGGAATTATCAGTATATTTCCTCTCTTCCCTATTGATGTGCTTTGGAAGGGTCAGAATTGGATACAGGCAGGTGGCAAAGTATTGGTCAGATATCCAGGCAAGAAGCCAGTTAGAGGAGAGATTGTAGCTGAAGGGTCAGGATCTACTGTTTATGTATTATAAGGAACAGATAATCCGCTTTGTTTTCCACTTCACATGCTGTCTCCGATTTGATCCATAGGAAGACCAGAGAAAAGTGGTTTCATGATGGACAGAATAATGGAAACTACAAGAACTGTGGAGAGCAAGGACTTTGATGTATTACAAGCCTGGACTTGTTTCTAAAGAACTTTTAGAATGGACTTTCTAATGAACTTTTAGCCAAATACTGAAACACCTTCTCAGTGACAGAAATACAGGAGGGGCTGCATTCAAGGAAAATTAGGGTGTAGAATAAGTTGTTAGTAATGAATAGATTTTCTGTGTGTAGTTTGAAAGAAAAATCAAGGGCGGAATGTGTTGCGTTTAATATAAAATACGATTTTTCTATAAGACTGTCATAGAATAGCAATTAGGTTACTGCAGGTTTGTTTGAGGATGCTTCTCAAATGAGTTTGGTTGTTAAGGTAAACAAGTTTGTAACTATTTTCAAAAAACTGATAAACAAAGCCCAAATAAAAGGAGCAGTAGAAACTGATAGTGGAGGGATTTCAACATGGATTAACACCATAGCAGGAGGAACAATCTGTAATCAGCAAACAAGAAGGTGCCTGATCTCCAGAAGCCTCGTTGTCAATGGAGATCACAAACACAGTAACTGGAGCTAAGTAACTTTTAAGTGTATTTCTACTGTTACAGACCATAGTTTCTGCTTATTTGCTAGGCATCTTGCTATAGATATCTGTCAGTCTTGATTTGTATTCCTAATATTGTAATAGTTTTGTATGTACAGCATTTTTGTATAGTAAAAGTACATTTACACACTGCAGAAGTCTGTAAGTCTGCCCAGTATTTTCTGAAAACTCTGGACGTCCTGGAAGTAGTGTATATCCTAGAAATCCTGGAAGACCAAAGAATTGCTGAAAGGTATTGGTGATTAACTCTTGAAAATTAGCGGGAGCATTTCTGAGCCCAAAATGCATTACTAAATACTACTCATGAGTGCCAAAAGCTGTTTTCCATTAATTCCCTGAGCAGATAAATGATTGTAAGCTCTTGCTTGAGAAAACTCCTTAAAGCGGTTCTGCACTGTGTGTTTTTTTTTTTTTTTTAAATGTAATGCATAGGATTAGGAGGTCAATTCTGGGACTCACGTGTTCCATGTTCTTAATTGATTGCTGGCGTTTTTTGTCCTATAAAATATTTTTTTTAAATTTCTTCTTGCTGGGTGCCATCTTGCCTGTGGGCATGTGAAACCCCACAGGCACTTCAGATGGCCCAGCATGCACCGCCGTTACTGCGCCGAGCTCGCGCGTGCGCAGTAACGGCAAAGTGCAGCTCACGTTCTCCGAAATCTCGCGAGATTTCGGCACATCTGCCAACATCTCGCGAGATTTCGGAAGATGTGCCCGAAATCTCGCGAGATTTCGAAAGATGTCCGCACTGACTCCTGGGATCAATGACACCAGATCCCAGGAGACAGTGCGGCGTGACGATGATCGACGCAGAGACCCCGCCCACTGCCGCAGAGACAGAGGAAAGGAAGTCCGCGATTACAAGGTAAGTGGAAAAAAAAAACACACTTCATTTAGTACTCTTTGCCTGATTTGGAAGGCAAAGAGATTTACTAAATGAAATGTGTGCAGAACCGCTTTAAAGGCAGGTAAACAGTTAAGTGATGAGAGGTAAATGTTATTGTACCTCCAGGTCCAGCATGACTTCTCTCGGGACCTACCAATACTCCAGTGCTTGCAGAACCCTAGCCAGGGTGTCCTGTATTCCTCCAAGTACTTCCAATGGCACTTGCAAAATCTCTGCTAGTACTTTCAAGGTGCTCATAGAATCTCTGTCAGAACTGCCAGAGCTTCCTGAAATGTCCCTTTCTACCCCTTGGTGGGGTGATTCTGGGGGGGCCACAACCTAGTATTAGCATGCAGCAAAGCCCATCTGGTGAAAACCAGTTAGTGCTTGGACTTCGTGTCTTGAGTGAGCCAATGTAACCCACAAGGGGGGTGTTGCCGTAATAAAAGAGATTCTTACTGGGTATCATTATTTTGTTGAAGTCTCTGTAATCAATACAGGGCTGTAACGTAGCATCCTTATGCACAAAAAAGAACCCTGCACATTCAGGGGAAGTTGATGGGCAAATAAAGCCATTTCTGAGATTCTCCTCTATGTAGTCCCTCTTGGATTGGTTCTTTGGCTCAGAAAGAAGGGATACATTACCTTTTCTTGGAGCAGTGTATGGCAGAAGATCTATGGGACAGTCAGAAGTTCTGTGAGGAACCCTAATGGGTGGGGTGAGGTTGGGGGTTGTAGGGTGGCTGGGCCAGGGCCAGTCAATGGTGAGTTGTCAATGGCAACCAAGAATGGAGTCTCCACTAGGAGAGGTTGGATTCAGAGGTGCTGAGACTAGGATACATCCTCGAAGAGTTAGTGGCAGAGCCTTAATTCAAGAGAATCAAACAGCTTACTCTTTGTAGAACTCAAACAGGCACAGATTAGAGGTGTCCTCAGAGGACAAAGGAGTGGCCCCAATTTGCATGGAAATAGCTATATAATATTGCTAGCTGACTCAAAGTACAAGAAAGTAGACTGTACAGTAATGGGAGAAACATGTTGTAGTTACTCCTGCTCAGCTGTACTGTTTTCATGGTGTTTCTAGTAGTTCACCCTGCACCCCAGTGGCATAGCATGGGGGGGCAGAAGGGCGCAACATTTAGGTGGACGCATCCTGCGCTCACCATCCACAGAGTCACTCCTTCCACCTTTATTTATCTACACTGTCCCCTTCAGTGGCCCACCCGCTTTCCCCCATTTAGGCTTTAATCTGTGACCGCCGCTCTGTGATGGACGTGTGCAGCGCTGCTTGTTTCCAGAGTCCCGCCTCGCTGTCAGGCTGCCTCTATGCTGGCATACTGTGTCGCTCCTCCACTCCGGATCTCCTCAAGTCCTCATTGTGGCAGTGTCTGGCAGAGGCCACATATTAGCAGATGGGACTCGGGAGACAGAAAGAGGTGAATGACGTTTTGACAGCTCGCCGGGCCCAGGGAAGTGGACATGGTTGGGTAAAGGGGGGGAGAGATGGTCAGTGTAGTGATCAGGTAAGTCAGTGTAGGGGTCAGTGTAGGAGTCAGGTAGGTCAGTGTAGGTGTCAGTGTAATGGTCAGTGTAGGTGTCAGTGTAGGGGTCAGGTAAGTTAATGTAGGTGTCAGTGTAGTGGTCAGTGTAGTGGTCAGGTAGGTCAGTGTAGTACGTCAACATCAATATTTAACCCATAGGGTGCATACATTTTTGCCCTATGGATCCAAGACATCTCTAGTTTTGAAATCTCTCTCACTAATGAACTACCCCTCCAATTAGGGCTAAACTTGTCTATACCCAAGAATAGAGTATTGGAGGGGCCTTTATTGTGTACAAGAAGATAATGTTTAGACACTGAATGATTTTTGAATCCAGATTTAATATTTGTGATGTGTTCGTTAAGACAGACCTGTAAGGGGCGTTTGGTCCTCAATATATATTGAAGACCGCAAAGACATTGTAGTAAATAAACTACTCCCACTGTTGAACAAGTAATAAATGGGGTAATCGTGTGCTACATCTGAGTGCTTATAGATACAAACTTGGTGGTTATTCTATGGACACAGCTACTCAGAGAGCACACCCTACATCTTTTGCATCGATAAAAAACAGTTAATTAAAAAAAGTAACTTTATTAGTAGGGGTCCAGAATATTAGGGGCCACTCTGTTCCTTATTAAGGATGCCCCTTTGAACACCACCTGCGCTCACCATCCACAGAGTCACTCTGTCCACCCTTATTTATCTACACTGTCCTGTCCGATGGTCCACCTGCTTTCCCCCATTTGGGCTGTGCTCTGTGACCGCCGCTATGTGATGGCAAGTGCAGCCCCGCTTGTTTCCAGAGTCCCACCTCACTGTCCGGCCGCCTCTACGCTGCCATACTGTGTCTCTCCTCCACTTCGGATCTCCTCGAGTCCTCATTGTGGCAGTGTCTGGCAGAGGCCACATATTAGCAGATGGGACTCAGGAGACAGAAAGAGGTGAATGACCTTTTATCTGGCTCGCCGGGCCCAGGGAAGTGGACATGGTCGGGTAAAAGGGGGAAAGGATGGTCAGTGTAGTGGTCAGTGTAGGTGTCAGGTAGGCCAGGGTAGTGGTCAGTGTAGGTGTCAGTGTAGGTGTCAGTGTAGGGGTCAGGTAGGTTAATGTAGGTGTCAGTGTAGTGGTCAGGTAGGTCAGTGTTGTGATCAGGTAGGTCAGTGTAGTGGTAAGGTAGGTCTGTGTAGGTGTCGGTGTAGTGGTCAGGTAGGTCAGTGTAGGTGTCAGGTAGGTCAGTGTAGTGGTCAGTGTAGGTCTGTGTAGGTGTCGGTGTAGTGGTCAGGTAGGTCAGTGTAGGTGTCAGGTAGGTCAGTGTAGTGGTCAGGTAGCTCAGTGTAGGTGTCAGGTAGGGCAGTGTAAGAACCAGGTAGGTCAGTGTAGTAACCAGGTGTGTCAGTTAGGTCAGTGTAGTGGTCAGGTAGGTCCATGTTGGTGTCAGTGTAGTGGTCAGGTAGGTCAGTGTAGGAACCAGGAAGCTCAGTGTAGTGGTCGGGTAGGTCAGTGTAGGTGTCAGTGTTGTGGTCAGGTAGATCAATGTAGTGGTCAGGTAAGAACCAGGTAGGTCAGTGAATGTGTCAGGTAAAGTAGGTCAGTGTAGGTGTCGGTATAGTGATCAGGTAGGTCTGTGTAGTGGTCAGGTAGGTCTGTGTAATTGTCAGGTAGGTCTGTGCAATGGTCAGGTAAGTCTGTGTAGTGATCAGGTAGGTCTGTGTAGTGGTCAGGTAGGTCAGTGTAGGTGTCAGTATAGTAATCAGGTAGGTCAGTGTAGGAATCAGGTAGGTCAGTGTAGTGATCAGGTTGGTCAGTGTATGTGTCAGTATAGTGATCAGTTAGGTCTGTGTAGTGGTCAGGTAGGTTTGTGTAGTAATCTGGTAGGTCAGTACTACTGTACTAGTGGAAGGGACTGCTACAAGTCCACGGGTTAGGGGGCACAAATGACTTATCTTGCCCCAGGTGCTGATAAACCATGCTATGACACTGCTGCACCCAAGACCTCCCAAGAAGCAGACCACCATGAAACAGGTCAATCCAAGATGTGAAGGGATGATGGAACCAACCCCTATGTACTACCAGTCAAATATTATACTTAAAAATTACAATTTTTTTATCAGGTGAACTCTTTATTGAGTGAAAAAGAAACATAGTATACAAAGATCAATGCAGTTAACAGTGGTACATAGTGTTACAAGAAAAAATAAAATCAGAAAAAGTACCCATGTGAAACAGATCAAACAACCAGATTAGGGGAAAGAACCAAGATAGTCTTACAGCATTTAAATTTGTTTAAACAATTTTATTGAAAAATGTTTGCAACAACAAAGTAGAGACAGGCTTGTAAATACACGCAGGTAATTACAAGGTCAAACAGTTAAAGTAACAGAGTATAGCAGTATGTAATGCATTAGAATAGTTACAGTCATTAAACATGGATGTGAGAGGGCAGGCTAAGGTGCAAAAAAGTATATGGTTCCGTCTAATATCAACTAGCGTCAATAGCAGTATGAGTCCAGTAGGTACCGGGTTCCTGAGTGCCCCGTTAGGGATCTTGCTGACACTCAAGAGAGGGAACCCCTGGAAATGCCTAACAGGGTCTGCCCGAGACTCAATCAGGGCCGGACTGGCCTACCGGGAAACCGGGATATTTCCCGGTAGGCTGCCTGCCCTGGGGCCGATTTGCGGCTGCAATGCTCCTCTCTCATGCTCCTGTGAACACGGAGCTGGCCGGATCTGTGTTCGGCGGCCGCTCCGTAACACGGTCCCGCCCCCCTAGACCGGCTCATGTGATAGTAGATAGAATCCACCTATCACACAGCCGGTCTAGGGGGGCGGGACCGTGTTACGGAGCGGGAGCGGCCGCCGAACACAGACCCGGCCAGCTCCGTGTTCACAGGAGAGATGCCTGTGAGTAGCCTGTGTGCCTGGATAGGGGATCAGCAGAGGGGCCGCATATAAAGGAAATGAGCTTTCTATATTCCTCCATGCAGCCGCTGAATGCTTGGAGGAGGGAGAGGAGGAGAATCAAGCATTCAGCGGCTGCATGGAGGAATATAGAAAGCTCATTTCCTTTATATGCCGCCCCCCTGCTGATCCCCCATCCAACTTCTTTTACTGCCCCCCCTTCTCCTTGTGCTCCCCCCAGTGCTCTCCTCCCCCACCAGACTCTCCAGCCCCCCCCCCCACAGTTCCCTCAACCCCTGTTCTTTCTGCCCCCCCCTGCTCTCCCCATCCTTCTCTAGCCCCCACTCCCACAGTGCTCTCCAGCCCCCCGCAGTGCTCCCCACCCCCACAGTACTCTCCAGCCCCCCGCAGTGCTCCCCACAGTACTCTCCAGCCCCCCCACAGGGCTTTCCACCCCCCACAGTACTCTCCAGCCCCCGTGCTCCCCCCACAGTGCTCTCCACCCCCCGCAGTGCTCTCCACCCCCCGCAGTGCTCTCCCACCCCCCGCAGTGCTCTCCCACCCCCCGCAGTGCTCTCCAGCCCCCACAGTGCTCTCCACCCCCCACAGTGCTCTCCACCCCCCACAGTGCTCTCCAGCCCCCACCGTGCTCCCCACCCTCCATAGTGCTCTCCAGCCCCCACCGTGCTCCCCACCCTCCATAGTGCTCTCCAGCCCCTCGTGCTCCCCCCACAGGGCTCTCCACCCCCCGCAGTGCTCCCCACCCCCCGCAGTGCTCTCCAGCCCCCACAGTGCTCTCCACCCCCCACAGTGCTCTCCAGCCCCCCGCAGTGCTCTCCAGCCCCCACAGTGCTCTCCAGCCCCCCGCAGTGCTCTCCAGCCCCCACGGTGCTCTCCAGCCCCCCACAGTGCTCTCCAGCCCCCACAGTGCTCTCCAGCCCCCGCAGTGCTCCCCACTCCCCACAGTACTCTCCAGCCCCCCGCAGTGCTCCCCACTCCCCACAGTACTCTCCACCCACCTGCAGTGCTCCCCCCCCCCCACAGTACTCTCCAGCCCCCCGTGCTCCCCCCACAGTGCAGTGCTCCCCACCCCCACAGTGCTCTCCACCCCCCACAGTACTCTCCAGCCCCCCGTGCTCCCCCCGCAGTGCTCTCCACCCCCCGCAGGGCTCTCCAGCCCCCACAGTGCTCTCCAGCCCCCACAGTGCTCTCCGGCCCCCACAGTGCTCCCCACCCTCCACAGTGCTCTCCAGCCCCCTGTGCTTCCCCCACAGTGCTCTCCACCCCCCGCAGTGCTCCCCACCCCCCGCAGTTCTACCCACCCCCCACAGTGCTCTCCAGCCTCCACAGTGCTCTCCAGCCTCCACAGTGCTCTCCAGCCCCCACAGTGCTCTCCGGCCCCCACCGTGCTCCCCACCCTCCACAGTGCTCTCCAGCCCCCTGTGCTCCCCCCACAGTGCTCTCCAACCCCACCAGTGCTCTCCAGTCCCACGTGCTTTCCACCCCTGTACTTTCTGGCCCCCATGGGTGCTCTCAAGCTCCCCCCCCATTGCTCTCCACTCCCCCCTGCTCTTTGTACCCCCCAGTGCTCTCCAGCCCTGTTTCTCCCCCCCCCAGTGCTCTCAAGCTCCCGTCTAGTGCTCTTCGCCACCCCACACTCTTACCCCCCCTAGTGCTCTCAGCCTCCCGTGCTCTCCACCCCTGTTATTTTTGCCCCCCCCCAGTGCTCTGCACTCCCCACCCCCCGTGATCGCCACTCCCCCCTGCTCTTTGCCCCCACCCATGTGCTCTCCAACCCTGCCAGTACTCTCTGCTCCCCCTTCTCTCCAGCTCCCACCCAGTGCTCTCCACTTCCCCAGGACCAGGGGACAAGCTGACTGGGGCCGGAAAATGAGGACGGCTGAAGGTGCAGGTGGCCCGGGACCACTCCATCTCACAGCAAACAGATCCTCTGGAAGGAACACTGTCCCCATCCAAAACGAGAACAGCCCCTGCCTGCTGCTGGCCATCATGGATATCCTGCTGGCATGCAAGGTACTGTACCAGGCATCAACAACACACCTTCCCACAGACAGGGACTGCAGACTTGGACATGGGACACAGGAGGGGCTGCAATGATGGGCACAGTGAGGCTGCATTCATGGGCACAGTGAGGCTGCATTCATGGGCACAGTGAGGCTGCATTCATGGGCACAGTGAGGCCGCATTCATGGGCACAGTGAGACTGCTTTCACGGCACAGTAAAGCTGCATTTGATGGGCACAGTGAGGCTGCATTGATGGGCACGGTGAGGCCACAATGGTGGGCACGGTGAGGCCGCAATGGTGGGCACGGTGAGGCCGCAATGATGGGCACGGTGAGGCCGCAATGGTGGGCAGTGCTGTGCACAGTGAGGCCGCATTCACGGGCAGAGTAAAGCTGCATTTGATCAGCACAGTGAGGCTTCATTTGATGGGCACAGTGAGGCTTCATTTGATGGGCACAGAGAGGCTGCATTTGATGGGCACTGGCGAGGCTGCATTTGATGGGCACTGGCGAGGCTGCATTTGATGGGCACAGTGAGGCTGCATTTGATGGGCACTGGTGAGGCTGCATTGAGCTCTTGTATCATGTCTGCAGTCTCTGAGGGAGTCTGAAGAGGAGTCAAGAGTGGGAGCGCCGCCAGGATGGGGGTCATGGGAGAAGTCAGACATGTGTGGACTGTGGAGAGGAGACTATAGGATAAAACCAGAGCCACCAAGCTGGAGCTGACTGACTGAGCCCTGCATGGTGCACCTGAGAGGAGGTCAGTGACAGCACCGCCAGGCCAGTCTGAGGGGGGGTCACTGATGTAAGGGAGGAGTGAGTAAGTACAATAATGTAAGGGGGCACTGATATAAAGGATTTCCCCCTTATATCAGTAACCCCCCCCCCCCTTACCTTAGTGTATTCTTTCTGCGGAATGTGGTCCCCCCCCCCACGTTCTGAGTTCCTGGGGTCCCCCTTGATGATTGACCACTTTTAACTGGAATTTGCTTATATATATATATATATATATATATATATATATATATATATATATATATATATATATCCCTATGTGATTTCATATCTGTCTTTTTTATATATAATACACTCTTCAAATGTGCTTTAAAATGTCTGGTTTTCCCTTTCTTGAACCAGAAAATAATGACGTTATGCTGTTGCGCTGGTATAATAACGCTGTGGGGCTGGTATGAAATTTTTTCCAGGGCTGAATTTTATTCCCAGTCCGGCCCTGGACTCAATGTACCAGTAAGTTGGAGCCTGTGAAACAATATATTTATAAACCAAAAGAGGAAACTGCACGAGTTAAGGGTTAAGTAGTCTATCAACGTGTGCCCCCACCAGTCTTGCCAAGGGAGGCGTAGTAGAGAAGGAGGAGAGAAAAACGTGTGAGAAGGCAGAGGGAAGGGAATAGGTAAGGGTAATCAGTGAGTCATTCCGGAATTCAATACACCAGGTTGTATTCCAGGGATGAGAGAAGTATAACAGAACGTGGCCCATGGTTCCCATGTAGACTGAAATTTCTCTAGTTTGTCATTGAGTTTGGCTACTGTCTGTTCTTGAACCATGACCCATGTGACTTTTGTCTTAAACATGTGAAAGGAGACAAAATGTTTCTTCCAGGCTTTGGCTATCGTCATTTTGGCACCCAATAAGAGAAAAAATGACAAGGTCTGTAATGGTTTAGAAAGTCCAGGTATGAGGTGGTTGAACAGGGCTGAGCTAGGGTGTGGTGCTACAGTAGTACCAGTTACCTTGTTAATTGTACGAAATACCTCCTGCCAAAAAGGACAGATACGAGGGCAGGTCCACCAGGTGTGCAGCATGGAGCCCTTCATTTCACAGCCCCTGAAACAGACTGGTGGTGAGCCCAGGAACATCCTGGCAAGCCTGGATGGAACATAATACCACCTGATCAGTACTTTTAGACTAGCTTCAATGAGGGATGTATTGAGGATACCTTTGAAAGCTCTATTGGCAGCGCGGAACCATATTGCAGTGTCCCAGGTGTTGTCCACGTCTTCTTCCCAGGCTCGGAAGTAAGAGGGTTTGGTTTCTTTATGCATAATCGCCGCATAGATCAATGAAATTCCTCCATTCTGATCCATGAGGTTGACACACCAGTGTTCATATAAAGTTATAGAGGGGGGTAAGGGTTTAGTGTACCAGATTGAGTGGAGAAAGTGTGAAATCTGTGAGAAGCGTAGGAATTCGGAGTCAGGCATGTCTAGTTTCTTCCCACAGTGTGCCTGAGTGATGGGACCCGCAGGGGAGAGAAAGTGCCCAATCCGATAGAGACCTTTATCTGTCCACCACTTAAAAGCTTCGATGTCCATCCCCGGGCTGAAATCTGGATTGTGGAACAGGTGTGATAGGGGTCTCATGGGTGATATTATGGATTGAACGGTGTAGAGTTTGGAGCAGAGAGCCAGGGAGTGCGAGAGAGTGGGAGCCATAATGACCGGTCTGCGATCAGGAGTACAGCCCAACAGGTAATCTATGGTGTTTGAGGGTACAGCCTGTCGTTCCATAGATAGCCAATCCGGCTGAGTAGTCCGTGAGTACGCCATAGAGATTTGTGCTAGTTGTGATGCCCTATAATACCCCCAGAGATTGGGGAGACCGAGGCCTCCTTGTGATCTCAAGCGGTAGAGTGTCTCAGCCGGGCATCTGTAACCTCTTTTCCCCCAAATGAAGCGCAATACCTCCGATTGCATTTTGTCGAGAAATTGTTTAGGGACCGGGATTGGTAGTGAGCGGAAAAGTTACAGCAACCTCGGGAGAAGGGTCATTTTGACCGCGTGAAGCCTGCCCAGCCAAGATAGACCACATTTGGACCACCGTTCCATATCATTTTTGCATTTGTGTATCATAGCGGGGTAGTTTGCCCTAAAAAGACTGTTTACATCTGATGTGAGATGGATGCCTAGATACGGGATCATCGAGGGGGCCCAGGAGAAGGTAAAATTGGAGGAGATCTGTTTAAGGAGGTCTGGGGGTACTGTTATATTTAACGCTATCAACTTGGACATATTGACTCGGAGGCCGGAAACCCCACTAAACTCATTAAGGGTACGCAAAATCAGGGGTATAGATGTCAGAGAAGAGGAGACAAAGAGAAGGAGGTCGTCTGCATAGAGCGCACATTTATGTTCTTGCAAACCGCAGATAACCCCCTTGATGTCCGGGTTAGATTTCAGAGCGATGGCCAGTGTTTCGATCGCTACCGCAAAAAGGAGAGGTGAAAGTGGGCATCCCTGTCTGGTTCCCCTACCTATGGGGAAGGATTCAGAGTATCGGCCCATCAGGCGTACTTGTGCAGAGGGGCTAGAATAGAGTGAATTGATAATGTTAAGAAAATGTGAACCACACCCCCATCTCTGCAGGATATCAGACAGGTATGCCCAATCGATTGAATCGAACGCTTTGTGTAGGTCGATCGGAAGAAGGAATCCTTTCTGGGGGGGTTGCCTTCCCATTGTGATTTGAGCAGTGATACTATGTCAATAGCCATGCTAATTTGATCTGTGCCTTGTCTCCCAGGAATGAAGCCCACCTGGTCTTTATGAATATATGAGGAGATGAAACCTGACATCCTGTTTGCCATCATTTTAGTCATTATTTTTATATCGTTGTTTATAAGCGAGATGGGCCGGTAGTTGCTAACCTCACTAGTGTCCTTTCCCGGTTTTGGTATGACCGAAATGTATGCAGAGTTTAAGTCCGGATCTAACGGGGCTCCATTCCTGAGAGAGTTGAACAGTTTAGTGAGATGAGGGGCCAGACAGTGTCCAAATTTTTTATAGTACCCAGTGGAGAAGCCGTCCGGGCCCGGTGAAGAGCCCAATTTAAGACGATTAATGATATCAAGGACTTCAGTTTGGGTGAACAGAGTCTCCAGAAGGTCACTGTGTTCTTTACTTAATACTGGCAAAGGGAGGCCATTGAAAAACTTTTCCCTGTGAGCAGAGGTAGGATTAGAGTTCTTTTTATATAAATCTGAGTAAAAGTGCAGGAAGGCTTGCATGATCTTGGACGGGTTCTGCGAGAGATCCCCAGAAGCGACCTTGAGTTTAGGGAAATCATGCGTACGCTGTTTGGGATTAAGTTTGGTTGCTAGTCGGGAACCAATTCTATCTCTTTGAGCATAAAATTTAGCACCCGTCCAATGAAGGTGTTGTGCTGCAGCTATGGTCAGGGATAAGTTCAGAAGGGCACGGGCCGAGTCAAGTTTTGCGAGGGAAGCAGATGTTGGGGTTGCGTTTGTGCGCTTTCGCCATCATGCGAAAGTCCTCCGATAGTTTCAACGTGTCCGCTCTGTGGGCCGCTTTAAGTTTAGAAGCAAACTGTATCAGTTTCCCTCTAATAACAGACTTGTGAGCAGCCCAGATAGTAGAGGGGGATACCTCCTCAAAAGTGTTGAGGAGAAAGTATTCTTTGATATCTGCCTCCAATAATGAACAATGTACAGGGTCAGATAAGAGCGATTCCCGAAGACGCCAGCGAAGTCGATGCCCATTCCCTAGCGGTCGTTGAGCTATTAATGTCATCATTGAATGGTCAGAAAGGGAAGAGTCAATAATTTTGGAACATCTGATCAGGGGGATCGTAGAGGGCTGGGTGAAAATGTGGTCTATCCTTGCATAGGAATTGTGAGGAGCCGAGAAGTGTGTGTAATCCTTCATATGGGGGTTAACTTCCCTCCAGATATCTATTAAACCTGCGGTATTCAGGATCTTGGCTATTTTGACGCTTTGTTTAGAAGGTCGTTTGGGTCTAGTCGTGCCATTAGAAGATTTGTCGAGTGGGAAATCAAAGGCTACATTTGAATCCCCACCAAAGAAAACTGTACCCTTAAGGTGAGATTGTAACTTACGGATTAGGGATTCAAAAAAGGCTTTTTGGCCTTTGTTGGGTGTATAATAGGAAACAAAAGTGTAAATTTCCCCGTGCACACAACCAGAGACTAAAATGTACCGGACGTGTGGGTAAATGATAGTTCCGGTTTGAGAAATGTTAACGTGTTTGGCAAAACAGATAGCTACCCCTTTCGTTTTGTTGACCGCCGAGGCCAGGAAGAATTGGGGATAATATTGATGTAGAAACGTGGGTTTATATGTAGAGGGAAAATGCGTTTCTTGCAGTAAGAGAACGTCAGCGTGTAGAGAATGGTACTGTTGAAGGATTTTCCTACGTTTGATAGGGGAATTGAGGCCTTGTGTATTGTGTGAGATAATTTTCAAGGTAGGTACAGGAACGGGTGTGTCAGTCATGGATCAGAAGGAGGAGTTCTATATCAAGAATCTGAGACTTACCCCACCAAGAAATTCGACTGTGAGGGTCACGGTCCGGATGCCCTGGAAGATTGGTCCTGGAGCCTGGGTAAGAATACTGGGACGAGTTGAGGTACCGGATGACTCGAGGAGAAGCGACCGAGAGGGGGGAAAGAGAAGAGATGAAAGGAAATACGAGAAAAGGGAGAGAGACAAAAACATTAGATATCAGATGGTGTAAACCTGTGATATTCATAGACAGTAAACAATCAGGAGGGTCCCCTTACCCTATCCCACCCCTGGTGCGGAATGGCCTCGCCGTAGCTGCTGCCAAAACCTGAGGATCTGGAAAAACCTTCAAAAGGCAATCCAGGTTAGGATCCAGATGCGCCGGAGAGCCTCTGGTCCAGGTGAGGCACATTGAAACCACCACGGACCCCCCACCCTAGATCAGTCAGACCTGTAAGTCCCAAAGGGACCTATCATCCTCTAATTACAGAGCGCCTTCTAAGCGGTAAGAGCGAGAGCTAAAACTTATCAGCAAACTGCTAGTAACTATCGTTATCATGGAGTGTCAACGTCTAGAGTGCCCTCCAGATCTAACTGGGGCTAGAACACCAGAGTAATATACCAATACCTAGTAATACTAACTCAGGTAGGAGTAACATACAGGAAACCTGAAAGGTAATGCAATTGTACTATTATGTCGCTGACCAGAGAAGGAGTGGTCCCGCCCTCCTCGGCGACATATCAGAACCGCTAATAAAAAGGAATAAAAGAAAAAAGAAAAAGGTCCCGTACAAAACTGCTCGTCCAGTATATCATGACAGACTTACGGTAGTCGAAACCCAGGTATGAGGCTGAAGAAAAAAGGGAAAGAGAACAAAAACAAAACAAAAAAAAAACTAACTGGGTATAGCCAACATCTCAATTGGGTTAAGGGGTGGCTGCCCCAATCCGACCCTCAGAACAAATAGGGGGGAACTGAGAGCCCACAACTGTCACCCTACCCCAAAAGAGTGAGCCAGAGACCAAAAGAGAACAAGTAATAGGTGCTGTGCCGTCAGGTTTTCAAGGTGGTAAATTTTCTTTTGGTCGCTTGGGTCCTTGCTTCAGCCAGGTGTGTTGCAGAGGGCTTGCCGGCGGAGGTCGTTTCGTGGAGGTTGGAGTTCCCCTGGTGGCTTGAGAGGCATGAGGCTCCAGATGTATCAAACCGAGATGCGTTAAGAGACGTTCACCTTCTGGGAAGGAGGAAAAGCCGAAACTTTTGTTTTTGTATGAAAAGTTCAGACGCAGAGGGAATGACCAACGGTATGCGATTTCTTTATCCAGGAGGACTTGCAGTAATGTCTTTTTTGTACCGTGTATGGTGATAGGTCAGCAAAAATCTGGATTTTGTGGCCCTGGAAAGTGAGATTGTCCGCATATCTGGATTTTTGCATGACCTCTTCTTTGGTAGAGTAATAATGCGGTTTAACAATGATGTCACGGGGCAGGCCATCTGAGTGGGGTGCTTGTAGTGCTCTGTGGGCCCTATCTAGTTCCATGCGGTGCTCCGGGATGTCTGGGATTAGGCTTTTTATTAGTGCTTTCACTGCTTTCTGTACCTCTTTTTCGGATTCTGGAATACCTCTGATTCTGAAGTTATACCTGCGTCACCTATTCTCGAGGTCATCGATCTTAGCGAACGCAGTCTCCAATTGCTCCTGCACTTCTTGTAATCTATTAGAATTATGATTAATCTGTGTCACAGCCTGGTCAGCCTTTTGCTCAATAGTGTCCATCCGCATCCCAATTTGCTGCAGGTCAGCATGTAAAGAGCTAGTAATCTGTGCAGCGTTCATTACCAGGCCTTTAGACAGCATATGTGAGAAAGCAGCCATCATAGAGGGAAAGTCAGTGGGGGTTGTGATTTCCTCCTGTGCCTCACTGACAGTGAGAAGTAGGCCTGTGTGGGGATCCATCATTGGGGTAGTGGGATAGCCAGTGCTCAGGCCGTTCAGCAGGGATTCTGTGGAGGAGGGGGAGTGAGCAGGCTGTAGTGGGGGATAATCGGTACCTGAGTAAGGTAGATGTGCCTGGTCCGGGTCGGCTATGGAGGAATCCTGCGGCTCTGTGTCCTGTGTGCCTCGTGACCCCGCGCCATTTTGGCATAGCTGAGGGGGCCGGGAGCCGCCGTCATCTGGCGCGATAGGTCCCACTTGGCTAGCGCGGATGACATTGCGTGTTCCCTGTGATCTCCCCTGCCTAGATCACAAGATGTGCGGGGTGTGTGAGCGCTCTGTATGCTCCGGTGGCTAGTGGTGGGCCTTGGGGGAGCGGTGGCCATCTTGGGAGCTCCGCGCATGCGCACTACAGCATTGAAATTCAACCATGTGTTACACACAGCAGCGGTTGCCAAAACTACAGTTATGCAGGAATATCCCAAGATGTCAAATACAGTGGTGAGTATTATAAAATAAATAATAGTGCGTGTTGTGTATATGTGAAAAAGAGAACAATGTGCCCTTACAAATTACACTCACATGTTCTCAGTTTCATCATCAATGCATGTAGAAGCGTGATCCAGCCACCTGCCCCAAATCTTATAGTATTTGGCCAGGCAATGCCTATGGATATATATGACTTTCTTATAAGGCAAAGGAAGATTAACAGCCATTATGCATCCCAAACTATTAGAGGAAGGGCCCTAAGCCATAACCTAGCAATCAACATGAGAGCAAGAAAGAGTGTCTCTTGTAAGAAAATATGACGGTGTTTGTCATTTTCCTAACCAGGGAGTAAACCCAACAGACATTGTTTAGGGCATAAGGTAATGGGGAGCCCATGCGATCATGCAAGAACTGGACCACTTGGAACCAATAACCTTGGATGACAGGGCATTACCACAGCAGGTGGTATAAAGAACCATTAGGTTTCCCACATCTAGGACAGGAAGGGCTATGTCCCCGCCTGTATCTGGATAAATGGATAGGTGTTAAATAGGATCTATGCAAGACATATAAGTGAGTCGGTCAGATAGTTTTCAGGAGACAAGTTTGCATGATTTCAGGACATCGTCCCACTCCTCCTCCTCCAGCTCTCCCACGTCCCCCACCCATCGTTTTTTTAACTGAAAGGCTAAATCAGAAGCTGTCGGTTTGAGAAGGCAATTATAGAAGGTGGACGTCAGCTTCTTTGGTTCATCACCCAATTACACGTCCTGTGGGTAGAGGGAGGCAAGGTTTGTAATAGATTCCCCAAACTGGAGGTAATGGAAGAACATGGAATTAGGTAGTTCAAATTCTAATTTAAGATCTTGAAATTACTTAATACCCCTACTAGTGCACACCTGGGAAAGATATATGACTCCTCGAGCGACCCATAGTTAAAAATTAGGCACAGTAAATAGTTCTGGCAGACAGGAGTTACCCCAAAGAGTCATATGAGCATGTACAGAGGGAGCTTTCATCTTATGCACTGCCAACTCCCAAACCTTACAGTGATGGTAAACCAATCCCCTACGACCTCCCAGGTGAGAGGGGTCCCGAGTATCGCTCAAAGGAGTCTGATAAGGTTGACCGACTACCCCAATAATGGGAGAATGCACTAAACCCATAAACTGTATGGGGTGCTGCTTTAACACTGTCTATCTTATATGAATTTCCAGCTGTCAAGAGTTTTTCAACTTGTAAAATAATAAATCTTATTACATTTTATTAACTGATTGATATGTGCATAAAAAGTCAATGAGCTATTCCATTGCTCTTTGTTTCTCCTATTAGAATGTGGCACTGGCAACTCCTAACGGGTCTCCACAGCACCACCCGTTGGTTGCCCATTCATTAATTATTCTGTGTGAGCATAATTCCCATAACAAAGAAAATTAACATGAAATCAAAGAATAGAGCATTGCACTTACAGTATATGAATGAATAGCACAAGGTGTTTGGTGTCTCCTCTTTTTTTATAGTTAGCTTACTGACCTTTTTTTTAAACCAGTGTTCTTTAGTACTGAGAAATAGATAGATGTCAGGGTAGTAGAGGTTAAGGTTTAGGGTTAACGTTAGAACTCAGGGTTATGGTTCAGGGCTAACGTTGGAGTTTAAAGTGTTATTAAAGGATAAGTTCACCTTTGTTCACTTTTTTTTTTCTAAATTCCAGCTTCCCTATGTACCAATATAGCATTAGTGTACTTCTTATGCAAAAATATCAAAGCTTTCTATTAATTCTACACACACTTACTTCACTGTCTTCATGGATGTTTCCCACATTTTTTTTGTAAGGGGGGGGGGGGGTGTTTTGGAGCATTTTTACTCATCAGGCAAAAGGCAACCCATCCAACTGAATGTGCTGCCCTGCACACAACTATCAATCCAAAGAAGCTTCAGAACTTTTTTTAAAAACAGAACTTGGCTTTCTTTCTTTTATTTTCACCTGGAGATCCTGCCAGTAAGTCTGTTATTTTTCAACATAACAAGCTGTCCTGTAGATGTAGCAGATAGAGGGATGAGGAAATAATTTAACACTAAAGCCCCATACACACGGTCGGAAAATCCGACCACCAAATCCATCGGATTTGGTCCGACGGATTTAGTCCGACACTGGTGTTGCATACACACGGTCGGACAAAGTTGTCGGAAAATCCGATCATTCTGAACGTGGTGACGTTTGTTGCCTACGACGGGACTACGTAGAGGCTAGTAGCCAATAGCTTTGGTCTTGTAATGTGATCTGAGCATGCGTGGCACTTTGTCCGTCGGAATTCGCTACACACGATCGGAATTGGTGTGATCGGACTTTGTTGTCGGAAAATTTATAGAGCAGGAGATACAACTTTGTCCGTCGGACAATCCGATGGAAAATGTCCGATGGTGCCTACACACGGTCGGAATTTCCGACAACATTGTCCGATAGGACAGAATCCATCGGAAAATCCGACCGTGTGTATGGGGCTTTACAGGAGTGCTTATCGTTATCAGATTTGTTATGTAAAATGTTTATCCCAAAAGGAAAAACACTGTTGATGTAACTGCTGTAGTTTGGCTTCAATTAGTGTATCTACATTTTCTAGAGCATCTACCCCTCCCCTCCCCCCAGACTGACAATGCTGCTATCCAAAGGTGCCCCTTTGTGCTCCTTCATCTAAAGTGCAGACTCTAAGGCTCGGTTCACACTACCACGATATGGGATCTGACTTGTCAGACCTCAAGTCGCCCCAAGTCGATTGACATAAGGAATTACATTATAGTCAATGAGAGCCGTCTTAATGTACACTACTGAAGTCACTCCGACTTCAGAAAAGGTTCCTGTACTACTTGAAGGCGACTTCTAGGCGACTTGTACCCATAGAATTCAATGGAAGTCGCCTCCAAGTCAGATCTCCATCTATATTGAAGTGACTTTACAGCAAAAGAAATTAGTTTACCCAGGCATTTTTTACCTTAATGCACTCCTAGAATTATGGTTAAAAATGTTTAGGCATTAGTATCCCCCCCCTTTTTACTTATCTGAGCCCTTCATTTGATCCAGCACTGTGCACGTCTGCAGCTCTTCTCTCTCCTCACATCTGGGTATCACTGGCTTTGCTGGGCTATTGGCTCCCAGTGCTTTCAATCAAAGCCGTTGACGAAGGAACGGGGGTCAATGGATACAGCAGCAGTGCTCAGGAGCAAGCACGCACAAGTGCCCCCATATTATCTATAAATGAAGGGATTGTGTATTTTTGGGAGGCCGTGGTTTGTAACACTACCTTACTTGAAGATACTGCTGGTGAAGAAACACTTTGTGATGATCCAGAAGCATCAGAAAGAGTGTTTCTGGAATAAGAACTCTGGAAGACAAAGCTACTTGTACTCCCATTATGGTGCCCATTATTTCATACCATAAAGTATTTTTTAACGTTTTTAGGGCACCTCTGGCATGCAAGAATGTGTTTTGTCATCCTTGTAGAATTTGAAAAAAAAAATCTTCTCACAATGTTTCTTTATCGCAGCTTTGCTCTCAGCAGAAATTGCACTGTGGAAATGTTTCCACACTCTAGATGCTGGTCTCACCATTTAACTGAGAGGAGAAAAAGAAAAAAAAATATTTACTAAACATTATACTGTAAAGGTGGAGAACATTAATAGGGATCATTTAAATGTTATAAAGATAAACTAATTTGACAGACAAATTGATCCTCTTACCTGCCAATTGAAGCCTGCTGAATCCCAACAATCACCCAACTGCAACTGTAGGAAGTACAAGATGGAGCCCACAAGCAAACTAAACTGGAGCCTTTCCCCTGCAGTGCCCCTAGTGGCAGAAATGAATATTTCTCTTGTTTGAGAACTGTATTGAAAAGTACAGTGTTACTTAACCACTTGCAGCCCGCCATATAGCAGAATGACGGTGGTAAAGTGGTTTCAATATCCTGACTGGGCCTCATATGACCCTATGTCCTATTAAGCCGCTGCGCGCCCCAGGGGGCGCACATCACGGCGATTGTTGTTGCGGTGTGTCAGTCTGACACCCCGCAACACCAATCTAGGTAAAGAGTATCGGGAGACAGAAAGAGGTGAATGATGTTTTGCCGGCTTGCCGGGCCCAGGGAAGTGGACATGGTCGGGTAAAGGGGGGGAAGGATGGTCAGTGTAGTGGTCAGGTAAGTCAGTGTAGGGGTTAGTGTAGGGGTCAGTGTTATATGGACATATATGTACATGCGGCGGTCTGCAAGTGGTTAAATTGTATTCCAAGATTTGCTTGTCTTCAGCTGAGAGAACTTGATATAATTTTAGACTTTACATAAAGTCTCAGGAATCTTTCATTAAGGTCTTCATGCTATATAGTTTGAATACCATGGTATAGTTCGAATACCATGTCATAGATATATTGTTTATCATTGTTACGTAACATATTCCACACTTCTTTTTTTTTTTTTTTTTTTTTCCCTGGGAAAAAAAAGCGGCTTTGAAAAAAATAATGAAAAAAAAATGTTTTTCACAATTTTTCTGGTTTATTTTTAGGTCTTCCCATCTCTAGCAGGAACCGGTCAAATTCAAATCCATTTATAGGCAGGCTGCTTGTACTGAGCTTGATCTGTCTACCAGCCTGTTGGATTGTTTTCATTCGATCACTGACAGCGGCTATAGAATTCTCAGAATCTTAAATTCTGTTTTGGCTCTTGAAGCCCGATGACTACATAAAGCTTGGGGTGGGACAAAGCCCCATTTCTAGGTCCACATGGAACCTTGTAACCAAACCTGTTTGTTAATCCCAGTTGTCTTTATATATGCAACCTGACTAATGCTCAGGGTGAAAAGGCTAAATGTTGACAGAACACTAAAAAGGTACATGTGCTGCCTGTGGCGACTTTTTGCCTTTCTTTCATACACCTTCATGGGAAAGAGTGACTAACCAGAACCAGTGGCCGTGATGCTACCCTTCTCTACATCCAGTGGATGGATCCTTCATGATGTGTGATTCCATGTCTGACTAGACTCCTATAACGTGGAGTCTAGCTATCTGGTAAGGGCACATCTTGTATTAAATACGGTGGAAGGCACACTTGGGTGTATGGTTGTCTACTATCCTTGGACACGTGTTGCAATGATTTTATCACATTTATTTCTATATGGACTTAAATGAAAATCCTATGGACTGATCATTGTCACTTTATTCCACCTCACATGTTTATATCACTATTTATTTAGCGTGGCATTTGTTGTTTTTATATGTAGTTTGACGCAGTTTGTTCTGTTGTGTAATTGCCAGCTGCTTGTTTGTTTTCATATTTTTTTTTATTATTATCACTTTCACCTGCGCAGTTTCAAACTCCTTTTGCTGTATCTATATACATATATACACACACACACTCTGTATATATATATATAAATCTGTAGCTCTGGTCACTACTTGTGCGTTGAAAACCAACATGCTACAGGTCTATTGCTTGGATGAAGCTAACCTTTCTCTCAAATAGTTCCTATGATTTATATATGTGATTGTACTGCTGCTCTGCAGAATGTTCATATAATGGCCTTCAATTTTCTAAGGGAGTATATGACACTGTCATATCATATTTCCATGGTTGCAGAAACATATTTTTGCAGTTTTGCAGGGTATTTACTAGTTGATAGTTGACAGATATGCTTGCAACAGTTTGTGTTTAGATTGCTTCTTTTTTTTACAATGGCTCTATAGATGTACTGGTGAAATGTAATTGTAGCAAACTATTGCTAACAGTTCTTTTCAATGAATAAATAATTATGTTCTGAATATAACAAAACTCTGCAAAAAACAGAGGTCTACAAGACACGCTCTCAATGCATCTTCTTGTATTTCCCATTGTTCAAATGGGCCAGAAATGTTTAGACCAAGTGTTTATGTCAGGATAGCTGTCAGTGCTTTGGTAATTTTTCCTGCTTTGGCTCCTGTTGCCATAAAATACCTTCTTTAAAGAAGACCTGAATCTGTTTCCAAAAAGAGGAATGCAGAAGACAAAGGAATAGTCACTGGTATTGCCTGTGGTCTGATTCACTCCCCATTATCGATTTATTGTGTTTTCATTACATCTGTGTGTAGGCAGCCATCTTGGTAGAGGAGCTTTGATTTATTACATCAGAGCTGCCCACTGATGACTGTTGGACTTACAGTATGTCCCATTCAATTCTTTGGAATGTAAGTGCACAGGGTTAGGGAGCCCAGCACTAGCTTTTTACTGACAGTGTGGGAGGCCACAGCTGTCAGAGGAGGTAAGTAAGGACCTTGAAGGAACATGAATGGTATACTGTATTAAGAGGGTTGGTTGGGAGGGTGGAGGAGGCAGGGTAGTGGAATTTTTTTTTAATTATTTGTGTTTTAAGATTAATCCTGAGATTACAGCAGAACATCACCCAAAAAGGGATGTTCCACTTTTCCTCCCCCCCCCCCCCCTTTTCTCCCATAATTGGAATGTATTTTTTGGGGCAGAGGCCGGTACCAGATTTTGACAGGTACCCTCTCCCACTTCCGGTCAGATCGCCACAGCAACCTGAGCAGAAGTTAACCCCCCTCCTTCCCCCACAGTCTCTTGAGACACGTCACAGGTCCTAGGAGACTGTGGAACGAGGCGCAGCATGGCTCGCACATGTGCAGTAGGCAACGGGCTGAGAAGCCACAAGGAGTCACAGTTAAGATGCCGGTGCCAGCAAAGAGCCGAGTCGAGTGAGGAAATCGCTGGATCCTGGGACAGTTAAGTGTGTGTTTTTTTTAAAAGTCAGCAGTTACAGTATTTGTAGGTGCTGACTTTTACAATTTTGTTAACAGGGTTAAGCTCCTCTTTAAATTGTATGTGCATTAACACAACATGGAAAACAACTATCTATTTCCAGTAATATAACAGTGTAACTTTCACAGCAGCTAGCCAAGATTTCTTGAAAGAATTAGTGGGGGTTTCAGCCCACCAGTATCTGTCCAAAAACGTAAATTTTAGTATCTATTTGACTGTTTTGTATGCACTGTTGGGTAATTACTACTGAAAGTTTTAAACCGCCATTAACGGCAGTACAGAAATATACATGTATTACATCTATACAGGATATCCTCAATGCACAAATTATACCCCTGTGCTGAATTATGCAGCATTTTATAAATCCAGTGGAAGAGATTAATTGCCACACTTATAATGCTTCTTACAACATAGACCAAATAGGAATCAATGGAATGTTTTTGCCCAACAGTGTTTTTTTCTATTCACCACACACTGCCCAATTATTTCTGCACTTGTCAGAATCAGTGGTGTTAAATGACATGTACCCTTTGTTAATGGATACCTTTTAAGGAATGATAAATTCCTAGTTCAGTTTTTTATTATGAATTTCAGTCATGGAGCCTCCCTGCTTAACATTCAACATGTTATGAATTTAGCCAATAGTAGTTCGTTATTACTGCGTAAGTATTGATAATTGGTCTATTAAATCAATAATGGAATTAACTAAACAGTGCATATTAAGCTAAGGTAACCAAACTCATGAGTTCACTCTGCAAGAATCTTAGCAAGAGAATAAGACATCGTTTAAATTACGTGCTTTTCCTTGATTTTAAATTATGTGTTCCATTGTGTTTTATGTTACTATTGTTTGGCCCGGGCCATTGGGAAACCTAATTGAATGGAATTTTTAAGAGGTTTAGCATGAAAAGAAATGTGAATGGGGTTATAAAGTTTAACCCTTGCACGTGCTGCTACTCATGGCTTTACTTAAATGTTTTTCTTACACTAATCCAGAAACCACAAATACATGCTAACTAATCCTGAGCAGTTTTGTGACTGCATACATTTCCCTAACCAGCACACATTACCCTTAATTCACTATATCTGGTCTTCCACAGTACACAGAACAAGGAAATGCAATTATTTTAGTAAATATAAACTGCTAAATACCTTTTCCCATAAGAAGTATATAGCAGTGTCATGAATTCTATCAGTGTCCGGTTAAAGCTTGTAGGAGGAGTTTTCATTCTCCTTTGACTGTCCTATGAAGCTGCAGGACCCCTGACCCTCTGGAAAGTGCTGATTGGCCCTGTGCTGATCACATGCACCCTGCAAAAAAACAAAAAAAAAACTCTCTACAATACACACCAAACTGAGCATGTACAGAGTGACTCCAAAGGCTCTGTCTTATCAGGAAATGGATTGGGGACAGTGGAAGAAGTGGCAGATCAAAGAAGACAGGATCAGCCTTTTTACACATTGCAGAGGATTAACCTCTTAGGTTCCACAGTGAGTATAACAATCATGCTTTACTACATATACACACTGATTTTACTGTTGTGGGTTTAATAACACTTTAATGCAAACCACATCTGATTTTTACAACTTAGCCTGTGGCCTTTTACATTTCTATAAGCATTATGTAGCTTGTCTAATTCTCACCTGTAATATCCTTTTATTTTTCAATAGATACATTGTATACATTTTGCTCATGGTTAATGAATCTCACACACACACACACTGATACTTTGTGGGCTGAGGGCTAGGGATGAGTGAATCTGCATGGGTTTGATTTGAATCCTGCTTTGATTTAAGCTTCTGCTTAAATCTGGGAAAGCCAGACTTAACAATGAACACCACTGAAGTCTATGGGACTAAATCTTAGAACTAAATTCTAGCCATTTTCATGGCTAATAGCCAAGCTATTGTTCAAAAAACGTCATGGGGTGCTGGGTACGCTATGGGAAACATTAAAAATAATAAGAAGAAAATTGAATGCCGTACAGCAGGAAGAGGATCCTTTTAATATGACTTCATAGGAGACTCGGACAAAACACCAACTCAATTACCCACTTGAATCCTAAACTTGAAATTGGTACAGCCAGCATACTTCATGGAAAACTGAAGACTCTCAAATATATGCTATATTGTCAAAAGTATTGGGACACCTGACTTTACATGCACATGAAATTTAATGGGATCCCAGTCTTAGTCCACAGGGTTCAATATTGAGTTGACCCACCCTTTGCAGCTATAATGGCTTCAACCCTTTTGGGAAGGCTGTCTACAAGGTTTAGGAGTGTGTATATGGGAATGTTTGACCATCCTTCCAGAAGCGCATTTGTGAGGTCAGGCCTGGACGAGAAGCCCTGGTTTCCAATCTAAACTCGAATTCATCCTAAAGATGTTCTATCGGGTTGAGGTCAGTTCAGTCAAGTTCCTCCACCCCAAACTTGCTCATCTGTGTCTTTATGGACAGCAGCTAGTACAACTTCCCTGGGGAAGGAGGTCCATATTTATCCTGTTCTAACAGTAAAAGAACCCCTTCCTCAAACTAAGGTTAAACCTGCTTTCCTCTAACCTCAGATAGTGGCTGCACATCTATTTTTGTACATTGTGATAATGACCCCTCTTAAGCACCGTTTCTCCAGGGTGAATTACTGTAATCTGCACCCCCAGATCCTTTTCCATCACCGATTCTCCCAGGGGTGCCCTCCTTAATGTATATTTTGCATGTGTATTTTGAAACCCAAGTGCATCATTTTACATTTCTCAATATTGAATCTCATCTGCCATGTAGCTGACTTTTGTCAAGGTTTTTCTGTAAAATGCTAAATGTATTTTCCTGCATAATTTGGTATCATCCACAATCACTGAAATCAAGCTCTTGATTCATCAGCAATAAAGAAATTAAAGAGCATTGGCTGGGCACACAACTCACAGCTTTTGACCATTGAGAGAATGAGTGATTTATCACTACTCTTTGGACCCTTTCATGTAACCAGTATCCTATCCATGTACTGTACATACAATTTTCTCAACTCCAACAGACCTTATTTTATAGATTAAGCATTTATGAAGTACAGGATCAAATGCCTTCGCAAAATCTAGATAAACTACATCCATTGGACTTCCACCATCTAATTTCTCACTTACTTCCTCATAGAATGATAACACGTTGGTCTGACAAGAATGGACTTGATGGTTGTCCCTTATGATACCGTTATCACAGACAAATTTCCGAATAGAATTTACTACTCAGTCAAATACCTTGTATACTATTGATGTTAAAGCGGCGGTCCGCCCACCGCTGCAAAAATGTTATATTAGGCCACTTACCTGTCCTGGAGTCCAGCAACATCGGCACTGCAGCTGTCGGGTGCTGCCACTGCCATTGCGGGTAAGGGAACCCGGCAGTGTAGCCTTACGGCTTTGCGCTGTGGCTCCTGGAAGTGGGAACAGGAAACCTGTCAAATACAGGTATCCTTTCCCCCCTCCCCCAAAAGGTGCCAAATGTGGCACTGGAGGGGGGGGGGCAAATGAGCCGAAGTTCCACTTTTGGGTGGAACTCTGCTTTAGGCTGACTGTTTTTTAGTATCCTGGTAAACATTTAAATTATTTTTTGATATAGTTAGGTGTCTATTTATAAAACATTCATTGTGTGAGTTCTTCAATGTGAACATAGCTGTCATTAATAATTGCTGTAATGTGTTTAATGTGTTTATTTCCTATGATTATAAGCTCCATCTAGTGGCTATACAAGGGTTCCTCTAAATCAGGGGTCTCAAACTGGTGGCCCTCCAGTTGTTTCAAAACTACAAGTCCCATGAGGCATTGCAAGGCTGACAGTTACAAGCATGACTACCACAGGCAGAGGCATGATGGGACTTGTAGTTTTGCAACAGCTGGAGGGTCGCCAATTTGAGACCCCTGCTCTAAATTGTCAAGGTGGGGAGGTGGACAGAAGACATCATGATTTTGATCTCAGCCAATCAGTGAAAGCCTTGTATTAATTGCTAAAAATACAAAGTTTCTTCTAAATGATGGAGAAGCACACAGTACTGCTTACTGACTTAAACTAATGATACCACTGTATATTACAGCACCCACATTGATCTGTAATGGAAATAGTTAGTTTGGGCCATCTTGGCTCAATCAAACTATTTGAAGTGAAATGAAGTCTGGAATTATACTTTAGGCTCCATTCACACATGTATGACTCCAAAGTTGTGCTGACTTTGGAGTGCAACTTTGGTGCAACTTTGACACAACTTTGGATGGGTGCAACTTGGATACGACTTTTGCTTTCACCAGTGATAATGGACAACTGTTGCACACTAGTTGCATTGTATAACATTCAGGTACGACTTTCATGCAACTTCTGAGGGTTACATTAAAGTCTATGGCCCTCAAGTTGCATGAAAGTCGGACCAAAGTAGTGCATGAACTACTTTGAAGTTGCTGCAACTTTAAGTCATGCATATATGAATGGGCATCATTGGAAAACATGGGGAACGACTTGTCATGCAACTTTGATGTCCAAGTGTGACTCGAGCCTTAAAGCGTTTGTTAACTCCCCCCAAAAAACTGATCCTGTTCCTTTAAAGAATGTTATACAGCACAGCACTTGTGCTATGTCATTTGGCCCCCTGGCCCCATGTATACCCTAAAATACCTGGCTGATCCTGCCTGGCTATACCCCCTCCTGCAAACAGACCACAATATCAGCCCAGAGCCCTGACATTGTGGTCTATTTGCGTGATTCCGTTAGCCACAGATCTCCTGTCTGCAGCTTTCCCTGCGTCTGTGTCCTCTGTCTTCGAGGGTACGAGCAGGTGGGCACGATGAAGTCCAGTGAGAGCGTCAATCTCCATTGCAGCTGGCAGCACTAAACTCTTCCTGTGGAACCGTGTGAAGCAAAGCTGGCGTCCTGTCTACCAGGGATCTTCTGGCTCTTGGGCGGGAACCAGAACGAGGTCTGATATGCAGTCAGTGGGTCTCAGGAGAGGGCTGGAGCGCAGCGTGTGGCAGGATGATGTCACAGACATGATGCGACGCGTTTCAGAGCGTGCACAGTGGAGAGATGATGACACCGCATGCTCATTTTTTCAAGCTGTGTTCCAGACCTCATTCTGGTTCCCGCCCAAGAACCGGAACATCCCTGGTGGACAGGATGCCGGCTTTGCTTCACATGGTTCCATAGGAAGAGTTTAGTGCTTCCAGATGCAACGGAGATTGACGCTCTCACTGGACTTCATCGTGCCTCTATAAAGATACTTCTATGTGAGCTTTTTAATATATAGAAGACAAATCAGCGCAATAATATACCTATATTAAAAAAATATAGCAACTGAACATCAAGGGTCAAAATTCAAATCCCTGAGCAGAAAACATATAAAGAACAGTGCAGCGGTTATAAAAAAATAATAAAAAATGTCCATAAATCAATTAAAAACAACCCATAGTGTCTTCAGTGATGGACTAAAGATATTTCATGCAGGTGACTTTGTGGGAAAATCAGACCTCCACCAATGATAAAGATGGCAGCTCACCTCACTAAATGGACCCTTTCGTTACAGAGGGTCTGCCACACATTCACACAGGGTATCAAATGGTAAATCCACAAATATTTCCTAGGGATCTTCTTATGGTTGGATAAATCAATCAACGATCTTCACTCCAAAGCCACATATATCATAAAAATGAAAAGCAACACATAGTGCTCTCTGCATATATATACAATTTATTACAAATAAAATCAATGGAATAAAACTCACAAACAAGGCACTTATATCCAAGTGCTCGGAATAACAGCATGTGTGTAAACAGACAGTGGTGGCTGCGGGTGAAGTCACGTGCGTCCGTCTGTACGCGTTACGTCCCTATGGGCGGGGCTTCATCAGCGGAACTTTGGGGAGATTTTTAATACACTTTGTTTATTAAATCTATACCTATTTTTCTTTTTCCAATTTCCATATGTTTTGTAATTTGCTTCAACTCTCCCTGCAGGGCTGCCCTGGAACCTAAAGACTGTCATCTCACATTAGAGTGATAAAGCTTAAAGGACTTTTGTATGGACTTACATTTACATTTATATACTACAGTTTGCGCCACTACCCTCTGTATTTTCCTGCATTATGAAGCCTGAAAAAAAGTGTTTGCAGACTTATTTCATAAATGCTAGCTACAATATATTTTGGATAGAGTTTATGTGCAAATCATACTACTCAGCGCATAACACCTGCCAACGTTCCATTGTATTTAAAAGTTTTATTCAATATTAAAATGTTAATGTATACAGTGGAGTTTTTAAAGCACCTGCAGATGAAACAATACATTGAAATAAAATAATATACGGTTGTGAACTTGACCATTCAACAAAAGCTAGAATAAAAACTGATTATTTTAGTAAATTTGCATTTTTCAATATTTATCTGCAAGAATAGAAATGTTTTTTTTTTTCTGTTTTATATCTATGTATTTACCTCTTTTATAAAAAGTCAATTATATAGTAAATTAAAGAAGACGGGATACAGTGGATACTAAATGAATAGATTTTGTTTGTTTTTTCTTATCTTTAATTTTAAATTCAATTGCTTACTGTGAACCATTTTTAGCATATTACCGTACTATAGATTGGATGAAACTGTGATTGTTGAATACATGGATTACATGATGTTTTAAGTAAGGCACTAATCATTAACTTTCTGCAAAGTGTGGAGCAAAAGAAAGTGGAATTTGTGAGGTTGCTGGTCCATATGGCCTGCAGGGAGTTAATCTTCTTCTTGATCAGCAGGTAGCTTGAGCCAGGCTGTCTGTTTGGGCTGCTAGTAACAGAGAGGCAGATCAGTTAACAGCAGGGAAGAGGATAAACCAAGGCTCAAATACAGTCAGGAATGTAGCAGGAAATTATTTTAGAAAATATGCTGCAAGGCATATTGCAAACAACGAATGCAGATTTAAATATCCTACACATGGAGCAGCAGGTTGTTTACTATTTTGGCAAATTAACACTTAAACAAAGGGGAGGAGTTACATTGGATTTATATGATTATTAAGGATCTTACACCATTGATCTCTTTTGTTTCAAATGGATTCACTTCTTAGAAACAAGTGAATGTAAAGAGGGACCACTTGTAAAAACAGGGCTTGGTGGGTATGGATGTTAAGGCTAATGGAGATAGATTAAGACACACTCATACTTCACAACTGTCATTATCTTTTATAAGTTTTCAATATATCTATAGCTCAAACTTTCTTTTTAATAGCAGGAAGGGTTAGAAGCTCTGTCAGTTTTACACTATTAGGAGTATCCCCTCTTGGCAGACTCCCAATCTTTATTTGTCCTGGGGAAAATTCACTTTCTGAACTGAACGCTCTTCTTTCTGAACTTCGAGGTCACACTCTAGTTTCGTCTACTCATCTGTGAGCCAGATCACCTGCCTCCCCTGACTACACGTCCCTGATACAGTGCCTTGAAAAGGTATTCACACCCCTTGAAATTTTCCACATTTTGTCATGTTATAACCAAAAACGTAAATGTATTTTATTGGGATTTTATGTGATAGACCAATACAAAGTGGCACATAATTGTAAAGTGGAGGGAAAATTATAAATGGTTTTCAATTTTTTTTTACAAATACATTTCTGTAAAGTGTGACATGTATTTGTATTCGGCCCCCCTGAGTCAATACTTTGTAGAACCACCTTTCACTGCAATTACAGCTGCAAGTCCTTTTAAAGCGGGACTGTACTGAAAAAAAAAAAAATTTTAAAAGCCAGCAGCTACAAATACTGCAGCTGCTGACTTTTAAAAAAATGGACACTTACCTGTCCCTGGTTCCAGCGGTGTCGGCAGCAGAGGCCGATCGCTCGCTCGGCTCTCTGCTGTAGCCGGCGCCATTCTCGGTGAGGGAATCAGGAAGTGGCTTCACTTCCCGATTCCCTACTGCGCATGCGCAAGTCGCGCGGCGCAATGAGAATCTTCAGCGCTGTCTGCTGGGACACGTGTGTGTCCCGGCAGACAGCGCGCCGGGACAGGAACTTGCGTAAACTCCCACGGGAGTTTATGCCGGAAGTGGGTGCAGATACCTGTCTTAGACAGGTATCTGCACCCCCCTCCCCCCTGAAAGGTGCCAAATGTGACACCGGAGGGGGGGAGGGTTCCGAAAAGCGGGAGTTCCACTTTAGGGTGGAATCCCGCTTTAAGTATGTCTCTACCAGCTTTGCACATCCAGAAAGTGAAATTTTTGCCCATTATTCTTTGCAAAATAGCTCAAGCTCTGTCACATTGGATGGAGAACGTCTGTGAATAGCAATTTTCAAGTCTTGCCACAGATTCTCAATTGGATTTAGGTCTGGACTTTAACTGGGCCATTCTAATACGTGAATATGCTTTGATCTAAACCTTTCCATTGTAGCTCTGGCTGTATGTTTAGGGTCGTGGTCCTGCTGGAAGAAGAACCTTTGCCCCAGTCTCAAGTCTTTTGCAGACTCTAATGCCGCGTACACAGGGTCGGAATTCTCATCGGAAAAAGCTCAGTTTCTTGTGGGAATTCCGTCGGAATTTCACTTAAACTGTCTTGCCTACACACGGTCACACCGAATTCCGACGATCAATAACACCGCGGCATAAAACACGTTCAACGGCACTATAAAAGGGAAGTTTAATACTTCTGAGCATGCGTCAAATTGTTTCCGAGCATGCGTCGGAATTTTGCATGTAGGAATTGCATACACAAGATCGGAAAATCCGATAGAAAGGTTTTCCGTCTGAAAAATTAAGAACAGGTTCTCAATCCAAAGTCCTTCAGGAAATTCCGACAGAAAAAGACCGATGGGCACGGTTGGAAAATCCAATGAAAAGCTCCCATCGGACTGTTTCCATCGGAAATTCCGACCGTGTGTATGCGACATTACAGGTTTTCTTCTAAGATTGCCCTGTATTTGGCTACATCCATCTTCCATCAACTCTGACCAACTTCCCTGTCCCTGCTGAAGAAAAGCATTCCCACAACATGATGCTGCCACCACCATGTTTCACGGTGGGGATGGTGTGTTCAGGGTGATGTGCAGTGTTAGTTTTTTGCCACACATAGCGTTTTGCTTTTAGGCCAAAAAGTTCAATTTTGGTCACATCGGCCAGAGCACCTTCTTCCAGATGTTTGCTGTGTCCCCCACATGGCTTCTCGCAAACTGCAAATGGGACTTCTTATTGCTTTTTTTCAACAATGGCTTTCTCCTTGCCACTCTTCCATAAAGGCCAGATTTGTGGACTGCATGACTAATAGTTGTCCTGTAGACAGATTCTCCTACCTGAGCTGTAGATCTCTGCAGCTTCTCCAGTTACCATGGACCTCTTGGCTGCTTCTCTGATTAATGCTTTCCTCGCCCAGCCTGTCAGTTTAGGTGGACGGCCATGTCTTGGTAGGTTTGCTACATGATTGAACATGAAGAAGTGGTCCGTGAGATGTTAAAAGCTTGGGATATTTTTTTATAACCTAACCCTGCTTTAAACTTCTCTACAACTTTATCCCTGACCTGTCTGGTGTGTTACCTGGCCTTCATGATGCTGTTTGCACTAAGGTTCTCTAACAAATCTCTGAGGGCTTCACAGAACATCTGTATTTATACTGAGATTAAATTACACACAGGTGGACTCTATTTCTGAATTAGGTGACTTCTGAAGGCAATTGGTTCCACTAGATTTTAGTTAGGGGTATCAGACTAAAGGGGGCTGAATACAAATGCGTGCCACACTTTTCAGATATACACTGAGCAAAATTTTAAAAGCAACACTTTTGTTTGCCCCTATTTATCATTATCATCATCGAATGTGAGCATTTGCCCTCTCAAGTTGGTTACGACGAACTGCAGTCAGGTCGAGACCCCGATGAGGATGACGAGTATGCAGATGAGTTTCCCTGAGACGGTTTCTGACAGTTTGTGCAGAAATTCTTTGGTTATGCAAACCGATTGTTGTCCGGGTGGCTGGTCTCAGATGATCTTGGAAGTGAAGATGCTGGATGTGGAGGTCCTGGGCTGGTGTGGTTACACGTGTTCTGCGGTTGTGAGGCCGGTTGGATTTACTGCCAAATTTTCTGAAACACCTTTGGAGACGGCTTACGGTAGAGAAATGAACATTCAATTTAAGGGCAACAGCTCTGGTGGACATTCCTGCAGTCAGCATGCCAATTGCACGCTCCCTCAAAACTTGCGACACTGTGGCATTGTGCTGTGTGATAAAACTGCTTATTTTGCCTTTTATTGTGGCCAGCCTAAGGCACACCTGTGCAATAATCATGCTGTCTAATCAGCATCTTGATATGCCACACCTGTGAGTTGGATGGATTATCTGGGCAAAGGAGAAGTGCTCACTATCACAGATTTAAACAGATTTGTGAACAACATTTTTGAGAAATAGGCCTTTTGAGTACATAGAAAAAGTTGTAGATCTTTGAGTTCAGCTCATGACTAATAGGAGCAAACACAAAAGTGTTGCGTTTATAATTTTGCTTAGTGTATATTTGTAAAAAATGTGGAAAACCCAATTTATCATTTTCCTTCCACTTCACAACTGTGTTCCACTTTGCATTGGTCTATCACATAAAATCCCAATAAAATACATTTACATTTTTGGTTGTAACATGACAAAATTTAGAAAATGTTAAGGGGTATGAATACTTTTTCAAGGCACTGTAGGTTTCTGCAAATTAAATAACATTAGTATAATGCTTTTTTGGTGCATTCATAAATTCAAAAAACAAGTTATACAGCAACAGGTTAAAATATACAGCAGTTTTAGTAAATTAGGTATAATATGCTGTAATTCATTATATAGTTTAACATATCATTAATACATGATAATATACCTCATTGGTAAAAACAATAATATAAATTGTGACATCTCGACCCATGAACCTATGCAAGCCGCAAAAAAATAAAACTTAGGGCAGCTATGACTTGCATTAGTACATGCAAAAGAAAAAGTTTCATAAGAATAACTTTAGAACAAACAAATATTAAAATGAATATTAAAAATGCCACCTCCCATGTGGCATTACTAGTTGATCAACTAGGGTTCAGCTATTCTTGTTCTCAATTTGGCAAACCTGAATTTAGAGGTGAATCCTATTGAAGTCTATACTGGAAGGTGGGCACTGCCATGGGGCAGATGTACTTATGCAAAAAATAATGTTTTGACAACACAGGATTTATGGTGGTGGAGAAGAACACAGTATACATTTACATGTGTTGAATGGACTTGATATATTTTTTCAAAGCACTGTACAGTTCACCATTAGGAATTATGTGTTTAATATATTATTATTTATGTATTAGTCTTTTTGCATGAATAGGTTGGGTGCAATTGGGTTGGGTTGGCAATTGCATTGGGTTGGGTATATATTGTGCATATTTTTACATGGATTAACACCCCCATTATTTTTTATTGATCAAAAAAAATGTTTGCAATACTGTACAGCGGGGAAAATGTTTTTCCATGTGGCTTTGAAGACAACTTTGAAAACACACACATCATTAAAGCACCTTAAGGCTATATGTAATGCTATGAAATAGCATGATTTTCATGGAAATTATCAGGGAAAGGGTACACTGGAAGTGCATATTTGGCCGTGGAATTGATTGTTTTTTTTTTTTTTTTTTCACAATTAACTTGGTGAGCTGGTATGCTTGGTGAGCTGGTAAGCTTGGTGAGCTGGTAAGCTTCAATATATTACATTTTTGGTTTTGGGTTAAATACTGCTTTAATGAGAACTTTCTTATGGACCTTCTTTCATCTGGACAAAGCAAGTTTATTAGCTTTTGATTAAAAAACATATATTATATATTTTATGAAAACAATAACTGCTTTTGGGGTACTGCTGCTATATGCTATATGTGAGCCAAGCTAATTGCGCAAATTTTTTTTATTTTGTGGCCAAATATGCACTGCCATTCTAATCTTACACGGATAATTTCTTTTGCTATTTCATAACACTACATAGAGCTTTAAGGTGCTTTAACTAAAAAAGTAACTAAAATTGATACTTACATATATACATTCAGACTTAAAACTTTGTGGTTGTCAGTTGCACATGCATTTTTCTGATCAGTGGTGCTACATTGATTTTTATATAGGAAAATGCTCCGTGTATTGTGTGCAGTGTTGGTCATCTTACTTTAAAAAAGTAATTAGTTAAGTTACAAATTACTTCTCCCAAAAAGTAATTGCGTTAGTAACTCAGTTACTACATTGGAAAAGTAATTAGTTACGCAGCAAAGTAACTGTGACTTTTTTTTAAATATTCTATACGTGTAACTAAGGGGCGGGTCTAGTATTACTGTAACCAAGGGGCGCATTTATTATTATTGTTATATATCGTGTAACCAAGGGGCTGCTTTATTATTACTCTAACCAAGGGGCAGATCTGTTATAGCGTGTAAGCAAGGGGCAGGTCTATTATTATTATTATATCGTGTAAGGGGCGGGTCTATTTTTATATCGTGTAAGGGGCAGGTCTATTTTTTATTATATCGTGTAAGGGGCGGAATCGCTACAGAAGAGGGCAAATGTTAAATTAATGGGCAGAGCTTGATATATAACAATAATAAATGCGCCCCTTGGTTACAGTAATACTAGACCCGCCCCTTAGTTACAAGATAGACGCCCCTTGCAGAGTAGCACGAGCATCGGGCGCGTACGGCATTGCCTCGTACAATTACATGTTAACTGCGCCCGCGCGGTGCAGAGTTCACTCAGAGCTGTTTAGGTTCGGCAATTTTCGGAAAGCTCCGTAGTCCTTTGTACTGCGCAAGCGCTGCACCTGCGCAGTACAGGGGGTCCTTATCCGGCGGGGGAACTGTTTTGGCAGGACACCAGAATTACACTACTGCCATCTAGTGGCAGTAGATGTAATTGAGGTAACTCTGCCCAAGTAATGGGAACTGCGTTACCATGAGGGGAAAAGTAATCAGTTATATTACTCGTTACCCTCTAAAGTAACTGCGTTAGGTAACTCAGTTTATTTTTAACTCAGTTACTTACATCACTGATTGTGTGTGTTACAAAACAAAAACATCACCCAACAAGAAATATGTACCCAGCCATGGATTTACGATCTGAAGGAACTGGGGAACATAGATTATATTACATCTGATCTGTGAGCAATGCAGTGATTCTAAATTGTATGCAATTTTTTATTCCACTAAAGCGGTTGTAAAATGTGTATGTTGTAAAAAAAAAAAAAAACACCTGCAAGGCAATGGCATAATGTGCTAGTATGCACTCACCTTGGAACGAAGCCCACAAGCTCTGTATTGTCACCACTGAGAGGGCTGACATCTTCCCCTGGTCTTTCTTCCGTGCTCGTGCGCTCTGGCTATGTGATTGGCCAGAGCCGCGATGACACCACTTCAGCGCATGCAGGGTGAATATCTCCTAAATGGTGCCCTCAGTATAGGCTTACCTGTAGGTAAAAATGACCAAGCAGGGTTTATTACCACTTTAAGTCATCTGTTTAACCTAAACAGAGGAAGTCTATTATGAATGTGGACTTAATTGATTTGCTAACATTGGAGAGTGCAAAACCTGGTGCAGCTGGTAGCCAATCAGCTTCTAACTTCAGCTTGTTCAATTAAACTTTAGCCAAAAAAACCTGAAAGCTTATTGGTTTCTATGCAGTGCTGCACCAGATTTTGCACTCTAGTTTTAGTAACTCAACCCCTTAAAGGGGTTGTAAACCCTCATGTTTTTTCACCTTAATGCATCCTATGCATTAAGGTAAAACAATTTCTGACACTGACCAGCCCCCCAGCCTCCCCCATTTTACTCACCTGAGCCCGTTCGTTCCCACAGCATAGACGCGCTCTACCTCTCTCCCGTTGTCTCGTTTCTTGATTGGATAAATTGATAGCAGCGCAGCCATTGGCTCCCGCTGCTGTCAATCAAATTCAATGACATGGGTGCCGGGGGGCAGGGCCGAGTCTGGCACTCTGTGTCTATGGGCGCAAAAGCCGGACTCGGGAGTGTGCCTGCATGGTAACCCCCAGGGAGAGCGCTTTTCCTAGGGGGTTTACCGATGCGAGGAAGAGCTGATAGCGCCGCCGGGGGACCCCAGAACAGGTGGATCGGAGGTCACTCTGTGCTAAATGAACTGCACAGTGGAGGTAAGTATGACATGTTTGTTATTTTAAAAAAAATTAAAAAACAAGGGTTTACAACCCCTTTAATGTCATATTAGCAATTACATCATATTCTGTTACATTGAGGAAAATACAAACAAACAGATCAATATTCCACTTGTTGATCAATATCTGGGCTAGTGTTTAATCTTGGTAGTAGTATTGCCAAGTAGGTAATGGGTGTTTTTATTACAGATTGAATTATTTGTCTATTCTAATCAAAGGTGTACTTTTACATAGCATTTTCCTCTTCATGTTTTTATGCAAGTTATAATGACTCCAGATTATATATTTTTTCCTTTGTTGATAGTACAATGGTTATCAAGGTACTCACAAAAAAAAACACTAATATATGGTAGATAATAATAATAACGAACACAGCAAAGTATAATATTATTGTAAATCAACATTACCTAATGTGAAATATATATAAAATTTTGTGTCTAATAAAAAAAATTATTATGGTTGAACGTATAAAGAAGATATAAGGATCGTAAAAAGAATAAAGTGGTTTTACATTTGTAAAAGGATTCTTATCCCTCTCAAATTCATAAAATAAGGGTTTGTGTATTTACACTATCATAGTTTAGATTGCTCGTAATATTCCTAATTATGCCTGTTCTGGAACTGTCAAACTTTTGCTAGCAGAAATAAATCAAATAGTTAAATAAATCAAAATATTGAAAAGTAAAGACTGGGAAATGCAAAAAGAATGGTTCAAATAAAAATACTTTTGTATCTGTTTTGTAATATATTACATAAAAAATCTACTAGCTCATATATATTACCTATTGCAAACATTATGTATTATAGAACTCAGAAATAATAAATGGTGTCATGCCATAGCAATTGGAAATTAATTGCAAAACCTAGGGGTGCAGTAATGTTAGCTGCTGATGTAGACCTTCTATATATGTAGTGCAGAATCCATGTATATATTTATTTCTACCTTTAATGGTATATGTGTCCCATGTTTGGAATTCACCTGCCGATATTCTAGCTATTACGCTCAGAAGGGTTGGTGTCTCTGCTCAAATTACAACAAGGTGGTTCATTGTTTATGTGAATACAGTTAACAATCAAATTAGAGCACAAAGGCAATTCAGAGAGGCCACCCAATTGTTCATTAGTGGTTCCATTTTATTGAGAAATGTTTTGTTTCGCTGTAGTTTCACTCTAGAAACTGGCTTTTTAACACTTTCCTGGTCTTGTTCTAATTGTGATGCACCACGGTCATAACACTAATTTACTAAAGCAATAATGTACATTCAATAAATTGTGTGAATATTTAGATTGAATACTGAATTATGTGCTGATGAAATAAGTAAAACAGGAATTTGCTTTTCACATGATTCGATTCAATTGAATAAACAAGCAATTTACTGAATGGACCTCTCAAAAAAAAAAAAACCCTATGACAGTGGCGGCCCATCCATTAGGGACGCCCAAGCACTGCCCCCTCTATCCACACCCCCATGACCTATACACGGCCGCCACCCCTATTCATGCGTTCGACCCCTTTTAGGATGCTGGGTGCATGAATTACAGTGATGGAGGTGTTTTTTTTAAACACCTGATTAGAGCCAAAGGCTCTAATAGGCTTCAAAATAGGGTGGGCTCGTGGCGCAAAGCATTGTGCCCCCATGACCAGCTCCCAGCAGGACCAACAGGTCCGCAGCCAGCTCCCAGCAGAACCCACAGGTCCGCAGCCAGCTCCCAGCTACCTGTGGGTCCTGCAGGCCACGGACCTGTGGGTCCTGCAGGCCACGGACCTGTGGGTCCTGCTGGCCACTGACCTGTGGTTCCTGGTGGCCGCTGACCTCACCAGGTGACACCAACCCTAGTAATGCCACTGCTTGTGTGTGTCTCACACACTGCACAAGCTTTGGTCTGAAATGCCCGGCAGCACTGTAACAAAGTCCCGCCTCCTGTGAGATAGACGGAACACTGATCCAACGCAGTAAAATTGAATCAGTGTGATGTGTATCATTGAAGCCGTGAGCTGGTCTAGGAGGCTGGACTTTGTTACCGTGGCCTCCCGGGAGATTCAAATCCAAGCTCCGTGACAGCAGGAGATCGTCGCCACTCTGTGTGACCCAGGTGCACTGAGGGGTTGCAATTGGTGGGCACTGGTAGGCTGCAATTGGTGGGCACTGGTAGGCTGCATTTGGTTTGCACTGGTAGGCTGCATTTTATGCATTGATATCTTGTATCATGTCCGCAGTCTCTGACCATCTCTTGTATCATGTCTGCAGTCTCTGACCATCTCTTGTTTCATGTCTGCGGTCTCTGACCAATCTTGATTGTATTATGTCTGCTGTCACTGGCCATCTCCTGTAGCATGTTTGCAGTCTCCGACCATTTCCTGTATCATGTCTGCAGTCTCTGTCCATCTCTTGTATCATGTCTGGAGTCTCTGACCATCTCTTGTATCATGTCTGGAGTCTCTGTCCATCTCTTGTATCATGTCTGCAGTTTCTGATCATCTCTTGTATCATGTCTGGAGTCTCTGTCCATCCCTTGTATCATGTCTGGAGTCTCTGACCATCTCTTGTATCATGTCTGGAGTCTCTATCCATCTCTTGTATCATGTTTCCAATCTCTGACCATCCTCTGTACTATGTCTGCAGTCTCTGACCATCTCTTGTATCATTTCTGCAGTCTCTGATCATCTCTTGTATCATGTCAGCAATCTCTGACCATCTCCTGTACTATGTCTGCAGTCTCTGACCATCTCCTGTAGTGTGTTTGCAATCTATGACCATCTCTTGTATCATGGCTGCAGTCTCTGACCGCCTCCTGTAGTATGTCTGGAGGCTCTTTCTACCGGACTCTCTAACAGAAGCACTCTCTGTGTCCATCAGAGAGACCCCCCTTCAGGTCCCATTAGTGTACTCTCTTCCAGTAATTTGTTTGTTAAGAGATCATGGGAGGATCCCAGGGTAATTAAGACTCCTTAGAGGAGCATCTCTGTGTTTGAGTCGTTGCCATAGAAACATTTGTAACAGGGAGGAATTAGTAAGATGACCACACCCATGTGGGGGCGTCAGAAATATTTCTGCACCCAGGCTTCGGTGACCCTAGGATCGGCCCTGCAGATCCATACTCACCGTGGGCAGAAACAGATCCTTCCTGGTGTGTCTCCCTTCTAGTCAGCTCTGCAGGACATCTGGGTTGCAGCTTTACTCAGATTAAGCCCTCAGGTCATCCACCTGAGGCCGCATGGCAGCCTGTGCAGAAGAGGGGCAGCTGCCCCCTCCCTCCGGAACCCCGCTCTCTAGCCGAAGACTCTGAACACATGTGCCCTGGCATATATACAATCACTCAGAGGCACTTTCCTCTGCCAATGGCCAGGGCTGTAACTGTGCCTGTGCTCTCATTTGTCAGGTTTCCTCACACTGTCCAATATGCCCATCCTATTGGACCAGTGTGAAACATTTAGGCAACCTGCCCAGCACCTGAGCACCATGAGCAGACCCTATCAATGGATCCCTGCTCCCTTGTAGGCAGAAATCATCTACATTTACAGCTTGGAGGACAACAAAGCCCAGCCATCCATACAAGCGCTAGCGACTTCTGTCATGGGAGTCCATATCATCTGGTGAGTGGGAGGGCACAAAGGAGGGGAGCACAGATTGTACGGAACAAACTGTTTCATCACTTGGCACTTTAATTTTGCACAATGAAAATCTGCACTATGAAGATTGTGGAAACATATGAACTTTATGTGGACTTTATTTAATTCATCCATTGTAATTTTGAATTGCACTTGATTTATCAGCTGGAATTTGGTTACACAATGCTAGTTGTGATATAGATAAGGTTGGGTAGTGCTCTTACATTGATTTCACATTAAAGGCTCAGCCACCTTTAAGAGCAGCAACCTATCAATTTTATTTTTTTCACACAATTTGAAATATTCTTTGCATATATTTATCAAATTATTCATCCTGTATTGCAGGAGTATATATTGGTGTATCAGTATACACATTTATATACCTATTAATCCTTTGCCAATTCTTAGATGTGATGGCTGCATTCGTTTCCTTTTTTGGCTCTTTTTTGTTTTTTTTTTGTCAGCCAAGAATTGTCTGCTCGGCTCCTTTGATTTTCAGATTGAATGATGTTGGGCAGTAAGGAGCCAACAGGACCACCCACTGCTCAAATACAATTAGTGTATGATCAACCAAACACTACCATCTTCCCAGATTTAAAAGGAATAGTCAGCGCTAGGGGAAAAAAAGATAATTTATGCAGCTAGCAAGTAGGGTAATGTGGTCATCCATCCAAGTACTGACCAGGTCCAACCCTGCTTAGCTTCCAAGAGCAGACATATGCAATACTTAGGCAGCTAGCAAGTAAGGTAAGTATACAAATCCCAAAATCCAATGTCCAAATTGTCCACCACAATATAGCAGTCCTGCTATAAGTCACTAATCGCCGACATTACTAGTAAAAAAAAATAAATAAATAAAATATCCCATAGTTTGTAGAGGCTATAACATTTGCGCAAACCAATCAATATGTGCTTATTGGGAATTTTTTTTTTACCAAAAATATGTTGCAGAATACATATTGGCCTCAATTGATGAAGAAATCTTTTTTTTTTTTTTTTTTTTTTTTTTATTGGATATGTTTTTTAGCCAAAAGTAAAAAATGTGTATAGCTTTTTTGTTTATAGCGCAAAAAATTTAAAACGCAGAGGTGCTCAAATACCACCAAAAGAAAGCTCTATATGTGTGAAAAAGGGACATAAATTGTATTTGGGTACAACATCAAACGACTTTGCAAATGTCAGTTAAAGTGATGCAGTGCCGTATCGCAAAAAATGGCCTGGTCAGAAGGGGGGGGGGGGTAAATGTTACGGAGGTCAAGTGTTTAAACTACTATTTGCCCTGCCCCTCATGTAATGGAGATAACGAGATATAGACAAGCTTGCAGTGCATATAAGGAGAGCAGCCTAGGGTGACATCCATGGCTCTGTCCATAGATACAGTGGAGGAGTTAGGTAGCCACCTAGGTACAGGAAGTGTGTTATTTGCAGGATTACCAAGTGTTTTGCCTGCGTTTATCTATTAAGTTCTTGTGGTAAGACCAAGGAAGACTAGACTTCTGAAGTGTATTAATGCTTTACTAAACAGGGAAAAATCTGCACATACAAACTGTAGGATGAACAATACAATACAACTTATAGCTTCACATATAAGCATGTATAATATGTACACATTAAGTAAACTAAACAATTACTCAACTTAGGGGTCAAGATGTCCTCCATGGTCCTTTGCTCAGTCCAACTCACAAAAGCGTCTCCAACGTTCTCCAGTTCCTGGAAGCCATGTGTTTTCTCTTTGTCCTCCAAACACCAACTGTCCCTCTCTCCCAAAACACATGTCTCTTTCAAACCCTCTCCATGCCTCCCCCACCCACTTCCTGTAAACACCAACTTCCTCTGCTCATCTTCTATCTGGTTTATTTACATATCAATGGAGGTGGAAGAGGCCTTTGTAGACATATGCTGTTACTAAATCTAAAACTCTATATTATTGCAATAAAGTCACTATACAAATGCCCATAGCAACACATACCACCTCTTGACTTTATAGGATAATATAGGAAACTTCTTCAAGCCTTTTGTCCAGGAAAGGGCAAAATAAACCCCCCCGTATAAATGGGAGGAACAAATTCCCTTTCGACCCCCATCTTGTGGGCGGTCAGACGATTGGTTTGTCCCTGGAAGGCTGACTTTTGAGCAGGGTTAACAATGTCTTTTGGCAGTTTGTAAAGAAAGTCCCAGATGAAAAGTCTCTTTTCTTCTTGGTCATAAGGAAAATGCTCAGATGGAAGTCCACTCCAATTCAGCCACCTTTTCTCAGGCTCTCTTCTGGTCTGTCTCCTCCTATCCAGTATGGTCATCTGCTCTGCCTGCTCCACCTCTCGATGCTCAATACCTGAAAAGAGTAAGAGACAAAGCAGATTATATGTTCCTTCCAACTGTGCCTAAAAACATAGCTCACTGCTCACATTTCTCTATCTGCCCATTTCTAACTGCAAAACTATTGTAGGGTGCCCACTGTTGCCTTGAAATACTTTCACGGAAAGGCATTGACTTCCAACGTAACGAATAAACTTGCATGTCTCTCCGTGCTGTCCTGGGAAGCACACAAGCTTGCTGTTGTTCAGCCTTCACAGCATGGCACATTTTTGCAAAATGCCCCATTTTATGGCAACAGAAACACTTAATGTGACTGAATCTACCATTCCCAACCATTTGCTTCCACTTCTTAAACAATGTTGGTGTAGGAATCCCATCTATTTCCTCTCTAGGGACCCCCACCTTAAGTAAATCAATCCACATGTGTCTCCTGGAGATCATAGGCCTTGCCTTCCTTGTATCTGACTCAGCTCGGTCATTTGAGCTGATCAAATCCTCTGCTTCCCGGTTATGAGAAGTAACAGTGGCACATGTCCTACTTCTGCTTGCAGGCCTTGGGCCTTTGTCCTTTGTTAGGGCATCATTAGACTTGGTCATGAGGGCTGCACACCGCTCATTCAAATCTTCAGCTCGGCCTACAGGGGTTTGAACACACTTCAAAGCCACTGCAGGTTTAACTTTGATTACCCTCCTTTCTAAATCTTTTCCCTTGCTTGCAGTTTCTTCCAAACACTTGGATGCCACTGCAAGCTGCTCCTTCAGTAAATCTCTTTCTAATTCCGCCTTTTCCCTCTTTTCAGATTCAATATGTAGAGCATGCAGGAAGTGCAAACCAAACACAGCAACTGCCCGCATCTCTCCCTTACTGAACCCAAAACTTTTGAGACTAAAATCTGAGGAAAGATCACAGACTCCATCCCCCCAAGCTCTGTTCAAAGGAGACGCATATCTAGCTAGCTCCTTTGCAACAGGCATCCACTGACTATTTCTGGCCCAGATAGGAAGGGTGCACGCCTTCAAGTCCTCCTGGACACCAGAAATCTTTGCAGCCTTCCTCCTCCTAAACAGTGTACGCAGCATTTTTTCCCCCAGCACAAGCAACAAAACACACAATATAAAACAGGTCTGCTTCAGTTGAAATTTTAGCAAAAATCACGGCCGAGCCCCCAAATGTTATGCCTGCGTTTATCTATTAGGTTCTTGTGTTAAAACCAAGGAAGACTAGACTTCTGAAGTGTATCAATGCTTTACTAAACAGGGAAAAATCTGCACATACAAACTGTAGGATGAACAATACAATACATCACAACTTATAGCTTCACATATAAGCATGTATAATATGTACACATTAGGTAAACTAAACAATTACTCAACTTAGGGGTTAAGATGTCCTTCATAGTTCCTTGTTCTCACAAACGCGTCTCCAACGTTATCCAGTTCCTCAAAGCCATCTTGTCCTTTGTCCTTCCAAACACCACTGTCCCTCTGTCCCAAAACACATGTCTCCTTCAAACCCTCTCCATGCCCCTCCCCCCACTTCCTGCAAACACCAACTCATCTTCAATACCTGGCTATCTGGTTTATTTACATATCAATGGAGGGGGAAGAGGCCTTCTGTGGACATGCTGTTACTAAATCTAAAACTCTATATTATTTCAATAAAGTCACTATACAAATGCCCATAGCAACACACCAAGGTAGAAAACACCTTACACCAAGGACTAGTAAGCTGAAATATATTACATTTTTGTTTTTGTGTTTACACACACTTTAAAGGGGAGGGCCAGCTGGAAATTTTTTTAAAAGTCAGCAGCTACAAACTTTGTAGCTGCTGACTTTTAATAAGCAGACTTACCTGTCCTGGGTGCCTACGATGTCGGCCGCCCGAGACCGACCGTCCCTCAGGTCTCGGTTCCCGGCGTCGCCATTCCAACTAAGGGAAACAGGCAGCGCAGCCTTGCTGGCTTCACTGCCCGTTTCCTACTGCGCATGCGCGAGTAGCGCAGCGCTTTGTGAATGGGGAACGAGCTGTGTTGTGGGACACACACAGTTCCCATAACACACCGCGCCCCATTCACTAGAAGACGACGTTAGGAGCAGAAGACCGAACAACTCTGCGGATCAGAAAGAGGCAGATTAGGACGATCTGTCTAGCAACAGCCATTTCTGGTAAGTAAAAAAAAAATTTTTATTTTTTTTTCCTTTTCAATTTTTATTAACATTTTTTTGAAGTTTTTTTTTTTTTTTTTTCAGGGTGGCTCTCCACTTTAAGGATTGGTAAGCTGCAATATATCACATTTTTGACTTTGGGTTTAATACCACTTGCTGTACAGGCACCGTCATATATCACGTGCCTGTATGTCAGCACATTTTTCGGGGGTTCAGGGCACACATGCCTCCCTCGCCAACTCCCACTGTGATTGGACACAGTGAGAATTTTGGCAGCAGATTTCATTTTGGCCTAAATGTATGAAGGATTTTTTTTTTTGCATATGCTTTATAGCAGAAAGTAAAAAACATAATTTAATTTTTTTCAGAATTTTTTGTCTTTTTTCATTGTTATCATAAAAAAATAAAAACCCAATGTTAATAAAATACCACCAAAAAAAACTCTATTTGTGTGAAAAAATTATACAATGTTTATTTGCGTACAGCGTTTCATGATCGCACAATTGCAGGTAAAGTAGCACAGTGCTGAATAGCAAAAAATCGCCTGGTCATTAACCGATTCCCGATGTATGTACGTCGGCAGAATGGCACTGACAGGCATAAGGGCGTATAGGTACGTCCCTTTAAATTTGCCGCTGTGCCATCGTGTGCGCGCTGCCCGGGATACCCGCGATCATCTCTTGGGGAGGAAGAAAGGGGAGATGTTGATGTAAACAGCATCTCCCGTTCTGCCTAGCAACAAGTGACACTGATCTCTGCTCCCTGTGATTGGAGCAGAGATTAGTGATCAGTAAAACACAGCCACGCCCCCCACAGTTAGCAACACGCCCCTAGGACACACTTAACCCCTACACTGCCACCCCTTGGTTAACCTCTTTACTGCCAGTGTCATTTACACAGGAATCAGTGCAATTGTATAGCACTGATTGCTGTAAAAAAAAAAATGACCAACCAAATGGTCCCAAAAATGTGTCAAAATTGTCTGCCATAATGTTGCAGTCACAATAAAAATTGCTGATCGCCGTCATTACTAGTAAAAAAAAAAAATTATTAATAAAAATGCCATAAAACTATCCCCTATTTTGTAAACGCTATAACTTTTGCGCAAACCAATCAATAATCGCTTATTGCAATTTTTTTTTACCAAAAATATGTAGAAGAATACGTAACGGCCTAAACTGTGGAAAACAAATGTTTTTTTATATATTTTTTGGGGATATTTATTATAGCAAAAAGTAAAAAAAATAATGCGTTTTTTTTTTTCAAAATTGTCGCTCTTTTTTTGTTTATAGCGCAAAAAAAAAAAAACTGCAGGGGTGATAAAATACCATCAAAAGAAAGCTCTGTTTGTGGGAAAAAAAGGACGTAAAATTTTGTTTGGGAGCCACGTCGCATGACCGTGCAATTGTCAGTTAAAGCGACGCAGTTCTTGAATCGCAAAAAGTGCTCTGGTCTTAAGCCAACAAAATGGTCCGGTCTGAAAGTGGTCAAATATGTAAAACCTTCTGGAGCTCAAGTGGTTAACCATATTAACTAATCCCTTTTTTATCAAAGTGATTATGCACGTATATAACTTATTTAGAAAGTGAAACCTGGTATGGTGGGTTGCTGGTGTTTTGCAAACGTATGTAAACTTCCACTATTAGCCTAGCTAAATGTATAAAAACAGAAAACATAACTGTAGCACAGGTTTTCTATTTTATTTTAAAGGCTTTAGGCGAAAACGGATACACTGCGTATTATATACTGTATATACACACATTAATAGAGTAATATGTTGTATTACTTTTTATGGGTCTTCATCAAGTGCCTGTTGACAGCTTCATAAACTACTTACAGAGCATTTGATCCATTAATGTCCATATAAACACAGTTCTGCGGTCTAGTACTTAATTTAATCCTTTAAGCTCAAGCAGGGGTGCCACATGTAGATCGTGCCCTACAAATCTCCCTTTCTTCTTCCTTGTCACAGGACGGATCATTAAACTGTATTTTCAGGGTGATCTAACATCCAATTAACTAGCTGACAGTCCTCTAGTATCTCCCACTGGTCCTCACATGCACTGTTTACAAACACGGGGCTTCTGCCTCTGTAGAAAGGGCCAGGTTCATTTGCTCCTACTGAGTCAGTTTGTTGAGTCCTGCATGGCTTCTTTCAGGATGGTCTTTGTGTGCCGTTGATGAGCCATATTGCTTCCAGCAGTACCAATGCCACCCGAATGGCACCTCTCTCAATTGGCAGGAAGGATTTCAGAGAGCCTGGGGGGGGGGGGGGGGGGGGGGGGGGGTGACATCTATAAATGAGCACATTAATTGTGTAATTTTAAGTTTAATTAAATGCAAATAGGTATCCATGTGCAAATAAATGGTAGTGATGGACAAACTGCTCTTATTTAAAATGGAAATGGACATTTTTTTTTTTTGCTGTATAATGTGTGAAGGTAAATTGGAAGAGGAGAGATCTGTAGATAGAATAAGGGCTGTGTGCAATCATTTTTATGCATGCAAGACCTAGGAGTCTAAAAATGTCACACAAGGGCCACACAACTTTCACCAAAAGATTCATTCCTTTTCTAAATGAATTTATTCAAAAATGTGTGGATATTGGACAAAAAAAAAATATACAGAAATTACTCCCCCAAAGTGTATCTATCCCATCCCAGAAGCAAAAATTTAATTTATTGCAATTGCCAAGTACTTAGATGTGGTGACGGTTGTAGTTTCCTTATTTGATGTAAATTTTCTATTAGTGTAGCGCCGGCTTCTAATGAGCAGACGCTATTGTTTTTTTTTTCAAATTTAAATTGTCTGAGGTCGCAGTTAGGCTTCAGTCTAATTATCCTAAAATTTCTGGTTTCTGTACCAGTTCAGTTGGATTGCACTGGTTTCTCTTTAGCCCCATACACACGCGCGGATTATCCGAGGACCAGGTCCGTCAGACCATGTCCGTCATACTTTGTCTGATGTTGGTTTTGCGTACACACGGTCGGACAAAGTTGTCGGAAAATCCGATCATTCTGAACGTGGTGACGTTTGTTGCCTACGACGGGACTACGTAGAGGCTAGTAGCCAATAGCTTTGGTCTTGTAATGTGATCTGAGCATGCGTAGCACTTTGTCCGGTCGGACTACCATACACACGATCAGATTTGGTGTGATCGGACCGTGTTGTCGGAAAATCTATCCAGCAGGAGATAGGACATTGTCCGATCGGACAGAATCCATGCAAAAATCCGACCGTGTGTATGGGGCTTTTGACTGTAGGTGTCGCTGTCACCGGCGGTAAGTGTAGAAACGCAGTTCAGCTGGATGTATTGAATGCCACCTATTGCTCAGAAATAGCCCAGTGGGAGTGTTCTTCGTGCTGTGGCTTCTGGGAGATGGTATTTAAGGTACCAACGCCATTAGGGTTTTTTTGTTTGTTTCTCTGGGTTCTCCTTTACCCAGACCCCATGGCCCTCCTGGCCTGGGGTGTGAGCCTCATGTATCCTGTGTATCGGGGCCAGCTGGCCCGAGACTATGCAACTGGGAGAGTAGGCCCAAAACAGCTTTGGGGTCTACTGATCCAGGGGAGGTCCTGTGCCGTCTCGCCTGCGGAGAGAGACAAAGAAACTGGAGGATCCAGGGGAGGACTTTTCTGGGAAAGGACCGTGCGCAAGGCTGGTATCTCTGGAGGAGCCTGGAAACTCAGTTAAAGGACGCAACCCGGATCAACACCCATACATTACCGCCGGTTCGGCTGCAAGAGACTGGTATTGTATGGCAGTTCTTTGAATCTCTAAGGAACTCTCAGTGATGCTCTAATTTAATTAATAAGTCTGTGGCAGAGACTATGTCAAGTACTACACCGGCTGCTAGGTCCAGTGAGAGGGGCTTATCCGCTGCTTTCTGGATCCAGTCAGTGGCACTATTGTCCTCTGGATCTGAAGAATACCTTTACTCTACAAATACTAAGTGCCTGAACTCGTCCCTAACCCTCCAACCCTTTATTGAAATACTTTGCCTTTATTTTAAATAAATAACCAAAAAAAGGACTGAGTACTGGAAATTCATATTCTTTGGGCCACTTTCCAACGGGACCCCTGAGACGGAGATCAAGCAGGTGAGGTAGCGGTAAGCCCAAATAAAACCAGCAGCTCCTTCGGGGGTTCTTGCTACATAAGTACAGATCCTGCAAGGAATCCAATATCCTAGCAATGTGCGTGTTATGGAGATGCACGTAGGTGTGCACAGCCTATTGCATTAGGGTAAGCACACCAAAGCTCAAACACACATGCGTGTGAGTATATATATATATATATATATATATATAGTGTATATACACTCACCTGCCACTTTATTAGGTACACCTGTTCAATTGCTTGGTAACACAAATTGCTAATCAGCCAATCACATGGCAGCAACTCAATGCATTTAGGGATATAGATGTGGTGAAGATAACTTGCTGAAGTTCAAACTGGGGAATAAAGGGCATTTAAGTGACTTTGAACATGACATACAGTAGTTGTCGGTGCCAGATGGGGCTGGTCTGAGTATTTAAAAAACTGCTGATCTACTGGGATGTTCACGCACAACCATCTCTAGGGTTTATAGAGAATGGTCCGCAAAATAAAAAAACATCCAGTGAGCGGCAGTTGTGTGGACAAAAATACCTTGTTGATGTCAGAGGTCAGAGGAGAATGGGTAGACTGGTTAGAGATGATAGAAAGGCAACAGTAACTCAAATAACCAGTCGTTAAAACCAAGATATGCATTGAATCTTGAAGCAAATGGGCTACAGAAGCAGAAGACCACACCAGGTGCCACTCCTGTCAGCTAATAACAGGAAACTGAGGCAACAATTCACACAGGCTCACCAAAATTGGGCAATAGAAGATTGTAAAAATGTTGCCTGGTCTGATAGATAAGTCTCAATTTCAGCTGCGACATTCAGATGGTAGGGTCAGATTTTGGTGTAAACAACATGAAAGCATGGATCCATCCTGCCTTGTATCAATGTCTCGGGCTGCTGGTGGTGGTGTAATGGTGTGGGGGATATTTTCTTGGCACACTTTGGGCCCTTTAGTACCAATTGAGCATCATTGCCTAATGCCTCACTTTTGAGACAGAGAAAGGCACTAAGGACTAAGATACCCCATTCCCTTCCTCTGTCCCCTCTCCATCCTGAAGTTCCCCCACAGCAGCCAGCCAGAGAGGAGAGAAGCTGGCAGCGCTGTGTATGTGTGTGTGTGTGTGGGGGGGGGGGGGGGGTGTAGGGCACAGGAGCCTAAGCAGCAGGAGAAATCTGTGCTATATGGGGTGATTTGGGTGTGCCGAGGCACATCCAGCACACCCTGCCTGCATGCCCATGGAGATGCAGAAAAGGGTAGAAGTTCTAAAGTCCTAACATTCTTTATGTACAAACTAGGGTGTTGCTCCTTCACTGATAAATTGAAATGAGTGAGCATTGTCACCCTAGATTAGGAAACGTATTATTGACAGGGTCAAAATGCACATAATAGCTGATAACATGCCAACATCCCTAAGATATACTGTATACATGGAAATAAAACCTCATAACGGGACTTCTTACTTGTTCAAAATGTATGAGGTTTCTTATGTTAATAAGTGTTAAAGTGATTTTAAAGTCTTATTTTTTCTAAATGACAAACATGTTATACTTACCTGCTCTGTGCAATGAAAGTGCACAGAGCAGCCCGAACCTTCTCTTCTTAGGTCTGCCTTGCCTGTGCTCCTGGCTCCTCCGCTTGATCCTGAGCTGTGCTGACTGCATCTATAGACACAGAGAGAGCGGCTCGGCCTCGCCCCCCTGCTCCCTCATCACAGGATTTGACTGACAGCAGCAGGAGACAGCCCCAGCAAAGCCTGTGAGAGTGTAGAGAGAGCCACTATAGACAGGAACAGCGTGGATCGAGTGAGGACTCAGGTGTGTACAAGAAGGCATACTTCTACCTAAACATTTTTTACCTTATGGCAGGGAATGCATTAAGGTAAAATATCTTTAGGCTTAAGAACCATTTTAAATACCTAACAATGTATTTCTTGCACAAGTTGAATTGTTACATATTTCATTGACCAAATGCTAATTGCAAATTAATTTATGATAGCATTGGAGGCAAGTTTTTATTATTTAAAGTGGAGTTCCAAAAGTGGAACTTTCGCTTTAAGGACTCCTAACCCCCTGATATGCCACATTTGGCATGTCATTTTTTTGGCAGGGGAGTGGATACCTAGTTTTGAAGATTGCCCGGCCATTGAGAAGGCGCAGCGCGACTCGCAGTGCGCACCCAGCTGTGCAGCCGCAAGCTGTTGCAGCTGGGTGCCCACACTTGTGATGCCAGCGCCAGAGAGAACTGAGGCAGAGAAATGAGGGTTTGGGTGGGTGTGTGTTTATAATAAGTCAGCAGCTGACTTACTTACCCCTTTCACACTGGGGCGCTTTTCAGGCATTTTAGAGCTTAAAATAGTGCCTGAAAAGCGCCTCTCATGCCTCCCCAGTGTGGAAGCCTGAGTGGTTCCACACTTGGGTGGTGCGCTTGCAGTACAGGAAAAAAAGTCCTGCAAGCAGCATCTTTGGGGCGGTGCGGGAGTGCTGTATACACCACTCCCAAAACGCCCTGCCCATTGAAATGAATTGGCAGTGCTGCAAAGCGCTTTGGCAGCACCACAACATGGGCACCTTTGACTCTGTCTTTGGCCGCTAGGGGGTTTAAAGCACCCTGCTAGCATCTGGAAAGCGCTGCTATAACAGCGGTAAAGCACCACTAAAACTAGTGGCACTTTACTGCTAACCCCGGCATCGCCCCTGTGTGAAAGTACCCTTATTAAACACAAAACCAAGTGGAACTTCGCTTTAAAGACAATGAAATGAAATAATGGCAAGGAGTTATAAGAAGTATCAATGTCAGTGGGGAAAGAGGCAAAAACTAAACTATTTTTAGTAGAAGTATCTCTAAAGGAGTTTTTTTTTTTTTTTGGTTTACAAATGTTTTTATTGTGGTATAAGAGCAATGACAAAAATATACATGAGCATAGAGAGTACTGTTCTAAAAGTGTTTTTATTGCTGTTTACCCTAGATTTTAAATTTAAAGTAGTTCTAAAGCCTAAACATTTTTTTACCTTAATATATTCCCCGTATTAAGGTAAAAAATGTTTAGATAGCACTATCACCCCCTCACTCCTTCTTATAGTTACCTGATTTCTTACTCGATCCAGTGCTGTGCCTGTCTGTAGAAGCTTTCCCCCCCCCTCTCCCTACTCTCATAGGCTTTGCTGAGACAGCAGAAGCCATTGGCTCCCACTACTGTCAGTCAAATCTTGTGATGAGAGAGCAGGGGGCAGAGCCGAGCCACTCTCTCTGTGTCCATGAAAACAGGCAAGGTGGCTCGGGTTAAAGCCTGTACGAATGCCCCCGCAGAACATGAGGAGCCAGTAGTGTCAGAGGGGGATCCAAGAAGAGGCGATTCGAGGGCCAGTATATTGCACAAAACAGGTAAGTATAACATGTTTGTTTAAAAAAAAAAAAATACTTTACAATCACTTTAACTCGTGACCTGATTTGACTGTAGCACCCAACCTTTAAGCTGGCCATACACCTATAGATTATCTGCAGATTTTCTATGGTTAGATGGAAAAAGTGGGAGATTCCTCCATCCACACAGTTTAGCGAACATGGAGAAATCTGTTGCACTTTTTCCATCTAACCATAGAAAATCTGCAGATAATCTATAGGTGTATGGCCAGCTTTACCCTAACATAGATTGCCCTATAAAAGTATTGCTTAACCTGCAGCAGGACACTTAACCTATTACTATATTCTTACATTTAAAGGGTAACTCCACCTTTGTGGCAAAAAAATATCAAATAAAAAAATATATATATTATTGCATATTGTAATTGAATCTTATTAAAAATTACCTTTACAATCTGCAACGGCTGTAATTTTTTTCTGTAAAATTCAATGCAATATGACATGCTAGAGGCCTTCTGTACACAGTTGGTGTGCAGAATTTTCCCAGAAATGTCATTTCTTGCTTGTACGATTGGCTCACTAATTTTCCCAGAAGTCTGCACTAATGTGCAAGTCAGATTTTAGGCATCCTCTGCAATAAAAATTGCATTTGTGATGATATACCCCCAAAAAGTTAATCACTTTTAAAAGGATAAACCCAAGGCACAATTAAAGGTATCCCTAGTGGAAATACTGAAGGATACACATGAGAGAGTGGATGTCCAGGATATATCCAGCACAGATACCAAATCCTCCAAAGCTGTGAGGGTCCTAGTGGCCCAAAGTGATCTGGTGAGTAGCCCCCCTTACCTTAGGTAGAGATGCACATTATTTAAGAAGAGCACAGATGAAAAAATCAACACTTATCACTATTTTGCATGTGGTGAATACTTATAGAAGTGGATGTGAAGAGTTATAAATATATTCACAAGGACTTATTGCAGTTGTTTATTTATAAAAAAGGGAGGACAGACCATATTGGCCTCATAAAGAATGAGGAAGGACATCTGGTTACAAAGGATTGGGAGATGGCGAAGGTATTGTATGTATTCTTTTCTGCAGTCTTCACAAGGTATTTGGTGGGCTTCAGTAACCAAAACTTCAGTGTTTATCCTCATGACACATCACAGGAAGCACCCTCATGGCTAACAGAGGACAGAATTAGAAATAGACTTGGGAAACTTAACATTAATAAATCAATCATTAATTGCACCTGAGGGTACTTAGGGAACTCAGTCAAGTAATTGCCAGACCATTGTTCCTAATTTTTACTGACAGTCTACTGACTGGAATGGTACCAGCAGATTGGAGAAAAGCCAATGTAGCACCAATATTTAAAAATGGCCCAAAATATATCCATGGGAATTACAGACCAGTTAGCCTAACATCAATAGCTCTTGGAGGGGATGATAAGGGACTATATACAAGATTTTATCAATGAAAACAGTATCATTAGCAGTATTCAGCATGGATTCATGAACGTTTACTGTACAAAATAAGGTCTGTTGGCATGGACCATAGGGTGAGTACATGGATTAAAAACTGGCTACAAGGGCGAGTTCAGAGGGTGTTGATAAATGTGGAGTACTCGGAATGGTCAGTTTCTTCAGTTTCTTCAGGTTCTGTGTTGGGACCAATCCTATTTAATTTGTTCATAAACGACCTGGAGGATGAGTTAAACAGTTCAATCTCTGGATTTGTGGATGATACTAAGCTAAGCAGGGCAATAACTTCCCCGCAGGATGTGGAAACCTTGCAAGAAGATCTGAACAAATTAATGGGGTGGGCAACTACATGGCAAATGAGGTTTAATGTAGAAAAATTTTAAATAATGCATTTGGGTGAAAAAAATATGAATGCAATCTATACACTGGGGGAACCTCTGAGGGAATCTAGGATGGAAAAGGACCTGGGGGTCCTAGTAGATGACAGGCTCAGCAATGGCATGCAATGCCAAGCTGCTGCTAACAAAGCAAACAGAATATTGGCATGCATTAAAAAGGGGATTAACTCCAGAGATAAAGCAATAATTCTCCCGCTCTACTAGACTCTGGTCCGGCCGCACCTGGAGTATGCTGTCCAGTTCTGGGCACCAGAACTCAGGAAGGATGTACTGGAAATGGAGCGAGTACAAAGAAGGGCAACAAAGCTAATAAAGGGTCTGGAGGATATTAGTTATGAAGAAAGGTTGCGAGCACTGAACTTATTCTCTCTGGAGAAGAGATGCTTGAGATATGATATGATTTAAATTTACAAATACCGTACTGGTGACCCCATAATAGGGATAATTTTTCGCAGAAGGGAGTTTAGCAAAACTCGTGGCCACTCATTAAAATTAGAAGAAAAGAGGTTTAACCTTAAACTACGTAGAGGGCTTTTTACTGTAAGAGCGGCAAGGATGTGGAATTCCCTTCCACAGGCGGCGGCCTCAGCGGGGAGCATCAATAGTTTCAAAAAACTATTAGATAAGCACCTGAACGATCGCAACATACAGGGATATACAATGTAATACTGACATACAATCACACACACAGGTTGGACTTGATGAACTTGTGTCTTTTTTCAACCTCACCTACTATGTAACCAGAGCCGATCGGCCCTATAGGCACACTATGCAAGCTGCTTAGGGCCCCGCCACTGTGGGGGGGCCCCCAAGACCCAGAATCCCCCCCTGCACCTCTGGCTGGCCATTTAGAGTGCAGTGAGGTGGGAGGAGGTGGAAGGCGGCGATCGGCAGCTCTATGGTGCCTGAGTGGGCGGCGGGATCTCCCTGGGGTTTGTAGTACTCTCAGTGTATACAGTGGAGAGGAGAAGGGAGGGGCCTCTGACCCAGGCAGGTATCAGTTTCACTTTCACTCTGCTTGAACACTGTTGCTGATGCCCGGGTCAGAGGCCCCTCCCCTCTCCGCTGTATACATTCGGAGATAGAACTACTAGCCCCAGGGAGATCCCCCTGCCTGTGGACACCATATAGCTGCCGATCCCCGCCTCCCACCTCCACCAGCCAGGTACAGGGGAACCTCTGCAAGAGGGGGAGTCAGCTGTTTGGAGGCCAAAATGTAAGAGGGGGGGCTTTCTGGGGACACTACTGTAAGGAAGGGGGCCTCTGGGGACACTAATATAAGAGGGGGCTCTCTGGGGACACTAATGTAAGGACGGGGCCCTCTGGGGACATTGATGTAAAGACGGGGCCCTCTGGGGAAACTAATGTCAGAGGGGGGCTCTCTGGGGACTCTGTGTAAGGAGGGGCTCTCTGGGGACACTAATGTAAGGGGAGGCTCTCTTGGGACCCTGGTGTAAGGGGGAGGCTCTCTAGGGACCCTGATGTAAGGGGGGCTCTCTGGAACCCTAATGTAGGGGGAGGCTCTCTGGGGACCCTAATGTAGGGGGAGGCTCTCTAGGGACCCTGATGTAAGGGGGCTCTCTGGAGACCCTAATGTAGGGGGAGGCTCTCTAGGGACCCTGATGTAAGGGGAGGATCTCTGGGGACCCTAATGTAGGGGGAGGCTCTCTGGGGACCCTGATGTAGGGTGAGACTCTCTGAGGACACTGATTTAAGGGGGGCTGTCTGGGGACCCTTGTATAAGGGGGACTCTCTGGGGACCTTGGTGTAAGGGGGGGCTCTCTGAGGACCCTGATGTGAGGGGGGCTCTGAGGACCCTGATGTAAGGGGGGCTCTCTGGGGACCTCATTCTGTTCTATATTGTTGTACTTATTCTTTGACTGTTCTGTTTAAAGGAGGGAGGATTGTTTTGGGAGCACTGAAGTGTCAGGTGTGACTGTGTGGCAATGGCAAATGGTTTACATAGGTCACGGCATCACGGGTCAAGTAGAGGGCCCCTTAGCAGAATTTTGCTTAGGGCCCCAGGGAGGTCAGGATTGGCACTGTATGTAACTATGTATATTGATGTCATTATAAGAGCAAGAGGTTGAAATTGCATAAGGTTTTTTTTTGTTTTGTGTTTGTCACCTGGATATTGATTGGTTATTGGTTAACCATTGGAATGTGTTTCACAAATACATTATGAATTTCTATTTACACTTTGGAAAATATGATATCTAACCAGCGCCTCAACATATGATGTTCATGAATGTTTTTTGGCAATAGCCTAACAATTTAAGGCAGCGGTTATTCGTTTTATTTATTTGCACATAGATAGCCAATCATCCAATTAGAACAATCTTACAGCAAAAAAAAACACAGTAAAAACACACTGAGAGAGTCGCTGATGACCCGTGATTGTGCAGCGGCATGATGTCCGCACTAAGAATCACAGCATGATCACAGCTAAACTTCCAAAGAGTTTGAAGGCCTGGCAGGACTTAACTTTAAATGGTCTGTTTGATGTTGTGTAGGCATGCTCCTGTATGCACCACATACATGCAGAACCATGCACATGCACAAGTTCTTGCGTCGGTAACTGATTGCACAGGCTGATACAATCTTCCTGATAGCACTGGTATAAAGGATGAAATCTTGACATCTATGGATCTAACATAAATATAAAAATTCGATAATTCCAGGGTTAATACTTATATTACCCATATGGGGATGCTGTTGTCCCTGTTTCATTGATCACATATACACCCATGACATTCTGCAAAGGACAAATCGGTAATTAAAACATCCATGATGGAAACTGAGTTTCCAGAGGTTGGGTTTACAATGCAAATGGATGCTTTACCTGGACAGATAAGGAATGCCATTTCTTTCATCTTTACCATTCTCAGAGGAGGTAGATCTGCATCAATGATTTCAGGGGACAGGGTGAATGATGTGCGTACAATTAAAAGAATTCTGCTGAGAATCACTTCTTGATGTGCAATGGAAGGAACATCCAGTACACAGAGGAATGTCATGTCTTAGCCTCACTCAAGCAGCAAACACACAAGAATTAAATGCATCACTGGATGGGATAGTGTGGGGTCACATCTCTGTTTAAACAATTGTATGTAATTGTTAAAATGTTTTTACATATCTGTTTTATTTACCCTTGTTTTGTAACACTTACTTTGCATAAGAGACAAAGAAGATCATGGTGCTATATATCGTCAAAGTGGAACTGAACTTAAAAAAGTGAACATTTTCCATGTTATAGAGAACATTTAGAAATGTCAGTTCTGACACTATCAAAACTGACAGCTTAGGTTGGAGCAGCTGTACTAACAATCTGATGTTAGTACAGTGATCTGCCCTGGCTGAGCTATTGTGTTCTGGCAGGAGGACGCCCCCCACCACCACCAGAGCACTCCATTTAGCTGCTGTTTTTCCAGCATGCTCGCCCAACAGCAGCTTGCCAAAAGGCCAGCTGCTGTTGGACCAGCTGCCATACACACGGAACCAGTTTTTATTGAAACGGCCGATGTCGCCCGGCCCTCAGGCCATGTGTACTAGGCTTTTGCAAATGTAACAGTTTAGAAGAGAACATAGAAAGGCTGTTATCCATCACTTTAATTTTATTGATATGACCATTTCACTCAGCAGTATACCCATTAACAGATCCCCTGCTGAAACAGAGCCAAAATGGTGCCCTTTTACATTGCGGCCTAATCAGGCTGCCTGCATACTTTCCAGCAACTGCAGAATATTCATGTCTTCTGGCTCTTTAAAGTAGAACACTCTCATTTTTATATTAGTATCTCATTTTCTCCCTCATACATTGAGGGCCACTCAAGCTACTTACATACTGTCTAGAAACTGTACTATATTTTGACTATTGTCTCTGAAATAATACACTGCAAGATAAAACCTGCCTCATCTCTCCCTCTTAAATTGCAGACTAACTTTCATACTGCCCAGCTACTGTACTATAAGTGTGTCTCTGAATTTATACTCTCTAATGTATGTTTCAGGATAAAATCTGCCTCATCCCTGCATTTTATATGATGCATGTCCAGCCACAGTACAATATACATGCCTCTTAATGGTCAAAGCAGCGTGGTATTGCAAAAAAAAAGAAGGTCATCCACTATACTATTGTTTTGCCAGTGGCCAATTTGAATGAGTTGGAAGGCTTTGTTTTGTTTTTTTAAGAACGAACATTGTTAAAGTTTCTTTATGTGCCATGGTTCCCACTGTTACCATTTAATTCTGACCAATTAACACTAGATAAAAAAAAATCCTGTGTCACAGTCAAAAATAAAAAATAAAACACTTTTTCAAGTACAAGTTGTAATGGATCTAATTGGTGTTCTGCTGCTCTGTTAAGCCAAGCAATAATCTAAAAAAAAAACGGTAAAAATAAACAATCAATTATACATACAAAATATGTAATGCCAGAATACGGTGTAGCTGCTGCTGTATGTAGGAATAGTACTGTTCCTATACATGTTAGTATCCAGTTATATTATGTATATTAAGGAAAGAATCCAGGCCTTTTTTTTTTAAAGGCAATATACTGAGCTGGACAGAACCTTATGACCTGAACCCCAAAAAATAAGATTTCTGATGTTATAGAGACAATCCAAGAATGTTAATTGTGTCTTAGTAGTACCCCCAAACATGAATTTAGAATTCCCCCTGAAAAATAGCAGTGCACTTCCTGGTACGAGAGGTTACAGCAATGATACAGTGCCTTTAAAAGGGTATTCATACCCCTTGAAATTTTTCACATTTTGTCATGTTACACCCAAAACCAGACATGTCCATCCACCTAAACTGACAGGTCGGCAAGGAGAGAATTAATCAGAGAAGCAGCCAAGAGGCCCATAGTAACTCTGGAGGAGCTGCAGAGATCAACAGCTCAGGTGGGAGAATCTGTCCACAGGACAACTTAGTCGTGCACTCCACAAATCTGGCTTTTCGGGAAGAGTGTCAAGATGAAAGCCATTGTTAAAAGAAAGCAATAAGAAGTTCTGTTTGTAAATTGCAAGAAGCCATGTGAGGAGCACAGCAAACATATGGAAGAAGGTACTCTTGTCAAATGAGACCAAAATGTAATTTTCTGGCCTAAAAACAAAATGCTATGTGTGGTGGAAAACTAACACTGCACATGACCCTGAACACACCATCCCCACCGTGAAACATGGTGGTGGCAGCATCATATTGTGGGGATGCTTTTCTTCACCAGGGACAGGGAAGCTGGTCAGAGTTGAAGGGAAGATGGATGAAGCCACATACAGGACAATCTGTATGCCGCATACACACGACCGGACTTTCCAGCAAACTAGGTCCGACGGTCTTCCCGGCGGACTTTCGGTGGAGTTCCGACGAACTTTTTAAACAAACGGACTTGGCGACACATGAACAGACTAAGTCCGTTCGAAAGTCCGTTCATTTTGAACATGATGACGTAAACGGGACTAAAAAAGGAAGTTCAATAGCCAATAGCTAGCACACAGACGAATGGTTTTCCAGATTTTAGTCTGTTGGAATTGAGTCTGTCGGATAGATTTGAAACATGTTTGAAACATGTTCTATTTCTATTTTTTTTTTTGAAAAACTATCGGATTAGCCCACACACGATCGATTGTCCGATGGACTAATCCCTTCAGACCTAGTCTGCCGGAAAGTCTGGTCGTGTGTACGCGGCATTAGAGTCTGCAAAAGAATTGAGACTGGGGTGGAGGTTCACCTTCGAGCAGTACAATGACCCTAAGTATTCAGCCAGAGCTAAAATGGAATGGTTTTGATCAAAGCATATTCATGTTTTAGAATGGCCCAGTCAAACTCCAGACCTAAATCCAATTGAGAATCTGTGGCAAAACTTGAAAATTGCTGTTTACAGACGTTCTCTATCAAATATGACAGCTTGAGCTGTTTTCTAAAGAAGAATGTCAGGTCACCTTGAGGCTAGGTGACAGATGCACACCGCAGGGATCAGGAGTGCACCGCAAGGTAGTGGACCCTATGGCTGACTGCAGCGGACAGGAGTCAAGGTGATACGGAATATTAGAGCGTAAGATTCCCTGGGGCGCGGAGTCTAAGAGCCAGCAGGTGTTCACCAGAGCCTCTAGTGGTGAGGATGGACTGGGCTGCAACTGGCTCCAGGTCGCGACCCCCGGGGTCCCCCAGCTCACACCCACAGTAGGCAACAGGAGGACAGGGATAGTGAGGGATAAGCCAAGGTCAGGGCCACAAGCAGACAAGGACAGCAAGGTGCACGCCAAAGGTTCAGGGTCACAGGCAACCAGGGATAGTCAGGGACACGCCAGAAGGTCAGGGTCACAGGCAAACAGGGATAGTCAGGGACACGCCAAAGTCGGTAACAGAACAACTGAAGAGCACACAGCAGGTAACAGAAAGCAAAACACACAAAAGTTGATCAGCAGGGTTGGCCTGCAGTGCATAGGTTAATATAGAGTTCTCTGATAGGATCTAGGGTGGAGCCCTGCCAGAGGAGGGATTATAAAAGCAGTCAGGTGAGGGTCGGCTGGTCTCTAGAGATGAACACATGGAGACAGGTAAGCAGACAACTCTATTGCATAACCATGACAAAGAATGAGCAAAAATGTCATTCTCTAGATGTGCAAAGCTGGTAGAGACATACCCGCAGCTGTAATTGCAGCGAAAGGTGGTTCTACAAAGTATTGACCCAGCGGGGCTGAATACAAATGCATGCCACACTTCAGATATTTGTAAAAAAATATGAAAACCATTTATCATTTTCCTTCCACTTCACAATTATGTGTCGCGTTGTGTTGGTCTATCACATAAAATCCCAATAAAATACATTTACGTTTTTGGTTGTAACATTACAAAATGTGGAAAATTTTAAGGGGTATGAATACTTTTTCAAGGCACTGTAAATAAAAAATGTTAACCCAGCTATGATCCAAAATAAATATTTAAAAGATGTTCACATTCTAGCCTTCTCCCCACACCTTCTCCCCAGAGGCCCAACTAGAAAATTCATGACCCCGGTGCAAGAAATCATGAAGGCTCCCCCCCCATCAGTGGCAGCGGTGGTGTTGAGGGGGTGGCAGTGGCGGTGGTGTTAAAGGGGGTGGCAGCGGTAGTGTTGAGAGGGGATGGCAGCGGTGGTGTTGGGGGGGGGGTGGCAGCGGTAGTGTTGGGGGGCAGCGGTGGTGTTGAGGGGGTGGCAGCGGTAGTGTTGAGGGGGGTGACAGCGGTGGTGTTGAGGGGGGGTGGCAGCGGTGGTGTTGAGGGGAGTGGCAGCAGTGGTGTTGAGGGGGTGGTAGCGGTAGTGTTGGGGGTGGCAGCGGTGGTGTTGAGGGGGGATGGCAGCGGTAGTGTTGGGGGGTGGCAGCGGTAGTCTTGGTGGTGGCAGCGGTAGTGTTGGGGGGTGGCAGCGGTGGTGTTGAGGGGGGATGGCAGCGGTAGTGTTGAGGGGGGTGGCAGCGGTGGTGTTGAGGGGGTGGCAGCATTGGTGGTGGGGGTATGGGATCAGTAAGAGGCAGAGTTGGTGGAGGTTGGGATCGATTGCAGTGTCAATTTTCCACTTACTTAGGTCAAGCAATAGATTCCTCCTCAGAATTCTGTCACACGGTGCCTGCAGCCCAGGGATGCCTTTGCCTCATGGGGACTCCTGGCAGTTGCAGAGGAGAGAGCTCCTCCCCCTTCACCCTAGAAACATACAGAATTAAAGAAGATAATTCCATGCTCGCAACAACACTGTCATAGTAATAACCTACCCACTTTACCACAACCAGAGAATCCAGAAGGCTTATCTACAGACCTAAAATATTTCTAATTATTATCCTGTTTCTCCATGAAACTATCTATAGGTTATGGATGATCACTACTAATGAAAGGTGTTACCAGAGGAAGAATGTATCTACTGGGAACTTTCAGCCATTGGATTGTGCTTGCTGGTGACAGTATAACTATAAAGCCCCATACACACGGTCGGATTTTCGCATGGATTCTGTCCGATCGGACAATGTTGTTGAAAAATCAGACCGTGTGTATGCACCATCGGACAGTGTACGTCGGATTGTCCGACGGACAAAGTCCTATCTCCTGCTGGATAGATTTTCCGACAACACGGTCCGATCACACCAAATCCGATCGTGTGTACCGTTGTCCGACGGACAAAGTGCTACGCATGCTCAGATCACATTACAAGACCAAAGCTATTGGCTACTAGCCTCTACGTAGTCCCATCGTAGGCAACAAACGTCACCACGTTCAGAATGATCGGATTTTCCGACAACTTTGTCCGACCGTGTGTACGCAACACCAACATCGGACAAAGTACGACGGACAGGATCCGACCGACCTGGTCCGCGGATAATCCGCGCGTATGTATGGGGCTTAAGACAAAGCACAGGTTGGGGGCTGAATATTTTTTTAAGGCAACCTGTGATGATAGAAATGTGATAATGCCATTGCTGACTTGATTTTAAAAGACACAGACTCTGAAGCTAGTAACATGATCCTGGCATTATCACCTAGTAAGTCGCTGATCTGAAACAGCATACACAAGCTCAGACTTTTCAGACTTCTTTGACTGTATGTTTGTCCCAGGTTAGTGACCCAATAGGCAATTAAGCAATGAAAGCCATGTAGCCTGTGCCTTTTAAAAGCACGTCAGCAATGACAGCTCCCATATTGGTATTGTCATCCTTTTTCTTTAGGATTCAACTCAATTCAATGTTCTTATGTGTAGGGCTGATGTAAAGTGTATAGCCAGCTAAAATGTTTATTAGTATTGGATAGAGTGGGGAAAAATTAGAACTCTTGCAATGTTTATACTTTAATCTGGGGTACTGTTAGAAATATTTACCCTAACTTCATGTCCTGCTGACAACTTTTTACCAAATAGGAAAGAAGGGTTATGCCCCGTACACACGATCTGACTTTCCGACAACAAAACCGTGGAATTTTGTTCGAAGGTTGTTGGCTCCAACTTGTCTTGCATACACACGGTCACACAAATGTTGGCCAACAATTACGAACGTGGGAATGTGGTGATGTACAAGAAGAGAAAAGGAAGTTCAATAGCCAGTGCGGCTCCTTCTGCTTGATTCCGAGCATGCGTTAACTTTTGTGCGTCGAACTTGCATACATACGATCGGAAATTCCGACAACAAAGTTTTGTTGCCGGAAAATTTGAGAACCTGCTAGCCAACATTTGTTGGCAGAAAGTCCGCCAACAAATGTTTGATGGAGCATACACATGGTCGGACTTTCAACCAACAAGCTCACATCCAACATTTGCTGTCGAAAAATCCGATTGTGTGTACGGGGCATTAGACTTTACAGTGACACAGACAGAAAAAAAATGCTGTTCCTTAGAAGGAAGATTAGAAACCCCGTCAGATGTTAATTCCTAAACTTCAACATTATGTCCCACACTATTACCTACTTAAAGCAGGGGTATTGAATTAAAATCCACAGATGTCCAGTCTGTGAAATATTTTTCAAGCAGAAGTCCAAATTACATGTCTGTGCTATGACTAAGATCCTTCACATTACAGCCCCCCTCTCTTCTTAGGCTAGGTTCACATCTCTGTACCTGGGGAATATGTGCAAAATAACATGCATTTCTGAGTAACGTGCTGCATTTTAGCATATTCGCAGGGGGTGCCTTTAAGAATTAACACATCGCCACCTATGGTACATTGTTGCGCGCGCCAAATCACAGGGTGCTGCATGCAGCATGCAGTGGCATGATTTAAAAAGAGTCGGGACTTTTCTCCCTGCATTTCTTGCAGGGAGAGCAGTCCATTAAAATGAATGGGCTGCCCTACCCAGGACGTATGTGAGCAAACGTGCATGCACAGATCTGAATAAAGCTTTATCTCACAATCCCATTCTCACATTAGCACCATTAGTCCCCCCCCCCTTCACATCACAGTTCCCTCCCCGTCACATCAAAATCCTCTCCTTCACATAAATGTCCTCAGCCCCCCCATATTACAGTTCTAAGCCCCCCCCATATTACTACTGTCTTTAGCCCCCCATATTACTCTCTTCAGCCTGCCCAATATTACAGTCCTCAGGCTCCCCCATATTACTGTCCTCAGCCCCCCATATTACTATCCTCTGCCCCCCTTCACATTGTCCCCCTTTCTGCCCTACCTTACCGGACAGGGAAGAGGGTGGGAGGCACAGCAGGTCTGCACAGAGGGAGGGAGCTACAAACTGGTGATCACCTGCTTGTTAACTCGGGCAGCACCTGTCCTCCATCCAGAGCTATCCTGCCTTCTGCTGTTGGCCCTGGCAGAGTGACAGTGTTGGCAGTGAGGGCTGTGGGCAGATCGGCTCCTAAATGGCAGGACTGCAGTGGTCCAGATGAGACATTGACTTGGTCCAGGTCTGGACCGCATTGTGCTATTTAGTGATGCCTGACCTAAAGTAAGTATAGCAGGGTGCATGGCCAATGGTGGCCCAATATAAATCCAAGATAAAGAAATAGCTACCATGCCTTTTACTATATAATAAATATATAAATGGATATTTTGATAGCTGTGTAGGGAGTTTCGGCTATTTCTTTATTTAAACATTTTCTATGCAGCTGTCACATTATCTACAAGCATACCTTATTGTAGCATGTGATAGAGGCCTTACTCAAGATAGAATATACTAAAGATAACCTTAATCCATAATTTAGATAGATTTTCAATATATTTTAACAAACTATTAACATGCCTAATGACTTTATATTGCTATAATAATTTCAGCCCTTTATAGTGCTATGGGCTGCTTTACAACTCATTGATTCAGCTATTCGTTTACATCAGTCAGTCATCATTAACAGCCTCAGGTAGTGGATATAAATAGCGTCAATATACTTTATATCCACTCATGATATGCAAACTACAGTAATCCATAATCCAAGCTTCATCTTTCAGCACTTTAGAATGGCAAGGACAACAAAAAGAAGAAGCATTCCTCCTGAAATTGTTATGGATTAATGCAAACCATCTTTTACCTTCCTGAACAAGCCCATATTAAAAAGAAACAAATGCTGTGTAAATTTTTACTATTTAAATGTAATTCTGCCTCCTCAACAAAATACAATCTCACGTAAATGGTGAACAGATCAGCCACAAAGTACATCATAATTCTCTGAGAATGCTCAGTAGATATCAGACGTAGTGCTGCACAAACTTGGCATGTTTTGTAACAACAGAGAGACCAGTGTTGATTGTCCCTTTAATTAATTCCATTCTAAAGATTATGCAACTACTGATCCTGTCAGTAGGTCCCCTATCTTTTCCTCGAGAGGGCTCTCTAATTCCCTTTGTGGTAAGCGGGTTGATAAAGAGGACATCTGTGCTGCTGTCACAGTGTGCAATTTCAGGTAGACCATGTGTTGTACCTTTACCTAACATCTCATTTTTGACCAGTGAGGCCAATTAAAGAAGGAGCATGAGAAGAGTCAATTGAGTGGCTCGTGCTGGTCATAACCACAAAGACTTAAAGGCTATAAATCTCTGTTATTACCAAGCTGTTCCTGCCAGCAGCATGCTGCCATGAAACAATGAGAATAGATTAGGATCAATCAGGCCTCCCCAAGGCTTGTCAGTGGGACTTTAAGCCACACCTTCAACCTAAAACTTTCCCCTTCAAAAATCACCTACTCTGATCCCATCTAACAAGGTGTCTGCTGAGTTTAGTTCTTCTGCTGAACCATATGTTCACAATTAGTTAACTTCTTGTTTGTCACTAGGGGTATAACTGAATGTGAACCATACCTAAAGGGTGTTAAAGACCCAATAAGGTGGCGCTAGCAAAGTCCAGCCTGTCCCTCCCAGAAGCAGAAGAGGCATATTTAAGTCCAGCTGTGAATTAACTTCATCCTTAATTTAAAAAACCAGCATGAAATCAAAGGACCCTCGGATACAGAGAGAAGAGATCACGGGTCAGCTCAAAATCTGCTAAGTGAAAATACTATTGGCTCACCCCATTTAGCCATCTACTTGGGCCTGGGCAGGTGGCTGCAGGCGTTGTTATCCCTGGCTTAATTTCTCACAGAGTGGCTTATGTGCATTATCTGTCCTGTCACTGTGTGAGGCAATCCTTTTGGGTAATGATACTAATGAAAACTAATAAAATTCTCTTCTGAATATGCTGACACAAGAAAATCATATTGAGGTAAGTTTAATATTTTATATTTCACTTAATTACAATATTATTAGCAGTAATCAGTTACCCGGTGTTCCGATGTTAGACTAGAGAATTGACTGCAAATTACTTCTCGTATATTACAATGTGTCAAGGTAATCAAATGAAAAGTTGATTTTCGGAAAAGTCTGTGGAGAACCGAGTACACAGTCAGAACCTGACACTTGGGCAGGATGGAGAAAATCTTTCTGACCTGTTATATATTGTACTTTCATGCGACTAGGAAAGCGTCGTATATGAGCAGTTTTAGGAAATATTTGGTGCACACTGTCTTAAATATTCATAAATATTCATATATTTCATAGTTTAGCATTAACACAGATTTTTTTTTTGCAGTGCCAATGAATATGTGTCAGATGTTTACCAAGTCTGCTAGCTTAATGAACACAAGAGTGACATAATGAAGATATCATTTTACTGCCTTTGCTGAGTAATCATTAGTGGATTTAATGCCTACAATTTATATTTAAGAATAACTCTGTAAAAGTGATTTTATCGCGTGAACTGCCGCTTGTCCAGTAACTTTTTTTCCTGTTGACATGATTAACTTTCATTTTTCCTAAGTATTATTATAGTGCCAGCTATTTTTGCAGCAGCTTACATATTTGTATACTTACATCAGTCTCTGTCCTCAAGGAACTTACAATCTGCATACATACACATACATGGACAATTTAACACAGGGGTCTCAAATTGGCGGCCCTCCAGCTGTTTCAAAACTACAAGTCCCATCATGCCTGTGGGAGTCATGCTTGTGATTGTCAGCCTTGCAATGCCTCATGGGAATTGTAGTTCTGCAACAGCCGCCAGTTTGAGACCCCTGATTTAACACAAGATCCAATTAATGCCTACCCAGAGGACAGGATTGGCTTCATATTAACTGTTATTTGATTAATATTTCATTCTTGAGTAGCAAAGACTTGGTTTTTGTGTTTCATAAAGTACTGCAGTTTGTTTGCACCACACAGAGGAATAACAAATGCATTATTATGGCACTACATTCTTTTTTTTTTCTCTGTGGATTCTGTGTATATTGATTATGCAGGACATGGTTTTATGTTTGAATTCGTAAATGTTAACTTTTACATGTGGTTGCCCGTAGCAACCATCCGCATTCACACTGATACTGTCAGAGCAATACATGATAGATCTAATTAGTTGCTATGAGCAATGATCGTTGAAAATGAACACTTTAAGAACAACTGTTCTTTGTCATTAGGTTCACTACATAGCAGCCTCTCTTTGCTATTTACACTTACATAGACTGTCTAACATCTTTGAGCTTAGAAGAGGAGGTGTAGATCGCGCTGGACTGACTCAATCGGTCACTGTTGTAGGTTATGTAGGGTATGGGGAGATGGAAAGAATTGGTTTCCAGAGGTTCATGCCCAGTTGGAGGAGGTGGTGAGCCCTGTTCGGGCCTGGGCTGCTACCTCGGGGTACAGCCTTATGGTCAACTCCACGTGTGTTTAGAAAGAAGTGACAGTAAAGGAGCGCCCGGTATCCATTAAAGGTAGGTATAAGGTATTTTATTGAAATTTCAGCAATAGAAAGCGGCCAACTTGTTTCGGGGGACTAGGGACTCCTCCTTCATCAGGGCTGCTAATACAAGTGGTTATGGAATGATCCTGTTGGAGGGTGCCTTTGGCACATGGATCGGACTGCTAGATGTCCAAAACGCAGGCTGTGTGTTCAGAGGCAGCCTCTTTCTATTGCTGAAATTTCAATAGAATACCATATACCTACCTTTACTGGATAGTGGGCGCTCCTTTACTTTCACTTCTTTCTAACATCCTTGAGGGCAGGGACTGATGAGGATGTATAGTATATAAATCTTACAAAGGGCCAAGGCTCTTCCCCCTGTCTACACATGATGGCACAGAGTGACTGAGTGCTTTCATTGTGTAAGAAATGTAGTGAGTCAATGCTCCTCTATGTCTAGGGGTTTCAAATTTTTCACAAGGTACTAAGTATTAACAGGGTAGTGGGGGAGTGATTGGAAGGTAAGTATCTGCAGCAGAGTGGGCCCACTAGGCCGCAAACCCATAACTTTCCCCTGAATCTTGCAAAGTACAAGTTTCTTGTAAGAATTAAGAAGTCTTCATTAAAAAAAGAGCATTATATTCATAGGCAAGGATATTGTTAATAATATTGTTTGATTTAAAAATAACATTTACCAAATGCGCAGGAGTTCACTTATTAAAATGTCATTTTCATTTCACGTAGTACTCACTTACTTAATATCTAAGCAGGATACAGCAACTATTCTTTTTCGTTTTCAATTTTCTGGATATTTGAGTGAAAATTACTTATTTTTTTTTTGATTAGTCTTACGTGCTTTCAGTATTTCAATTCTAATTTAATATTTGTGTTGCTTGATGCATTGTTTCATAATTTCCGGGTCAATTTAGAATTTATGTGCCAATATGATCTCTTACAACATAAATGTAAAACAAAAAAAATGTTGAATTAAAATTAAACTAGCTTTGGCTGCAAATATAATTCTGGCTAACTCAGCTTGCCTCAGACACAGATCGAGTGTATGTATTGTCAAAACTTTTTTTTTTTCGTTTTGAATAGTGCTGTAAAGTATTAGAACGCCTGTCAGGTTTTCATTGCTCTGTTACTCCACTGGGGAGACACACCCCATCTATATGTCCTAGGCACCATTGTCACAGAGACAGAAAACAATGAGAAAATCAAATATTTCAGAGTTATCACCAAGATAATAGGTTAGAGTGAATCTTCTAATATGGACACCTGTTCCAGCGACAACTGTTTAAAGGGGAATTTCCCTATTTTAAAAAGCAAAATTCCTCTCACTTCCTCTTGTATCTCTATGACAGAAAGAGAATGGAAACCTCCACAAAAGACACATTTCCCTATTCCATTCAATATGGAAAAAATGTTTTTGCTATACATACACTTTAGGTACCTTATATCCTGCCCCATTTTACAGGCTTCCAAAACCGAATGGTATTAGAGAACAAGCTTTATACAACCACACTAAATACTAAATCATTTTTACCTAATTTTTATTAACCTAAAAAAATATATGAGACAATGGTTATTCATTATGACATAAAATCCAATTGCTCTGACAGAGGGGTAAACCAGACTCATCAGAGTTAATTGAAGGGTGTAAACACCCAGGAACAAAGGAGTCGGCTATAATGTAGTTATGCATGGATACAGGAGTCAATATGCAAAGATCCACAGATGAAGAGCAAAGGCAAAAGTGAAACTAGCATCCAATGTATTTTTTCAAGTGCATACTTTCTAAATAATCTTTACGTGTACCACTTTAAGGTATTTGTTAAAAATATTTTACAAGAAAATTGGCCAACCGACTTTTGCCTTATATTCTCTCCCTTATACATCCCGATCAATCTGGATGTATGCACGAACGAGAGGTTAGAGACAATACTCAGAGTGCTGAGTGTTATCCATCTGGCCCAAGAGAGAAACATTCCCTTTATTCTTTTGTCCGCTGACACGAAAAAAGCTTTTGATAGAGTGAACTGGGAGTTCATTTTAGCCTCCCTGGCCTGAATGAACATGTTGGTATGGGTCAGGGCCTTATACTAACATCTGGTCAATATTCCTATCGCACACGTTCCTGGCAAATATGGTTCATAAAATGATGGGTGCTGCAGCGATTACCAGTTGGATCCTGGAAGCATCAAGCAAGTGTACATATTCGCCAGCACATCATGGATCGACAACTTCCATCAAAAACAATATTATACTCACATCTGACCACTTTTGTGAGAGCCAATGAATCAGTTTCAGCCCCTTTTTGATAAATAATGAAACCCGACAAGGCTGTCCCTTGTCCCCCCTTATTTTTATACTTTCTCTGGAACCGTTTTTACAGATTATTGCATCCGGTAATTATAGGCTTTAACATTTCTAATTATTCTCATAAGGTCGCAGCATATGCAGACAATCTGATTTTATTTATTTCATCCGCTCAAACTTTTCTTCCGGTCTTGTTTCAAGAAATGGAGACTTACAGGGCACTTTCTTATTACAAAATCAACATTTCAAAACCAGAAGCCCTGAATATCACCTTACCCCCTTAACAATTAAAAAGCCTGCAATGACAATTTATCTATAAATGGTCTTCTTCTCATATTAAATATTTGGGTACCCTAATTCCTGCCAACATAAGACAGATTTTTGAATTGAACTTCTAACCGTTGGCTAAAAAGAATAAAGTGCACCTACAAAACTGGAACAAAGCAGCCCTTAGCTGTTTTGGTCGAAATAGTGTCTTGAAAATGAATATTCTACCACGGCTCCTTTTTTTTATTACAAACCCTCCCAATGTCAATACCACAGAGTTTTCTGAAAGATCTAAGGACTCAATTTTTGCACTACCTTTGGGGAGGAAAAAAGGCTAGTATCAGCAGGGCGAATTTGACTCTTCCCAAATCAAGGGGAGTCATTGGGTTTGCAGACCCCATTAAATATTATGCTACTGTTCTTTTGAGGAGAGTGATTCATTGGTGCACCCAGAAGACAACAAAACCCTAGTTAGAATTAGAACAGGCAGCTATCGCTTCACCTTTGGAAGGTGTCATCTGGGAGTATCCTGCCTCTTCTATGAACAGACACTCTTCAACTAATCCCCTTGTTAGGGCAACCTTGCGCACTGTCTAATCGATTTTTACAAGACAACTTCTTTCACCTTATCGCAGTCAGCTTCTGACAATTCTTAACTCCAACTTATTACTGCATAGTGCTACTGACTCCTAATTCTGCCACCTCTATGCCAAAGGAATATTTAGACTATGTCATCTTTCATTGCAAAATGTCTATTGATGGTGTACAAGCTACGCTTGGTTTAGACCTGGATTTTTTCCATTGCTTTCAGTTAAGTCCCTGCTTGTGAGCCCTTCCATCAGAATATCAAACTGTTCATTCTTTATTCATCATCTGAGAGGATTTGCAATGAAGCAGTGCCATTCAGACATGGCCTACCACAATCCTATTCCTTGCTGATAGCTGGAAACCATCAATGGGATCCAAGATTTTTGACAAAATGAGAACAGGATCTGAATGTTATGTTTCTCTTCTCCCCAAAAAAGCTAAAGTTCTTTTTTTCGCTCACAAAGCCTCACTGGCAAACAAACACATAAAGAAAATGGCTATAAGATACTTACCATTTGATATAAAACACCTCAACTTTTACATAGATAAGATCAATCCTCAAGTGCCCCCTCATGATGCCACTGCCAAACTGTGGAAGGCTGGCTCCCTTTTACACATCTTTCGGGACTATCCAGTGATTAACACTTTCTGGTCAGAAGTTAAATGTTCCATTAAAACATTACCGGATGGTCTATTGCAGTGGTTCTCAACCCAGTCCTAAAGTACCCACAACAGGCCATGTTTTTTGAATTTCTCTTAGATAAAATAGCTGTCCAAAATACCAAGCCATTGACTCTGATTTAAAGCACCTGTGCAAGATAAAGGAAAACCTGCAAACATGGCCTGTTGGGGGTACTTGAGGACAGGGTTGAGAACCACTGGTCTATTGCAGACTCAATCTGCAACATATCTTTTACATGATATGCTTTTTTTTTTTTTTTAAGGGTACAAAAATGTACTTTTAAAACATCTTCTGAATGCTGCAAAAGTGTGTATACCAGCTCTTTGGAAACACACTACTCCACCCACATTTGAACACTGGCTTAATAGGGTATCTGACATCCAACTTATGGAACAGGTAACCACGTTTATTAAAAATCAGTCTGAGAAACATCTTGAGATTTAGATGACTTGGAGGCTATTCCTGGACTCTCAGTGAGTAGGCCTTTAGAGCCGGGAGAGATGTTATTGCTGGTGGGAAGAGCTTGGACCTTCCTGTCCTCCCCCTTCAACTCTTCCCTTCCTTCCCCCTACTTCCTCTCTTCACCTCCCCCCTCTCCAGTCCCCTCCCCCTCCTTACTCCCTCCCTTTTTTCTCTTTCTTTCTCTTCCTCTTTTCCCTATTTTCCTTGTTTTCCTCTTATCTGTCTATCGTCAAAAAACGATCTTATCAAGACGAAGACCTTAATACCATGATGATGCAGTCTATATATGACTGCATACCTAAGTAAGTTTTCTTTTTTTATGCAGATTGTTTTCAGTTACTAATTATTGTGTTGGTAACTGGTCTTTGATATAAGGACAGTTAGAGTAAATATCTGATTGCCATGAAATGTATTATCCTGTAACATAATCAGATTAAATAAAGTATTTGTAAGGTATTTATTACCTATCCTAAATATCACAGTATCCTCCCTTCCTTAATATGCCTTTCTCCCTAGAAGGAAGAAGCCATATTTGTTCATTCATTATTGCGAGTCAGCATCTACATACAGGACTGAAATGCTGTCTCAGCAATGATGCAGTCATTTAGATCCTGATACCAGTGTTCACAAATATTGCAGTTTGTGGAAGAGGAGACTAAGAAAATGCTTCTTCTTCCTGCAGCAAACTGATAACATCATCTCAGCCCTAGGCAAAGCAACATGAGCTCAAGGACTGCATTTCTTAATGATAAATGGTACCACTTTCCTTACAATTATACCATACAGTATAGTGATATATAAGGAATTTAGACATGTGAAGCCGCTAAAAAGTCCACTTTTAGATAAAACAGGAAAGGTTTGCAAAAAGAAAAAAAAATCCAGAGCACCCAACAGATGCTACCATTAGCAACCAGAGTCTAGCATCTGCTGCACTTGAAAACCAAGCCAACCTTTTAGTACATACACTAGAGCACAGGTGTCAAACACAAGGTCCGCGGGCCGAATCCGGCCCTCCAGGCCATTTCATGTGGCCCTCACACCTCTCCTGCAGCTGCAGGATAGCTCCAGCCCTCCTCTGTTCCTCCTACAGACCCCTACTTTCTGTTTTCAAGCAATACATCCAGCTTCTTCCCAGCAGCAGCATAAGGAAAGGGGGTGCACAGTGATGTTAGGGAGAGTAGGGGACTCAACTTCTGATGGTGGAGTGGCTCTTGACTTCTAATGTAAGGGGAGGGGATGCGCTGGACATCTAATACAGATACAACCGGCCCTTTTGAGGACAAACATAATGCTGATGTGGCCCACGGTGAAATTGAATTGGACACCCCTGCACTAGAGTTTGTCAATATACATATGCCTGGATGTCTAAAGAACACATAGGAGTGTAGGAGTATACAGTGAGACCTTGGAACAGCTGCAGGTGCCAAGAGGATTCTGAAAAAGGTTACACGCAGAATTTTAGCGAAATCACTAAAAAAGCATTGCATGTCAACCTTCCTTCATTATTACAGTACAATCATCTATATGTATGCCCTAAACTAAATTAACAATGTTTTTTAATCTTCCCTATCATAAATTCAACTTCTTGTAAAGTATTTTTTTATTTCACTTTTTTAGGGTTTGTAGTAGACAACTTAAAGACCAGTTACCATTACACTGCAAAAAAAAGATTATGCCCCCACACTGAGAACCGTAATCCAATCATCAAGGATATCTTAAGTTGTCAATCACTAGTCTAAATTACACTATACAAGATACATGATACTAATTTACATGATATACATCTCAAGGTCGGGTGTATTGATTGAGTGTTAGAGTATTGTCCATTTGGACTATACTATATAAGCTCATAATGACTCCCTTCCATAGTATTATTGTCCAAACAGTATTCATGGACATTATCCCTTAATGATCCATGTAATAGCTTCCCAATTATACATGGCACACTTTCTGGCCTGTTATTTACAGTGCCTTGCAAAAGTATTCACCCCCTTGGTATTTTTCGTGTTTTGTTGCCTCACAACCTGGAATTAATATGGATTGTTTGAGGATTTGCATTATTTAATTTACAGAACATGCCCACAACTGTGAATATGTTTTTTTTTTTTATTATTGTGAAGCAAACAACAAATAGGACAAAATAACAGAAAAAGTCAATGTGCATAACTATTCACCCCCCTAAAGTCAATACTTTATAGAGCCACCTTTTGCGGCTATCACAGCTCCAAGTCGCTTTGGATAGGTCTCTTTGAGATTGCCACATCTTACCTCTGGGATTTTTGCCCATTCCTCCTTGCAAAACTGCTCCAGCTACTTCAAGTTGGATGGTTTGTGCTTGTGAACAGCAATCTTTAAGTCTGACCACAGATTTTCTATTGGATTGAGGTCTGGGTTTTGACTAGGCCATTCCAACACATTTACATGTTTCCCCTCAAACAACTTAAGTGTTGCTTTAGCATTGTGTTTGGGGTCATTGTCCTGCTGGAAGGTGAACCTTCGTCCTAGCCTCAAATCACACACAGAGTGGTGCAGGTTTTGCTCAAGAATATCCCTGTATTTAGCACCATCCATCTTTCCCTCAACTCTGACCAATTTCCCAGTCCTGACTGCTGAAAAACATCCCCACAGCATGATGCTGCCACCACCATGTTTCACTGATGGTGTTTGGTTGATGTTATGTGTTGGGTTTGCGCCAGACATAGCGTTTTCTTTGATGGCCAAAAAGTTAAATTTTAGTCTCATCAGACCAGAGCACCTTCCTCCATACATTTTGCGAGTCCCCCACATGCCATTTCGTTTTTTGCTGAAAGTAATGGCTTTCTTCTGGACACTCTGCCATAAAGCCCAACTGTATGGAGCATATGGCTTACAGATACTCCAGTCACTGTTGTGGAACTCTGCAGCTCCTCCAGGGTTACCTTAGGTCTCTGTGCTGCCACTCTGATTAATGCCCTCCTTGCCTGGTCCGTGACTTTTGGTGTGCAGCCGTCTCTTGGCAGGTTTTCTGTTGTGCCTTGTTCTTTCCATTTGGTTATGATAGGTTTGATGGTGCTCCTAGGGATCATAAAAAAAATGGATATTTTTTTATGACCTAACCCTGACTTGTACTTCTCAACAACATTGTCCCTTACTTGTTTGGACAGTCTTCTTGGTCTTCATGGCAGTGTTTGGTTAGTGATGCCTCTTACTTAGGTGCTGTACCCTCTGGGGCCTTTCAAAAAGGTGTGTATATGTAATGACAGATCACATGACACTTAGATTGCACACAGGTGGACATCGTTTCACAAATTATGTGATGTTTTAAGGTAATTGGTTGCACCAGAGCTTTTTATAGGCTTCATAACAAAGTGGGTGAATACATACGCACATGCCAATTATACATTTTTTATTTCTGAAAAATAGCTTTATGTATATATTTTTCTAATTAACTTCACCAACTTAGACTATTGTGTTCTGACCCATCACATATAATTCAGAATAAAAAAACATTGAACTAAAGGCTGTAATGTAACAAAATAGGTAAAAAGCCAAGGGGGGGTGAATACTTTTGCAAGGCACTGTACTTCAAGGGATTCTCTTCCTATATGAATAATACTTCACAAAGGTTTTTTTTTTATCAAGATTTCAAAGATTTTTTTAAATATTTTATTAGAAACAATGGAACTGCTAAGAAAGAGAGACAGAGAGATAAAGCGGGAAATATTGGCACTAGTAACAGATTTAGGTAACTTTGATACATTTTTATAGACTGGTTCTGCTTTGTATATAAAATATTTGGGATATCTAATCTTTCCATCTTTTGTTTAGATAATGTGACCAGTCAAATTCAAGTAAAAGCAATTTATAATTTATTTGAATTTCTAGTTTAACCACTTTCCTACCAGGCACTAACACCCCCTCCTGCCCAAGCCATTTTTCAGCTTTCAGCACTGTCGCACTTTGAATGACAATTGCGTGGTCATGCTACACTGTACCCAAACAAATTTTTTATAATTTTTTTCACACAAATAGAGCTAAATAGAGCTTTCTTTTGTTGGTATTTAATCACTGCTGGGTTTTTCATTTTTTACAAAAAAAATAAAAAATTTGAAAAAAAAATGTTTTTTACTTTTTTTTGTCAGTAAATTTTGTAACTAAGTAATTTTTCTCCTTCACTGATGTGCGCTGATGAGGCCGCACTGATAAGCACTGATAGGATGAACTGGTGGGCATTGATGAGGTGGCACTTATGGGCACTGATGAGGTGGCATTTATGGGCACTGATGAGGTGGCACTGATAAGGAGGCACTAATATGCTGCACTTATGGGCACTGATAGGTGGCACTCATATGTGGCACTGATGAGCACTGATAGGCGGCACTGATGGGCACTGTTAGGTGGCACTGATGGGCACTAATAGGCGGCACTGGTGGGCACTGATAGGCAGCAGTGGTGGGCACGGATAGGCGGCACTGATGGGCATTGATGATGGGTGGCACTGATGGGCGACACTGATGGGCATTGATGGACTGCAGTGATGGGCATTGATGGGCAGCACTGATAGGCGACACTGATTGCCAGCACTGACTGGCATGGCTAATGGGCACTAAATTGGTGGCACTTGTGGGCACTGATTGCTGCCACTGGTGGGCACTGTATGCTGGCATTGGTGGGCAATGGTGGGCACTGTATTTTGACACTACATTTCTTTATTGTAATCAGGGCACTGGTGATCAGTGCCCTGATTACATTCCTAAATGTCCCCCTGTGAGGAGATGCTGCTGATCAGCTCTCCTCGCCACACACTCTGTCAGTGTGAGGCGAGGAGAGCCGATTAGCGACATCTCCGTGTTTACATGTGACTTGCTGTGATTGGACACAGCCGATCACATGGTTAAAGAGCCGCTGCCACAATCGCTGCGCTGCGCGCCCCCCACGGGCGCGTGAGAGCGGGCGTTCTGGGACGCCGTCATATTACGTCATACCAGAACAAGAGCTGCACTGCCCCGCCATCATTTCACGGTGGGCGGACAACAAGCAGTTAAATTGTCAAACGCAAATTCCTTTGTTTTCAAGGATTCAGCTAACTCAAACTTCCAGCAGTAGAGAACAAGTGAAACATATAAATAAGGTTTTTAATTATTAATATATATTGACAAGATTATTAACATATATCTGATTACTTTATCATGTTATATAAAGAAAAAAGTTTTGTACTTTGGAAGGTAATTTCTATTCTTCAGGGTACTGTGCAGTCTTAGTGAGCCATGTCATTGTCTCCTCTTCCCAATTACAAAGCATTCAAGCATGACAGAAAAAAATTACAGTCCTAGATCTGTAAACATATTGTAAGCGACACAAAATAATGACATTGATTAGTTCTAGGAAAGAGTAAATGATCATGAGCTGCATCTAAAACTTATCTAAAAGGTCTATGAAGGTACATTTTTGTGTATCTTCTTTCTTTATAGCGCATAATTCTAACACTCAATTAGGGATGAGGAAATCTGACCTGATTCAATTTCCATTCATTGAATCCTGCTTTTAATCCATCAAACCTGAACTTAGCATTGAATCCCTTTGAAATCTATGGGATGGTGACTTTTGATACTAAATCTTGGCAAAAATCTTGGCTAATATAAAAGCTACTGTCAAAAGGGACATGGGGAGCTGATTACTGCAAAGGGGATATTTAGCAATGCAAAAAAAAAAAAAAATGCAACTTTGAAGACAACATGGAAAAAACACCAGTTCTTTATATAATATGCTTGGGAGATGCCTTCAAATCTTTTGCTGACAGAGCCCTTTTTTACATTCTTGCACACATTTTAAAGTGCACATTTTAAGCCTGAATATTACTTAAAACCATGAAAAGTTTAAATATTTTTTTGAAATCAATTACTTTGTAGAAGAAAATGGAGGCAGCTGTAAATTTTTCACACAATATAAGCGCAAATTTTTATCAAACCCAGTAAAAAATACACTCAAATTGGTTTGAGTGCATACAAACACAATTAAAATCCAAATTTTGGTAAAATAATAAAGCTAATGTTGGGTTCAGTAAACCCATACCAAAAAGGTGATGCTTAAAAATGATTGAATGATGGTCCTAAAATGAATCACTCTGGTGTGCATGGTGATAGCCAATATGTGTGAAGCAATCGTTATTTGTGTATGCATGTGCATCCAACACGCACTCTTGTATTCATAGTTGCATGTGCATGGGGGTTGGGAGTTTTTTTTGCTCTTTTTTTTTTTTTTTCAAACTGTAAAATGTTTAACTTTTTTCCTAAGTTTAATGCCATCACAAGGGGACTAATAACTAACAATGTGATAGCATAGTGAAGGGGACAGGTTCTCTTTAAGGTGACATGAAGGCCCTAATGTCACCTCTGCACTCTTTTAAGCTGACAAATCATGCTTGATCTGCTACTTTCCTGGCCAGAAAAGCTGGAGACTGACAGCTCTGACCCTGGAAGTGATCAGAGCTGAGCTTGGAGGGGTTACTACTGCAGCCCTCAGCTGGGAGTCTGTTTTCAAGTCAATACTACCAACACGATAACCCTTACGATGACAGCGGAAGGATCAAGCTTTTTGTGGTATTATGGAAAAGTACAATTGTAACAAACCGTATCAGTGACACTGTTAACAACTTTAGCCCTAAAAGATTTTACCCGCTTAATGATCAGAGCATTTTTTGTGACACTGCACTGCGTCACTTTAACTGATAATTGCGCGCTCGTGCGACGTTGTACGCAAACAAAATTGACGTCCTTTTTTTCCACAAATAGAGCTTTTTTTGGTGGTATTTGATCACTTTAGGCAGATTTATATAAACATCCCCAAAAAATATTAAAAAAAAACTATTTCTTCCTCACTTTAGGCCGATATATATTCTACTACATATTTGTTGGAAAAAAAAAATTGCAATAAGCATATATTAATGAGTTTGCGCAAAAGTTATAGCATCTACAAGATAGGGAATAGATTTATGGCATTTTTATTATAATTTTTTTTTTGCGGTGATCTGCGACATTGCGGTGGACAAGTCGGACACTTTTGACACTATTTTGGGACCATTGACATCTATACAGCGATCAGAGCTAAAAATAACCACTGATTACTGTATAAATGACACTGGCAGGGAAGGAGTTAAAAACTAGGGGGCGATCAAGGGGTTAACTGTGTCCCCTCAGTGTGTTCTAACTGAAGAGGGGGGGTGGGCTACCTAGGATATGACAGAGATCACAGGGAGCAGTGGATCCCTGTCATGTCACTAGGCACAACAGGGAAATGCCTTGTTTACATAGGCAGTACCCTGTTCTGCCTCTCCTCGTCACAATAGCGGGCAACCGGTGGACATCAAGTCCACGGGATCTGCGGGCACGCTCCCGCGGCGTGCACACGCCCACTTTACGTCTATGATGGAGGGACGTTACGGGTACGCCCTTTTGCCCACCTGTGCCATTGTGCCGACGTACATCGTCATGCGCTGGTCGGGAAGCGGTTAAAGGAGTAATTTGGAAAGAAAAAAAAACATACATACTCACCTCTATGGCTGCAGCATTGGTCCCATGTCAAAGGTGCCCCCAGTCACATCTAAAACTGAGAACTGAGAGATTACCTGACCACTGATCGCTCAGTTCTTAGTCTGCTCTGAGCAGAGAGTGGTGACTGCGGCTCTCTGCTCTTCTCCTCCAGTGCTTACTGGGGAGCTGTCTGGAGTGGCTGAATCAAGCTCTCAATCGCACCTGGATCCACTATGTGATGTCAGCCGATGATGGGCTTTAGCCCAATGTTGGTTAAATCTGGGCCACGGGAACGCAAAAGTAAGTGCACTCCTGTGACCCACAAGTAAGATTTATACAAAGAAGCTTTGTTTATATGTTCTTTTTAGGATTGGTGCTGGGGTAGTGAAATGGGAGGAGAAGGGTGAGAGGATTAGTGCTGGGAAGGTGATTTTGGGGGAAAAGATTTGTATTTGGAGGTGTATTTTGGTGGGGGGGGGGGTGGAATATGGGTAGGATATTTGGGCTAGGAGGTTATTCTTGACCTCTGCCCTCTGCACATTACACACACCTGACCCAAGTATTTTGTGCATTACATACTCCTGACCTCAACACAATGTGTGTTATGCACTCCTAAAGCCAGCACTGAACACAACATTGTGTGTGTTAAGCTGGCCATACACTAATAGAAATTCAGCCATTTCAGCAGGGACCAGCTGAATTTCAATCGGTGAGTGGCTGTCCTTGTCACACAGAAGGCAATTGTTTGATTAATGTTAAAGGGAAAAAAAATATTTATTCCCTACCCGCGCAGTAGTAAACTGAATAAAAATGATAAAATTGTTATGAATACAGCTGCCCGTTCTAAAGTTATAAAAACCAATAGAGTGAAATATATGTGTGTTGAACCGCGAATACAACAGGCTTAAATCTAAGTGAAATTACTAAATAGTGCAAATAAACAGTACAGATCTAATGTATACAACCACCGAATTCACTCCAATGGGGGATATTCAATGCGTTGTTTGTAAAAGTGCATGAAACTGTGTTCAAACAAACTCAATACATCACAAATCATTAGTGTCCAAAGTGATAAACAAACAGACAAATATAAGTCCAAAAACGGTTCATCCATAACTTCCAGTAAGAAGGTGCTTAATCCAATGTTTTAGGTGACTGTAGAAATCCTCCACCACACCAAGCAAACTGCCTACTCACCAGATGGAGATGATCCCTATTACAGAGATCATGAGAGCCTTTAGAACAGGTATATGCATTTAGCGGACCTCAAACTGTTGCAAAACTACAAGTCCCATCATGCCTCTGCCTCTGGGTGTCATGCTTGTGGCTGTCAGAGTCTTGCTATGCCTCATGGGAGTTGTAGTTCTGCAACAGCTGGAGGGCCGTTAATTGCATATCCCTGCTTTAGAATAATGGAATGGATCTGGAAGTCCGTCTCAGCAAGTTCAACGGTGCCTCCAATCAAACATTCACATAAGGATGGCTATCCGTATCCAGGTTTGAACATTGAAATAAGGAACAATCTCCCATGGTGAAGTATTTCATAAAAAAAGGGATTTATTCAATAAAAATGTCTCCAAAAGCTGAAAAACATGCAGTAAGGTTTAAGAATATGTAAATGGAACGGGGACGCCATTTGCGCTCCACCTGCGTTCCACTATAGGCGGAAGTGACGTATCACGCTCAAACACCACCTACGCGTTTCGTCAGTGCATCTGACGTCATCAGGGATCACATGACCGTATACCTCACCTCCATGGTTTTATACTGCATCCCATCCAGGAGTATCCAATTCAATCCTTCCAAGTGGTATTGAATTTGTTAAATTTAGACTATGCAATGACAAATGTATATATTAAAGGGTCATTAAAATATTAAATTGCCTTGAAATATTGAAAATGGGAAACTACAACTTTATATAAAAAATGTTGTTTAATAACGTCAAAGACGTCATCTAGTGGCAGAAAAGCAAATAGCGTTCCTAAAATGAATCTCAAGAGATGTCGCCATCTTGTGGTGGACAAATGTATGAAAATATCTAAGTTTGGATGGCGTCAAAGGATGGCCTATAATGGCAGAGTGGGGAATAACAACCCTACATATTTAACTCAAGAGTATCGCCATCATGTGGCGGAAAGGAGAACAACTCTTCACAAATTATTTCAGATTGAGTGGGAAGTAAGGACACCCTTAAACAATAAATGAAAACTACCTCACTAATAATTTGACAAAAAGCAATTCAAATCTATATCAACATTAATACCCGCTGGATTGTGTGTGTTTATTCTAAAAATCCACTCAGTTTCATTCTTTGAAATCCTCTGGGTCATATCCCCTCCTCCCTAGTGAGGTTCTATTTTATCGATTCCGAAAAAAAAGTTGTTAGACTTGAGTCCCTATTGTGATGAATTCTGAAGTGATTTGAGAGACTGCGTTTGGGTAATCCCTGTTTAATATTATTGAGGTGCTTATTGATTCTAATATTTAAAGACCTAGTAGTCCATCCGATATACTGTAACCCACAAGGACATGTTAAAACATATGTTACATGTGTGGATTTACAAGGGATAAACTTTTTAATATTAAATTCTCTACTATTACTTAAAGACTTGAATCTGTCTATTTTTCTAATATTTTTCCTTGGGGTGTTGCAAGCTTTACACTTAGGACAGTAGAAAAAGCCTGTTTGATCCAGAAAATGTACTTTCTTTTTAGGAGGGTCATGAATATTGGGAGCTAGTTTATTGTGGGCGTTTGGGAATTATACCAATTAACATTTTGTCCCTAAGCAAAATTGGCCAGTGTTTCTTAACTATACACTCGCTACATACAAGTGCTTTGTAATCTCTGCTGAAATTGGTTAAAAAAGGTATCTGTTTGCTTATCCTGATCTTTTTTGGTTTATCTATTAGGAGTGTTGCTTTATCCATTTCCATTACTTGTCTCTGCAGTGGTACTAAATTCTGCTCGTGGTATCCTTTCTCTTTGAACTTTTTTATAACCACATCTGACTGTGTGATGTAGTCACCCAGGCTGTCGCGGTTGCGTCGCAACCGCATCAGCTGGCCTTTTGGGATCCCTCCTAGCCATTTAGGATGGTGGCAAGTCACTGTGGGTATGTAACTGTTTCTATCCTTCTCCTTGAAAAAGGTTTTAGTGGTGATAAACCGTTCACCCTTCATCAAAACCAAATCCAGGAAACTCTGTTCATACAGATCCCAATTTCCGGTAAATTTTAATTCATAGTGATTGTTGATATTGGATAGGAAAGATTTAAGACTTTCCTCTGTACCATCCCATAATATTATAATGTCATCTATATATCTTTTGTACAGTGACATCTCTGTTATGTCACTGCCAAAGATATGGGTCTCTTCCCATTGGCTCATCAATATATTGGCCACGCTTGGGTTTGTATTTGGCTCCCATAGCTACACCCCTTATTTGATTGTAATGGGTGCCTTCATGACAAAAATAATTATTAGACATGGCCAAATTCATAGCTTCTAATAGGAAATCATTTTGTTCCCTTTTCAAATTAAACCTATTATTCAATGCCACCTTGGTGGTCACAATCACATTATTCTGTCTTAAATTGGTGTACAATTACTCAATGTCTATAGTGACAATAAACGTGTGGTCATTGATAGGTATTTCTTTTAGAATGTTCATCAAATGTTTACCATCCCTTAAATAAACTGGATAAGTTTGTACAATGGGTTGTAAAAAACAATCCATATATTCCCCTATACGCGAAAAAAATGAATTTATACCACTTATGATGGGTCTTCCCGGTGGGCAGTCTTTGTTTTTATGGATCTAAGGCGATTGATATATTACAGGCAGCCTGGGAGCATCGGGGACAAGATACCTAGTTTCCTTTTTTGTAAGGATGCCCTTCTCCTGAGCTTGCTTCACTAATCTTTTAAGTAGTGCTCTAAGTCTATTAGTGGGGTTACCCCTGAGCTTTTTGTATATGTCGGTGTCTCCAGCTAATCTATTTAATTCCATATTGTATTCCTCTCTTTTTAAAACAACATCCCCCCCCCTTTATCTGCCATTCTAATGGCTATGTTTTTCCTCTTTTCAAAACCCTCTATACCTTTTTGTATATCGCCTTTCTCCTTCCAATACTGTTCTGATATCCTACTCAACCATAGCTCTGAAAACTTCCAAAAACTGGTTGGAGGATTTTTTGGGGTTGAAGGTGGTATGATTCCTCAAACCACTATTCTGGAAAATAGTAGGTCCAGTTCCCTCTACATTCGTTTTTTCAGCAAAATGTTTTTTGATATTTCATTTCCTCACAAATTTCTCAGTATCGATAAAAGCATCAAATTTGTTGAACACTATGTCCGAGGCATATTTCAAACCTAATTCCAGCACCTTCAATTCATTAGTAGTGAATTCTTCACCACTAAGGTTGAAGATACCGTCACCTACTGATCTCTCTTTCTTTTTGTTCTTCCTTCCTCCTCTCTTACCTCTGGGGTATCTCTTTGGGTGCCATACTCCCAAGGGGGTGTCTCCCACTGTTGCCATTGCGGGGCACTTTGTGGGAAATGATAGGAATTCTGTAATTCAGCCACGGTGGACCCTGATACTGACCTCCCCCTCCCCCACCATGGTGCCATGGTTGCCCTCTGTTGTAATCCCATCCCCCCTCCTGGGAGGATCCCCATGCCCTCTTCTGTGAAAAGCCCTATGGTGAGGGTTGCCCTTATTAGGTTCATAACCCTGCTGGAGTGGTTGGAACCGGTTTTGTATGGGAAAATCATAATATGTATTTCTATTGGGCCCATGGTACCCATAAGGGTTCTCATCTCCAGGTGGGTCCTGATGTACCAGAGTCCTAGGTACACCCCCAACCCCACTACCTCTGATGTTGGATCTCACTTGGTTGGTTGAGTTACTTTCAGGTGCGGGTGTAGACTAAGGTTCTCTGCCAACCCCCTCAACCCTCTCAGGCGAAGATTCAACAGACTGAACAAGGGCCAATTCCCCTGATTCCTCTTGCCACTTATAAACAACATGTTCCCTATAGTCTTTAAAATCCGTCTGATATTTTTTTATTTGTTTATTCTTAGTGTCTCTATCTAATTTCTCCAAATATTTTTGAACCTGACTATTTTTGTCCTTATATTTAGGTGTATCCTTAACCGCTTGCCAACCAGCCGCCCTCATTTTACTGCGGCAGGTCGGCATGATCCTGCGAACTGTCGTAGCTGTACGTCGGCTCACAGGATCAGGATAGCAGGCGGTGTTTGCTTGCACAAGATTGGATGATGAAAACCAGCAGAGCTTCACCACATTCACTAAGCTCTGGTGAAAATGAGTGCAACAGCACTTGCAAGGTGCCTTTACTAAATCAACCCCAGTGGCTCAAAGTATTGAAGCCATTAGATCAGCACAGCAAAGAAGAAACTATAATTTTCAAGAAGTAAGCAATGGCAGGCTCCATATAGCTTTCTGCACAGGTTTCCTTTAATTCAGGCAGAACAAATGAGAACCAGCACTGTCCCCTTAAATGGCAACTAAAATTGCTTAAAAATAAAGCGTTACTAAAGGTAATTTATTTTTTAATAAAATAATAAACATGTTATACTCACCTGCTCTGTGCAATTGTATTGCACAGAGCGGCCCCAAACCTCCTCTATTGGTGTCCCCACTGGTGATCTTGGCTCTTCCTTTTCTTTGTGTGCCCACTCCCAAGCTGTGTGTGGCTATGGAGCTACGTTCCATAGAAACACACAGCAGGGCTTAGCTCCACCCCCTGCTTCCTCCACACTGCATTTGATTGACAGCTGCAGGAGCCAATGGCTGCCACTGCTGCTCAAGTCACTGTGTGAGGAGAAAGATAGGGAAGAAAAGGCTGCAGTCGTGCACAGTGCTGGATCTCTTCTCCCATCTTCCCCTTCATACAGGGAAGGGGAGAACAGAAAGCCATAAAACAATTTTTACCTTAAAAAACGTTTGGCTTTAGAACCAGATTATCCATGACGAATCAACATCAGAGCTCAGAAGAACGTGTGCATTTACCCTGTTGTTCACATATACAGTAAATATATAGATAACAACGTTTTAAATTAAATGTACAGCATAAACTTTATTTTTTTTTTTTAACATCAGCATTGTTAATAACAATACAAACAATAATTATATATTTATATTGCATCCAATATAGGATTAATTGATAAAATCTCCTTTCATGCTGTGAGTGCTGCCTGTCTGCTGGCCATCTCCTTCCACAACTTTCTGGATTCCCTGTATGCTTTGCAGCTTCTTCTCTGCTGTTTACTTTTCACTTTTAAGGACTACATATCCCATGGCACATTGCTACCTCTGCAAGCAGTATTGCCTGACTCCGCCTCCTGAAACGCCTCCTCTTAGCACTGCTGCACTTCATAAGGCAGACTCTGTGAATTCTGTGACACAGCAATGCCTACTCACAAGGCATAGTGGATAGGTGTCACAGAATTCAAGGAAACAATTATGTGGGGATCTTCTGGTGCTTGGTGTAAAATTTGGCTGCTATTTCTTTTTCTCCCCCTCCCCACTGTGTGCTCTCTGACTTTTTATTATAGGGCCACCCTTTCTGTTGACACCCAATTTCCCACAAGACCCACTGTCTTAGGACACAGCAAGAGTTACACAACAGAAGGAGTAACTGCAGAGCCCCACCCCTGTGACCATAGAATCCTAGGGCTCATCACTTGCGGCTGACAGTGTACTCTAGGTTTATGTGTTGCTCTGTAAGTGTGGGTGCAGTTTTTTTTTTTTTATTTATTATTTTTTTATCAGTGAATCAAATGTTCCTTTTTGTATTAGGTGATAATGTGTGCTGTATTTTCCACTTACATACAAGCAATAATGAGTATGGAAGGGGAGCTCAGATTGCACTGTATCAGACTTGTCTTATAATAAGCAATGTGATCTGGACTGTAATACACAGAATATGTTTTATTGTTTTCTACTGTTCACATTTAAGTAAAGTTGTGTGCATTCGTTTAGATAGTCATGATGTCTGCTAAATGTCAAGCACTCTTGGGTGGGTGTTACTGCAGTGATGTGCTTGCTCCAGCTGACTTCTTCCACATACTAGTGCAGAGCAAGGTGAAAACACCAAAAAAAGTAATGTGGCCTTTTTATGGATCCCCATTTTTTTTAAGGTAAAAAACCTCAGATAAAAAAAGGGAACAAAACTGCAAACTAAAATAGGGTCATTGTATCCTTGGTGGCATTGGCACCCACAATGAATGCAGCAGTAATGGCATAGGATGCATTTATGATTAGTAAGAGTGTTGCACTGTAACTCTAATCAAACTTCAATTGTCAGGTCACTATATTCACAACTTCATAATAAATGTGAAATAAATACAAGTTAAAAGGATTTGCCAAATTCAACAAACGATACTGGTACGAAATAATCATTGTATTTTTGTACTTACCTGTAAAATCCATTTCTTGGAGTACATCGGGGGCAGAGCTCAGGTTATAATTCAATAAGAAAAGAACCCCTATGATTGGGACTTTGAATAGATCACCACTCTCACCAAAGATTTTTGAAAAAAATATCTTCAAATTTTATTAGTAGTCAGTAAAATGATATATAAAAATCACCCAAATGTCCGATAACAGGGTGCACAGTTCATAATATGCATAGCAGTTACACAACAAAAAACACAAAAATACAAATAGATAATGTGACAACACTTTACAAAAAAAATAAATATATACAGAGGTACAATACTGATGCTCTCAAAGAGGTGTGTGACCCCCAGATGCTCAACGCGTTTCCAGTTGCCCGAATATGGGAACCTTCGTCAGGAGCAGAGAGTGGTTTTATATGGTAAGTACCTATCGCTCTCATGGAGTTGATGTTCGTAGGTCAAATAAGTTGTATTTCAAAAGGGAGGGAGGTGCGTCCCCCAAGTGTGGCAGCACAGCGGAGAAGAATCCTAATTACAGATTTCTTTACAGGGACTTATATGTCCAAACAGCCGGGCCCTACAGGACGGGAATAGCACATGTAGGCTATTCGCAGCTGTTCAAGGTGTACCCTTGAGACGGGGCTCGTCCCCGAGAAACAATGTCCCGGATGGACGAAGTAGGATCCCAATGGGGGGTTACTAGAACCCTTTCTTCTATGAAGTATCCCTTATGGAGGGGCGTACGACCGCTGTGTGCTGTCCGCCGCAGCAGAGGACTATACGGCGGACAGCACACATCGGTCGTACGTGTTTTTTTTTATTTACACTTTACACCTTAGGTGAATGGGTAGGGGTACATCGTACCCCATACTCATTCACATAGGGTGGGGGGCTGGGATCTGGGGGCCCCCTTATTAAAGGGGGCTCCCGGATTCCGATAAGCCCCCCGCCCGCAGACCCCGACAACCAACGGCCGGGAAGAGGCCCTTGTCCTCATCAACATGGGGACAAGGTGCTTTGGGGTGGGGGGGCCGCACGGCCCCCCTTTCCCCAGGGCACCCCCCATGTTGAGGGCACGCGGCCTGGTATGGCTCAGGAGGGGGTACGCTCGCTTGTCCCCACCCCTTTCCTGGTCGGCCGGGCTGCGTGCTCGGATAAGAGTCTGAGATGGAGTTGGGGGGGACCCCCACGCCATTTTTTCGGCGTGGGGATTCCCTTTAAATCCATGCCAGGTGACAGGGCTAGCGCGGCGGCATTCACTGCCTTTGTTAGCCCCGTCTACCTGAAGTCACGTTCTAAATGAACGGACTTTCCGATGATCGGCAAGTCCGTTAATTTCCAAAAGTCCGGCGGACTAGCATACTAACCGCGGGATTGTCCGCCGGACTGCCCATTTCAGCGGACAATTTTAAAACAAAACTTAAAACCTAGTCCGCCGGACTTTTGGCGCCAAAAAGTCCGCCGGCGCCCACACACGGGCGGACATTTCCGCGGGAAAGTCCACTCGTGTGTACGAGGCATTAGGGTACAGGGATGCATAGCAGCAGATTCAAAGAGAACTATACGCCCCATAACTCCCTCCGTTGGCACACAGGTATAAGGTCACGAATAATCACAGGGATATACAATGTTTAGAACACTGGAAAGTACGAAGCTTTCTTGTAACAGTCAATATCGCTACAAATCCTTGAACACAAAGGGCGCCAAGAGAGACATCCCTTTTTACAGATTCATAGAAAAATCTGCAAATATCTGCAAACGTTTGCGCACCTGAATGAAAGGGGATATCTCTTCATATAGAGTGAGACCTGTAATTCGATCTTGCTGCCTTCGAGGACCAAGTTCTTTTGTGGAACTGGGGCTAAAGCTTCACTCTGGAGGATGAGCCATGTGAGTAATGAAAAAACTGCCTTGAGGAAAGCTTTTGCAAGATAACTTTGCTAACCGGTACTTTCAGCCAAATATCCTGCGCATGTGAATAGACAAAAGTCCCAAGTATGAAATCTGCTGAGTGGAATCCTTCAGGGCATCCATAGTAAAACATAGAGCCCGAGGTAACTCTGCTAAGTTTTCATTTATGTCATCCTCACTGTCTGTAGAATACAAGTTCCCTAAGGTGCTTCACGCAGCCCTAAGAATCTGACAGACACCAAAACACTGCACTGCTTGCTACAAGCCAGCCCCAGCCAAAGAAAAGGAGGCCTTCGGCATTGTTTCCAACCTCTTATTTGTGAAATCCTTGAAGATGGCAACATCATCCACAAAGCATGTCACTCTTGGTAGGGAAACAGTTGCCTCAACTGAGGGCATACTCCACCTCTTAACAAGTGTTTGCTCCATAGGATGCAGCTGAGTAAACCCTTTTAAGAGGAAAAAAACACCTTGTCAGTGTGGGCCCTTTCTATAAACACCACCTCCTCTAAATGAGGGCATAAGAGAAAAGACTAGGAACTTTGCAGTGGCTGCCATGAACCAAGGTGCTTTCAGGGAGGAGGAGGTGGTAAATGTAATCACTAAGGATCATCCCACATAGTGACTTTACTAGGCCCCTCTGGACCTTAAAAAAAACACCTTAAACATAAGGTCAGGGCTGGTCTGGGACAAAAATTTGGCCCTGAACTTCATCCAGACCGGCCCACTTTAATTTTGCAAACAAGCACAAAAACAGTATATAAACTATACGCAATTGTGCAAAAAAACATAAGTAGCATAACATAAGGAGTCCTCACTGACCTCTTTTATTATTTCACTTATTCTCCTCTGCATTTTTCTCATCCTTCTCACATCACTGCGTAAAGTTGAGGGTGAGCCGCGCAGCCATTACTTTGACAGGCTGTCACTGAAACCAGCCCACTGAGCCATCAGCCCACCGGGAAACTCCCTGTAGTCCCGATGGTCAGTACATGCCTGCATGAGGTTCCTCAGGTGACTCAGATGCAGAAACAACTGACCCTTCTGCATCCAGCTTCGCTACTTCAACTACATGCCCCTCATCCACACAATCCCTTTCCCAAAAAGATGAGGGGACAAGCAAAGGAGAGTGAGCATGCTTCTTAGTACTTCACCTCATAGAGGCAGACATACTAGCAAGTTTATTCTCTAAACTTGCCAAGCAAGTGACAAATCCTCCTTCGTAACACATACATAAATAAACACGACCATGCTCCATTCCACTCCTTCACATCTGCACCTGCACTGAGGAGGACCCACCACTGATCTGTTTGCCTTCTATAAATGGCCGCCAAATGTCCCCTAGAGGGGAAAAGAGAAAAGGGCATGCACATATAGCTATAGCTAGAGGCACACACGCTAGCAGGAAAAACACTAAACATAACAGCTCAATAAGAATTGCCCCTGATTGGGAAAACTGAAAAAAGTCACCCACATTTAAAAGCAGCAATAAAATGGTTACCAAAATTGGCTTACATGAACTTATCACTCTTGCCAACCTTCTCTGTGTCCTATGATGTACGAAAAAGAAATGGGTATTTCCCATGCAAGCAGAACAGTTTTAAAGAAGCATCTAGCTGGAATGATGCTAAAGGAAAAATGGAATAAAGGTACCGTATGTGGTAATAAACACAAAACCAAAATGAAATATATTGCAGCTTACCAATCATTAGATGTGGTGGCTGCATTAGTTTTCTTTTTTAGGCTTTTTCCCTCTGTATCCTCCTGGTGATCTGGCTAATAACATAACTCCTGTATTGGAGTGCCCCACTGTGGATGAATGAGAACAGGTAGCACCTTTGGACAGCAGCTATGTCATTCTGAGGGGAGGGGAATGTTAGGATGTACTAGCAGATTTAAATACACTAACAAAATTAAGCTGAACTCCAGAAAAACTTAATAAGGGGGTATAGAAAACATTTATTTTTTTTCTTTTTGAAAAAAGGTTTTACATAAATGAATAAAACAAATCATTGTAAGCACCCCTGCCAGTGTTTAATGGTTTGTCTTAATTCTGTAACGGATACATTCTGTCGGAGAGCTTGTTCTTTTGGATCACTCAATAAAAATAGAAAAAACAAAACCTAAAAAAGAAAATGAATGCAGCAATCACATTTAGGAAATGATAAGCTGCAATATAACAAATGTTTGCTTTTGGGTTTATTACCAATTTAATTAGCTATTATGATAGTTTCAAGCAGCAAATCAAAAAAAAATGTAGATGAACCCAGTTTTCATTTGTAAAATGATTAACAAGCTTTATTTGTTACTGTTGAAAACACTCGATGTTTATTGTTGGTTATCTGGTTATTGCTATTGCATGGTTTTCCTTATGCTTTATACTGCTTTTTCACATATACATCTTTAACCACTAGATGGCGCACCTATCAACTGTGAAAAAACACAATCACAATATAACACTTAAAGGAAAACCATCTTAAGAGAAACAAACGTATTCAGATTACGTCTTCTGATTTCACTCTGACTTTCCTTATATGTGTACTTGTTCTGGGTAAAAAAATATATATATTTATATATTGTTTGTAGGGTCACTTTATTTCTACTCTAAATGATAAAAGAAATGTCTTACTACTAATTTTTACTTTCATTTGAATTGTAAACTTGAGACCTAAAATTTTGAGAAAAAAAAATACAGGAGAAAAAAAAAAGCCACACTAACACATGCGAGGGGTAAAATGATGGTTAATGCACTGCTGTTATCTTTAATGACACCCCACAGTGCTTACACACACAAAACAAATGCACCTGATGGTCAGCACAGAAAAAAAAAATCACACATGCATTGCCTTGTGGCACACTTATGCCTCGTACACACGGTCGGATTTTCCGATGGAAAATGTTCGATGGGAGCCCTTTGTTGGAAATTCCAACCGTGTGTAGGCTCCATCGGACAGTTTCCATCGGAATTTCCGTCGTACAAAATTTGAGATCTGGTTTTCAAATTTTCCGACAACAAAATCCGTTCGTGCAAATTCCAATCGTGTGTACACAATTCGGACGCACAAAGTGCTCGGAATCAAGCAGAAGAGCAGCTCTGGCTATTGAACTTCATTTTTCTCGGCTCGTCGTACGTGTTGTACGTCACCGCGTTCTTAACGTTCGGAATTTCCAACCAACTTTGTGTGACCGTGTGTGTGCAAGACAAGTTTGAGCCAACATCCGTCGGAAAAAATCCCATGGATTTTGTTGTCGGAATGTCTGATCGTGTGTATGGGGCATAACACAACAATGGCAGCCGCCAGATAAATTTATAATAAAGTATTGTGGTTTCACGTGTTTGCAAATTTATGAATGAGCTCTTAAGTAGAATATCCCCATTATGGAAATAATAGATGAAATCTAGTTTAAGGTGGGGTAAACTGGTAATTGTAGCTACAAATAGGTTTATAAATAGGGAAACAACATTTGCTTCTTTTTTTTTATGTATGTGTGTGTGTGTGTGTATGTATATATATATATATATATGGACAGCACCAGCAAGTAAAAATAGTTATCAATGCAAGTAACCAGGTGGATCCCCAAAAAAACATCAAACGAATCAATACATAACACAATGGACTCATAGAACATTTTCTTGTTTTAGTATACACTATAGGACCTGGGACACCTTTGGGCACTCCAAAGAGAATAGTAATGTGGTGCACATAGTGCCCCCTCACCCTCCTGTCAGGCCCTGTTCAGAACCACATTCCTGTCTGAAATGTGTCCGGGTTTCAGGTGGACTGAAACCTGGACACATGATTCAAAACCCGGACTGTCCAAGTGAATGGCGGACAGGTGGCTACCCTAAGTTATAGCACTGTAAGCATAAACTCAAAGCCAGTAATTTAGTAACTGCAAACATTCCTGCCCTTTTTAGTTACCAACCTTCACTATGAATTAGAAATTGAGACAGAGAAGAAAGCGCAAATGGCAAATTTATGCTTATAGCGTGCCACCAGGGGCGCCATTAGGGGGGTACAGCCCATACACTTGTAAGGGGCCCCTTAGAAGGCAGGTTCAGGTGCAGAGGAGCTCCTGTATGTGTGTGAGTCGGAAGGCTGCTGCCATCGAGCTGACAATGGGCTCTTTGCTGCCACCTCTGGCCATTTCCTGTATGTGCACCCCTCTGCATGTGGAAGCAAGAGCTGGGACTAGAACCACCTTACAGGTAAGGGCTGTTGTGCATGGGGGGGGCTGTGTGTGTGTCTGTGTACATGCCTGTGTGTGTACATGTCTCTGTGTGTACTGTACATGTCTATGTGTACTGTACATGTCTCTGTGTGTATATGTCTGTGTGTACATGCCTGTGTGTGTGTACATGTGTCTGTGTGTGTGTACATGTCTGTGTGTGTACATGCCTGTTTGTATGTACATGCATGTCATATATACACATGTGAGGGGGGATGAGAGCGAACAGGTGTGAGGGGGGCTGAGAGCGTACAGGTGTGAGGGGGGCTGAGAGCGTACAGGTGTGAGGGGGGCTGAGAGCGTACAGGTGTGAGGGGGCTGAGAGCGTACAGGTGTGAGGGGGGCTGAGAGCGTACAGGTATGAGGGGGGCTGAGAGCGTACAGGTGTGAGGGGGGCTGAGAGCGTACAGGTATGAGGGGGCTGAGAGCGTACAGGTGTGGGGGGGCTGAGAGCGAACAGGTGTGAGGGGGGCTCAGAGCGTACAGGTGTGAGGGGGGCTGAGAGCGTACAGGTATGAGGGGGGCTGAGAGCGTACAGGTGTGAGGGGGGCTTAGAGCATACAGGTGTGAGGGGGGCTGAGGCACTGAAGCACTTGGTGGGACAGCAAGTGGGCAAGACCCTGGGGATTGTTGGTGGTCAGGCTCGGGGGGGGGGGGCAGGCTTAAAGCTCTATAAGGGGCTCCACAATTTCTGATGGCTGCCCTTCATGCCACATCCAATAATCAAGAAAGAAAGAGAGGTTTTCCCCAAGAGCCAGTTCACACAGGGGCAGCACGACTTGCAGCGTGACTCACAGAGGCAACCTGCACATGACTTCAGCGGCGGCTTGCAAAATGACTTCTGTATAGAAGTCAATCCAAGTCGCCTGAAGTCACCCCAAAAGTAGTACAGGAACCTTTTTTTAAGTCGGAGCGACTTGAGTGGCTCCTATTAGAACGGTTTCATTGTACAGAACGGAACGCGACTTGTCAGGCGGCTAAGTCACCTGACAAGTCGCCCCTGTGTGAACCGGGTCTTAGTGGACTTTTAAGGCAACAAATAGTATCAATTTGTATTGATGATATAGATTTATCGATAAATCAATATTTAATTTCTATTTGTATTTTTAACCATGTTTAATTATTAATAACATCTTTTGCTACTACAATATTTTGCATACCTGTACAAATTGATACTATTTGTTGCCTTAAACGTCCACTTATGGGAAACCTCTCTTTCTTTCTAGAAATTGAGAGGATTCTAGACTGAAATTGTTTCATATATACAGTGCCTTGAAAAAGTATTCATACCCCTTGACATTTTCCACACTTTGTCATGTTACAACCAAAAATGTAAATGTATTTTATTGGATTTTATGTAATAGACCAACACAAAGTGGCACATAATTATGAAAAATAATAAATGTTTTTTAAACATTTTTACAAATAAATATGTGAAAAGTGTGGCGTGCATTTGTATTCAGCCCCCCAGAGTCAATACTTTGTAGATAGTAAAAAAATTATTCCTGCGCCAACTCAAATGAATAGGAACAAATAGTATCAATTTGTATTGATGATATTGGTGTATTAGGTGACTTCGTTATCCTCCGTGAAGTCTAGAGTTTGGGTTTCCCCTTACCTTACGGCTGTAATGTAACAGCGTAAAAATATATAGGCCTTTGGTGTAGAGATCCCTGGTGGTCGTCTCAAAATTGCATCTCCGGCTCTGCTGGTGTATGTATTTTCCTTGCAGTCAGCGTCCCCCTTAAAATCCCTGGAGATGTCCCTGGAAGTGTCTGCAACGTATTGACCTCACCAGTGGGTCATAGATGGATGTGGGGAATAGGAACAGTAATGCCCATATAGTGTAGTATGTTTGGTATAAAAAATATTTATTTATAAAGCAACAAACAGCGGTACTCACATTTGGTTGTAACAAACAGGTAAATACAATACGAGCGGCGAGCTCGTCCACGTCACTTCCGGTGTGTCAGTATTCCCAACGCGTGTTCGTCGCAATCACGTGACTTCATCAGGGGATCTTCATTCTTTTTTGGAAGACGATTTTTGTCAGGAAGAGAGCTGTGTACTGGAATGGGGGGAGAGAACATTGTACTTGGGGGGAGTATTTGGGAGTACACAGCACACCCCTCAGCCCTGCACTCTATAAAAACACACCCCTCAACCCTTTATGCAGTGCACCTAGGGTTGTCACCTTTTCTTCAAGCCAAACCCGAACACATTAGCAGTCTGGGACACTTTTGGGTGCAGCAAAATGTGGGTGTGGCCAAATTACTCTTGGTGACATCATCACCCTGCCCCCCAGTGATGCAGAATCTGCCCCCACTCAGCCATCCACAGCTCTCGGACAGAAACGGATTTGTGTGTGACTATCTTGGTTACTTGGGGAGCCACAGCCTGGTCTGAATAATGTGTCCGGGTTGCAGTCCGCCTGAAACAAAATGAGGGACAAAAAAATAATTCATCACGTTAGGCGTATATATATTCTTCTACATATTTTTGGTTAAAAAAAAAATACAATAGGCGTATATTGATTGGTTTGCGCAAAAGTTATTGCATATACAAACTACGGGATAGATTTAGGGACTCTGCGATTTTTAGCAGGACTGCGACATTGCGGCAGACAAATCTGACCCCAAATGACACTTATTGGTGACATTATTACATTGATAAGTGCTATAAAAATGCACTGATCAATGTAAAAATGACACTGGCAGGGAAGGGGTTAACACTAGGGGGCAATCAAGGGGTTAAGTGTGTTCCCTGGGTGTGTTCTAACTGTAGGGGGGATGGGCTTACTGGAACATGACAGAGATCACTGTTCCCGATCACTGGGAACAGTAAATCGCCTTTTTTACATAGGCAGTTTCCCGTTCTGCTTCTCCTCACTGCGATCGCGGGTTGCTGGTAGATATCCAGTCCGCGGGACCCTATGGGCACGCTCGGGCGGCATGCGCCCGATATCCTCAGTGCATGGACCAATGTACAGGTACGTCGGTTCGCGCAGGAGAGCTGACCTGCCGTATTATATCTGTGTGAGATGGTCAGCTAGTGGTTAAACTGAGACCCATTGATGTATTACTGACTAGATAGCCAGTCAACCAGTAAATGGCACTCTCCAGGCCCTACCATGCCAACAGTAGTGTTTAATATCCTAAATATTTTTGGAGCTTGATTTGGGTTATGTACCGTGGACTTATTATTCCATGGTGCCTTTCTTCAGTCCAAAATAAGAGCATAAGCCAGCATCCCCTAATATACAACCTTAGCATGCAGTAGTCATTATCAACTGAGCCAGTCTACTGGAGAAGATGATCGCTGAATTATCACAGCAGTACAGCCACCCACCATATTAGGGTTTTGAAAGGAGATGAAGCAGCTTGTGAACTGCTGGAGGGCCACACACCATTTCTGGAAGTAGATGACCCCTACTGGTAGAAAGCAGTTTGGCAGCCTAAACTTTAGGTCACTGTGGGGTTGATGTACTAAAACTGGAGCACTCGGCATCTGATGCAGCTGTGTATGGTAGCCAAACAGCTTCTAACTTCTGCTTGTTCAATAAAGCTTTGACAATAAAACCTGGAAGCTGATCGGTTTCTATGCAGAGCTGGACTCTCCAGTTTTAGTAAATCTCCCCCAGTGCATGTATGTATGTAAATGTCCGCTCAGTCATAACCAACTCTCTGTGATTCTATGGGCAAGCTTTCTGGCACTGTGTCTGATATGCTTGAGAATCTTTTCCATGGATTTTTTTTCTTGTCAAATTTGTGCACGGTAGGTCACCAGGTCTTAGCTCAACCCTCCTCAATCGCTTGGGCTCATGGCCAGCATGCAGAATGTACATGCATATTAATAGGGAAACATTAGTCAGGAGCCAATTCATTTATAAATATATCTTTGGAATGTGGGAGGAAACCCATACAAAAACAAAGAAAACATTTCAAAAGTATGCTGTATCCTGGCAAGATTCAAACCAAGGGCCCCAGTGTTGCAAGGAATAAGTGTTAAAGCGGAAGTAAACCCATCAATTTAACTGTTTAACCTCCCTAGCGGTAACTCCGAGCCTGGCTCGGGTCCAGCTTTTTGTGCTGGGAGCGGTAACCCCGAGCCATGCTCGGGTTTGCGTGCAGGATGCAGGGGGGAAGTTACTTACCTTTTCCCCTGGATCCTGCGATGTCTCCCCCCGCTGTGTGAGCGAGCCGTCCGCTCGCTCGATTCACACAGTGCCGGTCTCCGTTCCCTGCGACGTTCCGACACACGGGAGTGGAGATCAGCGCCAAATTTAAAAAAGTTTAAAAACACACAACACATACAGTACTGTAATCTTACAGATTACAGTACTGTATACAAAAAATACACACCCCCTTTGTCCCTAGTGGTCTGCCCAGTGCCCTGCATGTCATTTTATATAATAAAAAGATTTTTTTTCTGCCTGGAAACTGGAGATTGTCCATAGCAACCAAAAAGTGTCCCTTTATGTCAAAATTAAAATCACAATTTATCATCAAACAATAAATTTAATGACAGCGACTATTCTGCAACTGAGCAAATGTCAGTGTTTTTGATTTGATTACATTATTGAATCATTTTTATATATATTTTTATTATATTTATAATTTATTATTTTGTGTTTCAAACTTTATCATACCCGGGATGTCTACTAGACTCTGGTTCGGACAGATTTAAGTGAGTTATTCATAAGAATTGCATGCCTACAATATAAAAACGCCAAATTTCCATGCAAAATAATTGTACCGCTTTCAGCACCAAATTCCAGACAGAATCATACCGCCAGGGAGGTTAAAAAAAAAAAGGCATGCCGGGAATGCTAACTGCACATTGGCTGTGCTCTCAACCAAACAGTCAAACCATCCAATGGCTGGTGTCATAACGGATCACATGTGCAGCACCGTGGCAGTTGAAGATTAAACAGAGGCAAAGATGGCAGCTTCCTTGGCTGAAAACGATAAGGGGGTTTACTTCCACTTTAACAATTAAGCCACTGCACTGCCCAGATCACTAATACCATGTACCAAAGTGACACTAACTCACCAGTGGCAGAATCGCCAGCAGCCTACTTTGTCTTATGGTGTCACTCCCTTGTTGCCCTAACCAGAGACATAGCACTCCATCAATGCACCAGTTGGGCTATTGTGATGTTTTGGGCTTGCATTGCAACTTTTAACATTTTAAAGATGCAACAATGTTTTTAAATTATCTAGACATTTGTATCTTTCTTTTCCTTGTACACTAGACACAATTGTTGCAACTTAGTTGAGCAAGAGAAAGAGAGACAAAATAGGTTGCTATTAAGTCATGAGAGGATTGTATACACTTATTGTTGCATCAAGAAAGGATTAGGGAAAATTGTACATCTATGGCACTCTCTGATAACCAATGGCCAACAGACCTTCAAATCATTTTTTGCATATGACTGGTGTCATTCCTTCTCAGATATAGCTGATCCCATGAGTTTCTGCTTGGTGCATGAATATGCAGACCTATTGAAATGACCATGCATTTAATGACTGTGCAGAGTTCACATATCCTAACTTCCATCTCAAGTATATGGCTAGGCTTTGGATGCTGACACCCTGTTGTGCACATGATTGTTCGAGGCTGGTGGTTTACAAAATTGTGAAGGCAAGATAAAAATTATAGTCTCAGACAGGGGCGGACTGACCATATGGCCACTCGGGCACTGCCCGAGGGCCCCGGGCCACTAGGGGGCCCCATCAGGGTTGCCAGCCTCAGTAAAACCAGGGACAGTATGTAAAAATCTGTGTTTTTTTTTTTACATCTGTTTCGGAAATGTCCCTTACCGACATCCTTTTGGTTTAAAAATCCCAAGATTATAGCTGCCCTACCTCTCCGGTACCTTCTCAGCCAATAGAAACATGTCTGTGTATACTGTGTGTACATGTATGTGTATGATTGTATACTGTGTGTGTGTATACTGTGTGGCCCCATAATCTCTGATTGCCTGGGGGCCCCATAATCTCCTATTGCCCGGGGAGCCCCATGAGTTGTCAGTCCGCCCCTGGTCTCAGAGCTTTTACCATTAATAATGGTGGTTGACACAGGTCTCAGGACAGAGATGCAACACAGGTGATTTCAATTCTGCTTTGAAGCAGAAGTAAACCCATTGATTTAACAGTTTCAAATAACAATTAAATAACTGTAACATTGGATTGCCTTCAACCAAACTGTCAAGCCATCCAATGCCTGGTGGCATAACTGATCACGTGTAGCATCATAGCAGTTGCGGATTGAACAGAGGCCAAGATGGCAGCTTCCTTGGCTGAAAACGATAGGAGGGTATACTTCCAGTATGAGAAAGCCATAGTAACAACCTAAAACTTACAGTACTTGAAGGCACCATCTAATTGCCCAAAAGCAGCAGAAAAAAAGAGCTCTACATACAGTATACTTGTAAGGTTGGCTTGGCTGAACTTGATGTTAAAATGTTTGGGTAGGAGAGAAAAAAAAAAATTGCAATCAGTGTCCCCCTGTCTTCTACAGAACAGTTGTTCAGGGCAATGTCAAGGTTCCCCAGACATCAGGTAGCAATATGATCTCGCTGAACATAACCAAAACATGCCCCTCTTATGTCTATGGATACTATAAGCTGGCTACACACCTGGCATATTTTAGTAAATTTCAACCACAATCCAGCCAATGGGAATTGCAAATGAGATCACAAGTAATCACCAGAAATGAAACAGTCTAAAATAAAATGGAATTGAACTGAAAAAAATAAAATAAAAACTACAGTCATCTTGTCTAAAATGTTCTATTATGTTCAGTTGGGTCAATGTTTAAATCCCATCTCCTTTTGGTTGGTCAAAACCATCATTTTATTGCTTTGATTGATTTAATATTTGAGAACAAAAAAAGTCAGTCTTAAGCCTCGTACACACGATCGGATTTTCCAGCGGGAAATGTGTGATGACAGGCTGTTGGCGGAAAATCCGACCGTTTTTGTCATTTGTTATTTGACAATTGTTGTCGGATTTTCCGCAGACAAATGTTGGATGGCAGGTTTTAAAATTTTCCACGGACAAATGTGTGTTGTCGGATTTTCCGAGCGTGTGTACACAAGTCCATCGGACAAAAGTCCAAAGTACAAAGATGCATGCTCGGAAGCAAGGACGAGCCAGAAGCCAGAAATTGACATTCGTGACGTGGCAAATTATGATTCTTGAAATGCAGCGCACATTCTCTTCTTCTTTAATGGGATAATAATGAAGCTGCTTTGCTGGTGATACTAATGGAGTTGTTGCAAACTAATTTTAAAAGGCTTTTTTTTCTAGTGATATCAAGAATAATATTATTACCCTTTTTGTTTTGTTTTTTGGGCAAGTTACTACAACACTATTATCCCGTAGTTTTTAAGATCAAAGATACAACTATGTTGGTGTCCCTTGTCAATTTTACATTGTATTTTTTTAAATGTAACTGCCTACTCCCAAACTGTCATTTGAAGTAAAACACATAGCCAAGTATTATTCTCCACAATTTTTCTTATTGTGCATTAAAAAAAAAAAAGAAAACAAATAAAATTAGACATGCTATCTGCCATAGAACTTAACCAAAAAGTGCATTCTATGCATCCAAAAATATAGAAAATATAACAAATCAAATCATTATTATTCAACCAAAAAATAAAATAAAAGCTTCATGCATGTGTCCTGCTTCTAATATAGGGGGTCAACAATGCCAAGAGTTGGTGAAAGCAGGGGTCCGTCATCTGGAGATAATTATGAAAAACATCAGGATTATTCTCCTGGAGCTCCCACAGCAAAGGCATATGACATTAATAAAGCAACCAATTTTTGGTCCAAGAACTCCTCCTCCTCCTCTTCCTGGACTGGACTTGGGTCAAAGCAGTAACTCCAAGGCCAATAATAAATAACACATTATCTCCTCTGATTCCTCAACATGTCTGGTTGACAAACGGCCATTCATAAATGAACTGAAAAGCACGAAATGAAAAGCGTGAACTGAAAAGCGCTAAATGAAAAGCATGAAATGAAAAGCGCAAATCAACACTCCCGAAACTTCTACTAAAACAAAATTAGCAGAAGGAGCCCAAAGGGTGGCGCTAAAGAGCTGAAAAACCACGTAGTACGTCACTACGTTCATGTTTGTTGGCTGACAATTCCTTGCCGTTTCTATGCAAGACAAAATCCAGGCACACGCCTTCAGACAAAAGTCTGAGGTTTTGTCTGCGGAAAATCCGATCGTGTGTACGAGGCTTAATGCTGGCCATATGCTTGGTCATTCTGTGCGCAATTTTGGCATTTTCTTTCAGTTTTCAACCACAGCAATCTGTCATGAAAATCAATTAAAGAAACACTTTGGAATTGAAATTCAGTCGTTTACAGTCAATGTCCACTATTATTTTGATTATCTGCACAGGAAGGAAGGGAGGAAGAAAAAAGGAAGGAAGGAAGGAAGGAAGGGAATTAATTAATTAATAATGACTAATCAAGTAATATTTTTGGTCAGAAAAGAACTGTCAGTTGCCATCTCATCATGATGCTGGTGTTTGTTACACTGGTTTAGAAATGTTTATGTAAAATCTCTCACTACTAGATAGATAGATATATCGATAGATAGATAGATAGATAGATTTATCGATAGATAGATAGATAGATAGATAGATAGATAGATAGATAGATAGATAGATACATTGCTGTTATCATGCATGAATTAGGGTAACTGGGTGTAAAAATGTATATGCAGATTAAAATGTATTTTCCCCTATAGGGTCATTTGACAGAATGGCAAATAATTATTTTTAACTGAAAAAAATATACTTTTGATATTTTTTGTAAATGCTCTAGCTAATGCATCATAGCCTATATATCGATAAATATTTATTGGAAATATTTACAATTTGTAAATTTTGCCATTTTTTTTTTTATTTTAATGTTCTATAAATATTTTCATCTCTAGGATTTTTGTGCTGAAAATATTTAGCATAAACTATATCACCTGATTGACAATACATTAATCGATCATTCAATCTAGGCTCACCATGTGTTACAATTCGTACAATTTCCATTAGATCTACCAAGTAGTGCAAGAGCCTGTCTGACTGTATAGAGGTTGAATTGTTTAGATCACCGCACACCGCAAAATTGTGTAATAAAAGGCCCAAACTAATCTACCCAATCAGTTTGCATTTAATCAGGCAGGCACTTGCACTACATGTCTGTTGATAGATGGATTCACACCTATGCAGTTTTGGTGCTTTTTGCATTTTGCAGATTTGCACTACAGCCCATTTAACATGGTTTCCTATGGAACACGTTATGTAGTGCAAATCTGCAAAATGCAAAAAGCTCTAAAAACGCATAGGTGTGGATCCAGCCTAAGGCTTGATTCACACTAATGCGTTTTTTGATGCATTTTGCAGAAATGCAGGGACATTTTTTAACATGGGTACCTACGGAACATGTTCACATCAACGCATTTTTGTGCCTCTGTGTTTTTGGAAAGGGTCGGGGACTTTTTTTCATGCAAAATGCAGCGTTTTGCATGTAGTCAATGGACTTGCATCCAAAACGCAAGTACCGCGTTTTTACTGAGTTTTTACCGCGATTTGCGTTTTTTTATTAAAAAAAATGTATACTGTATATAGCTGGTTGCTAAGCAACCACAGTGTAAAAAAAAAAGAATAAAAAAAAAAAATGCGGCAAAATCGCGGTAAAGATGCGTGTCCAAAAACACAGCAAGCACCACAAAAAGCACTGCAAAAATGCTCAAAAGCAACATGCATAGATGTGAATCGAGCTAAAAGAAGATTGTACAATCACATTGTAAGGTGTGTGGTGAGCTTAAGGTAGGTCCTCGTATCACGTTTTGCTAGATCGTAGGCCTGATTCACATCTACGCATTTTTAGAGCTTTTTTGCATTTTCCAGATTTGCAATACAGAACATGTTCACACCTAGAAACGCATAGGTGTAAACCAAGCCTAAAGTTGATTGTATAGATCGTATGGACAAATTGTAGTGTGTGTGATGCTTTTGTAGACAATAGCAAGGGAATATCATTTCGCTAGTGAAAAACAGTGACCCATGCACAATCTCATAGGTAGACGAACCCATCTTTAGTAAATAGGGCCATAGATGCTCACTGCTAGGAGTACCACCCTTTCCTGTTGCTAATAGCAACCATCCTGCTGCCTTTCTTGCCTACCTCTGCACTAAGCAAATGCAACCTCTTTGCCTACTATAAGCGGCAGCTTCACTTCCACATTTTTAAATCACGTTTCCCTATTTGTATTAATATTTGTGGTATTATGCTGCATAGAAATTTAATTTCGGGAACAAAAAAAAAATCCGATTACCTTTCACATCATTTCAAGAGGAATAGCTGTTTTTTTTGTACATCGATGTTATTTATTTATTGAGGCCATTCGTTACATTGTATAGAATGCAGAGTATTTACATAACAAGCCGACGAGTGAGGCTGCGATGAATGGTCTGTGTGTGTACAGAGGGCTATCTATTGTGCGGAGACATCACTGTCATACTATTGTGCGATCACATTCATACCCGTCTCCCTGGGAGGGAGGGGGATGGATCATGGATGGATGGATGGATGGAGGACTCTCTCTGCTCCAATGTAATTGCTGTCCAGGCTGCAACAATAAGGGCCCTATACCCATCCATGTCTCTGGGGCCATCATTTACTCTCTGGAAATGGTAAAAAATATGTTTGTAACGAGAGAATGGATGCAATTTGTCCTATTAACGAGTCATTGAGCCTTCTTAATGGGTTAACAGAATAAAGTGTCCTCCTGGGTGAAATCAAATCACATCTCCATATGCCAGCCTCTGTCTTCCCTCATTAGACGGCACTGTCCGCACCTTGTTAGCATCAGGCAGGTCAGGTTACAGAGGAGAGGTGGGGCACCTACACAGCACACTCCACATCTAATGTCTGTATTATATACCAACCCCCCATACACTATACAATCTGATTGTACAATCTCATTTACCTCTACTAAGAAGCATGTTGTGCAAGAGCTTGTCTGCTGTGATACTCAGCTTACATCGTTTTAGTAAAGCTAGAGAAAATTGTACAATTAATATATATATCTATATCTATCTATCTATCTATCTATCTATCTATCTATCTATCTATATATATATATATATATATATATATTATTATAGATTATTTATATAGATTATATATTTATTATTATTATTTATTATTTATTTTATTATATATTATTATCTATTCATTTATTATTTATATATTATTTATATAGATTATATATTATTATTTATTATATCTATCTATATATCTATATTATCAATTTATATATATATATATATATAAAAACACATTTACATAATAATAATAATAATAAAAAAATGATATATATACATACATATATCATTTTTTTTTAATTATTATTATTATATTGTAAATGTGTTTTTTTTTATTTATTTTTTGTCTGGGTATAGATCTACGTTTGTCCCAAGCATGTGTAAATCAACTTATTATTGACTACCTTACTACTTGTGCTGGTAGTCTATTCCAGGTTTCAACCACTTCTACTACACCATATGATTGTCCAATCGCTATACAATCAACTTTAGGTTTACCAGTTTATTATATTATATTTCATTATATTTACATATATGTATCTATATATATATATGTATATATATATGTATATATATATATATATATATATATATATTTTTTTTTTTTTTTTTAATTATTATTATTTTTGTTTTGTTTGTTTGATTGTTTTTTGTCTGAGTATAGATGTATCTTTGTCCCAAGCTTATATGAATCTACTTATTGTTGACTGGCTCACTACCTCTGCTGGAAGTCTGTTCCAAGTATCAACCACTCCTTCTACTACACCATCTGATTGTACAATCTCTATACAATCAACTTTAGGTTTACCAGTTTATTATATTATATTTCCTTATATTTATATATCGTTTATATATATATATTATATATATATAAATAATAATAATAGTAATAATATATATATATATATATATATATATATATATATATGTGTGTATATATATATATATATATATATATATATATATATATATATATATATATTTTTTTTTTATTACTATTATTATTATTGTACAATCTCTATACAATCAACTTTAGATTTACCAAAACTATGTAATATAAAGGACATGCCCTAAACTATCCTATTGTTTTTTTTTATTATTATTTGATAGGGCAGACACTTGCACAACATTCTTATTGGTAGATCCAAAGGAGATTGTAGAGAAACAGTGGGCTACCCACAGATCACACGGTACTTGTAGTGTAATAGGAGTGTGTGCATTATACACCTCTATCAGTCTAATTGGAAGATTGCTTAGGTTTTCCTCATATTACATTGTTTGGGTAACTTTAAAAGAAATTGTTCAGAGATTGTACAATCAGATTTTATAATGTATGGCTAGCCTTAAACTGGTCATACGCTATGCTATCAGCCTCTAAAATCTCTGCACAATTTTCTTTAGATTTAACAAGACTATGTAAACCTTCCTAAACTATCCAATCAATTTGTATCCAATCCCGCCAACCCTTGCCATGAATAATTCTTGGTAGATATAAAGAGATTGTACAATCAGATTGTAACATTTATGGTGAGCCTTAAGCCTCATACACACGATCGGACCTTGTACCAACTTTCCCGTGCATTTTTGTACAAAGGGCGTTGGCCCCAAGTTGGTATTGCATACACATGATCGGACTTTTTAGGCAACAAACATGAACGTAGTGACGTTTCAACGTACTGACGACACTTCAAAAGAGGACGTTCAAATACTCCAGCGCCACCTTTGGTCAACTTCTGTATTGTTCTCTGATCTTTTGCATTGGTTTTGAGCATGCGTGTTTGTACTTTGTACAAAAGTCCGATGGTTTTGTGTACACACGGTCGGACTTTGCTCCATCGGACTTTTGTTGGCAAAAAGTTGGTCCGTTCGCACAGCCAACAAAAGTCCGATGAAAACTGAAAAAGTTTGTCCGATGGAGCGTACACACGGTCGGATGTTGTTCCAAAACAGCTAATTTGCATGTTTGTTGTCAAAAAGTCCGATCGTGTGTACGGGCCTTAAGGCTGACTATAAACTGTATAATTCGATTGTACAATCTTTTTTTTTTTTAGATCTACCATTAACTATTTATAATGCACAAGCCTATCTAATTTGATATCAATTGAATAGATTGCTTGGGTTTTTACTTTTATGATTGCACAATCAGGTTGCATAGTGTGTGGACAACTTTAAAGCTGGCTACACATTATACAATTTTCTTGTACAATGTTCCTTCAGATTGATCAAAACCATGTAAATTGTATGCAATCAGGCAGGCCCTTGTACTGCATGGTGGAAGGTAAATCTAAAGAAAATCAAACAAAAAAAAATTGTATAATGTATGGCCGGCTTAAGCCAACCATTCAATCAGACTGTGCAATCTCTGAGCAGTCTCTTTTAGATGTACCAAAACCCTAGTATGACATACCTAAATTATCTAACCAATTTGTATCCAATCAGACAGGCTGTACATAATTGATTGTAGATGTAAAGAAGATTGTACAATCAGATTTTATATTGTATAGTGTAGCTTTAGATCTACTAAAAACTATGTAGTATAGCAGGGATATGCAATTAGCGGACCTCCAGCTGTTGCAGAACTACAAGTCCCACGAGGCATAGCAAGACTCTGACAGCCACAAGCATGAAACCCAGAGGCATGATGGGACTTGTAGTTTTGCAACAGCTGGAGGTCCACTAATTGCATATCCCTGTAGTATAGGGTCAAGCCTGATTGGATAGAGACTGATTGTATAGTTTAGGTAAGTGCTCATATCATATAGTTTTGGTAAGTCTAAAATAGATTGCCCATAAATTGTACAATGTATGGCCTGCCTTATTGTGGCCATACACACTTTGACAAATGATCCTTTTTTTTTTTCAAATTGCGCTCTCCCGATATGGCGCACAAGGGGAAGTGGATTTTGATCGATAGTTGGGAAATAAAATTATAAGTTATGGATCACGTCTCTGTCACTTTGCAGTCTCACGATCTGATCGATCGAAATATGATCCAATTCATGAACAAAGCTTCAATCAATGCAACACGATCAATCATTTCCTGTCTTGGCTGATTAACTATGTTTGATCAATCGAGTCTAACGCTCACCACACACGTTACAATCGAATTGTACAATCTCCCAACGACTATGTCGCGCAAAGGCCTGGCTGATTGGATACAGATTGATTGGATAGATTAGGTTGCTCCTCATTTTACATCGTTTTGGTAAGTTGATTGTACAGAGATTGTATGAGCAGATTGCGATGTGTATGGTGACCCTAAATTGGAAGGGAAGTTATATCTATATGATTGTGTTGATGTATGAGATGATTGTAGCCGTATTAGTGCACTATTGCTGTGTATCTTTGTTTGTGGATGGATCCCCCCCCCCCCCCCCCCCCCCCCCCCCCCCCATTTTTGCAGAAATGCAGGAGATTTTTTTAACATGGGTTCCTATGGAACATGTTCACATCAATGCATTTTTGTGCCTCTGCGTTTTTGGAAAGGGTCGGGGACTTTTTTTCATGCAAAATGCTGCATTTTGCATGTAATAGAAGTCAATGGACCCGCATCCAAAACGCAAGTACCGCGTTTTTACATCGACTTTGCCACGATTTTGCCCCGATTTGCGTTTTGTTTTTTTTTTTTTTTTTTTTAACTGTATATAGCTGGTTGCTAAGCAACCACAGTGTAAAAAATAAAAATAAAAAAACAAAAGAACAAAAAAAACATGAAACGTGGCAAAATCGCAGTTTTGCCACGAATTTCCCCCCGATTTGCGTTTTGCGTTATTTTTCTTTTTTTTTTACACTGTATATAGCTGGTTGCTAAGCAACCACAGTGTAAAAAATAAAAATAATAAAACAAAAGAACAAAAAAAAAAACGTAAAACGTGGCAAAATCGCAGTAAAAACGTGTGTCCAAAAACGTGGTAAGCACCGCAAAAAGCACTGCAGAAACGCTCAAGCACTGCAGAAACGCTCAAAAGCAACATGCATAGATGTGAATCAAGCCTTAAGCCAAGGTATCCAAAAACATATAGAAAAATGCACTGCAAACGTCATGCTTAACGCAGCACAAGACACATGCAGAATGCATTCAAGCACGCATTAAGCGCACTTCAAATGGGATTCGAAGGCGCTTCAAATGCATCTAAACATGCAGTCAAAAACGCACAGTTATGTGCAGTTTCTGGTGTGAACGGGCCCACAAAAAAGTCCCCCAGATGCTTTTCTAAATGCGCTTTTTTTAATGCATTTTTGGATGGCGCTTTTTTTCTTTCCTTTTTTCACTGACTGGGGTTCAGTCCTTCTTTGATGCTTTTCACTGTGTTTCAGTACAGTTCTAAAAAAATTGAATGTCAATTGGCATGTAGTTGTCATCATCCCTTGTAAACTGGAAAATTGGAAGGAAACCTCTATTGATGGAATTTTTAAGGCAACAATAAGAAAAAAAAATACAATATCTCATCCCTGACGAAGATTGTATTTATTATTACATGTCGAAACGCGTTGGGTGACCCCGCCTTTTCCGCCACCACCAGTCATCTGGAGGTTTCCGGGTCATCAAGCGGATAGTATCTTTCTCTCCAAATCATACATTGTGTTTTCTTTTAAAAAAAGATTGAGATATGTCCATTGGTTTCTTCCATGATTTTTTTCTCTGAACTGTATACAGGAGTTTTTATTAATATTTTGTAAAATAAATTATTTTTATAAATATTTTTTTCTCTTATTGTTGCCTTAAAAATCCCATCAATAGAGGTTTCTTCCAGTCTGGAACTGAAAAGCATTGGAATGCACTGAACTGGTGTGAACATTGCCATTTGAACCCATATAACTTACTTTACATGCTCCTTTGATGCAGAATAAAAAAAAGCACTGCACTGCATTAAACACTAAATCGACATTTATAGGTAAAGTTGATCCAGGGAAAATCCGATTGCCTCTCGGGGGATCAGGAAGGAATTTTTTTCCCCTGCTTTAGCAAATTGGAGAATGCTCTGCTGGGGTTTTTTTTTGCCTTCCTCTGGATCAACTGTGGGTATAGAATGGGGTATATGGGATTGTATGATATATATATATATATATATATATATATAGCATATATATATATTTTTATATATATATATATATATTTTTTTTTTGTTTAATTTGTGGTTGAACTGGATGACTTGTGTCTTTTTTCAACCTAACAACTATGTAACTATGTAACTATGTAACTATGTAACTGCATGTGGTCTGAACTGGTCTGAACTTTAGGCCGGATTCACACCTATGCATTTTGTGTGCTTTTTTCATTTTGCAGATTTGCACTACAGATCGCGTTCCATAGGAAACCATGTTAAATGTTCTGTAGTGCAAATCTAAAAAATGGAAAAAAGCACTAAAACTGCATAGGTGTGAATCCAGCCTTAGGCTAGGTGTTTTTTTGTACGTTTGCAGATCCACAGAAGCGCACCACAATCCACCTTATTTCCTATAGGTCCTGTTCACATCTATGCAGTTCCCTGCAATGCGTTTTTTGGAAAGGTTTTTTTTTTGCTCCATAGACTTCAATAGAATTGCATAAAAAAATGCATGCACATGCATTATTGTGCATTTTTGGAGCATTTTCCTGCATGCCAACAGACACCCCCTCCTGGCAACATCAACACTTCTCAAGAAAGACAAAGGACCAGTTCACACCACATGCAGTCCAGTGCTTTTTTTTCTGCACCAAAAATGCCCTCATATTACATTGGATGCATGGAAAAACGCATGGAAAGTATGTTATATGGTTTTCAATGGCATAGTTCACACCAGTGAGATCAGTTCCAGAAGAAAAAGTAGAACTCTTGGAGGGGATGATAAGAGACTATATACAAGATTTTAGTAATGAGAACGGTATCATTGGCAGAACTCAGCATGGATTCATGAAGAGTCATTCTTGCCAAACCAATCTATTAACCTTCTATGAGGAGGTGAGTTGCCAGCTAGATAAAGGGCAGCACCTAGACGTGGTGTATCTGGATTTTGAAGCATTTGACACAGTTCCCCATAAACGTTTACTGTACAAAGTAAGGTCTGTTGGCATGGACCATAGGGTGAGTACATGGGTTGAAAACTGACTACAAGGGCGAGTTCAGAGGGTGGTGATAAATAGGGAATACTCGGAATGGTCAGGGGTGGAAAGTGGGGTCCCCCAGGGTTCTGTCCTGGGACCATTCATGTTTAATTTGTTCATAAACAACCAGGAGGATGGGGGGAACAGTTCAATCTCTGGATTTGTGGATGATACTAAGCTAAGCAGGGCAATAACTTCTCCACAGGATGTGGAAACCTTGCAAAAAGATCTGAACAAATAAATGGGGTGGGCAACTACATGGCAAATGAGGTTCATTGTAGAAAAATGCAACCTATACACTGGGGGGAGGACCTCTGGGGGAATCTAGGATGGAAAAGGACCTGGGGGTCCTAGTAGATGATAGGCTTAGCAATGGCATGCAATGCCAAGCTGCTGCTAACAAAGCAAACAGAATATTGGCATGCATTAAAAAGGGGATTAATTCCAGACATAAAACAATAATTATCCCACTCTACAAGACTCTGGTCTGGCCGCACCTGGAGTATGCTGTCCAGCTCTGGGCACCAGTCCTCAGGAAGGATGTACTGGAAATGGAGCGAGTACAAAGAAGGGCAACATAGCTAATAAAGGGACTGGAGGACATTAGTTATGAGTAGGAATGAGCCGAACACCACCCCCCCCCCCCCCCCGGTTTGGTTTGCAGCAGAACATGCGAATAGGCAAAAAATTTGTTCGAACACCGCTAAAGTCTATGGGAAACGAATATGAAGAAAGGTTGCGAGCACTGAACTTATTCTCTCTGGAGAAGAAACGCTTGAGAGTGGATGTGATTTTAATTTACAAATACTATACTGGTGACCCCACAATAGGGATAAAAGCGGCAAGGATGTGGAATTCCCTTCCACAGGCGGTGGAATTCCCTTCCACAGGCGGTGGTCTCAGCGGGGATCATCGATAGTTTAAAAAAACTATTAGATAAGCATCTAAACGACCACAACATACAGGGATATACAATGTAATACTGACATATAATCACACACATAGGTTGGACTTGATGGACTTGTGTCTTTTTTCGACCTCACCTACTATGTAACATGCTGTATTTTTTCTGTACTTGAACGCAGTAAAACACATCAAAAATGCATCAGAATGCACTGGAACTCATCAAAAACACATCAAAAACGCACCAGACCCCAGTACAGTGAAAAAAAACTGAAAAAAAGCATCTGGAATGTATCTGGCAACGCATCAAAAACGCACTGGAATGAACCAAAAACGCACATGCAGTAACTTATCTGGAACGGATCTGAAGTGCGTTTTTGTGGTGTGAACCAGCTCAAAAGGCATCAAAAACATGCATGAAAAAATGCAAAATACGATGCAAAAACGCATTAACTGCACATACAGAGATGTGAACCTTGAGATTGTCTTAGGGCCAGTCCACACTATAGAAACGCAGTCCAGATGCGTTCCAGATGCTTTTCTGCATGCGTGTTTTTGATGTGTTTTTGATGCAGTCCAGTGCATTTTTCCCCCTCTTTTTTTCTTCAAGGACATGTACGTTCCAGTGCATTTTTGGTGTGTTAAGGTGCGTTCCAGTGCATTTTTGGTGTGTTTAGGTGCGTTCCAGTGCATTTTTGATGTGTTTTATAGCGTTCCAGTACAGTCCAGTGCAGGAAAAATGAAGCATGTTTTACTTTTTTTTCTGGAACTGGAACGCACTGGAACTGCAAGTGTGACCTATGCCATTGAAAACCATATAACCTACTTTGCATGCGCTTTTGATGTAGAAAAACGCAGTGGACTGCGTGTGGTGTGATCTGGCCCAAACTTTACATTCAGCTAAAACTTTGTGTATTAGAACTGCTTAGACCTCTATGGAGGGGCACAAAGCGAAAAGCTGATGTTCTGATCAAATTGGACATGGATTGGATAATAAAAACAAAGCATGTCCACCATAGCCACCATTGGAGTCCATCTGATACAACCTTATCACCCAGCCTATGTCATAGTGGCCACTAGGAATTAGCCCTGGCTCGTGCCCCATTATCGATCTGTATTGATCCCCATCTTTCAGTATGATCAATGGGATTTGGACCAATACAAAGGCTTTATTGAGCCTAATAGTGAGAAATAAAACAAGAGGGGGGGGTCTCTGCGGTGGGCTCCATCCTAATGTTAATGAGTGGGCGTGCTCAGCTCTGGATTGCGCCTAATGAGGAGTTTGCTGATGTCATCACACTTTTGACAGGTCGGCATCCAATGAGGTGTGAGCGTTTGCAGAGTCGGGAGGGGGGGCGTTCCCGAAGCTCCTTTAGATCAGGACTGCCTTCCCTGAGTCCCATTTAAAGCTCAGTGTGGGACTTTAATGGAAGCGTGTGTGCATATATCTCATTCCAGCAACAAGATGGTAAGTGACCGGCGGTGCTCCTGGCTGTGCTCCTGGCTGTGTGTGGGGAGATCCCTGGGGGTGGATGGATTCCTGCACCTCTCTAGACCCTGGATTGTATCGCTTACATCTGGATTTATTGATGGGCAGTCAGACAATAATAATCGCTGTGATCTTCTAATCTTGTGATTGCGTGAGTGTAGTGATCGTACTTGTGTCACTGACCGATCTGATTGTAGATCTTTAGATCTGCCATTATTTATGCAGTGTATGGGGCTGTGTGATTTGATAGGAATGGTTTCGATTTGTCCTCATTTGGAGATTGTATAAGCAGATTGTATGGCGTATGGCCAGCTTTAGGAGCAGATCGGAGTGTTTCTCTTTAGCACTATTTCTGTGTTGTTTCCAGTGATTTGTATTCTGCTACATTGTATCTCAGCTTCCATCAGTAGTAAGGACTGGAGGAGCTGTGTGCATTCTTGGCTTGCTTGCCTGCTTGGGCTGGAAATGATCTGAATGTCCATTCACACAGCTGAGCCTTCATTTCCAGCAGCACAGGATCTCAATAGAGACCATCCTCCTAGAGACAATCTAGCTTTACCTCCCCAGAGACTCTTTGCTTTTGTTGGTCACACAAAAAAAAGTCTGTTCCTGCCATATCTAACCCAGTCCTCCTCCTGTGTCCTTCTTCCAGAACACCATTCTTCCGTGCCAAGACCAGTACTTTGCAGGGGGTCAGAGCTATGATTGCCCATACTTGCCCTCAACCACAGTGCCCACTGTTGATGTTACCAAGGATACATGGGTCTCTCTCTGGGCTTATGGTCTCCCAGACGACACATCCAACAACCAGGACCCACAATCCCAGGGTAAGTCCACCTTCCAACTACAAAGGATGCGAATATGGGGGGGCATTTACTAAAGGCAAATGGACTATTCACTTTGTAAGGAAATCTTCCCCAGAACTCAGGGGGAATTTCACTTAGCAAAGGATAACCAATCACATAGAAAAAACTGCATTGTTGCTTGCTTATGGTTAGATGATGGCAGTCATCGGAACTTTACTTCATTCACTAAGCTGTGGGGAAAATTCCCTTGCAAAGTGTAACTACCTTTGCAAAGTAAACTGTTTGTTTGCCTTTAGTAAATCGATGAATGTAACAGTCCATTACAGCACCCAGAGTGCATGAATCCTGCACATAGCTTTAGGTGTGTGCGTATATATATATATATATATATATATATATAGTGTTATATAGTGTTATGTACAATATATATATAATTACAGTGTGTGTACGTAGTATGAATACAGATATTTATATCTAGAAAACACTATATATATATATATATATATATATATATATATATATATATATATATATATATATATATATATATATATATATATATATGTAAGTATGTACAGTACATATAATCACAGGTTCATACATATATTTGTATGTACAGTATAGTTGTAGGTATTTCTATTTACACAGTACCATGTGCATGTACAGTATAATTACAGGTATTTCTATTTACACAGAATAATATATATATATATAGTTATAAGGATGTGTATGTACAGTATATATAATTACATGTGTTTTATATGTATGCAGCAATATATATATATATATATATTATATATATATATATATATATATATATATATATATATATATATATATATATATATATATATATATGTGTGTGTGTGTGTACGTATGTACAGTGTATATATAATTACATTTATGTATATTTACACAGCTATATATATATATATATATATATACGTATATCGATATGTACAGTTTATATAAAATTACAGGTATTTATATTTACACAGCAATATTGTGAGTATATATATATATATATATATATATATATATATATATATATATATATATATATGTGTGTGTGTGTGTGTGTATATATATATATATATGTGTGTGTGTATATATATATATATATATATATATATATATATATATATATATATATATATATATATATATATATATATAATTTAATTTATTTATTTGTAACTATTAAATTATTCAATTATTCTTTTACATTACCATTATTCTTTCTTGTTTTCTGCAACTTTAAACTTTAGAAGCCATAGGTTTCCAATAGCTAGAGATAAATGGAGACTAATTAGCGGTGGCACAATCTACATATTAATGTGTGCCCTTTTTTTGTGATTTCAGGGCAGCTGTACGATGAGGGCTGTACACTTCAAGATGATTTTGTATGGAATGAGGATCTATCGTCTCAGCTGGTTACAAACAAACAGGTAGATATTGGATACAAAAATGGAAGGCGGTTTAAAGCATGATCCCTATGTGCTGATCCCTATGTGCTGACCCCTATGTGCTGATCCCTATGTGCTGACCCCTATGTGCTGATCCCTATGTGCTGACCCCTATGTGCTGATCCCTATGTGCTGACCCCTATGTGCTGACCCCTATGTGCTGATCCCTATGTGCTGACCCCTATTTTCTGACCCCTATGTTCTCTGTCCCACAGCTTCAGGATACATTGGTGCAGAGGGAAGAGGAGCTGGCCCGGCTACACGAGGAGAACAATAAGTTGAAGCAATACCTGAACTCTAGCTTTGTGAAACGCTTGGAGGAAAAGACCAAGGTGTGTAATTATCATCATCATCATTTCCTTCACTCCTAGAACAATAAATCTGTCATCTAGGGACTTCTTCCTTTACTAATCGGGTGTGCAGAGATAACATTATCAGCAGCGTGTTTATTCCTAATGTTAGATAAAATACAGCATAATGATAGGGAGTGATAAGGAGTGATAGGGATCTCCGGAGATAAGGGGACACATTGACACTTGCACTGCTGTCATCTATGCTGATAGGATTACAGGGAGTAGAGGAGGCAGCGCTGACAGCCCAGGTAATATGTAAAGTAGTCTTGGTATAACAAAGCGTCTGGACGTGACTCTTGCTGTGATCGTCTATTAAGTGATCTCCATTGTGTCGCCAGTGAGCGATGTGCTTATGAATGTCACCTGTACCTGTATAAGACCCCCCGCGGCTTCCCTCCCCAGCCCCATACATACAGGATTATCATCAGACTGCAGGAATGTCCTACTAATCTCTGCCCAGGACTTCTAAATCCGCCAATACCTCCACACTCACCCTTAGAGAACAGAAAATGTCTGCCCTTTCACTTTTCAGTAGAAGCTTAGGTCCCCAGGAAGGATGGCATGCTGGCATTTGTAGTTCCACAGCAGCATCTGTCTGCTAAATACTGGAACTAGCTGTTAGTGATTTGGCCTAAGCCTCTAAGCTTAGGGAAAGTTTACTGAAATGTTAAGCTGAGATAGCAAACAATCATTTTGCCTAAGTATAGAAAATGAATGCTGATTGACAATGCTAGGTAGTTCTGATCTACAGGGGTTGGTTTACTAAAGGTAAATAGGCTGTTCACTTTGCAGGGAAATTCTACCTTAGGCTAGTGAATGTGGTGAAAATCATTTTGCAATCATGTGCATGGAGAAATGTGTGTGCAAGTACATTTTATATATATATATATATATATATATATATATACACAGGCATACCCCACTTTTAAGTACACAGTGGGGCTTATTTACTAAAGCTGCAAAGTGCAAAATCAGGCTCACTGCTGCATATAAACCAATGAGCTTCTAACCCCAGCTTGTTCATTTAAGCTTTGGTAATAAAACCTGGAAGCTCATTGGTTTCTATGCATTAGTGAGCCTGATTTTGCACTTTCCAGCTTTAGTAAATAAACCCCATTGTGTACTTAAAAGTAGGGTATGCCTGTATGTATATATATATATATATATATATATATATATATATATATATATATATATATATATATATATATATATATATATATATATAAATGTACTTGCACATGACTGGATGATGGAAGTACTGTAGTGTTTCACTTCCTTCACTGAGCAATCTCCCTTGCCAAGTGAGCATCCTTTAATAAATCAACCCCCATATGGCTGGAGATTTACTTAAACTGGAGAGTGCAAAATCTGGTGCAGCTGTGCATGGTAGCCAATTAGCTTCTTACTTCAGCTTAAAGCAGTTCAGTTAAACCACCAATGTTCAAAAAGAAGAGGGGGATGATCCGGGGTGATGTCACTCCCGCACATGCGCGAGGGAGCTTCCGTTTTTCAGTGTTCTGTCAAGAACTGTCCCCTCATCGGATAGTGTCAAGGACAAGGAGACGCCATACAGAGGACAAGGAGACGGCGAAAGTCTCCGAAGATGAATGACGCCTGCGCACTTAATAGTACCTTTTGCCCTGAGAGCAGGTTCAAGCCCCACCATGCAAGTGGACATACGGTAGATGATGTAAAACAGCTTCGCTCTGCAAATTTTTATTCTAACTCTATGTCCACTTGGATGGTGGGGCTTAAACCTGGACACAGTGCGCAGACGCCGTTCATCTTCGGAGACTTTCGGCGTCTCCTTGTCCTCCGTTCTGCGCAAGCGGTGCGCAGTACAGGGCGGACACTATCCGCCGGGGGACAGTATTTGACAGGACACCGGCACTGTAAGCCGGACCTTCAGAGCGCATGTGCAGAGATGTCATCGGCTGCAAACACTCTGACTATCTCCCAAACTGTGCATGTTTAGGAGATATTCACTGTATCTACAGATAAGCCTTATTATAGGCTTACCTGTAGGTACAAGTGGTAGTACAGAGTTTACTTTGACAAACAACATTGTGGAAGCTGACTGGTTTCAATGCAGAGCTGCCCAGATTTTGCAAGCTCCAGTTTTAGTAAATTCCAGAGTGTCCTGGAATTTATATACAGAGTGGAGATCTTGCCTAAATCAGAAGTTGCAAAATATGGCCTACCAGCTGTTGAACTACAAATTCCAACAAGTCTGTAGGACTGGATGGGTGCCTGTTGCTTATATTCCTTTTTTGCTGATCTCTGCTGTACTGTATGTGGCACTGTAGTACTTGGTCTTGTTGTAAACATTTTCTCATTGTTTTCCTTTACAGAAGCTGTTGTCCCAGCATGGCATCAATGCCCCCCTAAAGAGAAAAGCCAGGGTAAGCAGCCTTGCCTCTCCTGAAACCTCAGCCAAAAAAGTCAAAAGGAATCTTTATAACGATTTCACTGCCTGTGAAGGACAATCCGGTTCTACTGTAGAATCCTGGGTCCTGCAGACTCTAGGACTCAAAGATGTCAACACCATTGATGATTCTGCATCAGCTAACTACAGTGCCATCTCTAAAGAGCTCACCAGCATAGGGGGGTCAGAGTATGGAGATATCCAAGACTCCCCCTCTTCTGGATAC